>JAJOZX010000006.1:2290000-2962500 GCA_023014485.1 Bathynomus jamesi | reverse complement strand
CCCCCTAAAATAGTTCCATTTAGCATAAAAACTAAAACTTGAAAGTTTGACACAAATTGGCTCATATTTAGGGGTCGCCCCCGGCTAATAAAAATGGTGACCATGGCATAATAGCTCCTGACATATGATTATGCTCATTATACACATAATTCCTTCCTTCTTTTTTTAGTTTGATTCATTTTTATAAGTATAGGCCTTCTTATTTATCATTGATCCTTTTCTAACCTATCCTTGATGTTGTTATAATCCATCCTTTGGTCCTCAATCCTTCTTTATCCCAATCCTTTTTCTCCTATCCAAAATCCTTCCTATCTCTTTTTTTATATACAATCAGCAATGAAGCATTGCTACAAAAAAAAACCATTAGTTTATTATATAGAGATAAATTCAAAATGCCAGTGCTATTTACATACTTTAATTACTTTAATTAGCATTATTTCCTTATACAACATTTATTTAATATACAATGATTATATAATATGGTGTATTTTAAGGTGCAACCTCATTGATGGTTATTTTTTGAGAAGAACAGTTTTTGGTGGAACTGGGTGACTCTGGCGGTGTTTTGCAACAATTTGGAGCAGGAACTGGAGCTGCTCTTCCCCCACTGTCAATTTCTTATTCAGCTCTTGAACTAAAGCTACTGCACGTTCTGCCCGGTCATTTACAACAGATAGAGCTGCAACAATAGCTCTGGCCCTTAAATATTCACAGTTGGATGTCCAAGTGCTGGGTGTCTTGTTCAGAAATCCTTCTGGCAAATTCAGCTTAGTAAAGAATTCTCTAGTATTTCTTGTAACAAGTTGGTGTAGTCCTTTACCAGAGCAGAAGGTCGATTCAGGAATCCAAGGATGCTTGGGTGGTCTATCAGTGGACTCATCTTCTAATGCCTTTACCATGCGTTTCTTTACATCTGTAGTAATTCGCTCATCAAAGAAAGCAAGACCAACTGCTTCTTCAGACAGGTACCATAAGTGGTTAGAGAGCTTTTTTTTAGTTGCATCAGAAATCTTTTTGTTAGGATAATTAATCAATGACCTCATAAGGAGCCAGTCATTAAATGGGGTTTCAATAGGGAGTGAGGATGTTGTCCAAGCCTTCATATAGATGAGAACAGAAAAAAGGGAAAGATCTCGAATTCCTCGTTCTTCAGTCTTAGTCATCTTGAACTGGTTTCAAAAAAGCCACATCTTGATAGAATAGAGCGCTTTGGACATCCAGCGAGCTCGATGCATGGCACCTGGTGCACGAAACTTGATGCCTTTATTGGGGACACCTCCAAGAAAGATGATGGACAGATCCAAAAGTTCTTGATAGTCATCCCGTAGCATAGGTGCCTGGGATCTAGCAAACTGAATTAGTTCAGTTTTAGACTGGATAATTGCTTCTTTAGTAATCGTGTCTGTCTCACCTGTTTGGAACTGGCTTTGATCAACAGAAGTCCAATTGTCACGAAATCTCTGGACCAGTTGATGTAGATCCCAATGTTGCTTCAAATGCAGCTCCCAACAATAAATCTAAAACATGGTGTCTACAAGGCAAGTACAAAACATCATGTCCCAATTTTGCTTCGATGAGAGCACAGGCTCCACTATATTGACCCGTGTTTGAAGCTGTTGTATCGAAACAAATTGCTTTTACTCTCTCTGTAATTCCCCATTCATTCAGGCAGTTAAAGACGGCTTCAGCTTGTGCTTCTCCAGTTGAGTATGGGATTTTCGGGACACCAAGCAGCTGTTCAACACCAGGTCCTGACACAAGTACTGGGAGACGATCAATGTGCTTGTGCGAGGTGAGGTCCTCCATCATCTTGCCATCCCAGTGGACTGTCATAGAACATTCTCCATGGAAATGCTCCTTAAGTTCTTTAGCATGACGAGCTCAGTTCTTATTTCGAAGGCGATGGATAGAATGTTGGTTTATGTTGTAATCTGAAGCGTCCAAACCAAAGCTTTTAGCTGCCTCTGCGAGGATAAATGTTGCCTTTCTAGAGGAAATTTGTGTACGATCCAGGGCAGCAGACATCTGAATAGTCATGATGTTTTTCATGTCTCGTTTTTTCTTAGATTTTGGTAAAGCACAAGCTCCTTTGGGCTCCTCCTCCTCATTCTCACTTTCATCAGTGTTGCTGGAAGATGTGGAAGAAGCCAGTACAACTTGACTAGTAGACGCCTCCATCAAAGATTCTGACTTTCTTTTTCTCTCTGCCTCAGCTTCCAACCGTTTGACTGCATTTTTTGTGCGGTGAAGATGTACAGTGTCCACACCACCGATTGAGCCAGGACAACCTTTTTGTCTTTGCAGTTGAAGGAACTCCCAGTCCTTGACAATTATCTCTAATATATTCATTTAATTGACTTCATCATAAATATGATGATTAATTAATTAAAAACATATGTTTAGTATACTTGACAACTGCTAGTAATTTCAAATATTAATTGCATAAATAATAGCTATATTTTATGAACTTTAATAAGCGGGGGCGACCTCTAAAAATTGTTCAATCCAAAAAAAGTTTTATATGTGATGTTTTTTCAACCAATGGAACTGGTTGAGGGGGCGCAACCTAAAAAAATCAACACTTCGAAAATAAGAGACACCCTAATATATATATATATATATATATATATATATATATATACACATTCAACTGCAAAGAACACGCAGTATAAATAACGTAAAGAACGACGCTTGTATAGGAGATATTCCGCGCAAGACGAGAGAGAGAAAATGGAACAAATGAAAAAATGAGGTAACCACCTGGGAATCGAACCCGGGATCTTCCGATTGCCGGTCAGACGCGATACCATTACACCATGGACCTCACTCTTCCAAATGCCGTAATTCTTCTACATACTTGCAGAAACCAATGCCCCAAGGGGGCACCTCCCGCATGCCGTAACATTATATACATTCAACTGCAAAGAACACGCAGTATAAATAACGTAAAGAACGACGCTTGTATAGGAGATATTCCGCGCAAGACGAGAGAGAGAAAATGGAACAAATGAAAAAATGAGGTAACCACCTGGGAATCGAACCCGGGATCTTCCGATTGCCAGTCAGACGCGATACCATTACACCATGGACCTCACTAATGTTACGGCATGCGGGAGGTGCCCCCTTGGGGCATTGGTTTCTGCGAGTATGTAGAAGAATTACGGCATTTGGAAGAGAGGTCCATGGTGTAATGGTATCGCGTCTGACCGGCAATCGGAAGATCCCGGGTTCGATTCCCAGGTGGTTACCTCATTTTTTCATTTGTTCCGTTTTCTCTCTCTCGTCTTGCGCGGAATATCTCCTATACAAGCGTCGTTCTTTACGATATATATATATATATATATAACCTTACCTTACAACCTTACAAAGGTTCCACGTGATGATTTCTCATTTCGCGAAGGTCAAGCGTGTCGCCCCTCCTCGAGTTGGCCTGGTGAAGTAGTGAGTTGGATTCTTGCGCTCTCCACCTCACATAGCCAGGTACGCCCGGCTAGATATATTATATATATATATATATATATATATATATATATATATATATTTTTTTTTTTTTTTTTTTTCTGTAACCTATATATAGGCTGTAACCCTTTTATGTACTTCAGTGTTCCTGAGGATGTCATTAGACGAAAGCGCTTGAGCACCATTTTGTGTTTCCTTTCCTTCGTGGTTTTATTCATCATAAATATTTTTCACGTGTTACTTTCGGGAAATAATTTTCATATATATATATATATATATATATATATATATATATATAGAGAGAGAGAGAGAGAGAGAGAGAGAGAGAGAGAGAGAGAGAGAGAGAAGGAAAAGAAGTATCTCAAAAGGCCTTATGGCCCATACCGAGGAGGTACCAATGGCAATGGGTGCCATGGAAAATTTTCTACACATTCAAATAGTGTGCAACATTTGGTCTAGGGTTGCACCGATAAGCAAATTAGCCGATTACCGATTAATCGGCCTAAAATAATCGGCCGATTACCGATTAATGGGCCAATAATTCTTTTTATATACTGTATAAGTGTATAGCACTATATGGTTACTGAATTACGCCGCTTATACCTATTATACTGGTAAATAGGAGCACACAATATAAAATGTAGGCCTAATATCTAATATTTTTTTATCTAATATTAATCTAATATTTTTAGAACTATTTACATATTCTAATTCTTGAATTTCTTTTACAGATTAAATTAAGCATTTTAATGAAAGTTGCCAAGAAATTTTACATTTTTGTTACAAATTTAAATAACATAAAGCCCTTATGGCTCCAAGCATTGCATGGAAATACTTTAAAGTAGATAAAAATAACAAAATTATTTGCAAATGCACCCTATGCAATGTTTCCATCTCAAATTTTGTTTATCGTTAGAGAGTAGGTTAAGGCCACTTTTGTTTTGCAACAGGAAAGCTTAAATGGATTCTTTTGTTCAGTAAGGTACAATAATTTTTTTGTTTTAATAAATGGTGATAATGGAGTAAATTAATTCAATAATACTCTGCCTATTATTCTCCAAACAATGCAAATTGGTAGAAAATATTTAATAAAAACCAAGCAAAATATTATTTAAGTTCATTCCATGTCTAGGATAACTGAAATTCTTAAACCAGGGATGCAATTTCTGTAATGTAATAAACAAAGATGACCGAGTATGAAAACCGATTAATCGGCAAAAAAAAAAAAGCCGATGGCCGATTAATCAGCAAATGGCCGATATGGCCGATTACCGATTGTCAACCGATTAATTGGTGCAACCCTAATTTGGTCTAACCTTTTCTTGAACTGATCCACAGAGGAACTGTTCACAACTTCTGAAGGTAACCTGTTCCGCGTGTTACAGATCTTATACAAAAAGTAATTCCTACATACACTAGTCTTAAACCATTTCAAATCCAACTTCCAACCACTGTTGTGAGTTGGGTTATAATTTAAACTAAACATGCTTCTAAAATCAACATCGTTGAACCCGCATAAGAGCTTGAAAAACTCTATGAGCTGACCGCGCAGCCTCCAAGTTTCCAGCGAAAACAAGTCCAGGGCGCGTAAGCATCAATTGTAGCCCATATGCCTAACCTAACGGAAGGGATTAACTTTGTGGCCCTCGCCTGCACTTGCACCAGCCTCTCAATATCTTTCCTGAGGGTGGGCAACCAGAACTGCACAGCATACTCCAGGTGCAGCCGAACAAAGGAATTGTACAGAGAGAGCACAATCTCCTTGTTCCAAAACTGAAATTGCCTCCTGATATAACCTAGTAGTTTCTGGGCTTTCTTTTCCACCTCTACGCACTGTTTCGTAAACTTAAGGTCACTGCTAATTAGCACACCCAAGTCCTTTTCCAAATCAGTCGCCTCAATATTACTCCCTAACATCGAGTAGTCCAACTTAGGATTGGCATAGCCAATATGCATCACCTTGCATTTACCCAAGTTAAACAGCATTTGCCATTTTTTGGACCACTCTCCTATCCTACCTAGGTCCGCACGCAGTTGCTTGATCACTTCAGGCATTCCAAAATTGGCCCAAAGCTTGGTGTCATCAGTGAATTTGGTGATCTGACTGACGATGCCACAGTTGATAATCATTTATGTAAATGATAAACAACAACAGTGGCCCCAAAATGGAACCCTGAGGAACCCCACTAGTGACCGAGGCCCAACCCGAACTAGCCCCTTTAATTACAACCCTCTGCCGCCTATTCCTCAGCCAGTTTTCAATCCACCTACCTATTTCCCCACCGATACCCAGCGTGCGCACTTTCGCCATTAGCCGGCGGTGAGGTACCTTATCAAAGGCTTTCTGAAAGTCGAGATAAAGTATATCAATCACCCTACTCTTATCGTACTCAACATGACAAGGAAAAACTCGAGCAAGTTGGTGAGACACGACCTATGCCATCTAAACCCATGTTGGGAGTCCCCAAGCAGCTTGTAGGAATCCAAATGGTCAACGATCCTATCAGCTATTATCCCTTCTAATAATTTACCTACAACTGAAGTGAGACTAATGGGACGATAGTTTCCTGGACTTTCGTGATCCCCTTTCTTAAAGATAGGGGTCACATTGGCTTCCCTCCAGGCACCTGGCCCATCTCCAACGATTTGTTGAAGACTGTAGCCAGATGGGGAGCCACCTGGTCGTGCACTTCTCGCAACACTCTGGGGAGAAACTGGTCTGGCCCAGGAGCCTTAAACGCGCTCAGTTTGTCTATTCTATCAGCAACGACTGTCACGGTACATCTAACACTATCCAGGCCAGCACCTTCGTGCCTCACGCCTGGCTCGGGGATGATGCGGGTATCCTCCCTGGTGAACACTCCCGCAAAGTACTCATTAAGCACATTAGCGATGTCCGCGAGAGAGAGAGAGAGAGAGAGAGAGAGAGAGAGAGTGTTACAAGGAAAAGAAGTACCCCAAAAGGCCTTGCAGCCCATACCGAGGAGGTACCAATGAAAACAAGGGTAAAATTTTCTACACACTTAAATAGTGTGCAGGATTTGGTCTAACCTTTTCTTGAAATGATCCACAGAGGAACTGTTCACAACTTCTGAAGGTAACCTGTTCCACGTGTCACAGATCTTATAGGTAAAGTAATTCCCACACACACTAGTCCTAAACCATTTCAAATCCAACTTCCAACCATTGCTACGAGTTGGGTTATCATTTAAACTAAACATGCTTCTAAAATAGACATCTTTGAACCTGCATCACGTAAGTGTCGATTGTAGCCCATATGCCTAATGGAAGGGATTAATTTTGTGGCATTCTTCAGCCAGAGTTACAAGGAGTTACAAGGAAAAGAAGTACCTCAAAAGGCCTTGCGGCCCATACTGAGGAGGTACCAATGGCAACGGGTGCCGGGAAAATTTTGTAAAAGTTTATTTTTCTTTCAACTATCCTAGCAATAGTAGAAAACTGGATAGAAAAGTAGAAGGCTCTCTCCCCACCCTCTGCTCCCTCCCTGCCAGAGGCAGGTACGGAAAAAGGTTGAAGAAAATACCTTGACCCTGGAAAAGTAGCCAAGGAAATTTTACAGGAAAGTGGAGAATATATAAATAGCTCTATATTTAGCTTGCTCACAGAGACACCGAGTAAGCGAACTCCTGCAGAGTTTTCTGAAGTTTTAATCTTAAACTATGAGTGTGTTCAGTACTTTGTCTAGCCTATTTTTAAACAGATTTACACTTTGACTGGAAACAACCTCTGAGGGAAGTTGGTTCCAGATATTAACTATTTTATAGGAAAAGAAATTTCCGCAGACTGAGGTCCTAAATGTCTTTACACACTCAAATAGTGTGCAAGATTTCGTCTAACCTTTTCTTGAACTGATCTACAGAGGAACTGTTCACAACTTCCGAAGGTAACCTGTTCCATGTGTCACAGATCTTATACGTAAAGTAATTCCCACACACACTAGTCCTAAACCGATCCAACTTCCAACCATTGTTGCGAGTTGGGTTATCATTTAAACTAAACATACTTCTAAATCGACATCGTTGAACCCGCATAAGAGCTTGAAAACCTCGATCAGTTGACCGCGCAGCCTCCGAGTTTCAAGCGAAAACAAGTTCAGGGCGCGTAACCGTCGATTGTAGCCCATATGCCTAACGGAAGGGATTAACTTTGTGGCCCTCGCCTGCACTCGCTCCAGCCTCTCAATATCTTTCCTGAGGGTGGGTGACCAGAACTGCACAGCATACTCCAGGTGCGGCAGAACAAGGGAATTGTACAGTGAGAGCACAATCTCCTTGTTCCGAAACTGAAATTGCCTCCTGATATAACCTAATAGTTTCTGGGCTTTCTTTTCCACCTCTACACACTGTTTCATAAACTTAAGGTCGCTGCTAATTAGCACACCCAAGTCCTTTTCTAAATCAGTCACCTCGATATTACTACCCAACATCGAGTAGTCCGACTTGGGATTGGCGTAGCCAATGTGCATCGCTTTGCATTTACCCAAGTTAAACGGCATTTGCCATTTTTTGGACCACTCTCCTATCCTACCTAGGTCCACACGCAGTTCCTCGATCGCTTCGGGCGTCCCAACATTGGCCCCAAGCTTGGTGTCATCAGCGAATTTGGCGATCCGACTGACGATGCCACCATCAAAAACATTTATGTAAATGATAAACAACAGCGGCCCCAAAACGGAACCCTGAGGAACCCCACTAGTGACCGAGGCCCAACCCGAACTAGCACCTTTAATTACAACCCTCTGCCGCCTATTCTTCAGCCAGTTTTCAATCCACCTACCTATTTCCCCACCGATACCCAGCGTGCGCACTTTCGCCATTAGCCGGCAGTGAGGTACCTTATCAAAGGCTTTCTGAAAGTCGAGATAAAGTATATCAATCGCCCTACTCTTATCGTACTCACCCAACATGACGTGGAAAAACTCGAGCAAGTTGGTGAGACACGACCTATGCCGTCTAAACCCATGTTGGGAGTGACCCAAGCAGCTTGTAGGAATCCAAATGGTCAACGATCCTATCCGCTATTATCCCCTCTAATAATTTACCTACAACTGAAGTGAGACTAATGGGACGATAGTTTCCTGGACTTTCGTGATCCCCTTTCTTAAAGATAGGGGTCACATTGGCTTCCCTCCAGTCACCAGGCACCTGGCCCATCTCCAACGATTTGTTGAAGACTGTAGCCAGGTGGGGAGCCACCTGGTCGCGCACCTCCTGCAACACTCTGGGGAGAAACTGGTCTGGCCCAGGAGCCTTAAACGCGCTCAGTTTGTCTATTCTATCGGCAAGGACTGTCGCGGTACATCGAACATTATCCAGGCCAGCACCTTCGTGCCTCACGCCTGGCTCGGGGATGATGCGGGTGTCCTCCCTGGTGAACACTCCCGCAAAGTACTCATTAAGCACATTGGCGATGTCCGCGTCCGAGGTCCACTTCTAATGGGCTTTCTACTATTAACATACCTGAAGAACTCCTTAGGGTTCCCCTTGCAGAGGCTTGCCACCCGTAGTTCTTTGTTATGTTTCGCTAGCCTAACCTTCGCCTTCACTTCCCTACACAGGCGGACATACACTAAAGTGTTCTCATGGGAACGATTGGCCTTCGCCCTCCTATACGCTACTTTCCTTTTTCGGATAGCTGAAGCGATGTCACGATTGAACCACTTAGGCTGCGTTTAAGCAGGGGTGACCGGTTTTGAGCGTATGGCAGCAGACTGAAGCACCATAAACTCGTCCCGGAATGCACTCCACACTCCCTCAACATCGCCGCCGACCTCTAACCCCATATCTCCTACGCTATCCCTGAGACTAACAAAGTTCGCCCGCCGGAGATCGAGCTTACTGCCTCTTGAGTTACTACGCTTCACCCGAGGGACGCACACACGGAACCTAATAAGACTGTGATCACTCCCGCCCAATGATTCGTCAACAGTGAGGCCAGTGATGAGGTTGTCTTCGGTCGTGAACACTAAGTCTAGAACGCTTTCGCCTCGTGTAGGCTCGTTGACCCACTGAGTGAGGAAGTTCTCATCAGCAAAGTCAACTAGCCTCCTCCCTTCAGCATCGGCAGTCCTGTTTTCCCACTTTATGCCACGACAGTTGAAGTCTCCTAAAACTACACACACCCTATCCCCTAGCAGGCTACTGAGTTCAGTGTACAGGGCTGTATCCTCCTCAAAGAGGAGATGCGGAGGTCTGTACACCAAGATTAACCTATAGTTCGTCCCTCCCACGTTCAGATCGACGCCAAGCAGCTCCTGTTCCGACCGGAACTGGCAGTCAACCGGACTCAATGTGTCTCTGACGTATATTAGTACCCCACCCCCCTCCCCACGGGTGCGGTCTTTGCGAAACATTCTATACCCGGGAATTTCGAACTCCCCAACGTAGTCCCTACGATCAGTATGAATCCAGGACTCGGTGATAGCAACGATATCCTGGTATTCTGATGCTAAGAGAGCCCGTAGCTCGCAAAACTTGTTCCTAATTGACCTAGCATTAAAAAGCTAGAGAGAGAGAGAGTTACAAGGAGTTACAAGGAAAAGAAGCACCTCAAAAGGCCTTGCGGCCCATACCGAGGAGGTACCAATGGCAACGGGAGCCAGGGAAAATTTTGTAAAAGTTTATTTTTCTTTCAACTATCCTAGCAGTAGTAGAAAACTGGATAGTAAAGTAGAAGGCTCTCTCCCCACCCTCTGCTCCCTCCCTGCCAGAGGCAGGTACGGAAAAAGGTTGAAGAAAATACCTTGACCCTGGAAAAGTAGCCAAGGAAATTTCACAGGAAAGTGGAGAATATATAAATAGCTCTATATTTAGCTTGCTCACAGAGACACCGAGCAAGCGAACTCCTGCAGAGTTTTCTGAGGTTTTAATCTTAAACTATGAGTGTGTTCAGTACTTTGTCTAGCCTATTTTTAAACAGATTTACACTTTGACTGGAAACAACCTCTGAGGGAAGTTGGTTCCAGATATTAACTATTTTATAGGAAAAGAAATTTCCGCAGACTGAGGTCCTAAATGTCTTTACACACTCAAATAGTGTGCAAGATTTCGTCTAACCTTTTCTTGAACTGATCCACAGGCCACTGATCCACAGGCCACTGATCCTGGGCCAGCAGAGCGGGTACACCAAGTACCCATGCTTTATATGTCTCTGGGACAGTAGAGCTAAAGATGAACACTGGGTGAGAAGACAGTGGCCTCTGAGAAAACATGGTGGTTGGAGAAAAAAATATCATCAAAGAAGCTTTGGTTGACAGAGAAAGGATCATATTGCCACCACTACACATCAAACTAGGTTTGATGAAACAATATATAAAGGCTTTGAACAGAGATGGGATGTGTTTTGGCTACATATGTAGAAAATTTCCTGCACTGAGCATGGAAAAGCTGAAGGCAGGTATTTTCGATGGACCGCAAATCTGGGAACTCATGAAAGACCCGCGTTTCCAAGATTCAATGGACAACATTGAGGCACGTGCATGGTCATCGTTTAGTATGGTTGTGAAGAATTTCCTTGGGAACTATAAGGCCAATAACTACGGTGAACTAGTGGAGAATATGCTCTCTTCTTTTTGTAAACTTGGCTGTAAAATGAGCATCAAACTGCATTACCTCCACAGTCATTTGGATTGTTTCCCAGATAACCTCAGTGATCTAAGCGAGGAACAGGGTGAACGATTTCACCAAGAACTAAGGACCATGGAAGAACGGTACTGCGGACGATGGGATACTCACATGATGGCAGATTACTGCTGGAACATCCAACGCGAATGTCCTGGCACATCTCATTGCAAGAAATCTCAGAAACGCAGTTTATGTGAGATGTCTCAATGAAAGAACTTTTTTTGCCATTCGTGTCTCAAGCTTGTTTGAATTAAAGAAATATTTTTCGTACCTTATGCTTGTTTGATGTTAATACACTATTTTTGCTGACATTCATCATACTTTTGTATTCAATTGACAACAACAGTGATTGCCAGTCAGCAATTATATAATATTATATACATTATGTAGAAATATATAGAGATATATATCATATCTTGATAAGCAGAGCTGATGGAGAAAAACTAATGTCATTTTTAGAATCAGCGACCTCAATATACCCAGAAACAGGTCTAACATCTAAGTCACCAAAAGTTGTGTTCCCCAGTGTTATATTATATTATTCAGGTTATAGCTATATAGATCCATGTAAAACTTCTTGTGATGAGATAACCATATGATGTCTACAATTAGTACAGTAGTGGTATTGATGAATGATCCACAAGATCCAGTTTTGAAGTTAATGTACAGCTAGTAGATGTGTGACAATCTGCGATTTGCAGAGATCAATTGGATCTTAATTTTGCATGTAACTGTATTTATGGTTTGTTTATATTAACAGTGGAGCCACCCAGATGGGCCAAAGGGCCCCTAGTATGCCCACTATAAAATTTTTACCATGTTACCAGTATGTGGGCTCAGCCAAAGCTACACGCTTTGATGTAACAAAACAGACCCGACACTTACTGTAAGAAAAGTGAACTATTTGTTGGCTACACAATAACGGTGTAAATTGTATAACCAAGTCTCAATCTAACTGGTTTCATAAATAAATAATTCAATTCTCTTATCTTAAGTGAATCCACTTTATACATTTAAACACATTACACAAATTCTGAAAGCACTTTTTTTTTTTTTTTTTTTTAATTTTATTTCTGTTTAAGGTGCTACAACCCTGCTGGATTATTATTGGCACCAAGACTAAATGGAAATGAAAAAAGACCTCTACCACTTCAGTTGTAGGGTTCCACTCTACAACACAGGATAGAAAAGAAAAAGGAACCTGTTAGTAAAAAGAGTAATACTATAGCTACTACAAAAAGACTATCAAACAATAAACACCTAGATCAGGTTGGATAAATTGGCTTTCTTTGAGGTCAAAAGTAAGGATGATGGAAATTCATTTCCCAAAACACTTTCATAAGAAAAACAAAT
Source organism: Bathynomus jamesi (assembly GCA_023014485.1). Lineage (NCBI taxonomy): Eukaryota > Metazoa > Arthropoda > Malacostraca > Isopoda > Cirolanidae > Bathynomus > Bathynomus jamesi. The sequence goes on along the minus strand of JAJOZX010000006.1, from coordinate 2,950,045 downwards.
TCCTTTGCTATTGCAATAATTAATCAAATCAGTTCTAAGCCTGGTTAATATGACATCACTCCTGCGATTCTTTTCTGGCATCCTTTTCCAAAGGACAGGTTCCATCTGAGGAAGGAGTCCAGTACTAAAAGCACTTCTCATTTGCACAAGTTCACAAGATTTTTATAAGCGAAAGTCTCAAATTAGCTATGAAAAAGTAGCCCAATTTCCTCCATTTTCTTAGTATATACACCTCTCAACTAATTACGTCATCACACCTTAAATCGTGGACCAACAAAGCGAGTGGACAAAATAGTGATTTTTTGCATGTTTTTAAAGCTTTATAATCAAACAAAAAAAAAAAACATCTTTATTGCAGATCATTCACAATCCATAGCCACTTAACCTAACATACAAGTTATACACTTAATTTAATAGGTACAAAAATAAGGCCAGCATAGCCACTTAACCAAACATACAAGTACAATCTTATACATTTAATACAAAAATAAGGCTAGCATAGCCACTTAACCAAACATACAAGTACAATCTTATACATTTAATACAAAAATAAGGCCAGCACAGCCACATTTACATTTCATTTGGAAAACATGAAGCCACTGGGCCTATCGAGGTAATCCAAGTCATGAGCTACATTTTAATAATAATAATAATAAAATATTGCAAAATGTCAAACTCAAGTCAGCTAATTAATTTATAACTATTTACTACCACCAAAGTAGCTACCAAAGTATAAGACTTAGCAGCCGTATTATGTCCGAGATGTTGAAAAAATTTTGTGTGCTGTGTGTTTTGTTTGCTATTTGGGTACATATTCTTTTTTCTCACATTCCTACTGTTGTTATTTGAAACTTGTCCTTTGAACTTGTCGGGAGATGATGGTAGTAGCATTTTCTCCCATACTGGCAGGTTCCACATGTCGGGTAGGTCTTGCAAATGTCCGAATGGTAGAATTTGCATTTTTCACCAAATATGCAGTGACCATTATTGTAAGAGTAGTTGCACACAGGAGGGTGTTCGTAAATACATTCTCCTCTCTTATATCTGCATATTCCTTTCACATAGTATTTACATATATTTTCTTCCCTATTTTTACTTGGGGCCTTTGTTTTTGGTGGTTTCAGTATGGTTTCTTTATTGTTTACTTGTTTTTTCCTATTGCTGCTAATGCCCTTTGTTTGAAAACTTTGGATTTGGTTTTGTGCCTCTGTTTCCTCTGTTGGTGCTTCTTTTATTTCTATTATTTCTGCTTTTGCTGTTTTCTTTTCCTGTTCATTTTTCACAGTTTCCTCTTGTACTATCTTCGTTCCTTCTATTTCTTTTCTCTGTTCACTATTCATAAGCTCCTCTTTTGCCTTTTCCTCATAGTCTCGTTCTCCTTTAAAAACCGTAAACAAGTTTACTTCAATTATGCAGCTTTTGCAGAAGAACTTTATTCTGTTCACTTGTTTAGTGCCTGTTATAAGACAGATTTCTTCATTGCTCCAATTCAGGCATTGAAATTCAACTAAGTTCTGGCAAAGATCACAGTGAATTGTTTTTGATTCATCTGTTTCTTTTATACAGTATCCACAGGGTTATATGAATTGATTTATCATTGCCATGTTTCTAATGGTATGTAAATGGGATGTGTGTGTGTGTTTTCTTTAATTTGGCCCTTAAGTATATATATAACCTTACAAAGGTTCCATGCGATGATTCCTCATTTACCGAAGGTCAAGCTTGTTGCCCCTTCCTCTCGAGTTGGCCTGGTGAAATAGTGAGTTGGTTTCTTGTGCTCTCCACCTCACATAGCCAGGGACACCCAGCTCATCGGGGATTGTTCTGAGCCAGGCATCTAGTCTTCTTTTGAAGATGTCCACTGCAACTCCCTTCATGTTTCTTAGGTTTTTGGGCAGCTAATTAAACAGGTTTGGTCCTCTCACCACAAAACTATTTTCTTTTAGGGTTAAGGATGTTCCCTGTCTCGCCTTCAATTTGGGAATACGACACAGTCTACCATTTCTACTTTCCACCGTTGTTTGGGAGGTTATAGGGTTCAGAGCAAGATTAGGAACTAGTTTCTCCATTATTTTCCAAGTGTAAACAATGGTGTATCTCTCTCTTCTCCTTTCCAGTGAATATAGGTCTAGTTCGTGTAACCTTTCCCAGTAATTTAGTTCTTTGCACCCATTGATCTTGGCTGTGAAGCTTCTCTGGATCTCTTCCAGCTGTCTAATGTCTTCTTTTTTATATGGGGATGTTACAACTGAGCAGTATTCTAATTTGGGTATGATCAGGGTTTTCAGTAGAGGAATCACTACATTCCTATCCCTTCGTTTAAAGGTTCTCAATATCTGTCCCATTATTCTCTTTGCTCTGTTTACTGCTATCTTATTTTGTGTTTCAAATTTTGCATCATCTGTCATTACAACACCTAAATCTTTTGCTCTGGAATTTCTCTGAATTTCCTGTCCATTTGGAGTATAATATTCCATGGATTTTAGGTCTTCTCTTTTTCCATGCTGTAACAGCTGAAATTTCTCGGTGTTAAACTTCATATTGTTGTCTTCTGTCCACTTGTAGATTCTGTTTATGTCAGTTTGTAGAGATCCTATATCTTCTGGGTTTATTATTTTTCTACTGATCTTTGTGTCATCCGCAAAGGATGTTACTGTGCTGTCTCTGGTAACGTCCTCATCTATGTCAGTTAGTATGATTATGAAGAGTAGTGGAGCTAATACTGTTCTTTGTGGTATTGAGCTGAGGACCTCTGATTCTGATGAAGATACTCCTTGTACTGCAATGACTTGCCACCACTCACTAAGGAAATTATATATCCATTTCCCTACTTTTCCTGTTATTCCCATATATTTCAGTTTATGTATTATGATTCTATGGTCACACTTGTCAAACGCTTTAGCAAAGTCTGTGTATAGTACATCATAATTTTCATTACTTTCAAGTACATCAATAATGTTGTTGCAGTGTTCCATTAGTTGCGATAGGCATGATCTGCCTGAATGAAACCTGTGTTGGTTATCACTGAATTTTTCCTGAGTTTCCAAAAAGTCATAGATTTTCTGTCTAACTATTCTTTCAAATATTTTAGTGAGATGAGATGTAAGCGACACTGGCCTATAGTTTTTGGCCTCAGGTCAATCTCCTCCTTTATATATTGGGACTATGTTCGCTAGGGTGCATCAAAAATGGCAACTTTCAAAAATTGATTTGGCCCTACATTATTATGGTTACATTCCCTAAACAAAATTCACATGCAAAATTTCAGTTCAATTGATTAATATCTACTGGGTCCACCTAGCTCCTAAACTTTTACAAAAATGACAATTTTTGGGATAAATTGCCTTAAATTATTTTTTCACATATACCTTTATTTTATTGAATTGAATGATCCTTAAGGTACTATAGGCCTAGTATGTTTAGTTTGCTTGTGTTTAAACCATAGCTACTATTAATAAACATCATTTGCCATCATGAAATACCTATAGCTATTTTTTCTTATTTTCAGGCATGTAGACTACTTTAATATTAATCTATGTTTCTATTACAGGTCAATTTTTGATATATGATATAATGGATAATAGTGGTAAAGCCAGTGAAGCCACTTCTAGTGGTAAAACTTGTTCAAGTGGTGCAGATAAAGTTGATGTAAAAACACGAAAAAAAACCTGTATATTTGGATTAGGTCCTGGCATCACAAATAATGATGCAAAGATTGTAGGATGTTGCTTGCCAACAAGTGAACAAGTTCTTAGATGTTTTCTATTTCACCAGCAACAGGGTCTAAAAGAGAGAAGAACTAAGCGAGATATAGCTAAAATTGTTTTAACAGAAATTCAACCATTCTACAATAAAGCCAACATACCAACGATTACTGAGAAAATAATTTCGTTGTCAGAAAAGAATGCGAAACTGAGAGAAATTCCATTGAAAAGAAGAGAGCTACAAAGTACAAAGACAAGACTAGAAGATATGGAAATGCAACTTAAAATGACTTTTCCACTGTGGATTAAAAATGCCGAAAAAATTATGAGTAATCCAGAAGATATACAATTTCTTCAATCTATGCTAGTTACTATGCAAGGGGATAGAATTGCTTCTTTTGGAGCTCATGATCAAACTTTAGCATCCAAAATGAAGCGCATTAATTTTCGAAAATGTGAAGAAAATGCGAGAAAAGAAAAGGAATTGAGAGACACTGAAGCTTCTTGCAGTTATGTTGAATTAGAAAGCAGTAGCACAAGGGTCATTCTCTGTCAGATCAACCAAAAAAAAATGAAATTAACACCCTCATCTCTCAGATTTTGCTGAAATTTGGTTTATAGGGAGTTTGTGAGCCCTGAATCCATTTCTGAAATTATAAGGTCAATCCAACCAACGGTTCAAGAGATATGACCTCGGGCAATTTGAGGTCGCTCGCGAGGTTACTAACATTTGGCGAGCCATAACTTGGGTAATAATTGTCATAATTATATAAAAGTATATATATTTAGAATCAGAAAATGACAAGGAATCCAAATATGCAAGTTTTAGAACTCTAGGTTGAAAAATAAAAAAGTTACACTGTAACCAAAATTTGAGGTCACGATTTGACCTCTGGGGTATCAAATGAGAATTTTTTTTTTAAATGTAAAAAATGAAGGCATAGGCATTGGCTATTAGAATCAGCAAAAAAAAAGTTTGTTTATGTTAGTATTTTTCATGTAACTAACATATAAGTGAACACCATATTCATAAGTTGTGCGTCAATTCTACCCTATTTTTTCACACTTAAGCTCATAATTTGACCTATAGAAATTAAAATTACATTTTTTATAGATATAAAAAACAGTCAGAGTTCTTGACTAATAGAAACAATCATAAAAAGTTTGTTTATGTTGGTACTTTTCATGTAACTAACTTATAAGTGAACACCATATTTATAAATTGCTTGTCATTTCAAGGAATTTTTATATCTTAGCTATCAATTTGACCTCAAGCTCCAAGAATTTAATAAAAATTGTATTTCACTGCTAATCTACACTGGCAATAATAGTTATAATAGTGAAAGGGGAAGACTAAGCTCACATGTAGCCTAAACAAACCTGTTGAAACATGTTGCTACTTGTCTAAGTGCAGAATCAACACAGATAGTTGCAAAATTCCTTGTCTACAGGTTAGTACAGTTCCAGCCAGCACTGTGGGTGGCTGGTGAGTATGGTGTTTTAATGAGCCTCAGAGACTATCAAGGCCTAAAATATTAAGTGTGTATAGCTATATATTTTCTAAAAAATATATATTACCTAATTGTAAATCCTATATCTTTACAGATCAAAATACAATGGTTCAGCACTTGAAATACTGCCAGGACCCTATTCAAAAACACAAGAAACGCATAACAATCAATCTTAGAAAAGTGACTGATGTACTTGTTGAAAAATGTGCTGGAAGAGTGAAAAAAGACTCATTGTTGTGTGTGAACTGCTGGACACTGATAATGAAAAGCCCCACTATACTTAGTACCACTGAAAACAACGAGTCTGAGCAGGATTCAAATGAATCATCTACTATCAGTGGCTTGAGTAACATCTCTTCAATTCAAGATCTGGACAATGACAGTGATTGCTTGATAAAGGAAAATCCTTCAACTTCAGTTGAACCAGTTCTAGCATTTCTGGACCAAACACCAGTTAAAAAAAGTAAGTAATAAATTAATATAATAACTTATACTTTACTACAAGGTCTGTTTGATCTACTATATAGCCAATTATATAGCATTTAAGGTACTATAATTAATATTTAATCACTAATATTCAGGTGTGTGAAACCTTTTTTTCTGTTCTTTTCAGAAGGGCTGTCATTAAGCCAGAAAAAGCGCAAGGCTCGTGGTAAGCTATCATCTGCTCAGAAACACCTGAAGGAGAGGCTAGAACTCAGTTATGGTGTTCAAATTACCGAGGAGGTAAGTGATACTTCAAAACCTGAAACTAAATCTGAAAAACAACTAGACAAATTAATGAATGAATTGAAACAGTCATTCCTGGAGAGCAAATGTCACCATCACAAACTACAAATATTGACACTCTCACCATACACAATTGAAAAAACAGCTAGTTTCTTTCAAACTACAACATACATGGTGAAAAGAAGCCGTTCACTTAAATCAGAACATGGAATCCTTCCGAAGATTCCACTAATGAGCAAAGGAAAAGTGATATCTGAAGAACACAAAGATATAGTTAGAAGATTCTATGAGTCAGAAGAGGTTAGTCGTATGTGTCCTGGCCAAAAGGATTGCGTGAAAGTTATCAGTGCTGAAGGTGCAATGAAGGTGCAAAAACGATTGGTCCTCGGGAATTTAAGAGAGATGTTTGAACTATATAAAAATGATGAAAAGAATCCCAAAATAGGATTTTCCACATTTGCAAAATTACGGCCATCATATTGTGTGCTTGCCGGTAGTGGTGGGACTCATTCTGTCTGTGTCTGCACATACCATCAAAATCCAAAATTGCAGCTGGCTGCATTGGGAGAAAGAGGAGGCAGCAGAATTCAATACATTTTTCCACAAAAAGAAATTGATGAGAGCATCGAGCATGCAAAAATTGTATTAGGCTAGCACATGAATCCTCTAAGTAGGTCTTCCCCTTTCACTATTATAACTATTATTGCCAGTGTAGATTAGCAGTGAAATACAATTTTACATTTTTTGCCTTTCTTTTTATATCTATAAAAAAATGTAATTTTAATTTCTATAGGTCAAATTATGAGCTTAAGTGTGAAAAAATAGGTAGAATTGACGCACAACTTATGAATATGGTGTTCACTTATATGTTAGTTACATGAAAAATACTAACATAAACAAACTTTTTTTTGCTGATTCTAATAGCCAATGCCTATGCCTTCATTTTTTACATTTAAAAAAAAATTCTCATTTGATACCACAGAGGTCAAATCGTGACCTCAAATTTTGGTTACAGTGTAACTTTTTTATTTTTCAACCTAGAGTTCTAAAACGTGCATATTTGGATTCCTTGTTATTTTCTGATTCTAAATATATATACTTTTATATAATTGTGACCATTATTACCCAAGTTATGGGTCGCCAAATGTTAGTGACCTCGCAAGTGACCTCAAATTTCCCGAGGTCATATCTCTTGAACCGTTGGTCGGATTGACCTTATAATTTCAGAAATGGATTCAGGGCCCACAAACTCCCTATAAACCAAATTTCAGCAAAATCTGAGAGATGAGGGTGTTAGGCACTGGTTGATCTGACAGAGAATGACCCACAAGTGATACAACTACCATTGAGAGTGAGTCAGAAGCTAATGATGGAGCTGAAAAAGATGGAAAATCCACACAGTCAACAGTCTGTTTAGGTACTCAAGCTATCATTCCTCATGACATTCTGAAAAGACCGAAACTTGTTTCTTTGGCACCAAGAATGAAAATGACTCCAGCACAACAGGCTGCATTCACAAAAGCTTTTGTTGAAGAATGTGGTGGTAACACTAAGGCAGTGGCAACTTCATATGCTACAGCTGATAGAGCAAGACGCGAAGTAGCCCAAAAAATTTCAAGTTCCATTAAAAAATCCTGGAATCCTCCTAAATTGGCCTCTCTTCATTGGGATTCGAAAATAATTTCTACTCTGCAGGATAAATATGTTACAGAAGAATGATTAGCCGTATCAGTTGGAAATTCAATGGATCTCAAACTACTTGGTATTCCATCATATCATCCTAGTGCTGGTGGCAGTGGCCAATCTGGGAAAAACTGAAGAAGTTATGAAGCTACTGAAATTGTGGAACTGCTCCGATTCAATAGTGAACTTGGTTTTTGACACTACAGCAACCAACACGGGACATGTGAGCGCTGCATGCATAACTATCCAACAAGAGATTGGATGGCCTTTATTATGGTCTGCATGCAGGCATCATGTTGGTGAAGTTATTATGAGTCATGTGTTTCAGGACATGAAAGTAGAAACTTCGAGTGGACCAGAAATTAATGTCTTTTAACAGATTTCGAGAAAAGTTTCAGTGGATTTCCAAGGATGAAAAATTGAAAAAAATTGACTTCAATCAGTACTCCAAAGCTGTCAAGGAGATTCTTCAGGAATGGACTGATTATGCAATTCAAATAAGTAATATAGAAAAGCAACATACACGATATGACTACAAACAATTTTCTGACTTAGTTGTGTTATACTTAAATGCAGGACCTAGTGATAAGGATATAACCCTTCAGCGACCTGGTGCTATACATAGAGCCAGATGGATGAGTAAAGCAATATATGCTCTAAAAATTGCATTACTAGAAGATAATATCTCGAAACTACCTTCAGTAACAATCACAAACAAGCAACAAATTCTGAAACTAAGAGACTTTGCAACCTTCATTTCACTGATTTACTACCCATGGTGGATGACCTGCTCTTCAGTTTTTGATGCACCATGGCACGATTTGCAGCTTTACAAAAAGCTTCTTAGATACGAGGAAGTAAACAAGCAAATAGCAAAAAGTGCTCTAACATCTTTGAAATGTCATCTCTGGTACCTTTCATCAGAGATGATTCCTCTTGTATTATTCAGCAATTTGGTTCCAAAAAATTAACTTTGTGCTATAACAAACCATCTACTTTCCTATAAACCACACAAGATTGAGACTGGTTCCAGAAGGTAGACATGGATCTAGTTTTGGAAAGCCTAATTTCCCTACCAATCTACGATCGGAAACCACACTAGCTGACTTGGTTGACAAAAACTCATGGTTCATATTCCCTTCACTACAGTTAGACTATAATTTTTTAATGGTTGAGATTGTTGAATGGAAAACAACAGCATCATTTATATCTTCCAAAGAAAAACTTTTGGCTATAAATGTCATAAATGATGGCTCTGAGAGGGCAGTAAAACTATGCAGTGACTTTTATGAGGCTGCAAGGACTGAAGAACATCTTCAAAATGTTCTCCAAGTTGTAGAAGCTGACAGAAAAGCCATCCTAATCTGAGAAAGAGACAAGCTTCTTTATCATCTGTTTTAAAAGAAAAAAGGACAAAGAAGAAGAATTAAGATATCAATAAGCAATAAATCAATTTTTACAAGTATTTTATCATGAAATACCATTTTTAATAGGTGGAGGTGGTCGGTGGGATGCTTGGCAAGTTGGGTCCTCGTCCCGCATCCTGGTAACTCACTTCATGATTCTCAGAATAATACAAAAAAAAGTCTAAAAAGACAGATAATTTCATGAATTGAGGCTAAAACTTGCCTAAAACTAACTATATTTACAATTTTTTTTTTCAAACAAAATCTACAATGCTTACACAAGATTTTCTAGTAAAACCATAAAATTCCACAATTGTCAAATTTTCATCTTCGAGGTGGACCCACTAAATATTGTCAGAACAGCTTGAAACGTGGACACTGAAGGTTTGTTGGGGATTGTAACCATAATATCATAGGGCCGAATCAATATCCGAAGTTCGAAATTTCACCCCTTATAGGCTGATGCACCCTAAATTGTTCGCACTCTTCAGGATGCCCGGTATTTCTCCCATGTTTAGTGATCGTCTCCATATCCAGTATAGGGGTTCAGCGATTGCATTCTTGTAGTTTTTGATCAGTGTGGCATTCCATTTATCTGGTCCTGCCACTGAGTGTGTTTTTAGTTTCCCTATGGCTTGTGTAATATCATCCATCGTAAAGTCGAAATCTATTATACTTTCCCCTTGTAGTTCTTCTTCAAAGAACGCGTTTCTATCACATATCAATTTGTCAGTTTTGGGGATATTGAAAGATGATTCGTACTGAGCTCTTAATATTTCAGCTACTTCTGTTAGATCATCAGATAAAGCACTGTTCTCATTTTTTAAAGGTCTGATAGTTGCATGGTTTTTCAACTTTCTTTTTGCAAAATTATGGAAGTACTTTGAGTTAGCCTTTATCGCTTCTATAGCGTCATCATCATCTTTTTCTGTCTGCTTCTCAATCAGTTCCTATATGACGTTATCTATGGAAAAACTATACATGTTTACAATATGGTATCGTATGTGGTACCTTTATTTCATAATTAAATATAAATTATTAATTAATTAAATTAAATATCTACAAAATTGCCTCGGGATTGGCAACATAGCCTATTGGGAATGAAAATAATTGCCATACATACATAGAACCCATATGTAGGCATCAGGCCTGCTTGACAAGAAGAAAACCAAATTTATTATTTTGTGTTCAACATTTTCCATTGCTTACTCATGAAAATTACATCAAGCGAAGAGTCAACGAACTTTGAAGAATCAGCGGATTCCTACAATAATGATTTATTATTAGCTGCTCACTCGGAGCTTGCTTATGTAAAAATGAACAATGAATAATCCATATTCATTTTTACATGAGAAACCAAAATTGCCTGATGCAATTTTGGATAAAAATTTTATTTGTTGCTTTCTATTTTTGTTTGTGTCACAACCCTACAATCTACCATTTCTATGGTTTAGTCGTATCCATATTTCCATTTTTCATTTGTTATAGAATTTATTATAATTAATTATGATTGTCTTGCATCTCACCCTCGTCCCTAGATTATGCATACACATTGCATATAACAGGATTGGAACCCATAGTTGTACTTAGTCTTTAATACCCACTCTTTGTCTTTAATTCGTTTCTTTTGAATCCTCCCAATAATGACTTATACTGTACGTATGAAGTAAATAACTATGACATCATGAAGTAACTTAATTCCCTTCATATTTTCCCGTCGTTAATTTCCCTTCATCATATCTCTAGTATACAATCTATGGAAATTCTTTATCATCATAATAAAAACTGTACACTCTATACGTCATTATTTATATGTTGTTCATTCATACATCCATGTCCTATCTTGACCATTATCCTATATCATTTTTATTAAATATTCATTTTTACTTGTGTCAGTCTACGAAATGGTACAAAACTTTATGCCTCCGTACCTGTTCATTCAAAATTGTCCAAATACATTCGCATATATTATTTTTTACTTTTAATTATTTTGCCTCCCACAAGGAACTAAAAAATGCTTATGCAAGTGTACGCAATTCGCTAATCACAGCATAAATCGAACATCTGAAAACGAAAGACCTCCCATCCCTCTGATTTCAAATTTATAACTTATTATGGTGTGTGTCATGTAACATGTTGTGTATAAATTATCTCATACATGCCCATGTACTTTGTGTTGTACTAATAACCATATATAATAACCATATATAAATATAAAAACACTAAGAATTGTAAACGACGTAATGTACAGGGTGTCCATAAATGATTACCCTGATTAAAGCATGCTATAACTTTTAAATAAACACTCATTTTCAAACACAGTTTTAATCATAAGTAGATAAACATACAAAGTTTTGATACATAGTTAATGAACTTAAGCTTCCACATGTGCACCCCTAGTGGCACATAAAATGTCTAAATGGTATTCACACTCACGCCACACATTTTCCAACATTTGTGGGTTAACTGTTGCAATTGCATCCGTAATGCGTTTTCGCAATGTTCTGATATCTGAAACAACTGTTGCATAAACCAAATCTTTAACATGACCCCAGAGAAAGAAATCCAGCGGGGTAATGTCTGGTGATCTTGGGGGCCATGGGATTGGCCCATCCCTACCAATCCATTGATTTGGAAATGTTGCGTCGAGAGTTTCACGAACAACATGTGCCCAATGAGGTGGTGCACCATCTTGTTGGAAGATGACAGTTGGCTGCCTGTCCTGCAGCTGGGGGATGGTGTAATTGGTGAGCATATCCAGCATAACCGTCCCATCGGAAACTGATGGTCTACCACTGCTCTTTCCCTTTCCACGTTTCTAGTTTCCAAGAATTTTTTCATCCACGACTTAATTAACTTCACATCAGGTGGATTCTTTCCATACTTTGTTCTGAACCTTTGCTGAACACTGACAGGAGATTTTGTTTCTGCAAGCCACACAACACATTGTGCCTTCTCTGTCACAGACACCATCTTAACTGAACAGCTACTACAATGCTCCTAGCAGTGAATGCAGTAGATGAAACACACCAGCACAGAAACTCTATGCATGTACGAGATCACCTGTAAAAAGAAAATGGATGTAAGATTCATCATTAAAACATGAAAGCATACCGTTTTCAGGGTCAACATTTATGGACACCCTGTACTTCAATGAAACTTTAATTAAACGATAATAACTTAATATATAATGTAATAATGTACTTTAAATGGAATTGTAATTAATGATACTAAGTGAAATATAAATTAATCCATAATCATAATTGTAATAAACCAAAATTAAAATCTACTCATTATGTACTTAAATTGTACTCATGTACTACTACAAAATTATTTCACCCTTTAGAAATCCATACTCAGCGAAAATATGATTTTTTTTTATTTTTTATTTGGAATCTTTCATCTGATCATATGTTTAAAAGGGGGGAAACTTAACCTTCAAACTGCATTCCCCCAAAATTTAGATTGTATATAAATCCTGTAATTGTAAAATAATGTCACTACTACTGCTTCTTAGACTACACTCCCTTGTTAGCAACTTCACTGCAAGGAGGGGGCAGAGGCCCCTTGCCTCCTTAATTTTTTAGATTCCAGCCTGAGCAATGGTCGAAAGAGGTCGAACCTCTACCCCTGTAAATTCAGAGCACTACCCGTACATTTTTTAGAAGTAAATTACAGTGAAAGAAAGTTTCTTTTTATCTTTTCCTTCGAGACAACCCAAGACTATAGAAAGAGAAGAATTAACAGGTCTGTCGACCCTATAGAGAGAGAAAAATTAGAATGCTATAGAAGAAACTATCGCGAGAAATATCCATTGCTGCCTCCCAACCAGAACCCCCGTCAACTCTGAACCGACCCAGGGTCATAGACGAAGGGGTTAACACTTATGTTACAGCGATGCTTTAAGCAAGGAAGATGTCCTTTATCTTCCTATAAGTTCTGAGTGAAATCCTCTTAATATAAAACCTAATAACTATAAAAAGGATAGGCCTATTCCTTCAGGTATTCAAGTGTAGTGACTGCCTATATTAGTTACATCAAATCAACTCATTGTGTAACTCCATCGTACCATGGCCCTACATAAAAAAAAATTGGCGTGCCCTACATCGAAACAGAAGTGAGGTCCAACGAAATAATAAGGTAAGGCAATTCCTTTCTTTACCATTAGGCAGCGCAAATACCAAAGGCAAATAAACATAAAGAGGCCCTTTGAAGACCTACATATACATAACTCTAACGAAAAAATGTAGAGCTTTTGTTGTTAACTCTCCACTGGAATCTGAGCACTGTAAATTTCCAACGGATGAGGGTATCAGGCAATCAACCCACAGCCCTATATAGTTTTTTCATATCATCGATACTTTGCAGTTTATCATTTAATATTTTTCTGATTTTGTTGTCTTAACAGTTACTTAATTTTGCAGTCACTCTTTTTCTCTTTCGAAACAATGCCCTCTTTTGTCTCTTGAACCTGCTTCTCTTTCCTCTTTGTTGTATTTTTGGGATATGTTTTTCCACAATTTCTAATGTCATTAGCATCTCCTCCGTTGTTTTGGCATCGAAAATGGTTTTTCCAATCTATTACTTCCATGCTGGATATCACATCTTCCCAGTTTATAGCTTTGAAGTGAAAATTAAAAATTTTGAATTTGCTTCTTTCTGTTGTGCGTGTTCTTTCCTTTCCTGTTGCCTTTATATTACAGGCAGTCTCCGGGTTACAAACGTCCAACTTATGATGTTTCATACATGCAGACTGCCATAAAGTCTATTATTTTAAAAATCTGAGTTACCTACAATGGTTCATAGTAACGAATCAGCGCACTACTTACGTTGTCGCCATTTTAAGTCAGATTTTTTACTCATGAAGATGTTCGTGTGAATTCATATTCAATTTCTGATAACTTGCAAACCCCTATCATGGCTCCTAAATGAAAATCTGATGCAAGTGCTGGTGATGCACTTTAATTACCATTGCAAATTATCTTTTTTTTTTATGTTTTCTGTTTTAGTAGCTTTTATAAATTGGGAGTGTGTTTAAAGTGTTTAAGTATACAGCAGACTCGCAATGAAGAATATGGGGTTGATTGTGGTGGGTATGTTGCTCTAAAAGCCTATAAGAAATACAAACGAAGAATATGGGGATGTTTGTGGTGGATGTGTGCTCTAAAATCCTATAAGAAATATGAACAAAGAATATGGGGATGTTTGTGGTGGGTATGTGTGCACTAAATGCCTAAGATATACACATCTACTGAGAAGTCTATTATTTTTATAATGAAATTTTAAATAGAATTAAAACAAACAACAAAAAAAACATTGTATGAAATCATTTTCTACCACTACCGACGACTCATTCAAACCAAATTCCTGCCCTATGGCCATGGCGGACATAACATCTTAAGAGGCTTAAAAGTGGGAAGTACAAACCATTCATATGGGTTCCGACTTACATACAAATTCAACTTAAAGACCATCATGAGAACAGAACTCATTCATAAGCCAGGGACTGCCTGTACTTGTTATTTCAATAATGTTGTGGTCCGATATCATAGTTGGGGATATTTCTACATTATTAATTAGATTACTGCCGTTTGTGTTAGAAAATCTAGAAAAGGAAGAGCCATTGTTGTCCCAAGGCGATATGATGACTAAGCTGATTGATGCAGTGCTCAGTGCTTGTAGATATTAAGTTAAGGTGTGTATATATAGCCATCTCATAATTCTAAGGTTAGTGAAAAATTCACTTAATTTAGAGCTAGCATTTTTGGGCTCTTGTGGCATCATTTTTTGGGGGCACTGCGCATCCTTCCTACTCATTTGTTGAATGAGGCACTTACAGGGCATGGTCTTATAGAGAGCTCTCTTGCAATTCAGTTTGGTCGTTTAGATACAAGATTGTTACATCGTGCAATGGTGCAGGTTGTGTTGCTGTTGCAAGGTTTAGAAAGAAGACCATAAATAGTGCCCATTTTGTTTTTTATCTTAATTTTCTGCAACTGAGGCCTAAGGTAGACCCACATCGAGTCAGCAACCCTGAGGTAGGACCTAATAGGACCTCCAAGTCTGTAAGTTTTTAGTCTAGCTTAACTTGGGCTGTAGGTTAAACTGGCCCTTCACAGCTCAGCTGGGATTCTGAACCCAATAAAATAAAAAATAACATGGTCCTTCGGAACCAGATTCTAGCCCAAGACTGAGTCAATGACTATTTTTTGGCAAAGTTCTGATTGTGCAAATTGTAGCCCAAGTTAGGCCTGGATGGGTTGAGCATAATTGAGTTAAGGTCCCATGGTAGAAAGTTTGGTCACCCAATTGCAAAACTTGGCCACTAGTCTGTCATTGTTTTGGGCCTACATTTTACCAGTTTGGTTAATTTTGGTTTATTGTTCATAGGCAAAGGTTGCAGACTTCAGTGCACCAGTTACTTGGGTGGAAAATTTGGTATTCCATACTGGTGGTTGGTCAGTACCCCACCCAGCAATTCAGTTTATTTGAAAAAAGCAAAATTTGAGTTTGATCAGCTTGGTTAAGTATTTTTGCCATTTCAGCTTATTTTGTATTGGGCCCAATTGTTGTTTGCATTGAAGATGAGTGCAGCTGAATTGAACAAGTTTAAAAAAAGAAGCGCCTACAAAGGTCTAATTACAAAGGTCATTGCCACTATAGATTCTGCCATAGAGCAAGAGGATTTAAGCTTAGTGACTGCACAGCTTTCCATATTAGAAACTAAAAAGGTTGCTCTAAGCAAAGTAAATGTTAAAATTGAGGCCCTTATAGAAGAGGCTGAAATAGAAAATGACACTTTACTTTGAAGAGATTATTGATGATATAATTAAAGTATGCCACAGAGCAAAAGAGTTTAGCAGCTCAGTACAGTTAGAGACCAGGTCTAATAATGAAACACAACCCTCAACAAATGGTGTTTGTGAAGTTAAGGTTAACAGTCTGCAGTTCAATTACCGAGGCTTGTACTCAAAACATTTTCTGGGAGTATTCAGGAATGGCAAGGATGGGCAGACAGTTTTCAATCAGCAGTTCATTCTAGTCAAGTGTTAAGCGCGGTGGAGAAGTTTAATTATTTGCAGTCCCTCTTGGAAGGGGAAGCAGCAAAGACAATAGCAGGATTAGCATTAACAGAAGCTAATAATAATGTGGCTTGGGATATATTAAAGAAATGGTTTGGTAAGCCAGAGATCTTAATTAAAAGCCACCTCCGCAAACCTTTAGCTATACTGTACCTCCTGTTAATAATCCCAATAGTGTCAAGGAGTTACGGCAGTTATATCATGAATTTGAAGTTAGAACTAGGTCCCTGGACAACTTGGGTGTAGGAATGGAAAGATATGGTATAATGTTGGTCACTATACTAGAGTCTAAATTCCCAAGCTCAATTTTGCTTGAATTAAGTAGGGGACACTCTACAGAACATGTGTACATCCCCCTTCAGCAGATGTTAAGTCTTTTAAGCACAGAATTAGCAAGATGAGAGGGAACTGAGTTTGCACAGTTGGATATTAAACAAGGGGACAAAGGCAGGCACAGCACCAAAGTTTCTACAAAAAGGAATAGCCCAGGTACAGTGTCAGCTCTACATGCATCCTTTGAGAATAAATTAAAGGGAATCAAGGAATGCATATTTTGCGAAGGCAACCACAAGTCATATAAATGTGAGGTGGCTGAGGCTTTACCTTTTGAGGAGAGAAAGGACAGGGTAACTAAGTCCACAGCATGTTTTAAATGTTTTTTGAAAGGTCACAGAGCAAGGTTTTGTAAGTTTAAAATTTTGTGCAAAAAATGCCATGGCTGGCATCAGCCATCATTGTGTGAAAACACTCCTAGTAGGCCTACCCCAGAAGTAGAGACATCAGTGGCACATGCCACTGCTATGAAAGGGAGTAAAAGTAAAAGGGGATTATTGCAAACAGCTGCAGCATTATTAATTGGGAATGATGGAGAAGCTAATGTAAGAGTGTTGTTTGATAGTGGTAGCCAGTGTAGCTTTATTAAGACCAGAATTTCCAGAAAATTGAAGTTTAAAGAACTTAAGAGGGAAAATTTAAGAATTTCTGTGTTTGGGGGTTCCATTCAAAACCAAACCAAAGTTAAGAAGGTAGAAGTTCTGGTTAAGGGGTTGTTACCACAAGGTCCCACTATCAAGGTCCAAACTGTAGAGATTGAGGAACTTTGTGCTCCAGTCACTACTTGTTTAGATATGGCATGTGTCCAAGAATTGCAAGTTAAAGGAATTAATTTGGGCAATAGTAAGTTTGAAGGAACAGAAGATATTAGTCTTTTGATCGGAGCTGACTATTACTGGGACTTCATCACTGGTAATATTGTCCGCACATCTCGAGGTCCAGTAGCTAAATTGAAAGTAAGCTAGGCTAGATGCTATATGGTAGCTATTGCAATGAAATGGAGGTTAAAGCTCTTTTTGTTAAGATTGAGGAGAACAGCCATGGTTTGGAAAGGCATTTGAAAACCTTTTGGGAACTTGAATCCATTGGCATAAAGGACAAACAGGAGAAGCAGGCAAGTACAGTGAACAGTGATGTTTTAGAGCAATTTGAAAAAGGGAATGGGTTTAGAGATGGTTGCTATGAAGTTGGCCTCCCTTGGAAGGATTCTTGCAAACCCAGTTCAAACCTTTAGCTAGCTAATAGGAGGTTGGAGACTTCATTGCACAGGCTAAAAAAAAATGAGGATTTGTTAAATGAATACAATGAGGCCATCCTAAGCTATGCAAAGGAGGGCTATGCCGAAAGGGTGCGAGGTGAGCTGGTGAGCCAGGAGGCACATTATCTGCCACACCATGCAGTGGTACGGCGAGACAAAACTACCACCAAACTGAGGGTAGTTTTTGATGGCTCAGCCAACGACAAAGGTGGTGTGTCCTTGAATGACTGTTTGGATGCTGGGCCAAATTTAAATGCAGATTTATTTTCCTTGTTACTGAGATTCAGGTTTGGTAGAGTAGCATTGACTGCAGATGTGAAGCAAGCCTTTTTGCAGATAAAGTTAAAACCAGAGGACAGAGATGCAGTAAGGTATCTGTGGGTGGATACGAAAGACTTGTTGGAAAATGAACCTAAGGTTCAAGCATATAGAATGAAGTCAGTGTTGTTTGGCCTCAGCTCTAGTCTATTTCTGTTGGCAGCTACAATGCAGTACCTACCATTTGAAGAAATATTCTGAAGTCTATCCTAACACTATTGAACACACAAGGAAAAATTTTTATGGTGATGATTTGCTGTGTTCTGTGGATAATACAGAAATGGCTAAACAGATATTCATGGAGGCTAGAGCTATAATGGAGGAGGACGGCATGGAGCTTAGAAAATGGCAGACCAATCATTCTCAGTTACAACAGTTTATGAGTCAGTCCTGTGTAGTACCTGATGCAGCAGAAAGTATTGAGGATTCTGGTATTAAGGAGTTGTGGGCAATAGACACAAAGGTGCTAGGCATTGTTTGGCAGCAAGGAGAGGCTTTGTTTACCTTCAATGGGAAATCTTTAGTAGAGCTGGCTGAGAATGAGACAAGGTGGACAAAATGTACAGCTCTTAGTTTGGCTTCAAAGGTCTTTGATCCTCTTGGATTCCCAGCTCCATTTGTGATAAAGTCAAAAATTTGGTTTCAGAGCCTCTGGGAAATTGGACTTGGTTGGGACCAAGAGTTACCTGATCATATAGTGGTAAGGTGGAAATATTGGTTCAAAGAATTGGCACATCTTGGAGACATTGAAATCCCAAGATGGTACTTTGGAGAGTTGAACAATAGTCCAGACAATTTGGAGCTGCACAGCTTTTGTGATGCAAGTGAGGAAGCCTATACAACTTGTATTTATATAAGAGGCACATTCAAAGAGGAAGTTGCAGGTTGGTTGCTGCAAAGAGCAGAGTAGCACCTTTGAAAAGGCTTTCTATTCCAAGGTTGGAATTGATGGGTGCAGTTATTGCTAGTCGGCTTGCAGTTACAGTGCAAAAGTCTTTGGCCCTCTATGAAATTCCAAGCTATTATTGGACAGACTCCACTATAGTTTGACACTGGTTAAGAAGCCAGGCAAGGAAATGGAAACCATTTGTTGCCAATAGGGTGGAGGAAATTCAAGCACACACAGATCCAAAGCAATGGAAGCATTGTCCAGGCACCCAAAACCCAGCTGATTTACCAACATGAGGAATTTCAGTGAAAGATCTTGCACAGTCAAGTTTGTGGCAGAATGGGCCAGAGTGACTAAAACTTGGAAGTGAAAACTGGCCTTCTAATCAGCCTATTGTGTAGGAGAATGCCAGGCTCAAGAAGAATGGGTGAGTGAAATGAGAAAATGCACTGTGAACAGTTGTCAAGTTATGCAGCAGGACAGTGGCACAGGACCCCATACTGAGGCTTGAGGACATTAGCAGTCTGAAAAGGTTGTTAAGAGTGACACAGCATGGGTATATATATTTGCAAACAACATTAGGGGAGAAACAAGAAGGGAAGGAATTCTGAACAGTAAGGAGATTCAGCAAGCCAGGCAATACTGGGTGGTATATGTACAGAAGGAAAAATTTGGTGGAGAGAGGGAATTGCTCACCAGACGTCCATTACAGGTTCTACCAACACATTCTGCTCTCAACCTGGGTTTGGATGTGTTTTTGGATCAGGATTTATTGAGAGTAGGAGGTAGACTACAGTTTTCTGTGCTTCCAGAGGAGAAAAGACATCCAATTTTGCTACCTTCTGGGGTGCACTTTGTTGAGCTTTTGATCCTGGATACTCATCATAAGTTGCTACATGCTGGAGTTAGAGAAGTGATAATAGAGATCAAAAACAGTTTTGGATTACCAAAATTAGACAAGTAGTAAAAAAGGTCTTGTATAAATGCGTGGTTTGCAAGCGTTGGAGTGCAAAACCTTATTATGAAAAGGCGGCTCCATTTCCAAGAGAACGGTGTGTCTATACTGCCCCATTTGATGTAGTGGGAGTAGACTTCGCAGGTCCAGTCTATATGTATGAGCAAGGGGAGTCTAGCAAAGGTTATATATGTCTTTTCACATGTGCTACCACCAGAGCAATCCATTTAGAGTTGGTAAGCAACTTAAGTAGTGATGTATTTCTTTTGGCCTTTAAAAGGTTTGTGAACAGAAGGGGTTTCCCAAATAAAATCATATCGGATAATGCAAAAACCTTCAAAAAGGCTGCAAATGAACTCCAAGAAGTTTTGTCCTTGCTAAAAGAGGAAGGATTCCAATCCTATTTTTCACACCATGGGGTATAGTGGGAGTTTTTTGTTGAGAGAGCACCATGGTAGGGAGGATTTTGGGAAAGGCTAGTGAGAAGTGTAAAGTGTCCATTAAAGAAACTTTTAGCTACCGTAATGCTCATTTGAGCAAAGAAGAATTCTACACTGTTTTGTGTGAAGTATGCAGTATGCAGAACAGTGCATTTTTTAGTGGATTTTAACTGGGTGGGAACAATTTATAATGTGTTTACCCAGGTACTCATAGGACCACCTACAATAAAAAAATTGTATGTAGCTACGGTATGTATGTACAATCAAAAATTGTATGCAACAGTAAATTTATTCAAGGACAGTACAGTGCCCGCGAAAAGTATCCGATCACTCAAGAAAATACAATATTTTCCCTTGATATTCAGAGACACGTAATTCACTTTCTATTTGTTCTAGCGACATCTGGTAACTTTGAGGTTGCTCGCTGATATGAGAGCTATCCAACGCATTCTCAAATTAGTGTTCTGGTAGCCTTCGTTGCGGGTGGCTGTGTCTCAAATTTGTCAGATTTCACTGTTTGTGTAAATTTCTTGATTTTTTTTTTTTTTACAGAAAGTGGTGTAAATAAAATTTATATATAATGTGTGCTAAAAAACAACTTAAGAGTGATTGTCGAGGTGCTATTGTTGCTTTGCATGCATGTGGGAAATCACAGAGACAGATAGCTAAGGAATTAAACATATCCCAAAGTACCGTTAATTTATGGGTTTCACGGGCTAAGAACAATGGTGGCCTAACCACGCCAGTCCCTAAAAAACGATCTGGCAGACCGAGAAAAACAAATTCGCGAACAGACAAACTTATGAAACGTTTAGTATTGAAAAACCCAACAATAACTGCGAAAGAAATAAAATTTAATATGAATAATTTGTTATCTGGTGTTTCTGAACGAACTATCCAGGAGCGGCTCCAAAAAGAACTCAGATTACCATCTCGCCATGCTGCTAAGAAACCGTTCATTAATGAAAAAATGCGTAAAAAACGTGTCGCATTTTGTAAAAAATACATTCATTGGACTGTTGATGACTGGAAGAAGGTTTTATTTAGCGATGAGTCGACATTTTTGACATTCAGAAGTTGTCCAAAAAAGGTTCGCCGGCCTATTGGCTCAAATAGGATGGACCCTAAATACACCCTAAAGACAATGAAACACCCTCCAAGTGTGATGGTTTGGGGTTGTTTCGGTTACTATGGGCGTGGAAACTTATATTTTCTTCCGAAGAACACAACTATGAATGGTGCACGGTATTTAGCAATGCTACAGGATAAACTTCCAATGGCAATGGCAATCCAAAGGACAAAAACATACATGCATGATGGTGCACCATGTCACAGGGCCAAAATAGTGACAAAATGGATTACTGACAATAAATTTGATATTTTGGATTGGCCTGGTAATAGTCCAGATCTCAATCCGATAGAAAATCTGTGGCTAATAATAAAAAATAAGGTTGAATGCCACGACACTGGCTCAGTCGAAAAATTACAAGAGGCCATCAAAAAGGTATGGTGCAAGGAAATATCAGTGGAAGTTTGTCAAAACTTGATTAAATCCATGCCAAAACGTCTAGAACAAGTCATCCAAACCAAAGGACAGATGACAAAATACTAATATAAGGTTAGTATACATTTAAACATTGTTTTTTATGTAAAAAATACAAATTTCAAGGGTGATCGGATACTTTTCGCGGGCACTGTAGTTTCTTGATAAACAAAATAAGAAAGGTCATAGTAGTTGCACTTTCTTCAAATATCATTACAAATTTCCTCTTAATCTATTGAAATCTACTGAAATCCAATCACCTGAAATTCATTGAACAAATCATAAAAATCTGTTGAGAAATGGGAAATAATATTGAACATACAAGCAGCCAGAAATAAAAAAAATGAATTTACAGGTAAATATTTGGCTGGACACAGGGGCTACATTTTTTATCAAAATTATATTTTTCTAGTGTAGTTTTCTCTGCTTTGTTCAAATCTGATACCCATTTCTTGTGCAAATGAATAGAAACTATTTTTTTTTCCATTCCAAAATAAAGTGTGTTTCTACTCATTTGCACAAGAAATGTGTGTCAAATTCCAACAAAGCAGAGAAAACTACACCAGGAAAATGTAATTCTGATAAAAAACTAGCTAACCTAACCTACACGCTTATTCTTGGGGTTTGTTTTCTGCCAGTAACAATAGTATATATGTTGGTCCGCGTGATAAGAACAGGAATTGTTACATTTTGGGCATTGCACACAAGCGGGCAGAACTCCATGGTGTTTAAAACAATCCACTACTGCTTCGTTATTTTCAAAATATTTAGAAATGGCATGGTAATACTCAATCTCGCAACGGTCACATTCAAAACCTTTACTAGCTTCAGCCATTGTCCTCAAACTGCATGAAGCAAAGGAAATTCCTATGGCGCACATCGTAAAAAGTGTCTAATTGGCCCAATCCAGCCAAGTGACAATCTGAAAACAAGTGATACGTCCACGAAATGCATTACCATACATACAAACACACACAGCGCTAACATACATACATGGATGGATACATACATACATACAGAGTCTCCACCTAAAAATTATATATTAAATTAATTTTATAACCGCGCACGAGCACAAAAAATGATTAGTACCATCGTAAAGAGCATGAAAAATAGTGCTAGTGAAACACAACCTCTCATTTCTCGTTGGCCCCTGTGTCCAGCCAAATATTAACCAATTTACATTTTCTAACCAAACTAAGTTTGAGAAAACAAGCTCCATATCAATTTGGGGTTAATATTTGTCTTTGAACCCGCTCACATGCGGTTAAAATAGTACAATATATTGAATTGCCACTCAAAACTGACTAAGAAAATATATATCTTATCTTGTACAGATTTGTATAAAATGTTTTTTTATTAAAATATATTTTCTATTTTTAATGTTTTTTCAATATACGGGTGTGTATGTGTGTATATATATATATATATATTGACTATTTGGAGAATATTTCTTATTTTTGGTGATTCTGGTTACTTCTGCGTAATTCAATTTGTCCTGTTTTACAATTAAATCATTTTTAGCAATTGTTTGTCTGTTCAGTTTGGTGTTTTTGTGACCAGAAGTATGATGTGTCAGTTTTGCATATTTGACTTTAAAGACGTAATCCACCATATTGCCCTTGATAAAGACAAGAGTTTAGACCTTTTTTTCAATCACAGAATAATTAAGACATTCGTGACCTGCCCTAAATGCAATAGTGCTTGTATTTTAAGAAAAGAACAGAAGGTCTTTAGGTGCCGTAAAAAAAAACCTAGAAATAAACATGTCATTTCAGTATTTCAATCTTTAAGGGTACACGAAATTTAGCAGACTATCCAGGCAAGGTGGGCACATGTTATTACATTATCATTTGTATAATTTAGATCTCGGGGGTACGGGGGCTCCGCCCCGTAAAGATCACACATCACAAATTGATCAGTCCTAATGTTTTGCGGACAGTTCAGTATGTGACACCAGTTAGATCAATTGAATACTTGATTAGGTCAACTATACGCCCTTGATGATTGGTTAGGTTAAGTCATGATATTTTCATTAGTTTAAATGAAAATGACGAGTGCAAACTTTTCTGGTTAATTTTGAGGTGTTTTGTATGAAACTGCCATCCGTTTCCTGTGCAAATACATAGTTTTTGAGATGATGATATCTCGAAAACTACGCATTTGCACAGGAAACGGATGGCAGATTCGTGCAAAACACCTCAAAATTGACCAGAATAGTTTGTTCTCATCATAAAAACAGACTGGCTATAAAAATGATGGTAATGCTTCAGAATAGGGGCACCACCTCAATTTTTGTATTTTTTCTACCAAAACATGCTAAAATCATTGGTTTCCTGTTGTTTAGGATGAATGTGACCATCGCCATTACAGTAAATTACTGCTTGAAATGATTTCACCCCCCAACCCCTCTTACAATCTGGGGGGACCACCATGGAAACTGGGGGTTTTGGGTGGGGGAACACAGCATAAGCAATAATTTACTGTAAGAGCGATGGTCAGATTTATCCTAAACAATAGGAAACCAATGGTTTTAGCATGTTTTGGAGGAAAAAACACATGTCATGAAACATATCAAACACCATGAGAAAAACCTAGGTTTCATGGAAAACCTAACCTAACTAACCTAAAAAATATAAAACCCTATACCGATCAATTTGTGATATATGATCTTTACGGGGGCTCTGCCCCCATACCCCCGAGACCTAAATTATACAAATTGGATACACTACATTTAAAGGGAGAACACCATGCAAGCTCTACTAGCATCACCGCACATCCATCAAATACCAAAGCCATTTTCAAACTGAAGTGAATGAACGATACGATAGTAGGGTTGCCAACTCAAAATTTCCTAGATTCATACCCAAAAATGTTTTTCGTAATTTTCTAACTTCGTTTTTTTGACTATGTGACACATGCAATCAACGTATTTTAATGAGAGAAACAACTTTGTGTCTCTGGTATTTTTCGAAATTTTGCTTAAGTGGCACCCGTATTCTGAACCATTACCAAAATGAGTAAATACCCAATTTGGGAATATAAGTTACTTACACACACACATATATATATATATATATTCCTATGCCCTTATTTGGGACAAAATTTAACCTGGAGCCTACCAAGCACAAATAATATACTCGCACTCAGAGACAATTTCATAAACCACACTACTGAGTCAATAGGCTATGATACAAGGTGTTTTATATACCTTATTACCCTAAGAAGACATTTATTTACAATCCCTATATGCAAATATTATAAATTCATAATGTTCTGTCAATAGGTTTAGGCTATCAACCTAATTTCTAGCTACTATTTGCACAAGTAGGCTACCATCCTTAGCCTACTTTAGGATAGGAGTCAACACTATGGCATATATTTACAATTTATAGCCTATATTTTATAATAAAAACATTGAACTAAACTTATTGTATATCTAACACGTACTATATAACAATCTCCATAAGTAGGAATACTAATAAACTTGAAAATTCGTACTCCAAAAACGCCAGCAAATAGCCCACCATGAAACAGCATAAGTTAGGTCTCTTGTTTGTTTACTAGTGAGGCAGGGATACCAACCTGTCCCATGCAGAAATAACACAAAATGTTTTAGCTATGACGTCACAACTTTGAGAAATTGAAAGCATTAATTTTTTATCAAATCTCAACTGATTTTGATACCTTTGAGGATAATATGAGGGTAAATTTATAGTATTACACCCGTCTCCCTTTGGAGGTGAAATTTTTGTTTTTCCTAAGGTTTTTGATGTGTTTTGAACGAATCTGACCTTCAAAACCGTCGGAAATGACTCGTTTTTGAGATAATCCCCCTCCCCCCAGCCGGCAATCAAAAACGAGTCATTTCCGACGGTTTTGAAGGTCAGATTCGTTCAAAACACATCAAAAACCATAGGAAAAACATAAATTTCACCTTCAAAATTGACCTAACCTAACCTATCCTAACCTATCCTAACCTAACCTATCCTAACCTAAAAGAAAAACAGGAATTACCTTATTCACGTGCAGGGGCAGGCTGAGGCTCTTCTTGGAGTAGATTTCGCTTGTCTTAACTGAAGAAATGAATAAATACCTTGCCAGGTATTGGTATAGATATTTTGACCGAATACCTGGCCTCTTAACCCATTCCTTTAAATCCCGCCAAAATCTTTCGTTATTGTGCGTGAATTTCGATATTCTCGTTATCCACAAAATTTTTAGAATGATTAATAACAAAATGCTTGTAACCTAAATCACTTATAGTCTTGTAGGCAGCCCAGGAATCACTATAAATCACAGAGCCAGGCCTAATGTACGGTATTATTATAGTATTACACCCGTCTAACGTCCAGCAATTATTATATGTTCATTAAGTAGATTTTTAAATTCTAAGACACTTTCCCTCTATAGCGTTTCCGTCGCAAATGCTTCGTTTTCGAGATATAAACATTTTTTGGTGTGTATCTAGTGTGTGTTCGTACGTTCGTTTGTGTGTTCGTACGTTCGTTTGTGTGTTCGTACGTTCGTTTATGTGTTCGTTTGTGTGTTCGTTACATGTCTGCCCAATCACTGCGCTCCATCCATTTCGAATTTGAATTACTTTCGTACCGGAATGGAACACTCATTCCACTCATTCAGAAGTACATTAGGCCTGGCTCTGTGATTTATATTGATTCCTGGGCTGCCTACAAGACTATAAGTGATTTAGGTTAGGATAGGTTAGGTTAAGATAAGTTAGGTTAGGTCAATTTTGAAGGTGAAATTTATGTTTTTCCTATGGTTTTTGATGTGTTTTAAACGAATCTGACCTTCAAAACCGTCGGAAATGACTCGTTTTCGATTGCCGGCTGGGGGGAGGGGGGTTATCTCAAAAACGAGTCATTTCCGACGGTTTTGAAGGTCAGATTCGTTCAAAGCACATCAAAAACCATAGGAAAAACATAGATTTCACCTCCAAAGGGAGACGGGTGTAATACTATAAATTTACCTAATGTACTTCTGAATGAGTGTTCCATTCCGGTAGCAAAGTAATTCCAATTCGAAATGGATGAAGCGCAGTGATTGGGCAGACATGTAACGGTCACACAAACGAACACACAAACGAACGTACGAACACACAAACGAACGTACGAACACACAAACGAACGTATGAACATACACTAGATACACACCAAAAAAATGTTTATATCTCGAAAACGAAGCATTTGCGACGGAAATGCTATAGAAGGAAAGTGTCTTAGAATTAAAAAATCTACTTAATGAACATATAATAATTGCTGGACGTTAGACGGGTGTAATACTATAATAATACCAATATGAGTTTCATCGCACTCAGAATATCAAAAGCAAATATAATTATAAAAATATTAAAACATAATTTTCTTATCATTTTGATATAAGTCACTATGTTCGCAGATGCGTCCTTACCAAATTATGTAGATTTGAATATTATGACATTGATTGATTGTTTGAAGTTTTATATGGAGGAGCTCAGCCAATAAGGCTATTTACATCCTCCAAGACCAAAACACCTTGTTCCACAGGAGAACTTCCACTGTTCCTACATCAAGTGCTGGGTCTATTATTATTGGGATGAGACAGAAATAGAGAAAGCACACCATTGCCCTCTTCAGTTCTGGGGCCAATTCCAGAACACTCAGAAAGGGATGAACATGAGGCCTGTTAGTTCTACGAAACATGAACTGAAAAATGGAACCAAGTACTAAGTCAACAGTAACAGCCAGATGGAGTAACTAAGAGGTAACTGATTAATAAACCTGTGGGAATGAAAATCGGTATACAATGCAAGATTTAAAACTCTTTCAACCGCCCGGATGCCACTACAAACTTGAATACTTGGTCCATAGTGAAGTGTATCAATGGGGGAGAAAAACTATATTCACCTAATAGGACTGATAAAGTAAAGTCCCTGACACCATACTGCAAAAGAGAGAATCTTAATTTTTTTTTCCTTTGCCTAGTATAACATGGACAAAAAAGAAAGAACTGGGACAGTGTCTCTGGTCAGTGGCGGTTCCTCATATGGGCAATATGGGCAGCCGCACAGGGCGGCATTTGTGGAGGGGCGGCATGAGCGCCTGCAAAAAAAATAAAAATAAAAATAAGAATAAATAAATAAAGAAATAAATGTGGAGGCTGTGTTAAAACAAAAACGGCTGAGGTCCACAAAGCGGCACTTCTCCTATGAAGCATCTGATGAGCCCTTGATTGATGCTTTGAAGAAGCTGGAGGTGACATTTTTCAATGCAGTGGTTGATGCTGCAACATCAGCCATTCAGGAAAGATTTTCCACGTTGGAAATTGTGGGAGAGAAGTTTGGAGTGCTGACACATTTCCAAAATCTCACATTTGAGGAGCTGACAGAACAATGTGTGAACCTTAGTACTACACTACACTTTAAGGGACAATCTGACTTGGATGGCAGAGAGCTTGCACAGGAGCTGAAGAACTTGCCTGACTTGCCATCAAAGACCATATCCTTGCTTGAACTGCTGACATTTATCCATGAAAGGGAGCTCTCTGAAATATATCCAAATTTGTGGACTGCTCTCAGAATTGGTCTTACTCTTCCAGTCACTGTTGCTGAAGCAGAGAGGAGCTTTTCAAAGCTGAAGCTCATCAAATCCTACCTGAGGTCAACTATGTCACAGGAACGCCTTACCGGTCTGGCCATCATCAGTATAAATCATACAATTGCTGAGCAGATTTCATATGATGATTTAATTCATGACTTTGCATCAAGGAAGGTAAGAAGAGTCAGGCTTTAGATGGCAGTTGTGCTGTGGTGCAATTTATTTTGTTTCTTGTTCAAAGTGTAGCATAATAATTACCCTCTCTTAAGTGTCTTATTCTATTTATGTGATAGAGCATTTGTACAATTTAGAAATTTGATTCTCTAGTTTATTTATGGCAGTTGTGCAATTTAATTTGTATTTTTCCTGTTCATAGTATCATAATTACATTCTCTTAAGTGAGTTATTCTATTTACGTGATGAAGGATTTGTAAAATTCAGAAATTTGAGTCTTTGTTTTGGTTTTGAAGTTCCAACAATTAGTCCAATAAAAAGTTATTTTGTGAAAGAGTTATGTCTGTCCTTTATTTTGGGGGGATTCGAATGTGTGTGTGTTGGCGAACAGGGGGGGGGGGGCGCTGAAGGTGAGGTTCGCCCAGGGCGTCATGTAAGCTAGGACCGCCACTGTCTCTGGTAAATTACAACTAACACATAATGGGGAGAAGGCTAGTCCAATCCGGTGTAAGTAAGCCTGAAGGCCTACATGGCCAGAACGGAATCTAAATATTATAGAAGCTTTATAGTGGGAAGATGGTACAGGCCAATTTCTTGTGCCCCAGAAAGGCTTAAACATTCCATAGAGAGTTGAGTGCCGTAATCTCTCCCATTGGGTTTTGTAATCATTTTGCACTGCCACTTTAGCTACTGCAAAACCCTCGCCTGGGTGGAAATATAGCGAAGTTATAGCAGGGAGGGAATGAGCAGCCCTGGCCAGCGTATCAACCATCTCATTACCTGTAATTCCAACATGGCTCGGAACCCACTGGAAGGAAACCAGAATACCTGAAACAGAGAGGGTCTTCAGTAAAGAATGGATAGAAGTTGTTAAAGCCAGATATGTAGTGAGTATGGGTGAGTTGATCAGGTGAAGAGAGGTCTGGGAGTCTATAATTATTAGGACATTACAAGCATTACTTCTGGATACCAAAAAACACAATGCCTGTTGGATGGCAAATAACTCTGCTGCCTGTATACTATGATTGTGGGATAGTTTCCAGGAAAAACACCTTTTATGATTTGAAATGAAAACAGCTGATGAACAAGATGGTCCAGGCACATCTATCTTAGATCCATCAGCATAAATATACAAGTAATCTGGATACTTCTCTTCCAAGTATGCTGTGAAACACTGCACAATCACTTCTTTGGGGACAGGAGGTTCATATAAGAATGGGAGAGACAGACAGGTTGGTACTGTTAGAAAATCTAGAAGAGGAAGAACCATTGTTGTCCCAAGGCGATATGATGACTAAGCTGATTGATGCAGCATTGCTTGTATATATTAAGTTAAGGTGTATATATTAGGGCGGATCGAAAATGAGGTTTTTAAACGTTTTTTCGAAATTCAAATATGGCTAGTGCGGAAAATATGTGGGTGCTATAGGTAATGACTGTGCATAAATATTAGTCCTGCGAAATTATATCTTCAGGTGCCACAAAGCCGTCGAAAAAATTGAAATATAATGATTTTCTTATATTCTGCATTAGTACAATAACTGAAACTTACTTGTTATTATTATATATTAAGTGTTCCAATTACCAAAATAGTTACTGAATTACGCAGCTCTTAGTTTATTTAGATCAATGTTCTTTTGATTAATGATCTAAATAATCCAGAACTCACCACGAGGAGGTGGCTGCGTGTCGAGCTCCACCCATGCCCTCCCAACCACCCATCCTTGCGCATGTTTTTTTCTATTAACGTTTTATTTAAACTTTATATTCAGCTTTACTTTCGAATGATGGCATTTTTTTACGTGACTGAAGTGTTGATCTTATGAAGCCATCTCGCGCGTTCAATCCAAATACTTTTGATGATGCTTCAGTCACTAATTTTACCATTCTTTCTACTACTTGTGTATGACAAGGGAATTTCTCGAATGGAGGGGTACTCTTGTTTTCTATGAATTCTTCAATCTCATTTTCTGTCAGGTGTCTTGTCACAGGTGGTTCAGTGACAATGTATTTTTTCCAATTAATTAAATCAGTATAATCAGTAGCTTCAAATTGAATAACAGGTACTGTGAAACGCCTCACAACTTTTTCCTTGTTTGTTTGCCTTGCTTTCTTTATTCGCCTCCACGCTAATTCTCTTATGGCGCTGCGGTCATCATGAATCATTGATGCTAGAATATTTTCTGGATTTGCAAAAAATGCATTTCTTTGTATGACAGGGTTTACAATATCCTTTACTTCGTCATTCAGTGTTCTTGTTAGTTCAATAGTTTTGAAAACATGTTTTGAGCCATTGACAAAAGACGTACTTTGCTTAATAGAAAACCACATTGGGATGTAGACCTTCATTATAAAAGAAGCAATGTTCATGAGGTTCTCAGATGGACTTACAGTTGAAACGTATAGACGAAGCAAACGATTTGCTGTAGTCAGCCATCGTGAATGTGCCATTTTGCCTGGACTACGATGAGCAAGATCTGGAGAGCAATATCCCGTTGTTATGGCCTGATGAATATCATTAGATATTTTTGGTCGGTGCTAAGATCTTCACAGTCTACAGTTGGTTCCTCAGCATCAATCCTTTCAAACTCGACAATAGGAAGACTCTCACAGTTCTCTAATTCCCTGCCAATAGGACCGGTGAATCCGCGGGGGCCAGATGTTTTTCCATCCAGCTTTGCAACTAAATGGCGTAATGGCAATTCATTGGCATGGAGCTGGCACACTAAATGTTGAACTGGCTTCTTCAGCTTCAATTCTATAAGCCTTACGTATAACGCCTCCCTTTTCTCCAGTGTTGACTGCTGCACCATCGCATCCAATGGCAACAAGGTTTTCCAGGTTCATGTCATTATTTCCAATATACTCAAACATTCCTTTACATATTTCTTCAGCTGATCCAGAATTCACAGAATAATGGCCCAAATAATCTGAACCAGGTTCTCTCACTAAAGTGATATGTTCTTCTGTTACCTTCTTCTGATATACTTTGGACTCTTTTTTTTCTTGGAAGAGTGTAGAATCTTTTCGACCATCAAAATAGATTCCTCTGATTGGGACCTGATTTTGATCTTTCATAATTTCTGATCTCTTCTTTTGTCTTTCTCTTCTGATTTTACTCCTATCCACTACTTCAGATGTATTGTCAATAGAAACTTCTCCAATATCTTGCAATACTGCACTAACAATGAATGCTGCAGCTCGATCTGAAACTGCAGTCCTGTCACAAGCAGTAGCCACTGAAGGTAGATTTGTAGTTTTCCTTTTCTTGAATAATTGTTCTTCAGGTTGTTTGAGCTTTCTCTTCGAGCTAACTGGCTCTGGAAATGTATCGTCTGATATTTCGCCAGAATCACTTTCACTATTTGATGTCGATGATGATAATTCAACATTTGTATCCTGCAATTTCTCCTGTGAAGATTCTTTGGTGAGCCTCACAGCTTCTTTTTGCTTTCTTAGCAACGTAGATGCTTTTTTTTCTTTGAGAGTGTAATATCTACTCTATCAATAAACAGTTTTCTTTCACTCCTTTGATCTAAGAGGAACGTCACTTCTTCCTTTGGAACCGTTTTTTCTTTGGGACAAGAACATTGTTTAGTACTTTGCACTTGCACGCTGCAATGTCAAAAAGTTTCGTGTGTGCTTCTTTTTTGAACATATCAATCTTTGCTTTGTAAGCTTCAGAATTTTTTCTGCTTTGGTATGGCTTCATAATGACACGATACTTTTCGTGGTAGCTTCTGAACATTGTTTCAATTCGCCTGTCTGACAGAATTGGGACGGAAGCACTTTCCCAAATTGTTTTCAATTTATCAACAACTTGTTCTAATATTTGAGATATTGAAGGATCTTTATTAGTATTCTGTTTCAAATCGTTTCTTACAAACAAGTAATATTTAAAAACTTCGTATGTAGGAAGATTCCTGTGCCACAAATCTTCCCCCATACCAAACATGGGGCACTCAGTTGAGGCCCTGGTTGATTTTGCACAAACTCGAGACATTTTGAAAGTATACAAATCTGAAAAAGAAACAGCTAATATCAATTATACGTTAATTTCAGTTAATAGTACATGGCAAACTTAGGGCAACACAATACAGAAATGCAAAATATATAAGAAATATAGTTTAGACTATCCGAGTAACGCCAACAACAGAACACCCACCTGCTACGAGAGCGACAGCTACACTGAACCGAGGTACTCACGTGACAGCTGAGTGAGCTGACTATAGAAAACTGTTTTTAGAGAATAGAAGCTTTTTTTAAAGGTTGACTGAGCTATTTTTATACAAGTGTGAATAAATTCTTGTCTATTGTGCATCGTGGACTCTTCTGTAATTATTGGTTAAAATCTGCTTTTTTCAATTTTTTTCAATATTGAAGGTCATTGTGGCACCTGAAGATATTAATGTTATGATTTTAAATTTATACCAGCTTATTTCCTCACTACTCCACACATTTTCCACACTAGCCAATTTGAAAATTCGAAAAATGAGTTTTTCACTCCGCCCTAGTATATATATCCATCTCATAATTGTAAGGTTAGTGAAAAATTCACTTAATTTAGAGCTAGCATTTTTGGGCTCTTGTGGCATCAGTGTTTGGGACTCTGGTGGCATCATTTTGGGGCGCTGCGCGTCCTTTCTACTCGTTTGTGGGATGTCGTACGTACAGGGTGTGTGGTCTGATAGAGAGCTCTCTTGCAATTCAGTTTGGTTGTTTAGATACAAGATTGTTGCATCGTGCAATAGTCCAGGTTGCGTTGTTGTTGCAAGGTTGAGAAAGAAGACCATAAATAGTACCCCTTTTGTTTTTATCTTAAATTCATACAACTAAAGCCTAAGGTAGGCCCACATCGAGTCAGCAACCCTGAGGTAGGACCTAATAGAATCTCAAGTCCGTAAGTTTTAATTTTAGCTTAACTTGGGCTGTAGGTAGAACTGGCCCTTTAGAATTTGGCCGTTCACGGCTCAGCTGGGATTTTGAACCCAACAAATAAATAAAATAACATGGTCCTTCAGAACCGGATTCTACCCCAAGACTGAGTCAGTGACTATTTTTCGGCAAAGTTCTGATTGTGCAAATTGTAGCCCAAGTTAGGCCTAGACGGGTTGAGTATTATTGAGTTAAGGTCCCAGGGTAGAAAGTTTGGTCGCCCAATTGCGAAACTTGGCCAGTCGTCTGTCGTTGTTTTTGGCCTACATTTTACCGGTTTGGTTAATTTTGGGTTATTATTGAATTAAGGTCCCAGGGTAGAAAGTTTGGTCGCCCAATTGCGAAACTTGGCCAGTCGTCTGTCGTTGTTTCTGGCCTACATTTTACCGGTTTGGTTAATTTTGGGTTATTATTGAATTAAGGTCCCAGGGTAGAAAGTTTGGTCGCCCAATTGCGAAACTTGGCCAGTCGTCTGTCGTCGTTTTTGGCCTACATTTTACCGGTTTGGTTAATTTTGGGTTATTATTGAATTAAGGTCCCAGGGTAGAAAGTTTGGTCGCCCAATTGCGAAACTTGGCCAGTCGTCTGTCGTTGTTTTGGCCTACATTTTACCGGTTTGGTTAATTTTGGGTTATTATTGAATTAAGGTCCCAGGGTAGAAAGTTTGGTTGCCCAATTGCGAAACTTAGCCAGTCGTCTGTCGTTGTTTTTGGCCTACATTTTACCGGTTTGGTTAATTTTGGGTTATTATTGAATTAAGGTCCTGGGGTGGAAATTTGGTATTCCATACTGGTGTTTGGTTAGTACCCCACCCAGCAATTCAGTTTATTTGAAAGTAAAATTTGCGTTTGATCAGTTTGGTTAAGTATTTCTGCCAATTCAGCTCATTTGGCATTGAGCCCAATTGTTGTTTGCATTGAAGATGAGTGCATCTGAATTGAACAAATTTATAAAAAGGAGAAGCGCCTACAAAGGTCTAATTACAAAGGTCATTGCCACTATAGATTCTGCCATAGAGCAAGAGGATTTACGCTTAGTGACTGCGCAGCTTTCCATATTAGAAACTAAAAAGGTTGCTCTAAGTGAGGTAAATGTTAAAATTGAGGCTCTTATAGAAGAGGATGAAATAGAAAATAACATAATTTACTTTGAAGAGATTATTGATGATATAATTAAAGTAGGCCTCCGAGCAAAAGAGTTTAGCAGCTCAGTACAGTTAGAGACCAGGTCTAATAATGAAACACAACACTCAACAAATGATGTTTGTGAAGTTAAGGTTAACAGATCTGTAGTTCAATTACCAAGGCTTGTACTCAAACCATTTTCTGGGAGTATTCAGGAATGGCAAGGATGGGCAGACAGTTTTCAATCAGCAGTTCATTCTAGTCAAGTGTTAAGTGCCGTGGAGAAGTTTAATTATTTGCAGTCCCTCTTGGAAGGGGAGGCAGCAAAGACTATAGCAGGATTAGCATTAACAGAGGCTAATTATAATGTGGCTTGGGATATATTAAAGAAACGGTTTGGTAAGCCAGAGATCTTAATTAAAAGCCACCTCCGTGCTCTTTTAGCTATACCTCCTGTTAATAATCCTAATAGTGTCAAGGAGTTACGGCAGTTATATGATGAATTTGAAATTAGAACTAGGTCCCTGGATAACTTGGGTGTAGGAATGGAAAGGTATAGTATAATGTTGGTTCCTACACTGGAGTCTAAATTGCCTAGCTCAATTTTGAATCTCAGTATATGAGCCTAGGCCTAATTGGCCAAGCCTTAGCCAGGCAAAGCCTGGCCCTTTGATGTGACACTTAGACTCTGCACTTAATGTAAGAAAAGTGGACTATTAAGTTTGGTGGTTACACAATCAGGGTGTAAATTGTATAACCAAGCTTAAACTAACTGGTTTCAGTAATCTAATTTAAACTCTTTGTTTTCAAGCAATTCTAGGTACGTCCTATAACTACGAAGGTTGGTCGTAATTCTTTCTTTGCAGCATTTTTTTTCCCACCCTCCCAATATTTGCCTGGTGACGTCATGAAAATATGATATATGAGCTAGGCTTGGGCTATTTTTTCGCTACTCTGCGACTTAATTAGTTGGATGTTTTCTGTTCTGGCTATTTTTGTTTTTTGTAATTGGATTCAGTTTGGTCGTGTTTGTGATGGAATTATGACGTGCTGTTCGTGTGGTTTCTGACTTTGAGAACTTGATTCGTTATGTGCCCTAGATGAAGAGAAAGCATTGGATGTTTTTATCAATTACGGCTTTATTCTCTCATCCTTAATTTTCCCGAAATGTGACAGTGAGTGCCTAATACAAAAAGATCAGAAGATATTTAGGTGAAATAACCAATATTAACCTATTAGGCCAACTGAATGCTCTTGATGATTGGTTAGGTTAAGTAATGATATTTTCGTTAGTTTTAGGCGTTTTAGGTTACTATTCCCACTTATGTTAGTTTTAGGGTTAGGTTAGGTTAATTAATACCAAAATACATTTTTCTAGTAATATTTGATGTGTTTTGCTTAGATTTTGACCTCCATTTCCCTTGAAAATGAGCCAAACTTCAAAGTACTATAACTTTGTTGGATCTCATTTCCGAGGGAAATGGAGGTCAGATTTGAACAAATCACATCAAATACTACTAGAAAAATGTATTTTGGTGTGTAAAATGATTGAGTGACTCTTTATACATAATTACCGATTTTTGACTGGGTTTTCGGCTTTGTAGAGTAAAATTTTCATTTTCCGTTCATTTTCCACTCTTCAGATAATCGGATCACTTTCAGACTTTTGGATCAGTGGGTGGGAAAACGAAATTACTGGGTGGGAATTTCCCACCCACTTTCTATGGTAAAAAATGCCCTGATGCAGGATGCAGAGCCATTGACACCAAATCAATTTATTTGTGGTAAACGATTAACATCAAGCCCCAGTTTGCCAGAAGACTTACAGCCTATCCAGAGCACTCAAGAAGAGTTAACCAGAAGGTTCAAGTACGGTACCTTGAAGAGCTACAAGATCAGTTATGGAAGGGGTGGCAGATAGAATACTTGCCAGAACTCAATTATTACCCATCAGGCAATGTAAAGGGCTCCAATGCAAATTGTATCACGGTGGGAAAAGTGGTAATGATTGGGGATGAAAGACCAAGGCAATGCTGGAAGCTTAGCATAATTGAAGAGTTGTTTGTTGGCAAAGACAATTTAGTTAGGTCTGCACTGGTAAAGACTTCAGGAGGAAAATTAAAGAGACCTATACAAAAACTCTATGCTTTAGAAATCAGCAAAAACACGGATAGTCAAGATGAAACATTTGAGTTACAGTCTCATGGAGAAGGTTTGGCTAAATTTGCAGAAGGTAATGACAACAATGCCTCTTCGGCGGGGAGTGTTAGAAAATCTAGAAGAGGAAGAGCCATTGTCGTCCCAAGGCGATATGATGACTAAGCTGATTGATGCAGCATGGGTCGTTAAGGTGTGTGTGTATATATCCATCTCATAATTGTAAGGTTAGTGAAAAATTCACTTAATTTAGAGCTAGCATTTTTGGGCTCTTGTGGCATCATTCTTTGGGCACTCTTGTGGCATAATTTTTTTGGGGCACTGTGCGTCCTTCCTACTCGTTTGTTGAATGCGGCACTTACAGGGCGTGGTCTCATAGAGAGCTCTCTTGCAATTCAGTTTGGTTGTTTAGATACAAGATTGTTGCATTGTGCAATGGTGCAGGTTGTGTTGTTGTTGCAAGGTTTAGAAAGAAGACCATAAATAGTGCCCCTTTTGTTTTTTATCTTAATTTTATGCAACTGAGGCCTAAGGTAGGCCCACATCGAGTCAGCAACCCTGAGGTAGGACCTAATAGGACCTCCAAGTCTGTAAGTATTTAGTTTAGCTTAACTTGGGCTGTAGGTTAAATTGGCCCTTCAGAGCTTGGCCGTTCACGGCTCAGCTGGGATTCTGAACCCAATAAAATAAAAAATAACAGTTTGTGAATACCAAATCTAGGCAGTTGTTTTTTCTTGTGTTTTCTGTTATTTCTTGCGTTAACATAAATTCATCAGCTAGAACGAGTAGCATATTTACCTGCTCCTGGTCTTCTCGTGTGCCCCCCTTGTCCTGGTGTATACATATATTTTTTCCTATCCTTTTATATTTTATGAATGGGAAATTAAAATCACCACAGAGAAAAATATTTGGGGTTGGAGAGTGTAAATCTTTTACCCAGTTTCTTATCTCTGCAATGGAATCTGAAAATTTTGAGGTTGGCGTGTTTGGGGGTCTGTACATTACAATTAGTACCATATTTAATTTTTCAACTTTTGTTGCTACACATTCTAAGTAGCTGTTTGAGGTACTTGTAGTCATTTCTACCATATGCTTTCGCGTGTGTAATTAGCATATCCTCCTTTACGTCTCATTGTTCTATCGGCTCGGAGAATGTTATAGTTGTCAATACAGGACTCAATGTTCACAATTCGCCTGGCAGTACTTTAGATGAGTTTCCGTGAGGCATGCAAAGTCTGCTCCAGCTTCTTACACGAATCCTTTCAGGTATAAAACTTTGTTTGGGGAATGGTTTGATTTAAGGCCCTGAATGTTGATTAGGATTATTTTTATTTTTTCTCTTTCGTTTTCGCATACAGGTGGTTCCGATTTGTTTTCCACTGGGGGTGCCGGTTTCGTTGTCTTGTGGTCGTCCGAGAATTTACCTCTTTTTATCTTTGTCGTACCTGTTGTCCCGATACTGCATGAAGTGCCTTTGTGCTTGCCTTCTGTCCAGCTCTCGGATTCCTATATTTGTCAGCTGGTTTTGTAATTGCTGGATAGTATTTAGCAGCTGAATTGTGTTGGCTGCGTCTAAAAAATTGGTACTCTTCTTTGATGTTCGTTTCTCCTGTTCACTCGTTGTGTTCCTTTGAGGGTGGTGGTAACGGCATTTTTTTTCCTTATTTGCAACTCCCATATCTTGCATAGGTGTTGCAGACCGTAAGATGGTGGAACTTGCATTTTTTATCAAATTTGCAGTATCCACTAGTGTAATGCGTGTTGCATAATGTGGGATGTGCATATATGCATTGCCCATCCCGATATCTGCAGTTCCCTTTCGCGTAGTATTTACATACGATATTTCCTACGCTTCTACTTCTTGTTTTCTTATTATTTTCAAAGTTCTTAATTTTGGTATTATCATTATTTTTCTTTGGCTGTTTATTTTCTACATTTTTAGTGATTATCTTTTCATTTCGCTCGTTGGACAGTTTGACTACTTCGCAACTTTTAATTATTTCTTTTCTTTTATCTATGTCTTCCTTCCGTATTATATTGTTTATATTGTTATTCGTTATTAAATTGTTGTTCGTTATTACGCTGTTATTCGTTATTTCGTCGTCTCTCTCATCCACCTGGTTTTTCGTTGGGACAATTTCGGACCCTTGTGCAGTGGCGGTTCCTCATATGGGCAATATGGGCAGCCGCACAGGGCGGCATTTGTGGAGGGGCGGCATGAGCGCCTGCAAAAAAAATAAAAATAAAAATAAGAATAAATAAATAAAGAAATAAATGTGGAGGCTGTGTTAAAACAAAAACGGCTGAGGTCCACAAAGCGGCACTTCTCCTATGAAGCATCTGATGAGCCCTTGATTGATGCTTTGAAGAAGCTGGAGGTGACATTTTTCAATGCAGTGGTTGATGCTGCAACATCAGCCATTCAGGAAAGATTTTCCACGTTGGAAATTGTGGGAGAGAAGTTTGGAGTGCTGACACATTTCCAAAATCTCACATTTGAGGAGCTGACAGAACAATGTGTGAACCTTAGTACTACACTACACTTTAAGGGACAATCTGACTTGGATGGCAGAGAGCTTGCACAGGAGCTGAAGAACTTGCCTGACTTGCCATCAAAGACCATATCCTTGCTTGAACTGCTGACATTTATCCATGAAAGGGAGCTCTCTGAAATATATCCAAATTTGTGGACTGCTCTCAGAATTGGTCTTACTCTTCCAGTCACTGTTGCTGAAGCAGAGAGGAGCTTTTCAAAGCTGAAGCTCATCAAATCCTACCTGAGGTCAACTATGTCACAGGAACGCCTTACCGGTCTGGCCATCATCAGTATAAATCATACAATTGCTGAGCAGATTTCATATGATGATTTAATTCATGACTTTGCATCAAGGAAGGTAAGAAGAGTCAGGCTTTAGATGGCAGTTGTGCTGTGGTGCAATTTATTTTGTTTCTTGTTCAAAGTGTAGCATAATAATTACCCTCTCTTAAGTGTCTTATTCTATTTATGTGATAGAGCATTTGTACAATTTAGAAATTTGATTCTCTAGTTTATTTATGGCAGTTGTGCAATTTAATTTGTATTTTTCCTGTTCATAGTATCATAATTACATTCTCTTAAGTGAGTTATTCTATTTACGTGGTGAAGGATTTGTAAAATTCAGAAATTTGAGTCTTTGTTTTGGTTCTGAAGTTCCAACAATTAGTCCAATAAAAAGTTATTTTGTGAAAGAGTTATGTCTGTCCTTTATTTTGGGGGGATTCGAATGTGTGTGTGTTGGCGAACAGGGGGGGGGGGCGCTGAAGGTGAGGTTCGCCCAGGGCGTCATGTAAGCTAGGACCGCCACTGCCCTTGTGTCCCCTTGTGTCTGTGACATTCGAGTCTGCTATCTCCATTTCTTTAAAGACCGCGAATGAAGTTACCGTCTCTGTACATGCACCACATATAAATTTGATCCCCACAACGTGTTTCGCGTTCGAGACAAGAGTTATTTCCCTATCATTCCAATTCATGCAGATAAAGTCATGCAGTCGTTGACATAAATCACACCTAATCGCCGAGTTTTCTGTTGTTTCCAGGTTACACAAATTACAGATTAAGTGAAAATTTGGACCCATAGACATGCTATTCCTTAATTAGCGTAAAAAGAAATACCCACACAAATTCTTTCTTTCTTTATTTATTTTTATTTCTATTTCTTTCCTTTCGATGGTGGAGGGTTTTTCGAGGGTTTTCTGACCTTTGCGTTTTATAACCTTTTCCCTGTCTTGTTTCAAACTTTCTCGAATGCCAATCGTATTTCGTTTTGAATATATATGTTAAAACTGGTGATAAATTATGTAAACTGTATTGCACTTTCTTAGTTTTAATGAATTTCACTTTATATATTATATGCACGAATTCACTGATACTTTATACACTTTCGGGTGTAAACAGAATAAACCGCCGAGTACTTTATTTCCTTCTAATGTTGGGTGTTAAATAGAGAGAGAAAGACAGCACGTCCATTCACCACAGGGTACAAGCAATATATATATATATATATAATATATAATGAATAAAACCACGAAGGAAAGGAAACACAGAATGGTGCTCAAGCGCTTTCGTCTAATGATATCCTCAGGAACACTGAAGTAAATAAAGAGTTCAAGACTATATACAGGTTACAAAAAATATATATATATATATATATAATATATATATATATATATAATAAGTATATAAATAAAAATTGTGGGAGGAGCATACAAATTTGTAAGGAAAACGACCAATTTTAGCACTTTGCCCGAATTCAACACAAGATCAAATTTTATAGTTAATGCCTGAATGGTATATAGGTCACAAAAAAAAAAAAAATATATATATAAAAATAAATTGAAAAATAAAAATTGTAAGAGGAGCATACATATTTATAAGGGAAAACTACCCACGTTTTAGCACTCTGCCCTTCTTGTCTAAATCCTTTCTGAACGAATTCAACGCAAGATCAAATGGATTGTTTACAACCAATTTTATAGATAAGGCCTGAATGATATATAGGTCACAAAAAAAAATATAAAACTAATTGAAAAATAAAAATTGGTAGAGAAGCATCCAAATTTATAAGGAAACACTACCAAAGTTTTAGCACTCTACCCTTCTTGTCTAAATCCGTTCTGAACGAATTCAAAACAACGGGATCGAGTTGAAAAAGACCTTTGCTCATGTTAAAGTTATTTGTAA
Source organism: Bathynomus jamesi (assembly GCA_023014485.1). NCBI lineage: Eukaryota > Metazoa > Arthropoda > Malacostraca > Isopoda > Cirolanidae > Bathynomus > Bathynomus jamesi. The sequence goes on along the minus strand of JAJOZX010000006.1, from coordinate 2,908,491 downwards.
ATTGGATAATAGCAGACTCAAGAATATTTCTATTAACAATGTTGCTAGAGTGAAACAAAACTGAAGCATTATTCCAATCAATACAGTGGGATAACTCTGACAAGTGGACAAAAAGGGCACTGGACGACTGTCCCATTCTAACGGAATATTGATGCTGTTTTACACGCGTGTGCAAATCCTTTCCCGTCTGACCAATGTAAAAGGAATCACATTGTTTACAACCAATTTTATAGATAATGCCTGAATTAGTGGTAGAGCTATTTTTTACTATGATATTTTTCACAATATTGTTATATGAAAATACTACATTAATATCCAAAAGTTTAAGTACATTAGCAATGCCTAAAAAGCCTGGGAAAAATGGAAGTACTAAAATATTCTTTGACAAAGTGCGAGTGTTATTATTCACACGATAGAAGGTTCGTTTTGCCTTGTTAAGACAAGATTCCATAAACGCAGGTGGGTAGCACAGATCACTTCCAATACCGTTGATTTTTTTCCAATTCGGCATCGATGTATTCCGGACTGGCGATCCTAAGAGCGCGGAGAAACATTGAAGAAAATATAACCTTCTTAATGAGGGTGTCATGTCCAGAGTAAAAGTGTACGTAGGACAAATTGTTTGTTTTTCCGATAGATACTGAACTTAAAACCTGGGCTTTCCCTATGTACATGCACATCCAAAAACGGGATTGAGTTGTCTTGTTCCACTTCTAAAGTAAACTTAATGGAGGGGACTTGATCATTTAACTGAAGGAGGAAGTCATCCAGGTCACGATTCACGTGTTACTTTCGTGAAATAATTTTCACATATAAAATGGTTTATATACAATTATATACAATTAAATATACAAAAATCTTATATTTTTGTTAATAAGTTTATTTAGATAGATATATATCACATACATTCAAAACCTTTCTCTCCTGGCTTTTTTTATTGCAAATTCATCAACAATATCACCATAGGACAGCTTCCGGACTACCTCCCGATTGATGCTCATGATGGCAAGCCCACTCAGACGTTATTGTGCCATTATTAACCTGAGGTACGTTTTAATTAGCTTCAACTTGGAGAAGCTCCTTTCAGCTGTGGCTACGGTCACTGGAAGAGTGACTGCAATTTTGAGAGCAATCCATAGGTTTGGATATAACTCTATCAGCTGCTTCTCGTGTATGTAAGTCAGCAATTCCAGTGAAGTCATCTTCTGAGATGGCAGATCTGATGGCACACATTAGGCGTTTGTTTACATTTTAATTTTTATGATTTTAACAACAAAAAAATTGCTAGATTTTATATGGAAATAAAATGAATGGCGCTGGAAGAGTTTAAAAAAATAAAAATTTGGCCCATTTTTTATTTCTGTGAATCATTCATGAATTCATTTTTTTATACCGCTCACTGGGGGCTCTCCCGCCTCGCGGGGCGCCACGCACACTGCGTGATCTGCGTAATGGAAGAGCCGGCGCTGTTATCCCATCAGCCTCTAGTGAGAAAAAGTTACGTACGTCTAAATTGTTCAAACCTGAAAACATTTTGAACATCTGTATCATATCTCCCCTCATACAATATCTCTCAAAACTAAACATACTTCGTGCCTTTATTCTATCCCTGTATTCCAATCTTCATAGGTTAGGGATAAGCTTGGTTGTCCTACGTTGCACACCTTCAAGCATATCAATGTCCTGTCTAAGATGAGGGGACCTGGCTTGAATGCAGTACTCTAAGTGAGGCCTAACATAAGAATTATATAATTTAAAGATGACTTCCTTACTCTTGTAACTAACATTCCTCTTAATGTTATTGTTGATACAGCCACAATTTCTTTATCAGAAAGATTCGAACAGTTACAAATTTTCAACAACTCATGGGGATTTTTAAGTAGCCTAAAAGATTTACCAAGTAAAAATTAACCGACGGGTCCGTGTCAAAATTTGGAGGGCAAGTTAAGGTATCAAGAAAGTAATGATATTAATGGCTGCGACTTACTGACTGAATTAGACATTTCAAATGCAATATTTCTCGGAGACGTAAAGTCTCCAATACAAGCAGTTAGATTTATCAACACTAACAACTTGCAGGATGTTATGCCAAATCTGTGGATTGCATTAAGAATAATACTTACAATTCCAATAACTGTGACCACGGGAGAAAGAAGCTTTAGTAAACTAAAACTGATAAAGACATACTTAAGGTCTTCCATGACACAAGAAAGATTAAGATCTTTGGCAATTTTGTTTATAGAAAATGACCTTGTCAGAAATATAAATATGGAAAGTGCTATAAAAAATTATAGGATGTAAAGTCGAGGAAAAATTATTTTATTAGGATAATGTATGAATTTGAATGTCTATTGTTGCGCTTGATTTTTTTTTATTTATCTGTAATTTGTCTGTAATGAATTCTTTATTCCTATATTTTTCGGCTTTTTATCATTATGAAAACATTAAAATGGCAAAAAGTCATAAGGGTGCTGGAATTCAATTTGCCCGGGTCGCTGACAAACCTCGAGCTGGCCCTAGGTATGTGGATGATGACTTTGCCAGGGTGTAGTGCTGCGGGAGCGCCGCTCCCGCACCTCCTTTCATCCAAATTGTATTTATTTATTTATATATTTTTAGTTGAAACTTGAAAGTTGGGAACAAACAGACTGAGATGAAAATACTAATTGTGATTTCAAATTTGGTTTACTGAGTTAAAAGGCATATTTTTGTTGAAATTGGGGAGCTAAATTTTCCCCTTAAATATGATTTGTAATTGCAAAAATTGGATGAGTTAATTATTATGCATCGGTGTACTACCGTAAAATTCGTGTATTCAACTTTTCGCTCATTCTGGGGAGTAACTTGATTAACTGATGTACCCGTACAAGGAAATAATAGCAGAATTTAAAATTATGTACCAACATGCCGGTATTTCCTTAGAGCTCCTGCACCTTAAAATTTGTCACTACACCCCGGGACTTTGCCATTTTATCGACACACAGTGTGATCATTTTAACATTTTAGATTGACTAAATAACATTTTACCTTCTAAAAAATTTACTCTTGAAATAGAGAACGATCACAGTTCTCTTTTTGAGATGTTTTGGCTAAAAGATCAAATCACGGTAAGCCCGGCTTTATAATTTTTCGCAGAAACACCCACACGAATTCTTACATGCATTGGTTCTCGGCTTACTCCTTGGCTACCAAAAGAGGTGTCTTAATAGGTTTGTTTTTACGATTAGTATTTGCAGTCCTCAATTTTTAGGTTGTGAAATTAATTATATTAAGAAGTCCTTTAGTAGAATAGGTTATCCCTGCAACTTTGTTAATAGATTGTTTTATTTTGCAAAGAAATTTTGGTACTATCCTAGCTAACAATTTTACTAGATACAACGCTGTCACAAGGTTGCATTTTAGTACTGTGACGCAGTTACAACTTAACTTTGTGTGGTCTCAGGTACGTCTTCACAACGTTGTGATATTACGTAAACTTTACGTAGATACAACGTTGTCTCAACGTCTCAAGGATAGAATTTGGTCCAACAAAAGCGCCCTATTTGAAATATTAGCATGCCGTATGCAGGGCCGTAGCCAGACCAAATCAGTAGGAGGGGCGGAGAAATTGACAGGGGGGACAATGAAAAAATTTAATGTCATTTTTTGTGAATATCGAAATATACTGCAGAAAATTACATTCAAAACTATAACAAGTAAAACACCGTAGGCTAAATAAAAAATGATCAAACCGATACATATAGATAGGCATATTGGGTTATAGAATACAATATTTAGTCTAAATTTAGTGTAAATAAAAGTCGTTGTAAGTTTTTTTAATTTTAGAATAACTGTATGCGGCGAGTTTTTTCTAGCGAAATTCTTTAGGAATTCAAACATGTCTATTTGCTTCGTTCTCTTATTTTCAAAGGCAAGTAAAACAAGTTGGCTTTGGCGTTTTTGTAGCATGGAACACCGTTGCGGTTGGTTTTCCCAGGGGGGGGCATATTATTTTCCAGGCCGGGCTTTGATCCCCCTGCCCCCCCCCCCCCCCCCTGACTACGGGCCTGGCCGTATGTAACTCCGTTACAGTTTTGTAACAAAGAATAATGGAATACAAAACTATATACTATGGATGTAAAACCTTACGTGCAAACAACGTCTATGCTACGTACAAAAAATTACGTCAGAAGTTTACTTGTACTTCACGTGTACGGTGTATACAACGTCAGTATGCAACGTTATATCAACGTTGCAATATAACGTTTAAGTATTAAGTTGTGACTACGCCAGTACAACGTCAATTTCTGACATGACTAAGATTCACCCAGGATACAACGTTGTATTTACGTAGTATGTTTGCTGGGTACCAACCAAATGTTAATCAGGAAGAATATTTCTTTTCTCGGGTCCAAAACAGCGCTGATGTATTATTGTACAATGTCTTGTCAGGTACTGTGTGCTTCTCACCTATGTGGCAGTCTTGGTTCAGATAACTGCTGGTGTACAATGCCTTATTTTTGTAATGTAGCAAAGATTGCATTTGCATATTAAGTTAAATGTATGATAAGTTTATATTTGTATGTTAGGTTAAGTGGTTAATTTGCGAATAAAAATGCTATTGAGATGTGGTCTTAATTCAAAGAAATTTTAGAGGATGTACAATAGGGCGGCTCGTTTTTACACTTTTTTCGATATTTGATTGGGGGTAGTGCGGAAAAGTTGCGATTTGGAGAGAAAATAAAGTGTGTAAAATTTTTTTTATCTACGTCAATACCTTCCGGTGGCGGCGAGTCCTTAAAAATCGAAAAATAGGCCTAACGGGGTAGATTGGAAAATGGTTTTAAAGACTTACAAAATAAACAATAAAAATTTCAGCACAATCTGTTAATAACTTCCGGTGGCGTCTTAGCCGTTAAAATATCCAAAATATTGATTTAAAGCAAGTTTTAACAAGATGTTATACAAATGTTAATTCCGGTATATTTCTGTGCAAACAACCCTGAGAACACTATTATAGGCTTGAATAAATTAATAGCAGTCATTGAACAATGAACATTATATAAAAATTATATAAAATTATATAAAATTTGTGTGTTTTTAGGCCTATTTTTCGATTTTTAAGGACTCGCCGCCACCGGAAGGTATTGACGTAGATCAAAAAAATTTTACACACTTTATTTTCTCTCCAAATCGCAACTTTTCCGCACTACCCCCAATCAAATATCGAAAAAAGTGTAAAAACGAGCCGCCCTAATGTACAATGTAGGTGTCTTCCTTTCAGAACTGTTAGGAATAACAGGATTAGGAAACCGTTGTGGTGGAACAGGGAAATAGCTAAAATGATTAAAATTAAAAATGGGCATTTAGGGAATTTAAAGGCAGTGATAATATTTTGGACTTGGATAATTATAGGCAATTAAGAAATAAGCTAAATAGTTTGATTAGGAAGAGAAAAAGGCATAGTGAAATAAATCGAGCTAGAAATAGCAATAAAGATCCAGAGAAATTCTTTAGTTTTTATAAATATAATAATAAAAAGCATTATAGGATTGGTCCAGTAGATCATGATGATAGGATGTTTGAAAAAGATTAGGATATTGTTGGTATTTTTAATAATTATTTCAGCTCTGCTTTTACTGAAGAAAATTTAAATAACTTTGATTTTAATTCTTTAGATCCTGCAAATTCAGACATTCTTGATCATATTCATATAACGAAGGATGATGTTAGGCAAGTGATTCATACATTGAAGTCAAATAAAGCTGCTGGACCTGATAATATATTTGATTCTCAGTGAAGGGGAGGAAGGCTTATTTGAGTCACTAACTATTTTGTTTGCTCCGTCAATTAATTATGCAGAAGTATCAGATGAATGGAAGAAAGCAAATGTACAAGGGCCACTCAATATATTTTTCCCCACCTTTTTTCTTTCTTTCCAATTTCCTTGTAAGTTCCAGAAATTTTGTACACAAGTGGTTACATACCTCTTTTAAAGTTTTTATTTTTCCACATAGTCTCCATCCTTTTCTACGGCTTTCCTCCACCTCGAAACAAGGGCCTTTATTCCTTGCTGCTAAAAGTCCGCTGGGCTCCGCTGAAACCACCTCTTAACCTCCTCAACAACCTCATCGTCACTCTGAAACTTTCTTCCACGAATAGCATCCTTCATTGGCCTAAACAAATGGAAGTCTGAAGGTGCCAGATCCGGGCTGTATGGAGGGTGGGGTAACACATTTAAGCGCATTTTGTGATGGACTCTCTTGTTTGCAAACTGTAGTGTGGTATTGCGTTATCGTGCAAAAGAAGGACGTCTTCCAGTTTTCTCTCCGGTCGAACTCGCTTTATACGTCTCTGGAGTCTCTGTAGGGTAGAAATATATGCCTCTGAGTTGATTGTTTGTCCTTTCTTCATAATGTCCACCAGAATCACCCCTTTCATGTCCCAGAAGGTGGTAGCCATAACCTTTCCTGCAGAGGGAGTCATTTTGAACTTTTTCTTGCATGGGGAGTCTGCGTGATACCACTTCATGGATTAGCGTTTTGTTTCAGGTTCAAAGTGGTGTACCCAAGTCTCATCCCCAGTCACAATTCGTGAAAGGAAGTCATCCCCTTCTGTCTCGTATCGAACCAACGACTCAGAAGCAATTTCTTTTCTTTGGGCTTCGTGATCTTCAGTCAGTTGGCGAGGAACAAACCGTGAACACACTTTTGAGTACCCCAGTTGCTGAATTATCGTATTCACACTTCCTTTACTAATTCCTAGCTCCAGTGATAGCTCCTTGTATGTGACGCGCCCATTTGATCAAATGATGCTGTTAGCATGTTGCACAGTGTGAGATGTCACAGCCGATGCCGGACGACCGCTGCGTGGCTCACCATCGAGGCTGGCTCTCCCTCTCTCCAATGATCTCACACGTTTAGACCAGCGTCCAACTGTGCTTCGATCAACAACAGCATCTTCGTAAACGTTTTGTAGACGTTTGTGAATATTTCCAACTGTTTCCTTCTCTGCGGTTAAGAACTCGATAACATCAGTGTTAGACGCCATTTTCGAAATTGCTTTAGCCATCGGTTTTATAGAAAGGCGTTTAAAAGCGGTTTTATACAAGGAGGGAGGTTCAAACTGGAAAAATCCGGTTATGTGAAGCGCAGAAAGTTCAAACTTACGGCCCAAAAGACATTTCAGCCCCATGGCCTATTATTTAGCTAAGAAAAAAGGGTGGGGCAAAATATATTGAGTGCGCCTAGTAGCAGTGGCGTATTAAGGGGGGCCAGGGGGGCCAGGCCCCAGGGCCAAGCTTTTTTAGGGGCCGATGTTTATAATGATATCAATGATAAATTTGGAATACTCAACAATATCTTTCAACTAACTTCAGAAGAAGTATCAAAAGCAATAAAAAATCTGGCTAGTCCATTACCCAAATGATTTTGAGGACAACTTCCCATTTGAGTTTCTGTATTTTGTACTGTTTGTCAAACAAAACGCTTTAGCTGACACTCGCTCATTAGGAGTACTACAGGAAATTCACAAATTGAGGACTGTTTTACCAAATGCTTTCATTGCTTATCGCATTTATTTGTGTTTGACGATGTCAAATGCAACTGCGGAGCGTTCTTTTTTCATTTGAGCATGATTAAAAATGCTAAACGTCAAATGCTAACCTAAATGATGGTGAGTCTTTCACTCTCTTTTTCTGAATGAATGTTAACCCACGAATGATAGATTCTGCTACTTACTTAACCCTTTATTCTCTTCTTTTAACCCCCTACTCTCTCCTTTCTCTCGGGTTAACCTTAGAGTGGATCTTAGGGTCTTTGTTAGCCTTAGCTTCTGTAGATCTGTAGAAAAGAAATTGCAAAGTCTGTCATTGTTATGCATAGAAAAGAATATTTTGCAGAATTTAAATACTGAGCTTGTTGATTGGAAAATTTAGTGATATGAAGCAGCTCAAAAACCTTTGTATACTGGTGGTGGATGATATTGTGACCAACTTTGGTAGATTAGTAGTGGACTTGTAGTTTTGTAATTGGTTTGGTGTAATTGTAGAAGCTTGGTATTTGTGTAAAACTTGCATTATTTGATTTAGAAATAAATGGCTTTATTAATTTACATGACTCGAAAATGTCTTGTTGAGCGACCCCAAGAATATTTTGGCCCCAGGGCCCAAAAATCTTTAATACGGCACTGCCTAGTAGTAGCTACCCATTTACAAAAAAGGGTAGTAAAAAGGAGATAGGAAATTATAGGCCTGTTAGTTTAACATCATTGGTAGGAAAGATACTAGAAAGAATTATAAAGAATAATATTCAAGATCATTTCGAAAATTTTAATCCTATTTCAAGTTCCCAACATGGATTTAGATCAGGAAGGTGTTGTTTGTCTAATCTCTCAGACTTTTTAGAATTTGTAACTGATCAGGTAGATAATGGAAATGATGTAGATGTTATTTATTTGGATTTTAGTAAAGCATTTGACAAGGTTCCACAAGGAGACTTCTACAGTATATAAGTTAAAAGGGCTACGTCGTAGCCAATGTCGTAACACTGTTTCCCGTTGATCAGCGAAGTTAAACGACATTGGGTCTGGGTAGTAGTTGGATGGGAGACCGTTCTCCGTTTCCAGATTATGTAGCGACCCATGGTTCGGACCCCATGTTAAGCTGTAGATCCCCTCCGTCATATGACCTTAGATGTTGCGAAGGAGATTAAACAACCCCACTCATCATAAATTGAAAGCTCATGGGGTCAGTTGTAAATTGGGTAGAAAATTGGTGGAAGACAGAGAACAGAGAGTAATTCTAAATGGTCATGAATCTGGGTGGTGGAAAGTGAAAAGTGGGGTACCACAGGGATCAGTTTTAGGTCCAGTACTCTTTATTTTATATTTAAATGGTTTAGAGAAGGGTGTAGGTTGTAAAATTTCTAAATTTGCAGATGACACAAAAGTAGTTGCCCCAGTTACAAATATAGAAAATTGTTATAAACTTCTAAAGGATCTTGATAGATTAGTTGCTTGGCTAGTAATTGGCAGATAGAATTCAATGTTCAAACAAACAAACACACACACACACACACACACACACACACACACACACTTTATACTGTGTGTATCATATATATATATATATATATATATATATATATATATATATATATATATATATGTATATAACTTGCATGAATTTTAAATGTTTAAATTTAATTTTTAATTTTACAAAATAAATGTTTTCATTTCAAAATGTTTTCATTAATAACTTGCATGAATTCTAAATGTTTAAATTTAATTTTTAATTTTACAAAATAAATGTTTTCATTAATTTTTCATTTTTTTTTCTGGTCCTAGGTATGAGTTGTCCTAGGTATGAGTTGTCCTAGGTATGAGTTGTCCTAGGTATGAGTTGTCCGGGTATGAGTTGTCTGGGTATGAGTTGTCCTGGTATGAGCTGTCCTGGTATGAACTGTCCTAGAACCCTTTCACACACCTTCAAAAGTGTGCTGAACCCTTTTACAGATGGAGAAATAAGAAATAGATTATCTGCATACATCAGATGATTAACAATCATTGTACCAATATAGCAGCCTATTTTACAGGTATTCAGCACAACAGATAGATTACACTGCCCAACACCAATTTTGCTGATTTAATTCTAACACAGGTTTTTAGGTAACTTTGGTGTGCTGATTTCAAAAATGACCTTAGTTTTTGCCTATCACGTCAGGTTTTCGAGCAATCAAATACGGATATTTTGGAGATATCGCATTTTGGCAGGGTTATGCCCAATTTTTTTTCTTTTCAAAAAATAAGTTTTTACATACTCAGAATCAGCATGGAAAAGTAAACAATTGTGCAGGGAGTGAACTTTAATATACAATGGTAATATTGACACATAAAGTGATTAAAAGTGTTTAAATAAGCAAAAAATGAATCCATATTAAAGCAAGCACGGGACCAGTTTTCTTAACATTGTCTTTTTCTTGTTTTCTTACTTTCTTACTTTTCAGTGCTGATAAATTTTCTCTTATAGGACTTCCTAGAATGAGAGATGTCAAGACAATCTCTTTGCAGGCTCCAGCAGTAGTCAGCCATCATATGGGTATCCCATCTTCCTTGGTATCGTTCTTCCATCACTTTGATATCTTGGTGGAACCTTTCACCTTGCTCTTCACTAACCACCAAGATTTTCTGGAAATTTATCCAGATGACTGTTGAGATAGTGAACTTTAATGCTCCTGTTGCAACCCAACTGCTGAAAGTTTACAAGTAACGTCACTAGCGGAACCGGCTGCTCTCACTCCGCCAATGGGAAAGCTCTCTCAGATCATGACGTCACGCTCATACCTGGGGAAATCACAGATACCCAAGATTTTAATATGTTGTACATGACCTTTAGATTTAATGCACAGATTTGCGTATTCCACAGATAAAATATTTTAACAGCAAAACAGCTGTTAACAGGTCTCAAAAATCATCAATTTTGATAAGCGCCCTTCATGGATCACCCAAATTAGGCATATTGCATTGCACGAAAACCTGATGTGATGGACAAAATCTAAGGTGATTTTTTAAATCAGCACATCAATATTATCTAGAAACAGGTCTTAGAATTAAATCAGCAGCAAAAAATTTTTTTTTTGTTGGGCAGTGTTATCCATATAAATATTGAATAAGTAGGGGAATAATATCCCTCCCTGCCTGATACCATTGGTTACAGAGAATGGCTCTGAATTAACCCCACCCCATCTTACTACAATCATATGAATAATAATTTGTCATGATTAACACGATCAAATGTTTTAGAGGCACCCAGGAAGCACAAAAATACATTAGCATCTAGAGTTTTGTATTTACAGATCATTTCCTTCAGGGCATACACACGCATATCAGTACTGTGTTTATTTTTGAGACCAAATTGGTTATCAATAGTGTACAGGTAACATTGAAGTCTATTAATAAGTATATATTCAAACACCTTAGACATAATACTGGCCATGGCTATTGGCCTATAGTCAGTGGTGTAGTGCTAAATAAAGAAGTGAGGGAACGCATTTTGAAAGTGTTACTCAGATACGGGGGGGACAATGGCGAGCGCGGCGAGCCCATACAGCTGGGGGTCCGGGGGCACTGTAAGCCCCCCGGGAAATCTTTTGAAATCTGACCAATTTCAGGGATATTAGGATATATTCAAAGGTTGAAGATGCAGTATTTCCAGTGTCATTAGATATATGACATCCAGTACGATCAATAAAAATAGCTAACAACTGGAATGATTAACTAAAAAAAAGTTAACAACTGGTACGCCGTGGTGACTGTTTCACCAGATCTTTATAGGCTAGCATTGCCTCAGTCGAAGCTAAAAGAAATGAAACAGTTAATGATTCTTTCTCATATTTCTTCTAGGGGTGGGAATTAAAATTTCATGACGTTAGAGATTTGTAAGTTCGGATTTATTTGAAATAGTGAGGGAACGCCGTTCCGTCTACCAAAAAAAGTAAGGGAACGCCGTTCCCACGCGTTCCCACAGCACTACACCACTGCCTATAGTTATCTTTACTGTTGATTTTGCCCTTTTTATCTTTTAGTACTGACACCAAAACAACGGATAACATTGTATCCAGCAAAACACCATGTATGAGTAAACCTGTAAAAGCACAAAGCTAAGAGAGGCACTAATCTGTCACTACTAAATTTCAGATGCTCGGCAGAAATACTATCAATACCACATGATTTGTTACAATCTAAACATTTTATGGCCTGCTTAGTTTCAAATACACTAACTCTTATATCTGGACTATAGGTAGCATCACAATTAACATTACTGTTCTTATGTACAGAGTTGAATAACTCACTGTGGTGTTCCTTCCATAATTTGACTATATTCTCAGTCCCAGTTACATTTTCAATATTAGCAGGGAGAGACATTGCACTATCATTCATTTGTTTTTAATTCGTCCCAAAAGTTTTTTGATTCTTACTGGCAAGCTTTCTAGCCAGAGCATCCCTGCTTAATTCATCCTCATGATTTTTTATATACCTTAATGCATACTACTTGAACCTGGCATTAGCTCTCTGTTTTTGTTGTAATACAGAATAAATTGTTCAAAAATGCAAAGTCATGAATTTTGGGAGAAATAATGAAAGCTTTAATTATGAAATGCAAGGGAAATGGTTAGAGGATGTTAGACAGGAATGGGATCTTAACATTATTATAGTTGGTAGTGATCTAAAATTTTTTAAGCAGTGCTTAGAGGCTAGAAATAAAGCAAATAAAATGTTAAGTATTATTACACATATGATTTTTGAACAGGCTTTCTAGATTTTCTTCATTCGGAACTCCATCAACACTCTCATACCTAAATTGCCTTTTCTTGCGCCTTATTCTTGGAAAAACCTGATGGTTGCGATTGTTTGAATATACGAGTACATACAAACACGTATACTATTATAGTTGTTAAGAATTTGTCGTAAGAAATTTACGATACACTACTGAACACTACTGACTGCATGTCAGACGATTTTTATAGTTTGGATTTCTTTTTATTCATTAAGTTTTTCTCTCCGTTTTTTGGAGTACCCCAGCACATTGCACCCCAGGCAACCGCCTGGTTAGCCGAGCCTTGAGCCGGCCCTGCACATACCTAAACCAAATTGCAGAGGGATCAAAAATATTATGTAGATATTTCCTTTCAAAAAGAGTTCCATGAAAAAAGAGGGGAGCCCATATCTAATCCCTCGATCTGATGATAAAAATGGATGTTAAAGCTAAAATAAGATTGAGAAAGACAATTTTATCAGTTCCAACCTGATACATTTGGGAAAGGGTAAATCAATCCCAGTCTCTTCAAGATATTTCTAGTATCGTTTGTAAAGGAACCTTGGTAAGTAGTGAAACGACGTCGAAACTTACCAATTTTTTTTCTGTGAGATATCAACATTGGATATATACAACGGTGTAGCCAGTGGGAGAGGGTTTATCATGAGTTAAAAAAACTCCAAGAGCAGTATAAATCAGGGATGGGAAACTGATAATTTTTAAATCCAGTTTTCGATTTCAGTTTAAGTTTGCAAAAATATCGATTTCAGTTTCGATTTCAGTTTTTAATTTGTTTTCGATTTGAGTTTATTTTTCGATTCAAGTTTTATATTTTTCGGTTCGATTCAATTTAAATTTCGATTCCAGTTTTTTTTCAGATTTCTTTAAGAATTTCTTTGTACTATTTATATTATTATTATTGTTTTTTTGGGGTGGGGTCGGGGTGGTACCTGTAATATTATTTTGCAGATTTATGATGACTTTATTAGAATGTTATACCTAAGTAAAATCATTTGTGTTTATATTCAATTCAATTAAACTGATGATGTCTGAATTAAACTGATGACAAACAAACAAACAGACAAAACATCTTTATTGCGGATCATTCACAATCCATAGCCATTTAACCTAACATACAAGTACAATCTTACGTATACACTGAACTTAATACAAAAATAAGGCCAACATAGCCACTTAACCTAGCATACTGGCATACTATTTGATTAATTATCGGGCAATTTTATGTATTTTTTTTACCTGAGATATCTTTTAACACTTATAACACTTATTATAACATAGCCACTTGCTATAACACTTATTATAACACAACTTAATATGAGATGCGAGATACTTTATTATATCAAGGTAATGATAAGTTATCTTCTTTGATGTAATTAATCCTAATCTGTAGTATAAACAATTCATATAAATGTCCTATGTTTACTATATCTACATTATATTATTATTATTATAACTTGTGTCATTGATTATATATATTTTGTGTACCATAAATACTGTATATTATTGTTATTTATATTAACAGAAATGTTGTTCAAATAAGTTGATTAAAGCCTAATAAAAGGAGAACGTTTCATTTCAATTTAATCAACTTAATTTCAAGTTCAGAGGATATGGACAAGTTTCTGAAGCCGGAAAGATTTGATGCCGATCCCTCATCCTCAAGTTTGTCTAGTCTCTGGAGTCACTGGTTCAAGCCATTTCAGAACTTTCTGGCAGCGTTACCTTCTGACCTTCAGACTCAAAAGCTAAGTTTGCTTGTAAACCATGTATCTCCTTTAGTCTATGAGTACATAATTGATTGTACTACCTATGAAGATGCTATAAAGTTGGTCAATGAACTTTATATAAAACCTAAAAATGAAATATTTGCTCGTCACTTATTAACCACCCGTCGTCAGGAGATGGGAGAGAGTTTGGACCATTACATGAATGCACTAAAGCATCTGAGTAAAGACTGTAACTTTCAATCGGTCTCTGCAGATCAATACAGAGATGAGTATATAAGAAATGCTTTTATAAACGGCTTGAATACTCCTTTCATTAGGCAACGATTGCTTGAAAACAAATCTCTGTTTACAGATCGCTTTTGATCAAACTCGCAGCCTTCAGTTGGCTCAGATTCAGTCTGATACTTATATATTGTTCTAATGCTCCTCTAAATTCAGTTAGTTGTGAGACTGAAACAATTACAATAGAAAAACATGAGGCTAAATAAGGTGCTAATGAAACTCTTTGCGAAGAGTCCTTTACTGCTGCAGCAAGGTCTCGTAAATGTTTTTTTTGTGGGAGTAATGTGCATCCGCGAGCTAAATGTCCTGCAAGAGATGTCATAAATGTGGTATTAAAGGCCATTTTTCCAGAGTTTGTCGCTCTAATTCAATAGCTTCTGCTTCTGTTAATACGGGGTGGTAAACAATTATTGCCCCCCCCCTTGCACAGATGAAACTAATAGAGGTACGTCTCAACAAAACCACTCAATAGTTGGTGTTGCCTCCTTGTGCTTGGCAGACGGCTTCAAGTCGGCAAGGGTAGGAGGTGAGGAGAGATCCCCCCCCCCCCTGCACAGATGAAACTAATAGAGGTACAAAAAAACTTATTGTTGCATCTTTTAGACAATTTAATTCTACGTCTAAATAAAACCATGGCCCGGCGGCAAAATCTTTCAGGATCCATCCTGAAAAACCGAGTGGAATCCCTGATGCTTGCTGAACCACCAGCCACCCGACTCTGCCGCCAGACCATGGAGCAGCACATCGAAACAATCCTTCGAAATCTTGAGTAAGCCACTGACCTTTTCGAGTCTCTCTTCACCTCCAACCCTTGCCGACTTGAAGCCGTCCGTCAAGCACAAGGAGGCAACAGCAACTACTGAGTGGTTTTGTTTAGACGTAGAATTAAATTGTCTAAAAGATGCAACAATCAGTTTTTTGTATCTCTATTAGTTTCATCTGTGCAGGGGGGGGGGGGGAAAATCACTGTTTACCACCCCTTACTTTAGCTTCTCTATCAGGCTCTATTTCTCATTCTTTGAAAGAGGCAATTCTTACTATTTTAGCTAATGGTCTGTCTTTGAAGGCGCTAGTGGATACAGGTAGTACCGAAAATTTTATTGATATAAATATTGTAAAAGAAAACAAATGGAAAGTATAGCCTTGTAAAAGTCAAATGTCAATGGCTAATACTTCTCATGTAACTAAAGTTGATAGGTTTTGTTGTGTAGATTTGACATTCAAGGATCGTACCTATAAAAATGTTAAGTTATCACTTCCGCCTAATCATGTACTAATGTTATCCTTGGCCATGATTTTTTGTCTAGACATGAATCAGTTGAGATACCGTTTGAGGGAAGCGAACCTTCCTTAACTGTGTGTAACCTTGCAGCAGCCGAGGTGGAACCTCCGTCTTTATTTAATAATTTAAGTTCTGAATGTAAACCCATTGCTATTAAGTCACGCTGATATTGTCAGGCAGATATGAGTTTTATTTCGTCCGAAGTAGATCGCCTTCTTAAGAAAGGCATTATCGAACCCATTCAAAGTCCTTGGCGGGCACAAGTTTTAGTGGTAGCCACTGAATCTCATAAAAACGCCTAGTTATCGATTATATTCTCAAATAGTAAATAGATACACGCAGTTGGACGCTTATCCTCTGCCTAATATAAATGAAATGGTGGGCGAAATTGCACAATATAGTATATTTAGTACAATAGATCTTAAGAGCGCCTATCACTTGATCCCTATTAAGGAGGAGGATAGGCCATACACTGCTTTCGAAGCCTGTGGCTAGCTGTTTCATTTCAATAGAATCCCGTTTGGTGTAACAAAAGGCGTAGCCTGTTTTCAGAGAGTAATCGATGACATAATTCGTAAAGAGGGTTAGTAGTATAGCCGCAAAAGGTTAGAGTGCAGGAATGTTGCAAGTGATTACGCAATGTTGCAAAGGGGTGGGGGTGTTGCAAAAAAGGGAAAAAAAGAGTACTGGCCTTTGTTGCCGGTTGCAAGGGGCATGCAACTTGGAGGTGGAGTTCTCCCCCAAGCTATTCCCCCCAAAGGGCCAGAAAGGAGAGAAAGGAGGAGAGGTGTTCACCTGGCAGGAGCCAAGTGCATATTAAGACTTCAGCCGAGTAGGCGTTGTTTTATAGGCTCCTAATCAGCCAGTTGGCTGAGCCAAGGGGGGGAGGGGTACACCTGCAGGAGAGAGAGAGAGAGAGTAGTTGCCTTTGATTGCAAGGCATGCAACTTGGAGGCAGAGTTCTCCCCCAAGTTATTTTCGTTTACCTAACCTAAGAGGCCTCTAAGGGGTTTTCCCAAAGGGCCAGAAAGAGAAGGACCAGAGGTCCTTGCTTGGCTGGGAGCCGAGCTTGTAATGACTCCGTCAGTCGTCTCTCGGTCTTTTATAAACCTCTATTCTGGCTGAGTTGCCAGATAGCGCCATGTATTCAGTTGCCAGATAGCGCCATGTGTTCCAGATAGCAAAAACCATATATTAATCAAATTACCACAATATATGATGGTAGATGAATCCAATTAAATTCTGTTTATTAAATAAATAATTTTTACACACTTAATTTTTATTATAAATATTTAAGTCACGAATATCAGTGGGGAAAAGAAAATTTACGAAACACACGAGCCTCATCCCCCCCCCCCAATCCCCTGCGAAGAAAATTAAAAAAACGAAATCTAAAGAAATTAATCAATTGAAATTAGCCAAAACACAATCCGCTATAACGGGGTCGGGCGACTAAATGACATCTTTATATTTTCGAAGAACACCTGCTTGTTGAGAGATCTTCCTTCCAGACCGCTCTTGATGTGGATATATATATATATACCGGGTGTCCCACAAAAAAGTTAACCGTACTTTGAATTAATATAACTCAAAAACTATTAGAGATTTTTGGGTCCTGCAAAAATGTTTTATTTAACAACTATTTATCTGTCGATTCTGGAAATTTCCTTAAATTTCCTTTTACGAAGTTGATACATTAATGGTTTTAGTGGAGGCTATCAAAAATATGTTTGCGCAAGGAAGTAAAATAATGAAGCGAAGCCTAGGAAGCCTAGGTCACCGTGCACTTTCAAGCGAAGCGTAGGGAGCCTAGGTAGCCTAGGTCACTGTGCGATTCTTCAAGCGAAGCCTAGGCCATTGCACAGTGGTTTTTCGGACACGCTGTGGTATGGTCTCGTCATTATTGCTTATTAAGCAAATCAAAGCGTTTCTATGTAAAAGTTTACTTCAAAAGAACCCTTTTTATCATGCAGTTAACAAAAGAGCAACGCGTATTTGTAATCACAAACTTTATTAAGACTGGCAGTATTAAACAAGTACAAGATTTATTTGAACAACGTTTTCCAGGTAGGCACCCACCAAGCAAGCCCGCTATTTGGAAAAATGTTCGGAAATACCAACATGAAGGAACATGCTTAAATCTAAATAAAGGTCGTTCGGGTCGTAGGAAAACCATAAGAACAACAGAAAATATCGAAAATGTTCAGATGACACTTCTTCAAAATCCAAATGTATCAGTTAGAAAGAATGGGTTACAATTGTCAAAGTCAACATTTAACCGCATTGTTAAACATGACTTAAAATGGCATCCCTATAAGATGCATGTAAGACACCAGCTTCTTGAAACTGATTTTCCTCGTCGTAGACAATTTGTCGAATGGCTTCTCCATAAACCTGCTCGTTTCTTGGAAAACATTGTGATTGGTGACGAGGCAGCCTTTTTCATGAATGGAAAGGTAAATAGCCATAATATTCGACAATATGCGCCGCTGAACAACCCCCCAGCATTCAACTTTGACACACGTATTTGTCAGCAGAAAGTGTCTCTGTGGATCGGAATATGCGGGAATGGCTATCTTGTCGGCCCATTGTTTTACGACAATAACTTGAATGGTGCTGCCTACCTGAACATGATCAACGAACGGATCATCCCAGAACTCCTCCAGATTTACGGCAATCAATTCAATAGACTTTGGTGGATTCAGGACGGCGCACCAGCTCATAGACAGCTTGCTGTAAGAACAAAACTGAGAGAAAATTTTGGCAACCGCATTGTCGCGCTAAATCATGCAATTGAATGGCCCCAAGATCCCCTGATTTAACACCGTGCGATTATTTCTTATGGGGATATCTAAAGAGTAAAGTGTATTCTATTCCACCGGAAAACATAAACCAGTTAAGAGATAGTATCACACGTGAAGTCAATTTACTTAAGGAAAATCACCAGTTGATCAAAAAAGTTGTGCAATCAATGCGATCAAAGGCGCAACTGTGCTTGGAAAGAAATGGAGGACATGTGGAAGGAAACGGTGCTTAGAAAATTAAAAAATAAATTTGTATTACCCATATGAAGAGGTGTTTTTGTTATTAATGGATTTAAATAAATTTGTTAATTTTAAACTTCGAAGTTTCATTATTTTACTTCCTTGCGCAAACATATTTTTGATAGCCTCCACTAAAACCATTAATGTATCAACTTCGTAAAGTTTTTGAGTTATATTAATTCAAAGTACGGTTAACTTTTTTGTGGGACACCCGGTGTATATATATATATATATATATATATATATATATATATATATAATAAACGAATAAACAACTCGTGCACACACACACACACACGCACACGAGGAAAAGGAGACTGTGTCAATTCGAATCGTCCCCTAGAGACCTTTTCGGCCGAGGGTTAATCCTTCTACAATCTATTCGAGCAAAAACCACCGCTCACTTCAAAATATTAATATTATCATTATTATTATTTCTACAATGAAAATATTTTATATTTACGCGTAATTTGTATGGTGTCATATTCTTAGATAACATCTCTGTTATTGAAAGAAATACACACAATTATATTAAATAACAATCAGCGAAAGAAATAAGGTAGGCATACCTGAATATACTAATAATTATATATATATATATATATATATATATATATTAACTGCAAAGAACACGCAGTATAAATAACGTAAAGAACGACGCTTGTATAGGAGATATTCCGCGCAAGACGAGAGAGAGAGAGAACGAAACAAATGAAAAAATGAGGTAACCACCCGGGAATCGAACCCGGGATCTTCCGATTGCCGGTCAGATGCGATACCATTACACCATGGGCCTCACTCTTCCAAATGCCGTAATTCTACTTCTTATCCCCATTATGCTAAAATCGAAATTTTTTATGGTAATCAATGTTATTCCTCTTAAATGAACCAAAGATATCTTCACATAATGGGGATCTGTCTGTATACTCTGTATATGTTTTAAAAGAATGAACATTATTCCTTTAAGGTCCGATGAGGATTTGACACGTGTTATACAATCTTTTGAAGAATCTCGTGTCATGAACACGGAGGATATATGATCAGTCAGCAATGTCACACATCCTCCACCATGGACCTGTACGTCTCCCCGGAATTGTATGAAGAAAGTGACACTGCATCATTAACGGCAATTAGTCTTTTTAACGCGATTGACCGTGATGAATTATTTCCAACGAAAACCGTTGAAGATATTTGCAGTGACGCTCCTTACAATCCGACGCAAGGGACTACCATAGAAATGTAAGTGTCTATAATTCGATTTTATATATATGGAGAGTTGTAGTATCTCGTCAAATACTTCATTTAGATACTCGCCAAAAATCGAATTTTTTTTTATGGCAATCAATGTTATTTGGTTTTACTTCTTATCCCCATTATGCTAAAATCGAAATTTTTTATGGTAATCAATGTTATTCCTCTTAAATGAACCAAAGATATCTTCACATAATGGGGATCTGCCTGTATACTCTGTATATGTTTTAAAAGAATGAACATTATTCCTTTAAGGTCCGATGAGGATTTGACACGTGTTATACAATCTTTTGAAGAATCTCGTGTCATGAATACGGAGGATATACTGATCAGTCAGCAATGTCACACCGAAATAATGTAAGTGTTTTTCGATCTTTTTAGGGTAAGAAGACACAATATATTTTCATAAATTTATTAAATGAAAGAAATCAGTACAATAACCAACTACAGAATATACCGTTACAAATATACGAACAAAAACATTATACTATACAACGAGTACGTACAATTGGAAAGCGGATTTTTATCTGTCTGCATACCATTTCATCGTTTCGGCGAGTGTGACACGGGTCAAATAAATTTAAAAAATTTATAAATTCTTTATCACATGACAGATGCGTGAGAAATGAGACGCAGTACATTCCGCAAACATTACTAAAATATCCTTGTATACGAAATGGGTTCCATACAACTTCGGGAATATGTAACTGAGCGAGAAATTTTACGATAATAGGGTCACTCCAGGGTTGAGTGCCGAGTGAATCAAAATAGTACAGGCGCTGTCTATTTTTAAAATAGACAGCGATTCAGTGAATCCCTTCATTACCGATGACATCTGTGTTCACAATAAGACTACCGCATTCTCGCGTACTTGGCAAACTCAATGTTTCATTCTTCGCAAACACGCCGATAAATTTGGAACGTGTGACTCGTTCCATTACTTTCTGAAGTGTATTAGCATCCATTTTAAAAGTCAGTGATAACACTCCTAAATCTATCTACTTCTATTAGGGCTTGCGATTCGAGATATACTAGTACACTAATAGGAGCGTCTATAGGCTTGGCGAATTCCAGCCGCACTGAGATGTTTCCGCTCTGCTGTGGGGTTAAATGGGTATTTACGCTAGCAGATAAGTCAGGTGTAATGTCAAACGGATAAAGGTTAAATTGATCAATGAATTCTTCCTGCGTTACCCCATTACCAAGCTCATCACAATCACCTGCAATATGGGTCAGATTACTATAGGCTCTGGCACAAAGAGGTAACACAGCGTCTGATGAATAGTCCGTACCCATTGTTCCACCCAAAGCAGTGCCATTAACGTATAGAGTTATATTTTTAAGTCCGAAATTCTCGAATTTAAAGGCACTCTTTTTATATTTTCCATTCACCGAAGCATGGTCCTGCATGCCGATTAATATCCTTTTAGGAAGATTTCCCAGGGCAATGTTTTCTATCTGCTTCGATGCCAACCCTGCAGGAACCGTATACAGTTTGATTTGCACTCTGTTAATAGGATATTTCACTGTAGCGTTTAGTAAATTTTTCTCAATTTCTAGTTGTTTTGGTGAACTTAATTTCACTCGCCGTACGCGGAGGTATGTGTCCATAATGTGAACCACAACGGGCTTTGCACCCTCTTCTTGATCAGCATCCAGATTTAAGCAGATCTCAGGACTCGTGCGGGTGAGCTTTATTTTCATATCCACCCCGTTGACAAGCAACTTCTCCTGGAAAGTGAAATCTGTGTGCAACCGTCCAAAACACTCGTATATTTTCTTTTTAGAATTTTTAAATTTGTCCTTTATACTATTTTCATCTTTAGTTTGATAATATCCCTCGGCACTTAAAAAGGTAGCCTTCGCTTCTTTGGAAAAGTTGAGGACATTTTCCAGATAGGCTCGTAGATGATAGTACCCCGTGCCTGCCGATATGTTGGTCTGATTTAAATATACGTCACACTGGTTGAATATGGAGTGCAGAAAGTTTGTTTCAGGGTATACAGCATATTTGTCATCGCAGACCGTTCCATCAGAATGGGCTATACGTAGCTTAGCGTACATGTGCACACAGCTTGGATCAAAAAAGTAAGGGCCTGAGTTGGGTATCACGAATTCTATAGGTGCATTCGGGGAACTAATTGTGTTTAAAGGGTTAATTGTAATAAAGTCACTGTGCTCAATAGAAACTTGGGTTGGAGGCAGCTCAAAAAGGGACAGCTCCGATTTACAGCATTGTAAACTACATGGGTGGATGAAGCGTGCCATGGCGAAATACTGACTCCTCTCTCGACAAGTGGTAAACAAACTATGATTCATGAGATCAATGTCCTTAGCTTATATCAGTCAAAAAAGTGGTCAACCATAGGTTTCATTCGCTTACCTTACAGCATTTCTTTTTTGATAGCCTTTTACGTTTAATATCACGTGACCCCTTCTTCTTCCGGGGAGCCCTCTTCTTCTTCTTCCCGCCACCACGCATTTTTCTCTTTGCATCTTTGATGATTTCGTCCCGTGTACGCTTTAAATGTTTTTTTAGAGCTTCTTTAGGTTTAGCCCCGGCCAATATGTCTTCTGCAGTGTTAAGGCCTGATTGGATTGTAGCGCTTTCCTTCCAAGGTATCTGGCCCCCCTCTTCAGCAAAGGAACAGCCGTACGTAGTATGGATGAAAAAATGGATCCAAGTCCACTACCGCGCTGGTATCTCACCCCTCGATAGACGGTGAAAGGCTTTCTATCCATTATAACTCAGTGCGTCGAAAGTGTAGCTTCACTGTTAAGCTCCCGTTACCGAATGGGAAGTTTTCACCCTCAATCGTTCTTATATATATTGAGATATTGGTTATTAAATTAGTTGCGACATTCACATAATGGGGTCTGTCATATGTAATACTCAAACTCCTTCCTCTATGGTTGGGGATGTGAGCAATGCGCAGCAGGCGCGCCTGGGTATCCCCAACAAACTGGTGCTCCACTATATTACTGTAAATATAGCACATGTCTGGGGACCTTTCAGCCAATTTCTCCATCTTCAATTGATACATTAATCTGGACAAGTTATGCTGTGTCTCGTGAAATGTGTCTCTTTGGAAGGCTGCGCTATATCGGCCATTGGCTAGAATTTGGAACTTTCTATGGTCTTTAATACGTCTGTTAGTCTTTGATTTTAGGATTAGTGTATGTGCAGGGTTGTTTACGATTTCGTATACTAAATCATTCGTAAGGTTTGAGTTTCTTAAACTTACGTTTAAGCCTCTCACAACATCCTCGGCCGAACCATATTGACCCGGTCCTAGTCTTACTTCTGTACTGTAATACCGTACAACCTTAGTCCGAGCGATACGCATAGTTTCATCCATAGCTATCCCAGCTTTTTCACACTCGTCAATGTCTCTAAGAATCGTAAAAACGGTTTCTTTATGTTCAATATTTAAAAAGATGGTGTCCAGCTGAATTTCGCATATCCCCACCTCATACGAATCACGACCCAATTCAATGTGCTTGTGGAGCTCTGTTACAAAGTTCACTAGTGTGTTATTAGGGTGTACAAACAGGGACGAGGAGGACGGGAGTGTGACGTAGAAATGGTTAGGAGCCATGTTGCATACTATTTAAGCTTCATTATTGCATCAGCTTTTATATAGGCGTTGAAGCTTTCTGGGTACCCTAGCCATTTCACCAGGTACATTTTTCTCTTTCCTGAACCTTTGCTTCCTAAAATTTTCTCAATTTTAAACACATTTTTTTCTAAATTAAACGCAACTTTCTGCAATTCCTGGCGGTAAAAACCTCCTGAGATTTCTTCCCCATTCAAATCTTCAATGTAATACATCATTATCTCACCTTTAGGTCTCATAGCCCTAACTTTAAAAATCTCGCGTGTCCATCCTTGCTCAAAACCCTTTGCGAATTTGTTCCCCGAACGCGACAGCCTTACATAATCATTGATTTTGAAGCGCGCAGAGTGTGGTGGTGGTGGTGATCCATCTCTCCTCGGGAGCGTACCTCTTTCTAAAACTTCGTTAGGTGTTGTCCCAATCGTGCGATGATGTGAGCGGTTGTAGGATGATGCCAATGATTCCAGAATGTCTAGAAATCTGTATGTGTTTTTATGTGTAAAATAACGGTGCATGCGTTCCTTTATGGTGCGCTGAACTCTTTCAGCTAAAGATGCCTTATGTATAGAATTGGTTGTGTAGTAGCTGATATTAAACTCTGTCAACATGTTCTGAAAAGCACGGCCTATAAATTCCTTCCCCATATCCGTACAAAAATAGCCAGGAACCCTGTTTTCTTTTAACATTAGCGTTTTGGTGGCTTTAGCAACTGTTTCAGGTGATTTATTTTTCAGAGGAACTAGCCACAGATATCTAGAGAATACGTCTATTATGAATAGAATGTAGCGGTAACCATCGTTATACACAGAATATCTTTGCATGTCTGTTAAATCTGCTTGCCAAATAGAATCAATCGAGGAAGCCGTTGTCTTGGCTGTTTTAAACCTTTTTCTCACAGGCTTATGAAGCGTATAAGCGTCCTGCTCCCTCAACAATCTTTCAACATCTTTTTTTTACTCCGTAAACACTTCTGTACAGTCTATCTACGCCGCCGTAAGAGGATGGGGTAGAAATGTCATAATAGCGTTTAGTTAATACGTTAGCCATTTGCGTATTTTAGAGGCACGTGGTAGGGTTGGCTTAACCTCTTCTTGCTCCTCTTCAAAGGTGTTACCGCCGGGGGTGACGGCGCCTTCAATTGTGTCACATGCGTTGCATGTTCCAAGTCTTTTAACCTGTTCAGATTTCCTATCAACGTTTTAGGGACATTTATTTGTTGTAGTCTTGCTTTAATATGCTTCCATCCTGATGTGATGGCCTATCCCACTTTCTCACCAGATCATGGACAATGTCTACGATATTCGATCCCTGTACCTTTGATCCTTCCACAATGATCTCGCCTGTATCGGTCCATTGTATGGCTGGATCCTCATTCAATAGATTACAAAGACTTAAGCCTTTACTCATCAATGTATGTGGGAGGGTGCTTTTTAATACATGTTCGATATGTTGTGTGGCTAATCTTTTTGGTTGGTCAGCTGTATCGTCGGGCACAGATCCTATGTCGCCATGTCCATCGTCCCCCGTGCTGTGCCTAATAACCACAGGAATCTCTGTAGGGCTCTTATAATTTTCGTACTCGTGAAGAAATTTCTGCAGAGCTTCTTGGTATAAGATTATTTTCTCATCAGGTGTTTTTTCACTGTTTAATAGGGCCAGCAATTCGCTTTCCATTCTTTTAAGTCTGCTTTTACGGGGATCTAGATCCGTGTCTGGATTCCTTTGCAGTGAAGCGTACACCTCGTGGGGAATCACTACCACTTTCTTCATTATATTAATCTAGTCAGTAAAGGACCCAAAACTGAAAATAAGATGGGGAGAAATGACCCTCCTGTTTGTACAATAATTCGTTTTTTCTTCGCTACAGTTTGACTTTTACGAGCGAGTGCACGTATTATGTTCTTGTAGCGGCGTAGGCGAGCCTTCTGATGGGTTTTCATTGATACATTGCAATTTATAACGTTAAGACAGATTTCACAGATGCATTTTAAAAAGTCGGCGTCGATATTTTTAATAAACATCTGCTGCATTGCCCGGGGCAGTCGATGATAGTTTTTTATTAATTCACGTATTTCTTTAGTCTCTTTGTCATTCTGGAATATACACCGTTTCAGGCTCGTTTGGAAATATATTCGTTCGCAGAAGCACTCTAAACGTGTTTCGCGGATGAAGGTCGCAAAGCAAATATCCGTAACGCGTGCTTGTAGCTTCTTTATAAACTTCCAAAAACTCCTTACGCTGATTCGGGAACATTTGATTGGCTAATACCCCAATTTGTGATACATCTCTACGTTGCGCGAATAAGACTAGATATTGCGTATTTAACGACACATCGCGCATATATCTATTTTTGAAAAATAGATTCTGATTGATGAAGAACACGCTTATGTTAAGATGGTGGGAGAATACTGTAAATGTCTCGGCAAACGTTTTATCCATCTCCAACATGAGATCGTCAATTACAATGACTGTATGTTCATTTCCCTTTAGCGAATTAACGTCATATACGCCTTTGTGGAACAAAATATCATCTTGGTACTCGTTGAACACTGATTGATACGTCGAATAGCACCATATAACTTTATGTACAAATTTCGAGAACATCTCTCCCTTTTCTTTAATGATTTTAAGCATAAACACAGTTTTACCACATCCTGTAGGTCCAGATATAATACATGTGGATGGGCTCGTGAATCTGAATTTTTCTACAGAGTCCATTTCTAACACGTCACACTCCTAAGTGGGTCATTTACAAAATATTACAAATTTTGAGTGCTGTTCCTTATATTTTGCTTTCTTCTCCCACAGAACCGTGAATGACGATGAGGTAGAGCACCCCATCATTGACATTACGGATGACCTCGACGACAGTGTAGTTGTGATCTCCTCCCCTGCCAACGAACCCTCACCAGCGATACCGCTAGCACGTCCAAAGCGGAGGTATGAGAACCCCACGTTAGGTATAAAGCGACCGAAATACGCGCCTGTTGCAGCGGTAATAGATCCCAAACCCTCAACCTCTTACGCAACCCCCCCCCCAGCAGCACCTCCCGCTAATATATCTATCCCCTTATTCATCCGCCACAGTTGCCCCCCGTTCTGTTAAGTCTACAATAATAGATCCCCAACCATCAACCTCCTACGCAACAGGCCCCCAGCAGCACCTTCCGCTAATATATCCCCTAATTCATCCGCCACAGATGCCCCCGTTCTGTTGAGGATGTTATAACGTTCGAGTTGGTGCGCTCCGCAGCCCCACCCCGCCTTGACTAGAAATCGGTATAGAGTCAGGGTCGACCCTAGAGCCATGTATAGCAATGGAATTGAGCGCGGGCTACCGGGTTGTACAGCGTATTGTAGAGTTTGCTCTTCAGAACCGCGACGAGCGTGAAGTCAGGACGAGTCTGTCCTTTGGATTCGGGTCAGATGACGGTGATGTAGACGATATTGGGTGATAGTGCCATTTAGACGTTTGGCGGCTGAAGATGTAGAATATATATTAGGCCGTATAATGCAAGCCGCCCAAGTAGTATAGCCTTCAATATGGACAACTTCACGGTAAATATTGACCGTGTATTCCGTGTTGCCGGTCATAGTGCCATATACCGTATACTCTTAACTTCAATTCTCCGATTATTTACCGAAAGCATATAAACGTCGATCGTGGTTGCGGCTTTATAGCAGTACTCTTAGCACGTATGTTTACTGTACAAAATACACAGGCCACAAAAATTTGGTTGCCTACGGTGGGAGCGTGCCCGTAAACTAGCTGTAGACTGTGAACTTGAATTTTGACTGTTATATGGGTCCGGAAGAGTTGAGAAGGGTAGAACAGGAATGAATGTTCGTATAGTTGTATTTGGGCTGGATGATCGTCGTACGACTGTGTATGTTTTTAAAAGCTGTGTGAAAGATCGTACAAGACCCTACTTATTTTAGGATTGTCAGGGACAACGTATCTCCCCATCCGTAATATAAGGTGGCTTTACGCGAGTTATGACAAAAGTCGAAAATATGGGAGACATCATGATTTGTGTAAGGGGTGCCTCGAGTTTTGCGGATGATATTGTGAGACATTGTAAAGAATGTCACATGGTATGTGAGCAGTGTAAAAGCACCAAATGTGAAAGCCGTGTAGTTGATGCTGAGAAGAGAGACTGTGATGTGTGTAGACGCACATTTTTCAATAATAGCTGTTTTGATTTCCATAAATCAATTGGCACGTGCAGGAAAATGGAATCTGTGAATGTGGTATGTTTCACACAATGGATAATTGGGAAAATTTAAGCACAAGTGTGACGTAATTCACTGTCCTACATGCCAGGAGGAATATAAGGCGGATGGAGTAAAGCATGTATGTTATATGAAAGATGCTAAGCCTAAAAATAACCCTTGTATAACTGTATACTACGATATAGAAACATATACGAGCGCTGAAACCAAAGAGGTAATTCCACATTTACTTGTGAGCCAGACCATCTGTGATGAGTGTATGGGTATCGAATGTGACGAGTGCCCCAAATGCGGTAAACGGACAAACGTTTTTAAAACGAATGTCCGCGATAGTCCTGTGAAACTATTTGTGTCCTATATTGTCAAGTTAGCCGACAAGTTCAAAAAAATGACTGTGTATATTCTCGCCCATAACGGGGCAAAGTTTGACACGCAGTTCCTTTATAAGGAGTTGCTTGAACACGAATCCTCTGAGATATTTACAGGTGATCCATTGAAAAGAGGCAAAAATTAATACAGATGCAATAAGAGGCAATGTACAATTTAAAGATACTTTATTATTCACACCTTGTAAATTAGCAAAGCTACCCAAGGTGATGGGAGTAGCAGCTGAAGTTTCCAAAGGATACTTCCCTTACACTTTCCTCACCAGCGAGACTTTAAACTACGTAGGCCCACCACCGCCCAAACATTATTTTGACTGTATGGATGAATGTGAAGACTTTGATCGATACTACAACAGTTTTAATGAAAGTAACCCTTATAATATAGCTGATGAATGTGAGTGTTATTGCGTGAATGATGTGCGCGAGCTTAGAGTATGTTTCCAGGCCTTTAGAAGGATGTACAGAGCCCGTTTCAAATGCGATCCACTGCAAGTCGCAACCACCATCGCATCATTATGTTTTACGGTGTTCAAAAATAACTTCATGCCTAAAGACACCTTAGCCATTATTCACCGAAACAACCCCCGCAGTTACGGACACAAGGCTATTTACTGGCTCATACACCTACAGCAACAGACAGATGTATACATAAAGCACGCCCGCAACACGGGTGAAGTACCCATTAAGATTAATGGACGTGTTTTTTGGTTGATGGGTTAAGTGAAAACCGTGTCACTGGTTTGAAGACTGTGTACTCCTTTAACGGTTGCTGGTGGCATGGATCCCCGTCCTGAGTGCGGAATCGCCGGAGATATCCACCGGTAATCTTCCTGCCGACTGTCTTGCATGGACCCGCACCCGCGATCAACTTATAGGATCACAGTTCACTCACAAAGTCTTGTGGGAGCATGAATATGATGCACGGATGGAGACAGACGAGGTGTACCGTGAGGAAATAAACACGATCAAGCGTCAATGGTGCTGGATCCTCTCAAATGTGTGATAGCTTGTTTGGAGGACGTACAAATCCATTCAGACTATACTTTCCACCTACGGAGGGGTGAAGCTCCATTACTACGATTTCTGTTCTTTGTACCCATACGTGATGAAGAACAATCCGTACCCCGTGGGCGCTCCTGAGAAACTGGTGGGACCTAACCTGCCATCCATCAATGAATTTTCAAGAAATTTGAATGATCGTTACTTTGGGCTCTCTTTCGTAGACGTACTCCCCCACGCAATTTATGGATGCCAATCTTACCTGTCGTTATCGACGACAAGCTCATGTTTCCCCTGTGCGTGAAGTGCGCGGAAGAGGATAACGGCGATTGTAACATATACCCCACCAGCGTAAGATCAGAGGCGTATATACAAGTCCTGAGCTGGCCCTAGCCGTACGCCATGGTTATAGAATACTGAAGATACATGAGGTGTGGAGGTTTCAAAGAAGCTACCCAACCTTTTCACACCATATATAACGCCTTTTTGAAGGATAAGGTTGAGGCATCAGGGTATCCGCGAGGAGTTGATACCGAAGATGAAAAGTCTGCCTATATTCAACGTTACCGCGACCGCGAAGGTATACAACTTGATCGTGCCCAAATTGTAAAGAATCCTGGCAAGCGCTTTAGTGCAAAGTTGTGTCTAAACAGTCTATGGGGAAAATTTGCGCAGAATACAGGCAAAGGGAACATTCATTTGGCACAAAGTTATAGTGATGTCTGGGATTATGCCAATGCTCCCGATAAAGAGGTCATGGAGATCGTGAATGTAGGTAATACTTACATAATAAAGTACAACAACACTGAATTGGCCACAGATACCTCAAGGGTTACAAACATACCTGTGGCCAGCTTCACAACAGCCTATGCCCGTATAAAACTTTGGGGTCTATTGCATTCTCTTGGGCGGAGAGTATTGTATGCCGATACAGATAGCGTGATATTCACAGAGAGGGAGGGTGAATACATGCCCGCTATTGGGGAGTTCCTCGGCGAACTCACTGATGAGATCAAGGATGAGTATGGGGACAACGCATACGCCGACTCTTTTGTCTCAACAGGACCTAAAACTTGGGGTACGGGTCAGGGTGGGGGAGGAAATGAAATATCGTGAAGGCAAAGGGCATTACGCTCAACCATGCGAACGGCGGGTTGTTAACTTTGAATCGTTGAAGGATCTAGTATGTTTGGACGATGATGAGGGCGAACAAACTCCCCAACTAATTGTAGGCACCCACAATTTTCGGGCGCAGAAGCTGGGGGCGTGAAGGAACTTAGGGGTACGAAGGTGTGCCGTAACACCTATAGGAAACGTTACCAGTTACCTGGTGCCTATGATACCGTACCCTTTGGATACCATAACGTATGATGCTTCTATTGTTAACTCACACGTATTTGTCTTGTATATAATCGTATCTATTGATTTATTACACGTATTTGTAAATATATATATAAACTTGAATATCTCCTTTATTAAATCGTTTTGTATATATATATATATATATATATATATATATATATATATATATATATATACTTGAATATCTCGTTTATTAAATAAATCATGTTTCAATTAGCGTTTTACTTTCTCCTTTGTGTGTGTGTGTGTGTGCGTGCGCAGGTGAAAGTTCTAAGCTCCGCCCACTGTAAGACCGTGAGTCATGCTACTATCTGGGAGTCCCTGCGTGGTCAGTCGACTGCAGTAAGCCCGAGATCAGACGTGTATTCAGAAGAAAAGATCAGACGTGTATTCAAATGGCTACCTTTAATATTGCTTGTACAACGTTTATGAAATGGTATTCAGCAAAGTGCCAGGATGTGGTGGATACCGAAAACTTCCTATTCCTCCTCCTATGTCTCTTTTAAAACACATTGGATTGTGCGAAAGTTCCAAGATGTACAAATACTCTACGGATGTTCTGGTGAGACCGTTGAAGGCTTTCGTTGCACAGACGATGTGCTGAAGTATGCTGCAGAGCTAAACTTTATAAAGTCTCACATATACCGTGAAGTAAAAGAAACAACGCGTGCAGAAGAGAAGCAGCAGGTATGGATAATGAGTCTTGCGGATGGGTGGTGTGACAAGCGGTATTACGTCATGCTACACCATGTCGATTACTCATACCCTACGACCGAAAATGTGAATCTCGTGATCATGGACAATCTTAAGTATTTTTATCACTATATTAATGTATATCATGATGAGGTTCGTAGTGAGGTTGTGGCTAGTTCCCTGCGTGAGTTTTTAACAGACTTTAGAGACGAGTATCGTTTGATGGGCAGAAAGGAAAAATATGAGCATATGTTCCTCTCAAATAGTGCGCCGTGTAGTTGATGCTGAGAAGAGAGACTGTGATGTGTGTAGACGCACATTTTTCAATAATAGCTGTTTTGATTTCCATAATTCAATTGGCACGTGCAGGAAAATGAGAATCTGTGAATGTGGTATGTTTCACACAATGGATAATTGGGGAAAATTTAAGCACAAGTGTGACGTAATTCACTGTCCTACATGCCAGGAGGAATATAAGGCGGATGGAGTAAAGCATGTATGTTATATGAAAGATGCTAAGTCTAAAAATAACCCTTGTATAACTGTATACTACGATATAGAAACATATACGAGCGCTGAAACCAAAGAGGTAATTCCACATTTACTTGTGAGCCAGACTCTTTATGAGTGTATGGGTATCGAATGTGACGAGTGCCCAAATGCGGTAAACGGACAAACGTTTTTTAAAACGAATGTCCGCGATAGTCCTGTGAAACTATTTGTGTCCTATATTGTCAAGTTAGCCGACAAGTTCAAAAAAATGACTGTGTATATTCTCGCCCATAACGGGGCAAAGTTTGACACGCAGTTCCTTTATAAGGAGTTGCTTGAACACGAATCCTCTGAGATATTTACAGGTGATCCATTGAAAAGGCAACAAATTAATACAGATGCAGATAAGAGGAATGTACAATTTAAAGATACTTTATTATTCACACCTTGTAAATTAGCAAGCTACCCAAGGTGATGGGAGTAGCAGCTGAAGTTTCCAAAGGATACTTCCCTTACACTTTCCTCACCAGCGAGACTTTAAACTACGTAGGCCCACCACCGCCAAACATTATTTTGACTGTATGGATGAATGTGAAGACTTTGATCGATACTACAACAGTTTTAATGAAAGTAACCCTTATAATATAGCTGATGAATGTGAGCGTTATTGCGTGAATGATGTGCGCGTGCTTAGAGTATGTTTCCAGGCCTTTAGAAGGATGTACATAGCCCGTTTCAAATGCGATCCACTGCAAGTCGCAACCACCATCGCATCATTATGTTTTACGGTGTTCAAGAATAACTTCATGCCTAAAGACACCTTAGCCATTATTCACCGAAACAACCCCCGCAGTTACGGACACAAGGCTATTTACTGGCTCATACACCTACAGCAACAGACAGGTGTATACATAAAGCACGCCCGCAACACGGGTGAAGTACCCATTAAGATTAATGGACGTGTTTTTTGGGTTGATGGGTTAAGTGAAAACCGTGTCACTGGTGTGAAGACTGTGTACTCCTTTAACGGTTGCTGGTGGCATGGATGCCCCCGTCCTGAGTGCGGAATCGCCGAGATATCCACGGTAATCTCCTGCCGACTGTCTTGCATGGACCCGCACCCGCGATCAACTTATAGGATCACAGTTCACTCACAAAGTCTTGTGGGAGCATGAATATGATGCACGGATGAGACAGACGAGGTGTACCGTGAGGAAATAAACACGATCAAGCGCTCAATGGTGCTGGATCCTCTCAAATGTGGTGATAGCTTGTTTGGAGGACGTACAAATCCATTCAGACTATACTTTCCACCTACGGAGGGTGTGAAGCTCCATTACTACGATTTCTGTTCTTTGTACCCATTCGTGATGAAGAACAATCCGTACCCCGTGGGCGCTCCTGAGAAACTGGTGGGACCTAACCTGCAATCCATCAATGAATTTTCAAGAAATTTGAATGATCGTTACTTTGGGCTCTCTTTCGTAGACGTACTCCCCCCACGCAATTTATGGATGCCAATCTTACCTGTCGTTATCGACGACAAGCTCATGTTTCCCTGTGCGTGAAGTGCGCGGAAGAGGATAACGGAGATTGTAACCATATACCCCACCAGCGTAAGATCAGAGGCGTATATACAAGTCCTGAGCTGGCCCAAGCCGTACGCCATGGTTATAGAATACTGAATACATGAGGTGTGGAGGTTTCAGAAGCTACCTTTTCACACCATATATAAACGCCTTTTTGAAGGATAAGGTTGAGGCATCAGGGTATCCGCGAGGAGTTGATACCGAAGATGAAAAGTCTGCTTTATTTAACGTTACCGAACCGCGAAGGTATACAACTTGATCGTGCCCAAATTGTAAAGAATCCTGGCAAGCGCTTTAGTGCAAAGTTGTGTCTAAACAGTCTATGGGAAAACTTGCGCAGAATACAGGCAAAGGGAACATTCATTTGGCACAAAGTTATAGTGATGTCTGGGATTATGCCAATGCTCCCGATAAAGAGGTCATGGAGATCGTGAATGTAGGTAATACTTACATAATAAAGTACAACAACACTGAATTGGCCACAGATACCTCAAGGGTTACAAACATACCTGTGGCCAGCTTCACAACAGCCAATGCCCGTATAAAACTTTGGGGTCTATTGCATTCTCTTGGGCGGAGAGTATTGTATGCCGATACAGATAGCGTGATATTCACAGAGAGGGAGGGTGAATACATGCCCACTATTGGGGAGTTCCTCGGCGAACTCACTGATGAGATCAAGGATGAGTATGGGGACAACGCATACGCCGACTCTTTTGTCTCAACAGGACCTAAAACGTATGGGGTACGGGTCAGGGTGGGGGAGGAAATGAAATATGTCGTGAAGGCAAAGGGCATTACGCTCAACCATGCGAATCGGCGGGTTGTTAACGTTGAATCGTTGAAGGATCTAGTATGTTTGGACGATGATGAGGGCGAACAAACTCCCCAACTAATTGTAGGCACCCACAATTTTCGGGCGCAGAAGCTGGGGGGCGTGAAGGAACTTAGGGGTACGAAGGTGTGCCGTAACACCTATAGGAAACGTTACCAGTTACCTGGTGCCTATGATACCGTACCCTTTGGATACCATAACGTATGATGCTTCTATTGTTAACTCACACGTATTTGTCTTGTATATAATCGTATCTATTGATTTATTACACGTATTTGTAAATATATATATAACTTGAATATCTCCTTTATTAAATCGTATTTGTATATATATATATATATATATATATATATATATATATATATATATATATATATATATATAACTTGAATATCTCGTTTATTAAAT
The DNA here is from genome assembly GCA_023014485.1 of Bathynomus jamesi. Lineage (NCBI taxonomy): Eukaryota > Metazoa > Arthropoda > Malacostraca > Isopoda > Cirolanidae > Bathynomus > Bathynomus jamesi. Next base: position 2,873,978 of record JAJOZX010000006.1, on the reverse strand, counting down.
AAATCATGTTTCAATTAGTGTTTTTACTTTCTCCTTTGTGTGTGTGTGTGTGTGCGTGCGCAGGTGAAAGTTCTAAGCTCCGCCCACTGTAAGACCGTGAGTCATGCTACTATCTGGGAGTCCCTGCGTGGTCAGTCGAATGCAGTAAGCCCGAGATCAGACGTGTATTCAGAAGAAAAGATCAGACGTGTATTCAAATGGCTACCTTTAATATTGCTTGTACAACGTTTATGAAATGGTATTCAGCAAAGTGCCAGGATGTGGTGGATACCGAAAAACTTCCTATTCCTCCCTCCTTTGTCTCTTTTAAAAACACATTCGATTGTGCGAAGTTCCAAGATGTACAAATACTCTACGGATGTTCTGGTGAGACCATTCAAGGCTTTCGTTGCACAGACGATGTGCTGAAGTATGCTGCAGAGTTAAACTTTATAAAGTCTCACATATACCGTGAAGTAAAAGAAACAACGCGTGCAGAAGAGAAGCAACAGGTATGGATAATGAGTCTTGCGGATGGGTGGTGTGACAAGCGGTATTACGTCATGCTACACCATGTCGATTACTCATACCCTACGACCGAAAATGTGAATCTCGTGATCATGGACAATCTTAAGTATTTTTATCACTATATTAATGTATATCATGATGAGGTTCGTAGTGAGGTTGTGGCTAGTTCCCTGCGTGAGTTTTTAACAGACTTTAGAGACGAGTATCGTTTGATGGGCAGAAAGGAAAAATATGAGCATATGTTCCTCTCAAATAGTGCGCCGTGTAGTTGATGCTGAGAAAGAGACTGTGATGTGTGTAGACGCACATTTTTCAATAATAGCTGTTTTGATTTCCATAATCAATTGGCACGTGCAGGAAAATGAGAATCTGTGAATGTGGTATGTTTCACACAATGGATAATTGGGGAAAATTTAAGCACAAGTGTGACGTAATTCACTGTCCTACATGCCAGGAGGAATATAAGGCGGATGGAGTAAAGCATGTATGTTATATGAAAGATGCTAAGCCTAAAAATAACCCTTGTATAACTGTATACTACGATATAGAAACATATACGAACGCTGAAACCAAAGAGGTAATTCCACATTTACTTGTGAGCCAGACCATCTGTGATGAGTGTATGGGTATCGAATGTGACGAGTGCCCCAAATGCGGTAAACGGACAAACGTTTTTAAAACGAATGTCCGCGATAGTCCTGTGAAACTATTTGTGTCCTATATTGTCAAGTTAGCCGACAAGTTCAAAAAAATGACTGTGTATATTCTCGCCCATAACGGGGCAAAGTTTGACACGCAGTTCCTTTATAAGGAGTTGCTTGAACACGAATCCTCTGAGATATTTACAGGTGATCCATTGAAAAGAGGCAACAAATTAATACAGATGCAGATAAGAGGCAATGTACAATTTAAAGATACTTTATTATTCACACCTTGTAAATTAGCAAAGCTACCCAAGGTGATGGGAGTAGCAGCTGAAGTTTCCAAAGGATACTTCCCTTACACTTTCCTCACCAGCGAGACTTTAAACTACGTAGGCCCACCACCGCTCAAACATTATTTTGACTGTATGGATGAATGTGAAGACTTTGATCGATACTACAACAGTTTTAATGAAAGTAACCCTTATAATATAGCTGATGAATGTGAGTGTTATTGCGTGAATGATGTGCGCGTGCTTAGAGTATGTTTCCAGGCCTTTAGAAGGATGTACAAAGCCCGTTTCAAATGCGATCCACTGCAAGTCGCAACCACCATCGCATCATTATGTTTTACGGTGTTCAAGAATAACTTCATGCCTAAAGACACCTTAGCCATTATTCACCGAAACAACCCCCGCAGTTACGGACACAAGGCTATTTACTGGCTCATACACCTACAGCAACAGACAGGTGTATACATAAAGCACGCCCGCAACACGGGTGAAGTACCCATTAAGATTAATGGACGTGTTTTTTGGGTTGATGGGTTAAGTGAAAACCGTGTCACTGGTTTGAAGACTGTGTACTCCTTTAACGGTTGCTGGTGGCATGGATGCCCCCGTCCTGAGTGCGGAATCGCCGGAGATATCCACGGTAAATCTCCTGCCGACTGTCTTGCATGGACCCGCACCCGCGATCAACTTATAGGATCACAGTTCACTCACAAAGTCTTGTGGGAGCATGAATATGATGCACGGATGGAGACAGACGAGGTGTACCGTGAGGAAATAAACACGATCAAGCGCTCAATGGTGCTGGATCCTCTCAAATGTGGTGATAGCTTGTTTGGAGGACGTACAAATCCATTCAGACTATACTTTCCACCTACGGAGGGTGTGAAGCTCCATTACTACGATTTCTGTTCTTTGTACCCATTCGTGATGAAGAACAATCCGTACCCCGTGGGCGCTCCTGAGAAACTGGTGGGACCTAACCTGCAATCCATCAATGAATTTTCAAGAAATTTGAATGATCGTTACTTTGGGCTCTCTTTCGTAGACGTACTCCCCCCACGCAATTTATGGATGCCAATCTTACCTGTCGTTATCGACGACAAGCTCATGTTTCCCTGTGCGTGAAGTGCGCGGAAGAGGATAACGGAGATTGTAACCATATACCCCACCAGCGTAAGATCAGAGGCGTATATACAAGTCCTGAGCTGGCCCAAGCCGTACGCCATGGTTATAGAATACTGAAGATACATGAGGTGTGGAGGTTTCAGAAGCTACCTTTTCACACCATATATAAACGCCTTTTTGAAGGATAAGGTTGAGGCATCAGGGTATCCGCGAGGAGTTGATACCGAAGATGAAAAGTCTGCTTATATTTAACGTTACCGCGACCGCGAAGGTATACAACTTGATCGTGCCCAAATTGTAAAGAATCCTGGCAAGCGCTTTAGTGCAAAGTTGTGTCTAAACAGTCTATGGGGAAAACTTGCGCAGAATACAGGCAAAGGGAACATTCATTTGGCACAAAGTTATAGTGATGTCTGGGATTATGCCAATGCTCCCGATAAAGAGGTCATGGAGATCGTGAATGTAGGTAATACTTACATAATAAAGTACAACAACACTGAATTGGCCACAGATACCTCAAGGGTTACAAACATACCTGTGGCCAGCTTCACAACAGCCTATGCCCGTATAAAACTTTGGGGTCTATTGCATTCTCTTGGGCGGAGAGTATTGTATGCCGATACAGATAGCGTGATATTCACAGAGAGGGAGGGTGAATACATGCCCACTATTGGGGAGTTCCTCGGCGAACTCACTGATGAGATCAAGGATGAGTATGGGGACAACGCATACGCCGACTCTTTTGTCTCAACAGGACCTAAAACTTATGGGGTACGGGTCAGGGTGGGGGAGGAAATGAAATATGTCGTGAAGGCAAAGGGCATTACGCTCAACCATGCGAATCGGCGGGTTGATAACTTTGAATCGTTGAAGGATCTAGTATGTTTGGACGATGATTAGGGCGAACAAACTCCCCAACTAATTGTAGGCACCCACAATTTTCGGGCGCAGAAGCTGGGGGGCGTGAAGGAACTTAGGGGTACGAAGGTGTGCCGTAACACCTATAGGAAACGTTACCAGTTACCTGGTGCCTATGATACCGTACCCTTTGGATACCATAACGTATGATGCTTCTATTGTTAACTCACACGTATTTGTCTTGTATATAATCGTATCTATTGATTTATTACACGTATTTGTAAATATATATATAACTTGAATATCTCGTTTATTAAATCGTATTTGTAAATATATATATATATTATTATATATATATATATATATATAACTTGAATATCTCGTTTATTAAATAAATCATGTTTCAATTAGCGTTTCACTTTCTCCTTTGTGTGTGTGTGTGTGTGTGTGTGTGTGCAGGTGAAAGTTCTAAGCTCCGCCCACTGTAAGACCGTGAGTCATGCTACTATCTGGGAGTCCCTGCGTGGTCAGTCGAATGCAGTAAGCCCGAGATCAGACGTGTATTCAGAAGAAAAGATCAGACGTGTATTCAAATGGCTACCTTTAATATTGCTTGTACAACGTTTATGAAATGGTATTCAGCAAAGTGCCAGGATGTGGTGGATACCGAAAAACTTCCTATTCCTCCCTCCTATGTCTCTTTTAAAAACACATTGGGTTGTGCGAAGTTCCAAGATGTACAAATACTCTACGGATGTTCTGGTGAGACCGTTGAAGGCTTTCGTTGCACAGACGATGTGCTGAAGTATGCTGCAGAGTTAAACTTTATAAAGTCTCACATATACCGTGAAGTAAAAGAAACAACGCGTGCAGAAGAGAAGCAACAGGTATGGATAATGAGTCTTGCGGATGGGTGGTGTGACAAGCGGTATTACGTCATGCTACACCATGTCGATTACTCATACCCTACGACTGAAAATGTGAATCTCGTGATCATGGACAATCTTAAGTATTTTTATCACTATATTAATGTATATCATGATGAGGTTCGTAGTGAGGTTGTGGCTAGTTCCCTGCGTGAGTTTTTAACAGACTTTAGAGACGAGTATCGTTTGATGGGCAGAAAGGAAAAATATGAGCATATGTTCCTCTCAAATAGTGCGCCGGAGTGTGAAGATGTTTAGTAAAACATAAAATGTGCCTAGTTCTTACCCTGAGGTAAACTGTCTGGTGCGTAGGCTGGTAGTGATGAAATTAATTCTTGTACCGGAAAAACAAATATGTAGAATTCGGTACGACTCGCGGATCATACGAACAAGCCCATTCACGTATCATCGAGTCAGCCGCCCGTCGAACCGTTCCTGCCTACCTGCGTGCCTCACACGGCTCATAGTTATCTCAGAGCTTGAGCCGAGTGGACGTGCGCTCCTCGAATACGATGGAACTTCCTTTGAGCAGCATTCTCAACGCCTCGTACGATGTGTCCGTGACGAAATCGTTGCGCGTGTTCAGGCGTAAATCCGGTACCGTTAGCTATGTACTGGAAACGGAATGTAGACAAACAAACAAACGGGTTTATTTAAGTGTCGAGGAGATGAATAGAATCTTCGTGATAGTTGAGAAGTGGAGTGAAGATCGTTATAAAATACCTGCTAACGTAGGTACAAGAAGAGAGCAGATTAGTGACGCACCCTCATACGCCGTTGTATGTACGTTGTGTATAAATAACGATCGGCCGTGCATTGATATACGGCTGATGTGGAAGAATGCTTCTGATAATAACGCTCTTGTTCCTACGCGAAACCGTTTCATCCTCGACAGAATGTTTGAAATCGTCGGATTCCGCAAGCTGAAACCTATATTAGACGCGCGTGTTACGGATATGCTTTATTTTGATACAGTACTTGAATACGCATACACCGCTCTGCTCGATGGGTTTACCGAGTGTAGGGCTGGTGAGAATGGTCTAGTGCTGGACGTTTATTTAAAAAGTTTAGACTCTTTGAAATACCATGAACTTTGGTACAAAGCAATTGATCGGTACAAGGCTGAGCTCACCTACACCGTTCACCCTGAAGAACTATTTCTTTATATAACGCGCAGTTGTCGTAACGATTTAGAAGATTACTTCAATTGCCGTTATGTTGAGTGAGTTCACGATTGAAAAGCTCGAGTCGGTAGAAATAAACCCTCGATTGGAAAAGCGTGTTTATAAACTTGTGTTTAATAATGTAGCTAACGATGAACTCTTTGTGCGTGCTTTTGATTGTATTCTAGACGTATTTAAAGATGATTTACCAACCGGTTGTAAAGTGGGAACAAAAATAGTACTGAACGATATGAAAGCCCTTCATATCGAATACAGGTTTCCCTATACTTTAAGCGGTGAAATATTATTAAGCCGCATATACTGCGTAATGCAGAGCAATAATGATGTAATTGTAAACTCGATTAAATGCGAGTTTAATATTTTGAAAAAAAAGTGAAATTTATTTATATATTTTGCGTGATATTTCTCCTGTACTGTTATGATTATATACATATTTCTATTATTATTGAAATGTATTTATATATTTTGCGTGATATTTCTCCTGTACTGTTATGATTATATGCATATTTCTATTATTATTGAAATGTATATTTATTTCTATTTGAAATGTATATTTATTTTATATATATCTCTATAATTGTGTGTATATATATTTCCTGTACTGTTATGATTATATGCATATTCCTCAATTATTATTGAAATGTATATTTATTTTCTATATATTTATAATAAAAAGAATGATGTAATGTTGTTTTACTTAATTCTAATTGTTACGCCTTCTAAACCTACTACCGGTATTCTAAATGTATACAATGGTATCGCTAAAAAGTGGTATCTGGCAACTGAATACATGGCACGAAATCTTTTAATTGGAGACAACTCACCATAATAATGCTAAAAAGTGGTATCTGGCAACTCAAGCCATTTACGTCTCCTAAACCAACTGGCTGATTAGGAGTCTATAATAATGTATACAATGGTATCGCTAAAAAGCGGTATCTGGCAATAATAATGCTAAAAAATCTGGCAACTCAAGCCAATTACGTCTTCTAAGCCAACTGGATGATTAGGAGTCTATAATAATGTATACAATGGTATCGCTAAAAAGTGGTATCTGGCAACTCTAGCCATTTACGCCTTCTAAGCCAACTGGCTGATTAGTCGTATATAATAATGTATACAATGGTATCTGGCAACTCAGTCTTCGATTAGAATTAAATATATAGCACAAACTGAATACATGGCGCTATCTAGCAACTCAAGCCATTTACGCCTTCTAAGCCAACTGGCTGATTAGGAGCCTATAAAACAATGCCTACTCGGCTGAAGTCTTAATATGCACTTGGCTCCTGCCAGGTGAACACCTCTCCTCCTTTCTCTCCTCCTTTCTCTCCTTTCTGGCCCTTTGGGGGGAATAGCTTGGGGGAGAACTCCGCCTCCAAGTTGCATGCCCCCTGCAACCCCGGTTGGCAACAAAGGCCAGTACTCTTTTTTTTTCTTTTTTTTCCTTTTTTTTTGCAACACCCCCACCCCTTTGCAACAACCCCACCCCCCTTTGCAAAATTACGTAATCACTTGCAACATTCCTGCACTCTAACCTTTTTCGGCTATACTACTAGGGTTTAAAGGATACTTTCATTTACGTGGACGATATCACTATATGTGGACACGATCAGAAGGAGCATGATGATAATTTGACAAAATTTTTAAATGTTGTAAAAAAATATTGTAGTGACCGGTAGATAAGGCTATGGTTCACACACTATATACAGATACAGTACAATAACCAGAATTAAGTTACACAACGAAATAATTATAGACTCACCTCAAGTATAGAATAACAGTTCCAGACAATATTCTAGATAGCCAGTAATAGTCGTTAGTCTAGCAGTTGTCAGTCTATTAGTTAGTCAATAGCTATATCAGTATATCTAGATAGGCTAGTAGTTCACAATAGTACAACGATAATCAACACTACATCCATAATCGCAATGCTAATGATCATCCCAAAACATCATCGCTGCATATCTGCCCTAATCCGTCAAAACCAGTGCTGCCAGATCAATATTAGTTTTTATTATTAAGGTGTTTTTTTTGGTGTGTTGATCTGCAGACTTTTAGTCACACCAATCCACCACAAATATAATCTTCATATTAACGAAAATAAGAGTTCTACATCTAAGTCATCTATAGATTTACTAGGTTATAGAATAAGTAATGGTTCTTTAAAGCCTGATCCTGAGAGGTTAAAACCACTGCTCGAAATGCCTCCTCCTAATAATGCTAAAGACATGCGCCGAGTAATGGGTATGTTTGCCCACTATTATAAATGGATCGGAAAATTTCCTGAGAAAATACGACCTTTAGTTGAAAATAAAACATACCCTCTCTCTCTTAACGTAATTAATGCTTTCGAAAATCTTAAAAGTGATATTGCTAATTCTGTTGTTGTTGCCATTGATGATAATATTCCTTTTGTAGTAGAGACTGATGCGTCTGATTACGCAATAGCTGCTCAACTTTGTCAAGTTGGACGTCCAGTCGCCTTTTTCTCCCGTACTCTGTCTCCCTCTGAAAGGAATCATTTCTCTATAGAAAAAGAAGCATACGCCACTGTTGAGTCTATCCGAAAATGGCGGCATTATCTGCTTGGTAAACGTTTTAAACTAGTAACGGATCAAAGGTCAGTAGTGTTTATGTTTGACACTAAACATAAGGGAAAAGTTAAGAACGAGAAAATCATGAGATGGAGACTTGAATTATCAAGTTTCAGTTATGACGCTGTATATCGGCCCGGAAGAGAAAATATAGCTCTAGATACGCTTTCTCGCGCATTTATAGCATCTATTAATAAACATCATTTAGAAGAGTTACACATTGCCTTGTGCCATCCCGGAGTAACTAGAATGTGGCACTTTGTTAGAAGCCGAAACCTCTCATATTCAATTGAAGATATAAAAAACGTTATTTCAAAATGCACTGTATGCGCCCAGTGTAAACCGAAGTATTTAAATAGTAATCAAAGTCAGTTAATAAAAGCTACACAACCTTTCGAAAGATTAAATATTGACTTTAAAGGTCCTTTGCCTTCCAATTTCTGTAATCGTTATCTGCTAACGATAGTACAGTAGACGAATTTTCGAGGTTTCCTTTCGCGTTTTCATGTGCGGACACTTCTGCTGAAACTGTAGTTGATTATCTTAGTCAACTTTTTGCTATCTTTGGTACACCCGCGTATGTGCACTCAGATAGAGGTTCCTCCTTCATGTCGTATACACTTAAACAGTTTTCGAACTCACGCGGAGTGGCCACTAGTAGAACGACCCCATATAATCCCCAGGGAAATGGTTTAGTTGAGAGATATAACGGAATTATATGGAAAGGAGTAAATTTGGCTTTGGCTTCGAGAAGACTCGCTGTTGGGAAACGGTTTTGCCCAATATATTACACAGCATATGATCTCTTTTATGTACTTCTACAAACTGCACCCATCATGAGAGATTACTTAATTATCAGCGTCGATCTACAAATGGCCACCTCGCCCCTGCTGAGGAATCTGAAACTCGAGAATACGAAAATACTAACGAAGGTGATGGTGTGCAGGGCCGGCCCCAGCTATGTGCGGCCTGTGCGGCTGCACAGGGCCCCCATCAATTAGAGGGCCCCTCCAAAATTAATTTGTTCTTCGTATTTTTAGTTGCTATAGCATCACCAAACTTATAAAAACGACACAAAACCACATAAAAGAATGTAAATAAGCAACATAAATAAGCGTGTATTATTATATTTATATCTGTAGGCTACTTTTTGTCATTATGTGTTCAGAACTGTCACTGTTAAAATTCTTTTCGTTTAATTTTTTTCGTCTGTTTATGTACGTAATGTGGCGTGTGCGCGGCATATACGATATTATTATCAGTGTTTCTGTTCGGGCATCAATCTATTTTTTGTGACGGTATATTTTTTTGGCTATTATACGGCATATATCAATTATATCTAATATATCAACTCTCTATTACATCATCAGTTTATTGATCATAATATCGAGATATATAACAAATAAATCTGACCATCCGTCACCTCAGCGGCGCCTCATGTAGTATTGTCATAGAGACGTCATCCAAAAATTTAAAACCGTGATCTGTAGCCACCAGCCAGTTGGCAAGCAACTGTTTTATGGAAAGGTATGTTTCTCTCTCAGCAGGGCCGTTTCTAGCCATTAGGGGGCCCTAAGCAGTATACCCATTTGAGGCCCCACCCCTCCATCCACCAACTCACGCCTTGCTACATCACCTCAGCACACACATACAAAAAATGGCTGTGATAATAAAAAACAATTATGAAACAATTTTAATGAAACATTTATGTCCAAAACAACAAATATGTATTTTCAGAAGACAAACAGAAAAAATACTCTTCATGAAATTCCTGAAAAATAGCTTATGCATTATTTAGAATAAACGACACAGAACTATGTATAAAAAAATAATACAATTATCAACTACCAAACAATTACTAACTCTACGATACAATCGTGTAATAGCTAACAGTTATACAGAACAATTTGTATCTTCAAAATTTTTGCCTCCTAGATTTTTTCTGGGCGAAATCATCAATAACATCATCATATGAAATCTCCCTGCCAACGTCCTGGTTGATGCTTATGATGCCAAGGCCACTGAGGCGATCCTGCCCCATTGATGATCTGAGGTAGTTCTTGATTAGTTTCATCTTAGAGAAGCTCCTCTCGGCTGACGCTACTGTCACAGGTAGAGTGCAGGCAATTATTAGTGCAACCCAGAGATTGGGGTATAGTTCCTCCAGTTGCTTCTGATGAATGAAGGAGAGAAGCTCCAATGCAGTCATGTTGTGTGAAGGTAAAGTCAGCAAGTTCTTAATTTCGAGGGCCAGTTCTCTTCCATCAATGTCAGAGTCAGCTCCAGAGCTCAGTATCTTAGAGAGCTTTTCACACTTGCAGGACAAGTCTTCCTTGTTCATTGTGATGAAGTTTAGGAGAACCTCAAATATGTCCCTCACATCATCTAATGTTTTGAATCTCTCATTTATTGACCCGATGGCACAATCCACCACCACATTGAAAAATTTGACTTCCAGCCTCTTTAAGGCTTCTGTAAATGGTTCGTCAGGAGCCTCGTAAGCAAAGTGCTTTTTTGTGGATCTGAGCCTCTTCTCCTTCAGCACAGCCTCCACATTCATTTCCTCACATACTGTATGTCCCTAGCTACGACTTGTGCTGCAACAAAACCTGTGTTTCTGTAGCTGGTGAGTGAGTCTTTTGTTTTTGTGAGGAGGTTGACTGCCACATCAAACTGCATTGTAGGAGACTGCAGAAGTTTGCTCACATGGTTAACTGCATGAAGAATGTCATACCATACTACTGTGCAAATCTGAAAGCGATAAGACCCTACCTCCTCTGCAAGTGCTTGTGCTTCACTCCTGGCTATGGCATCTGTGGCATTGTTTCTGACTTCCAACAGGGCCTCTCTGATGTTGTGGCTCTGGTATCGCACAGCCTCAATGCTCTTAAGCCGGCTCTCCCACCTGGTTTCACTTCAAGACTTGAGTGTTATGTTCACGTGCTTCTTTGGGATTGTCCATCTCTGTGTAGCTGCTGCAAAAAGGTTGTACAATTTTTGTACGTTGCCAAAGAAGCTGATGGCATCTGTGGAAGCTTTAGCTGCATCAGCCACTACAAGATTCAGAGTGTGAGCCCCACATGGAACATAGAGTGCACGACAGTTCTTCTATAATAACCTTGCCTGAACACCTTTGTTCTTGCCCTACATGTTCGCTCCGTTGTCATATGACTGTCCTCTGCAGTCATCAAAGTGAATATTCAGTTCATCTAGTCTCTTCAGAATCAGAACTGATAAACCCAGGCCTATACTTTCTGAACCCTCAAGAAAGCCATATAAGTATTCTTTTATTTCTGGTACTTCACCCATTTTAACAGTTCTGATAATAATCGACATCTGTTCTTGGTGGCTTATGTCTGGAGTGCAGTCTAAAATGAGAGTAATATTTAGCTTGTTTTATTTCTGCAACAATGGCATCCAAGATCTTCCCACTAATGGACCCAATGAGCTCATTTTGAATGATGTTTCCTAGGTAACTTGAATGACTATATTGGCCACTTTCGACTCTGCTGATGTGTTGTTTCATCACTGGATCAAATTTGGCAAGCAGCTCAACCTCCTTCAAGAAGTTGCCATTGTCTCGATTGTACAATGTAGAGGAAGACTCCCTGAAAGCAAGGTTTCTCTCTGCCAGTGATTGGATTATACTTACAAGACGTGTGAGAACATCTCGCCAGCGTCTTCGCTCTACCTCCATTAATGACATTTCAGTTTGGTCAATAGTCCTCCCAGTTTTTAGCCGCAGTTCCAGATCCTTCCATGTTGCCATGTTATCTGCATGTTCTGAACTATTTTCATGGCCTTTCAGAAGCGAACCAACGTTTATCCAGTCTGAAAGTCCATCCGTAATTAGGTTGTACGACTTCCTTGAAAACAACTTGCAGCAGAAGCAATAAAGAGCATCATTCCTTCTAGAGTATATCAGCCAGCTTCGCTTTATCTTTTTCCCATTAATTAATGTTCTGTACATGTAATGGTGATGAACGCTTCTACCGTCCTCTCTTTTAGGGAATGTGAAATCTGGACTGATTTGAAATGGTCCTCGAGACACCAGATCTGTCTTCAAGGCATCTGACAGGACAACTGGCCAGTCATACAGATCAAGCGGTGGAACAGATCTTGGTTCTTGTTGCTCAGTAGAAATGCCTGTGTGTGGTGTTTGAAGCTGAACAGAAGATGGGCCACTTGTTGGTTCATTAGGCTCTACTTCTACTGGTGTTTGAGGTTGCATAGAGGATGGTCCTGCTGTTGGCTCATGATGCTCATCAGGCTTTGCTGAGGATGGCTTTTCCAAATATTTCAGTAGTGCTCCTGAGAAGAACATAACATTAAATATTCTGTTAATTTTTGCTAAAATACTCTTTCTTATCTTGTTTGATAATTGATCTGTGTGAACAGAATTTGAGGTGATGTGATCCATTAAATTTCACATTTCGAAATATTATAAATATTACAGCGACTAGCTTACTCTACACGATTCCTGAGCACTTGCCTAGCTTGATGGTCTACCTAACCTAGTTGCCTGAACTGTAATCATAAGAATATACAAGTGGTACATCTCACCTGTGCTTCTGGAAAACTTCTCTTCCTCTATTTTCTTCTTTTTCCATTTTTCAGCTCCTGATGGATAATGTTTCATTTTCCAAGATGCACGAAGTTACATGTAGTTAACCACAACTAATCTGCTAAATAATAATAATCATGATAATAATGATGATGATAATAATAATAATCTTCTGCAGCTTAAATCCCATCTCTATATGGGGTCGCTGTTCTTGATGAGTCTCCTCCATTCACTTCTGTCACGCACCATGTCCTCGTCCAAATGTTTCTCCCGGATGTCTGCCGCCACGCAATCCCTCCACCTCGTCTTCGGTCTCAATGGCGGTTCGTGCCTAGGAGCTGCAGAGCTGCAGTCCCCCAAGACACTTACTGCCAGGCGTATGATTCCTTCAGACACACACAGCAGAATAATACACTACTAACAAATATATCGTAGTAAAAAGTCATTATATGTTATTTTCAATACGTTACTAAGTGAATTTTCATTAAAACCAGACCAAAATTTAAGTTACTTTCATAGTTGCTGTACGATTCATGTCTGTTATTAATTGACGCCACATCTGGAAACAATGAGCTGCAGTCGGTGCAGCTCAGTCTCGTGTTTACATTGCGTGCGGACCGTGCGGTTAAGTCGTGCTTTCTTTAATTACCCTTTGACGATGGAAAATCGAGTGAAGTATTTGCAAAGCATCAACTTTTCCCAGTTAACATTAAATGAAAAGACTGAAATCAAAGCAAGAGGAAGACTTACACCAGTTTTATCCATTCAACAGAATAGTACAAGCAGGAACAAAGAATATACACGCCAGTTTAACATCAGTGTTTATCAGAAATGTGAATGGCTCTGTGGTTGTGACGAGGCAAATGCTTTATTCTGCTTTCCATGCTTATTGTTTGGTGGGGACTCGTCATGGACGAAAAGTGGTGTGACTGACTTGAGACATTTGCCACAGAAAATAATGAAACATGAGCAGTCAGCCAAACACATGAATAACATGATTGATTTATCGTTGCTGGGTAAAGTGAACATTGCAGCTGAAATTGAGACAGCATACAAGCTCTCAGTTGCAAAACACAATGAACAGGTGAGAAAAAAACAGAGATGTGTTATCCAAAATCATAAACTGTGTAAAATTTTGTGGAAAATTTGAAATCCCTCTTAGAGGACATGAAACTACGAGCTCCAAGAATCCGGGAGTATTTCGTGGATTAGTTGATTTTGCCTGTGAACTGGATTCTAGCTTAGATGCTCATTTAAAGACCGTTACAGTTTTTAAAGGAACATCTAAATCAATACAGAATGAACTTTTAGAATCTATGTTGGAAATCTGCAAAAATAAGATAAGGAAGAAGTAAAGAATGCAGAATATTTGGCAGTTATGTATGATGAGACAACGGATATTTACGATAAAACACAGATGGTAATTGTTCTAAGGTATGAGCTACAAGGGAAGCCTGTTGAGAGATTCTAGGGATTTTTTATCCCTATCAACTAGACAGCAGAAGTCTTATCAAGTGTGTTACTTAAAGAGCTCCAGACTTTAGTTGGTGATTATCCACACAACTCATTGCCCAAACTCACGATGGTGCAGCTGCTCTAAGTGGAGTCAATAAAGGTGTGCAAACCAGAATAAAAGAAGTGTATAGCAATGCCCACTTTATCCACTGTTATGCACACCAACTGAACTTGATTTTGGAAAAGGCAACATCACAGAATACTAATGTTCGAGTATTTTTCAATAGCTTGTCAGGAATACCAGTATTTTTTCCTAAGTCTCCACAAAGAATGGCTGCAGTGGAGAATGTTGTTGGCCATCGAATTCCAAGGCCATCTGCAACACGTTGGAATTTCAAGAGCAGAACAGTCAGTGCTGTGCATGAAATGAAAGATGCACTAATTGAATGTTGCAGCACACTGGAAGCATCTAACTCAAGAGACACTGGATCTGCAGCAGCTGGTATCAAAAGAATTGTGAATGATCCTGAATTCGAATTTTGGTTGGAATTTTTCTCCAAAGTAATGCCTCATGTTGACATCATGTTCTCTCAGCTTCAGTCTAGAAATATTGATGCAGCTAAGGCTAACGCCTCTTTAAAAGTTTTTAATTCCGCAGTTCAGAAGTTAAGAGATGAATGTGATGCCATAGTGTCGCCTTCTGAGCAGAAGAGAAGAAAATTTAATACAGATAGATCAGCTGCTGCAAAGGAGGTATGTGACGTAATTTTGCTGCAGTGCAGAGAGAGATTCAGTTTTACTAATCATTTGGAAGCAAGCAAGTTGCTTTTAGTGAATAATTTTCCAGTGTATGCCAAAAATTTCCCTAGTAATGAATTTGCACAAGCAGTTGCAGCCTATCCCTTGCTTGAAAAAGACAAATTGAGAACTGAACTTACTGTACTGTACACAAGAGAAGATTTGTGTAAATCAGAAAGTCTCATAGACTTGTTGGAGATGATGAACGACAATCATCTACAGTCAACATTTTCAGACACTGTCAAGTTGCTGAAGATTTTAATAACTCCAATGAGAACGGCAGAAGCAGAAAGGTGCTTTTCAACTTTGAAGAGAATTAAAACTTTTTTGGCGCAGTACCATGGTGAATGACAGACTGTCTGCTTTAGCAATGATATCCATTGAAAATAAAATGATAACAGAAATGAAGGATTTTAATGAAAAAGTAATAAACCACTTTGCTACATCGAAGAGCCGACACACCGATTTTATTTTCAAGTAATACTACCATCACCACCTCAGCCATCCCTACCGCCACCACTACCACCCCCACCATCCCTTCTACCACCACCACCACTACTACCATGCCCTGGAAATCCGTGGACATCAACTCATACCTGAGGTAGGTCAAATTTGTGTACCCTACTGTTGTGTGAAGCTTGCAGTCCCTCCATTTTATTTTATCACGAGCCGCCACTGTTCCGTCTACCTCTTCTTCTCCGTCCCGGCACCTCCATTTCCAGCACCCTACGTCCCACGTAATCCTCCTCTCTTCTCACCATGTGCCCATGCCATCTCAGTCTGGCTTCTTGGACTTTTCTTGACACCTCTGCTACTTTCACCGTTCCTCTAATGCGTTCGTTTCTGATTCGATCCCTTCTAGTTACACCGCACATCCATCGCAACATTTCCATTTCAGCCACATCTATCTTTCTGTCACTAGTCTTCTTCATTGGCACCGTCTCCATTCCGTACAACATGGCTGGCCTAACCACTGTTTTGAAGACCTTCCGTTTCAGCTTCACCGGCATCCTACGATCACAGAGAACTCCCGACACCTCTCTCCAGCTCCGCCATCCCGACTGTATCCTACGATTCACCTCTCCCTCTGCTCCCCCCTCTGCTTCGATTGTTGATCTTAAGTACAGGGTGTACATAAAGTTAGGATCTATTTTTGTGAAGCACTTGGAAATTATATGGAATTCAATCATAAAATGATAAAGTGGTAACATTTATTAAATAATTAAGAGTAGGATTCGACGTGACGCCCATCAGTATCCCTGCACAGCTCAAATCGTTCCGCAGCATTTCTAAACACATTCTGGAGCATTTGCGGGGTTATGTTATCTGCAGCAGTTCGTATACGTGTACGTAAGTTTTCAAGACTCGTAATCTTCGTCTGATAGACGTGCGATTTGATAAAGCCCCATGCAAAGAAATCTAAAGGGGTTAAATCTGGTGATCTCGCTGGCCAAGGTCTGTTGCTCCCGCGTCCGATCCAGCGATTTGGAAAACGTCCATTTAGATAATCCTGAACAATTTTGGCATAGTGACAAGGAGCACCATCATGTTGATAGACGACGGTACTAACAATCCTATCCCCGTCGTCTATCAACATGATGGTGCTCCTTGTCACTATGCCAAAATTGTTCAGGATTATCTAAATGGACGTTTTCCAAATCGCTGGATCGGACGCGAAAGCAACAGACCTTGGCCAGCGAGATGACCAGATTTAACCCCTTTAGATTTCTTTGCATGGGGCTTTATCAAATCGCACGTCTATCAGACGAAGATTACGAGTCTTGAAAACTTACGTACACGTATACGAACTGCTGCAGATAACATAACCCCGCAAATGCTCCAGAATGTGTTTAGAAATGCTGCGGAACGATTTGAGCTGTGCAGGGATACTGATGGGCGTCACGTCGAATCCTACTCTTAATTATTTAATAAATGTTACCACTTTATCATTTTATGATTGAATTCCATATAATTTCCAAGTGCTTCACAAAAATAGATCCTGACTTTATGTGCACCCTGTATTTAAAACGATCTACCCGTTTGATCAGTTCACCATTTAACATCACCCCCTCCTTCATCCGGTTGTACATTACATCTCAGATATTCAGTCTTCTTCCGACTAACTTTCATATCTCTACTTTCCAATGCCTCCCTCCAATTTTCTGGCTGTTGTTCTACCTCCTGTCTTGTCTCTGCGCACAACACTACATCATCGGCATATATCATGCACCAAGGATCAACCCCTCTAACCTCCTCAGTCAACACATCCAACACCATGTTGAATAGGAATGGACTCAGTGCTGACCCCTGATGCAGACCAACCCCAACTCCAAAACTCTCCGTCAAACTTTCTGGTAATAATAATAATAATAATAATAATAATAATAATAATTGTTATAATTGTAACGTTAATCAAATACATTCAAATAATCAGACCATTTAGGTTTTAACCAACAAAATTCACATTATCTGAAAAAGATGAGAAAAGAATTAATAAACTTGAAAACATAACGAAAATAATCCTAGGTTTTAAAGTGTTACAAAATCTCTTAATAATTAGTAAATTAGTGAAATAATGCTTTACAATACTAGAAAAATTAAGCATTTAGGAAAGTATAAGCATATAGTAAGAATAAAGTTAAATAATATAGAAATAAGATCTCACAATAGTTATTTACACATAACGACCAAAACGTTTCGTTTGTCTTCGTTTTATCACATTTGTCTCATACAAAAACTTTAATTAATATGACAGTAATAATAATAATAATAATAATAATAATAATAATAATAATATTAATAATAACTTCAGCTATATTCCTATTCTTGCCCACTGAGCTATGACCTGGGAGCCTGTCTAGGGGCCCCTAGTAGCAGCGGGGCCCTAAGCGCCGCTTAGTCTGCTTATGCCAGGAAACGGCCCTGTCTCTCAGGTTTGAGCATAGTGCTTTAGTTTTGATATATTTTCTTAAGCAGCTTTATTAATCAAATGCTATAATTGTATAAATCTATGCATGTCAAAGTAGAAAGTACTTTGTGTCGGAGATGCTTTCATATTTTTGGATGTAATTATTTCAAGAACGGTGCAATAGAAGTTGCTCGTTTATAACAAATGAAATTGGTGTGTTATGTTTAATTATTAGAATAAAAACATAGAACGGAACAGCAAGTGCTTTGTTGCCGTTGACTAAGTAGAAGTGTCTCTTGCAGAGCCGAGAGGAAGCGTTGAAGGGAAGTACTCACTCGTTTAGTTTGCATCATCAAGTCTTTAGCAGAGAGAAACCTAGGGTTTAGGGATTCTGTTGACAAATTGCACCATCAAAGCAATGGCAACTTCTTAAAAGAGGTAGAACTTCTTGCCAATTTTGATCCAGTAATGAAACAGCATATCAGCCGGGTGAAAAGTGGAGTGGGTACTCATGCTACCTATTTAGGCAAAACTTCAAAATGAGCTGATTACCTCCATCAGTGACAAAATAGTTGAGAAAATGGTGACAGAAATTAAGCAGTTCAAATACTATGTCATTATTTTGGATTGTACTCCTGACCTAAACCACCAAGAACAAATGTCAGTTATCATCAGAACTGTCAAACTACAAAAAACACCAGAAATCAAAGAATACTTTCTGGGATTCCTGTGGCATCAGAAACAACAGGTCTCGGTTTGTCCTCTCTCATTTTCAAAAGGCTTGAGGAGCTAAACTTACCCTTCAATGATTGCAGAGGGCAAGCTTACGACAATGGAGCAAATATGAAGGGAAAGAATAAGGGTGTTCATTTCAAATTTATACTGTACTACAGTATGTAATTTTGAATATTTGTAATTCTTTAAGTAATAAAAGAGGAACACTGACACTGATTTACCTTCCTGTCATATATTTGTGAAAGATATATCAGTCTTTCCTTTGGTCGTGATCAGTCTTTCCTTGTGAACAGACGTGTTTTATCGAGTGTCCATTGTTACCAATTGAATAAGTGGTTTTCGTTCAAGTGTCTTTAAAAAGAAAATAGTGTTTGGTGCATTCTTAACTAAATTACTTCGTGTTACTAATCATTCATTAACGAATATATTTCATGTATTGACTTTATTCATTACTATATTACTTGACTAAACCAAGGCTAGTGCCTTGTTTGTTCCCGAATCTATTACTACACGAGGTTTCATAAGGTTGAAATTCCCTTGGTTTGCCTTTTTTGTTTTTCAAATCTATCAGAAACGAGGTTTCTTAAGGTTCATTTTCCCTTCCTCCGGGAGATCAGGTAGAGTGTGGTCACTCACCGTGGGAAAAAAGGAATTAAATCCGTCGAATAGCGGACAGATAAGTTTCATTTAATACTTTTTCTTTAACTAGGCTGACCATATTTCCTTGAGACAAAAACGGGACATTGGGATGGCAAAAAAGGGACGGGGTTATGTAATATTCTGTATTCATGAAAAAGTAAGTACATAAACCGGGACAAAATTGACATTTTTATTAAAACGACGGGACGGCCAGGAAATATAAAACAAACGGTACTGTCCCATTCAAAACGGTACGTATGGTCAGCCTATCTTTAACAGATCTTTCGTCAGTAACTTAATTATATATTCATTTAGCATAAAATTGTTACAAGAACCTGTTTCTGCGTTTCAAGAACATTTTTGCGGGTTTTCGCAGGTGACGGCACAATAAGCACGCGGTAGACCTACGTTGTAATTTATTAATTTCCAAACGCTCGTTTTTTTGTTTTTTTTGTTGTTGTTTTAACTAATTAAAAGCATGGCACCCCCGTCAAGTACTTGCAGTCGCTGTGAAGGGAAATTTGCCGCTTACGCATTTACAATGGCTAATAATAATGAACAGTTAGTTTGCAGGTGGTGCTCAAGCATGGAAGTGCTGAGGAACGAGTTAGAACGTGAGGGGGAGGCCAGGGTGAGGCTTGAAGAAAGCGTGATGCTCCTGACGGCAAAATTAGAATCCCTTGAGACTCCAGTTACGACCCCTCCTGCCTCAGTTTCTACTAATAATATAAATACAGGAAGGTCCCGGTTAACACGGTTTCGGTTAACACGGTATTCGATGTTACGCGGTTTATAATTTGTGACTATAATCCTGTTATATGCGGTATAATTTCACTTATCGCGGGAAAAAATATTTTATTTGCAAAACAAAAGCGAGTCTCCGCGATATTGAAAATGCGAAACAGAAATTAATGAATGGAGATCCTGTTATGGAACGTGCTATGAAAGTCTGTCGAGATACATTGTGTATTGACAAAGACAAAGCCTCACTTTTACGTTATTTTACAAAGAAATAAAAATAATCATTCATTTTTTTTACACATGCATGTGCTTTTCAATAAACTTTAAAACAAATGAATCAATTTATTTACTACCTTACCTTTGTATAATGTACTGTACTGTACATAGTAATAAAAACAAGTCAAAGTCGACAGTCTAAATATTTTTTTTTTTTTTTTTAACTTGGCAATATTAACCAGTTTTACATGCATGTTATATTATTCCCGGTGAATGCGGCTACGCAACTATATCGCGGTATTCTGCTTGCGTTGGCAACATTAGCAATTTTTACATGATATATCAATCCCGCTTAATGCGGTTTTCACTTATCGCGGTATTCTGCTTGCACCAATTAACCGCGATAACCGGGACCTTCCTGTAGTACTAATAGCCCTCTCTCTTCCCCTAGTTCCCAACCCTTCGTTCGAGTGCGTAATGGAGCACCATTGAGAAAACCTAAGACTTGTCTACCAGTAATAACAAACAATAAGTGTTCTGTTTTAGGTTTCGAAGATGCTGATGAACTGGAAATACGACTCGTTGGCGATTCCATTGTTCGAGGGCAGCTCGAGGAATTCTGTGGGAGAAAACCCTCGTCGTAGGCGCCGTTACTGCTACCCTGGTGCAAGGGTGGAGGATATAACTAATAGTGTTGACCATTTTACAGACGGTACCGCCGAGGACACAACGTATGTTATTCATGTCGGTGCTAATAACGTTTTAAATTCTAGATCGGAAGAACTGCTGGCTAGGTACAGAGACTTACTAGAGCGACTAAAGGAGAAAACTAATAAGATTGTTTTAACAGGTATACTTCCTCGAATTATCCAACGTAACGATTTCTACAGCAAGGCGACCTATATTAACAATAACCTAAAGTCTCTTTGCCAACAGGAAGGAGTGCATTTTGCGAATTTTTGGAACAGTTTTTACGGCAGGAGGGACTTGTTCCTCGGAGATGGATTTTATCTTAATGACGTTGGAGCTGCGCGTTTAGGAAGACTATTTCATAAAACTGTCTCTTCTTTTCAGGCTGCCGTAACTCGAACGGTCCCAGCGTAAATTCCACAAATTTCCCCTGCGCCCGCGAAGGTGTCGCAATTACAAACAATTTGAAGGTTCTATCCTTAAATGCTTGTAGCCTACGAAATAAAATAAACGAATTTTTTTCTTTAATTGCTTGTAAAGATTAGGATTTAATTGCGATAAATGAATCGTGACTTAGCACTGAAACACGTGACTTTGTAGGGGAGTATCAAATTAAAGGTTATAGACTTTTTGTTAAAAACAGAATAGGTAGGCGAGGAGGCGGTGTTGTGTTATATCAAAGATAATATTGCGAACGTTATAGAAGTAAAGCACACAATTCCAGAACCGATAGATTCGACTATAGCAGAACTTAAATTGAACGATTTCAAACTTGTTGTTGCGGTTATACATAGGCCCCCTAATCAAACAGCTGATACGGACGAAGCGTTATATTGTGAACTAAAGAGAATAATCGGTAGTGAGCAGGCTTTAGTTATGGGTGACTTTAATTGCGCCAACGTGAATTACGATACAATGCAGGGAGACGCGGAAGGTAATCGTTTAGTTAATTTTCTCGAGGATAGCTTCCTTATTCAAAAGGTTGGGGAACCTACGAGGTTGGACAGTATTTTAGATTTAGTAATAACTACAGATGATAGGCTAATTACTGATCTTCAAGTAATAGAACCGTTAAGCAATAGCGATCACAATATGGTAGAGTTTGTCCTCTCAGTAAGTCACTCGAAACCAACTAACTCGACAAAAATTCCTAACTTCCAGCACGCATACTTTTGTAAATTTCGAAATAAATTGTCACACGTCAACTGGGAAAACGTAATGGGGAACTCCAACGCAAAACTAATGTGGGAATCGTTCGAAACAGTATTTAGGACCATAAATGAGGAATGTGTACCGTACAAAATTAAGCGTGCGAAAGTAAACAACAAGGCTTTGTGGTTTACTTCTAGAGTAGGGGACATTATAAAGAGTAGAGATAGGGCTTATAGGTTACATAAGTGCGATAAAGACAATTTGTGGTTACGAAACAACTACATATCTCTAAGGCGTGAAGCGAAAAGTGTAATACAAAAGTCCAAGCGCGAATTTGAAATCTCCATAGCTCGTGACGGTAAAGAAAACCCCAAGCGATTCTTTCGATACGTCAACAATAGAAATCCAGTAAAAAGTGTCTTGGGGCCGTTGAAAAATGTTAACGGAGATCTAGTTTCTGAAGACAAGGAAATGGCTACCTTGCTAAACGAATTTTTTACGTGTTTTTACTATAGAAGATGTAACGAATATCCCCACGGTCATAGACATAATACCTTTTGATAATGGTAATATTTTGGATAATATCGTGGTTAGTGAAGGGGAGGTAATGCGCTATATTGATAAAATGAAAATGCATAAATCACCGGGGCCGGATTCCATATATCCCATACAACTAAAAGAATTAAAAGATAGCATTGTTGTGCCGCTAACAAAGATTTTTAATGCGTCTATTTCTGAGGGGTGCGTACCAGATAATTTCAAGTTAGCAAACGTAACACCTATCTTTAAGAAAGGCGATAAAGGTGCGGCGGGAAATTATAGGCCAATCAGTTTAACGTCTGTTGTAGGTAAGCTACTGGAATCAATAATTAGAGATCGTATAGTCGAACCCTTAGAATTGCATAAACTAGTTAGAAATACGCAGCACGGTTTTAGGCGAAACAAATCTTGCTTAACTAATCTTTTAGAATTTTTCAAAGCGTGGTTGACGTTTACGATAGTCATCGGGCGGTTGATGTAGTGTATTTAGATTTTCAAAAAGCGTTTGACACCGTACCGCACAAAAGACTCATTGAAAAAACTAAGGGTCATGGAATCATGGGTGTAGTAATAAATTGGATAGAAGAGTGGTTGCGAGGTAGGAAACAGAGGGTGGTCGTTGATGGAGAGGAGTCGTGTTGGGCTAATGTAGCGAGTGGCGTTCCTCAGGGTTCTGTATTGGGCCCCTTGCTTTTTCTTATATATATTAACGATTTAGATGTCGGCCTAGTCAGTACAGTTTCAAAGTTTGCGGATGACACGAAGCTGGGTGGTAGGGCGATTAATGACGAAGATAGAGGTAAAATCCAGGAAGATCTGAATAAAATCGTTGATTGGTCAGTCACATGGCAAATGAGATTTAACGTCGATAAGTGCAAAATTTTGCATATAGGTTCGCGTAACGGTAATTTTGCGTATAGTATGTTAGGGAAAGAGTTAACAAGCGTAGATCAGGAAAAAGATTTAGGAGTTATAGTCACTGGTGATTTAAAAGTAGCGAAACAAAGTACAGCAGCGGTCAATAAGGTGAACAAAGTGTTAGGTTTTATAGCTCGGAATTTTGAGTACAATTCGCGCGATATTATAGTTCCTCTTTATAAATCATTAGTTAGACCCCATTTGGAGTACGCGATCCAATTTTGGAATCCGCATATGCGCAAAGATTTAGACAAAATCGAGAGTTCAAAGACGAGCAACTAAGATGATTCCGTCGCTTAGGTCAAAGTCGTATGAGGATAGGCTTAAGGAGTTAAAATTGACTACACTCGAGACTCGGAGGCTAAGGGGTGATCTAATCCAGGTTTTCAAAATTATGAATGGGTTCGATAACGTAGATAGAGATACCTTTTTCGAAATATCTCAATATAATAGGACTAGAAATAACGGGTGTAAGTTGACAAGTAGAAGGTTCGAGACAACAGTTGCCAAAAACTTTTTTACGCATAGAATAGTAAATAGCTGGAATAGTTTGCCGGTAGAAGTAATTAGTAGCACGTCTATAAACATGTTTAAAAATCGATTAGACGCATATGTTGATAGATTGGGTATAGTTTAAGGTAGTAAAATTAAGGCTTTGTGGTGATAGATCCCACAGCTCAACACAAGTATTGTGGGATATAGGGAGGCAGCATCTTGGGTTAGGGGATACTCTCTGTCCTTACGCACTCCATTTAAAGAGATTCCTCTGCCGAGCGGTGCCCCCCCATAGTACTGTGAGGTATTGAAAAACTCATGATCTTCACTTGCCCCACAAACACCTTTAAATGGGAAACCCAAAATGGGTGCACACACATTTCTACATTACTGTACAGTCTTTACAGCCACACCTACACTTTTCCTCCTAAGTATATATATTGTAATGTATATGGTTGTAAATTGTGACTTGGTCCGCAAGTGATATGGACCGTGACTTATTTTTGGTTGGCAAGGTACTGGTATTGATGGATACCGTAATGAAATTGAATGGATTCTTTGGATCTGATATATTTGCATGTCGGTTATAAATAGATATAGAGTGTAACATATTTGTGGATAGTAATCTATTATGACTTGATCCTCTGGATCCAGAGATTCTATCTTTAGTTTTAAATTGATAATTAATTAGTTTTAAATTGATAATATAATTATTTAGTTTTGTAAAAATTAGTCGTTGCCAATGTACAGGCAGTTTTTACATACTGGAGCCGCCTCGATGGGACGAAGTGGCTTCTTAGTGTGCCCACTATAAAAATTTCTTATGTTCTTATGTTCTTGTGGTTCGGAACCCACGTAAAATTGTAGGTCCCCTCCGCCACCACGGAGGACATGCACAATACACAATTACGAACACAGTTAGGTAGACCAGCCATGGGTGGATCCTAGGGTTGTAGTGCCTTGCACCACAAGATTATCTTTTACTAGTGAAAATTGCCACAAGTTGGCACAAGTGAAATATTTTAAGTCTAAATAAATAAATACAAGTTAAACATGTCCAGTGATCAAATTTAATTCTTAAGCATTCAGTGTATAGTAATTTAGTTAAAAATTGAAGTGCAATCATTAAAGAAGTTTAAAGTAAATATAAAAATATATTTTGTTCTTTTTAAATGTAAATTTTGGGGGCATGGTGTGACTAGGCGTGAGTTTGCTTTTAAGGATTATTTTAGCTTGTTGGTAAAATTGTGAAGTATAAACAAACTTATGTACAACGACAACACAAAGGACGCCGTTTACACATTTTATTATTTAAATACACGGCGCCAGCAAGCAAGGGTTCTTCGTGGTATGTTCCATTTACAATGTTTATTTTTTTACTATTGCATATCTGTATGCAATACCGCATACCGCAGACATTAACAAGCCTTATACTGTTTGTGATTAGTACTGTAAGATTCATACTATAAGTAGTACTGTAAGATTCATACAGTAAATTACCTTAGGCTAAGTTAGGTCTATTTAGGCAAAAGCCAAATTGTAAATTACTCTAGCCTAGCTGAGGCCTACCGTAGCCTTTGTTTTAAATAATTAACCTCAGCTCCACTATATTGAAGAGGCATAGGCCTGCCCATTAATTTTCTTAGTATATTTTACTTTATAAGCCTATTATGTTTCATGTATTTTCTTAGCAGATGGCCTACTAGTCACTTCTGGCCTACATACTTCCTTAGTTTTCCTGTTCAACTTAACACAATCCCATAATGAGGTTTAACTGTAATTCACCATCCACAGGTTACTGGGCCTATATAGCATATATATTTTAATTATCAATTTTTACCATTTTTGTATCATTTTTTGTCTAGAATATTACTTACAGTATTCTTGTCTCTCTCTTTGCAGACAAGGTTGTCATTGTGGCTATTAGTTGTTTATTATTATTTGTATATTAATATTGGTTCTATTAGTTGTTTAATATTATTTGTATATTAATATTAGTTCCATTAGTTGTTTATTATTATTAGTTGCATATTTGTATTAGTTACATATTAATATTAGTTATCTACCAATATTATTTACATACTATTATTTAGACATTATTATTTGTATATTATTATTATTTACATATTTATTATTATTATTAGTATCACTATTAGTTGCAGACTGTTATATATTAGCTAAACGGTGCCATTATTTAATTTAGCATTTATATGTCAATCAAAGTTGTTACGGGTAAGCATCCTCTTTGCATCTACAAATAATTGTTGCATATAGTCTATTAATTATTGTCAATAAAATACAAAATTCATGTTGATGATTTTATAATCAGTCCTTCCCTTCTTTTATTAAAATTAATTTTGCGCCGCTGGTGACCCTGGTAATTAATTATTTACGTAAAGGTCAGTAATAATAAATAGGACTCTTACAATTGGTGACACTCCCGGAGTGACCAAACACCGTAATTTCTGCAAAAATTTTCTAAATTTTTTTCAATTTTTGTCAATATATTCAGTCTGCATCCATAATTTTATTAAATTCACTAGTACTAAGCACTCATCTGTACTGGAAGGTATTCTCTGTTACAAAATATATTCCTTTTATTTTGCCTTTTTATAAAATCAGCACTTTCTAAAGTTTTTTTTTGTGCAAATTTACTTATATTCTGCAAACAGCAGACTATTTTTCTGCTAATATTGGGCTACATCCTAAAAAAAAATTTTTACGTAACTTTTTGTTATTGGCATTCATAACTCCAATTGAGTCTCATACTCGACCAAGCTTACCTGAAGCCATTATTTGCATTCATCAATATTTGCTGAAACATTGTCAATTTTTGACACATTTTAATTTTTTTTGGTACCTTGTAACAATATAATAGCCACAATGACCCACAACAACAACAACCTAGGATCATCCAATGGTGGTACTCCAAATTCACCACCTATAACAGACCTTCTAACAATGTATCAGCCTATCACTCCACAATTCATCGCTGAAGAGCCTGGAATCTTTGTGAATCAACTGCGGGATTATTTCATGATAAAAGGAATTACGGACCCACAAACCAAGTTCCTTATCACAAAGAACCTCCTGCCTGCACTAGTATACAAAGTAGTGCAGGATGTGGCTCTATTGCCTCCGTCTGACCAAGCTTTTGAGAGCCTCCTCAGCGAGTTAGTCAGGAGACTCGGCCAATCAGAAGAAGAGCGACTCAATGCTCTACTCAAGGACCAAGTTCTTGGGGATCAAACACAACAGCCTTCCTGAGGCATCTGCAAGACCTGGCTGGACAGACCAATGAAGATGATAAAAACTCACCCTTAATGCGACGCCGCTTCCTCAATGGTCTCCCCACTGCCCTACGACCAATGCTCCGTTGTATGCCAGATGATACAGACCTTCTCACTATGGCCAAAACAGCTGATAAGATGATGATTGAAATCCACCTTGGCCAAGTAGATAACCACACCCATCACCCCCAAATCTGTGCCACGCAGGACGACACTCAGAGTCTGGCCGCACAATGTCTTAAAGTATCCAAAGAAATTCTACAAACAATGAAAGATGAATTTAAAGCTCTCCGAATAGAGCTAGCTAACAACAGGGAACGAGAGAGAAGTTCTTCAAGACGAGGACGACCCTCTGGTCCAAATAGAGCCTCCCAACTTGAAGCTGGACAACGCCTCATTCTACTACAACCACAGCCACCGCAAACAGGTCAGTTGGTTGCTCCTAATCCGAATCTATTAGCCTTACCTCATCCTCAATCCTCAATCCCCACTACTCAGCCTCATTCTCAACCTACTTCCTTACCCCAGTCCACTGCTCATACCCCTCCTTGCTGGTATCATGAAAAGTTTAAAGATCGTGCAACGCGCTGTGTCGTACCTTGTCCATGGACTCCTAACCCTCCTTTAAACTAACCAGGCTAGTGTCACAGGCGTCTGACACTACAGCCTCTCAAGCCTCTCAACCTATCCTTACTTCAACTACCCTACCACTACCTCATCTAATCCTACCTCAATTTTAACTAAGTATTACTCTACCACAAATAATGTTCAACCTATTACTACACACTCAACTACCTCATTTAACACTGTCAAACCAACACTACGTATGCAAGTAAAGTTAAAGAATCGCAACCTACTTATTCAACCACAGCTAATTTAATACCCCCAACTAATCTCCAAATACAACACAAACTCCTTCCCACAGCAATACTAACCTTCCTCCACAAAAAATTAATGATTCACAAACTACTGCACCACCTGGTCCAACGTTCACCTTGCATGATCCACTTTCAGGCTATGCATTCTTATTGACACTGGAGCTCAATACAGTGTTATTCCTGCAACAGCCGCAGACCGTGCAAACGGACCTTCTCCTTTCATTTTACGTGCAGCTAATTCTTCATCTATTCACACTTATGGACGTCGTTCTATTTCAGTTTCTCTTGGACTTAGACGTGTTTTCCGCTGGATATTTCTTGTCGCAGATGTATATACCCCAATGTTAGGCTCTGATTTCCTTTCTGCAAATGATTTATTAGTTGATGTTCGTAGAGCACAATTAATTGATAATGCCACACATCTTTCAGTAATTGGTTCTCCTACTGCACACCCCTCATCATTATTGGCAAGTTCTCTGCCACAGTGCTCACCTGCTATAGAGCAGCTCCTAAATGAATTTTCTTCCCTTACTCAACCCTGTTCTAAGGATACCCCTATTAAACACTGTTGTCCACCGTATTGATACGGTAGGCTCACCTGTTTTCACCCGCCCACGTCGCTTAGCTCCAGATCGTCTTGCAATTGTGAGACGAGAGTTTGAACACATGCTCGAACTCGGTATTATACGGCCTTCAAGCAGCCCGTATGCCTCTGCTTTACACATGGTCCCAAAACCTACACCTGGAGACTGGCGTCCATGTGGAGATTATCGTGCTTTGAATGACAACACGATTCCAGATCGCTATCCCCTTCCTCACTTACACGATTTTACTTCTGCTCTCCACGGCACCACAGTATTTTCACGCCTTGACTTGGTGCGAGCTTTTCATCAAATTCCTGTACACCCTGAACACATACATAAAACTGCTATAACAACCCCTTTTGGGTTATTTGAAATGACAAAAATGCCATACGGACTGCGTAATGCGGCCCAAACTTTTCAACGCTTCATTGATGAAGTGTTGAGAGGTCTCTCCTTCACATTCACATATGTCGATGACATTCTCATCGCAAGTTCTTCTCCCTCAGAACATATTCAACATTTACGCTTAGTTTTTTCTCGGTTGGCAGAATATGGTGTACTGCTAAACCCTGAAAAATGTGTCTTTGCTGTAGATGAGCTCACCTTCTTAGGACACAAAGTTACTTCGAAGGGCATCTCTCCTCTCGAAAATAAAGTATCTGTGATAAGGTCTTTCCCACAACCGCAAACCCAAAAGCAACTTCGTCGCTTCTTAGGGATGGTAAACTTCTACCATCGCTTCATTCCTCAGTGTGCAAACATTCTTGCACCCATAACCTCTCTTCTTCGCCAATCAAAAAGGGGCAGATCCACTGCAGTTCTGTGGAACCCCGAAGCTACCAATGCTTTTTCACAAGCAAAAGAGGCTATAGCACAAGCTACATGCCTTGTTCACCCTCAACCAGACGCTCCTCTGAACTTAGCCACTGATGCCTCTGACGTTGCAGTGTCAGGAGTGCTCCAGCAGCTTGTTTCAGGCGTTTGGGAACCTCTCGCATTCTTTTCACGCAAGCTCTCACCTTCACAAATGAGGTACAGCACTTTCGGTCGAGAGTTGCTGGCGATATACCTCTCCATCCGTCATTTCAGGCCATTCCTGGAAGGACGTGACTTCAGCATTTTTACGGATCATCGTCCGTTAATATTTGCTCTCCATTCTCAATCAGACTCTCATGCTCCTATTGAGAGAAGACACCTTGATTTTATCCTCCAATTTACTTCAGACATTCGACACATTTCAGGTTCTTTGAATGTTGTGCCGGATGCTCTATCTCGCATCTCAGCAATTTCTGATCCTGGACTCTCACACATCAACCTTTCAGAGATGGCTGAGGCTCAGTCCACGGATACAGACCTCCAAGCTCTTATTAATTCACCCACTTCGTTGCAAGTCCGCTCTTTACCAGTTGAACCCAAGTCAGACTTACAAATTTTGTGTGACGTCTCGACTGAGCATATTCGACCGTTGGTCCCACAAGGGCTGCGAAGAGCTGTTTTTGCTAAACTTCATTCCCTTTCTCACCCGGGAATTAAAGCCACCCAAAAATTAATTGCAGCTAGATTTGTATGGCCAAGTATGAACAAAGATATCCGCAATTGGA
Source organism: Bathynomus jamesi (assembly GCA_023014485.1). Taxonomy (NCBI): domain Eukaryota; kingdom Metazoa; phylum Arthropoda; class Malacostraca; order Isopoda; family Cirolanidae; genus Bathynomus; species Bathynomus jamesi. The sequence continues at coordinate 2,843,643 of JAJOZX010000006.1, read as the reverse complement.
CTCGATCTTGCCTTCAATGTCAGCGTGCCAAAGTTCACCGACACACAAAGTCAGAATTCGGTACCTTTCCTTTGCCGAAGGCTCGTTTTGAGGCCATACATCTAGACATAGTCGGCCCCCTCTATTCTTCTCGAGGTTATACCTATCTTCTCACTGTCATTGATAGGTTCACAAGATGGCCAGAAGCTGTTCCTTTGACTTCTTGTACTGCTTCTGCAGTAGCTCATGCCTTTGTTTCATGTTGGGTTTCCCGTTTTGGAATACCTGCAACCATTTGCACAGACAGAGGTGCTCAGTTTGAATCGGCCTTATGGAAGGAACTCATGCTCCTTCTTGGGACTGAGCGCATCAGAACAACAAGCTATCACCCGCAATCCAATGGGGTGGTAGAACGCTTCCATCGTCAACTTAAAAGTTCCTTGCGAGCCACTGATCCATCTACACATGGGTGGACCGGCTACCCCTAATCCTACTCGGAATTCGTACTGCTCTGAAGACTGATCTTGCATGCTCTGCAGCAGAATTAGTTTACGGTACCACACTCACTCCGGTTACCCGGAGAATTTTTCACACCTACACCCATTAAACCCACATGTGATCCTGCTTCGTATGTCAAGACATTACGCTCTGTTATGAAGCAAATTCGTCCCACAGCACCTAGAACTTCCACTTCACAAACTACCTTTGTTTCCCCTGATTTACAAACTTGCACACATGTTTTCTTGAGACATGATGCTCACCGCTACCCTCTTCACTGTCCCTATGATGGTCCCTTCCTTGTGCTAGACCGTAAACCCAAAACTTTCATCATTGACAAGGTGGGCAAGCGTGAAACCGTTTCTGTGGACCGCTTGAAACCAGCATACCTTGATTTTTCTCCAACAAAAGATCCTATCCCTCCTCAATCTTCTGTACCTCCACCTCAAATACAGGTACAGCAACTTATCCCTCCTCAATCTTCTGTACCTCCACCTCAAATACAGGTACAGCAACTTATCCCTCCTCAATCTTCTGTACCTTCATCTCATATACAGGTACAGCAATCTACCCTTCCTAAATCCTATGTACCACCACCTGATCCAAGGGTACAACAATCTATCATCCCTCTTCCAATTCTCCTTCATTATAGCAACCAACTGTCTTTGAAACAGCCAGTGGCCCCATTGCACAGGCACCAAGAATCCCCTTCCTCCAATGTCCCTACTGCACCTGTAGCACCATCCATACCTTCAGAACCAGTGCTGCAGGATATTGCCGTCCAAAAGCAAACAATGACTCGTTCTGGAAGAGTCATTCGTAAGCCAGTGCGCTTTGACATTTAAGTGGTTTTTTTTTTTTTTTTTTTTTTTTTTTACCCCTGACAACCATGTTTTTGGGGGGCAGTACTTGTAGTGCCTTGCACCACAAGATTATCTTTTACTAGTGAAAATTGCCACAAGTTGGCACAAGTGAAATATTTTAAGTCTAAATAAATAAATACAAGTTAAACATGTCCAGTGATCAAATTTAATTTTAAGCATTCAGTGTATAGTAATTTAATTAAAAATTGAAGTGCAATCATTAAAGAAGTTTAAAGTAAATATAAAAATATATTTTGTGCTTTCTAAATGTAAATTTTGGGGGCATGGTGTGACTAGGCGTGAGTTTGCTTTTAAGGATTATTTTAGCTTGTTGGTAAAATTGTGAAGTAAAAACAAACTTATGTACAACGACAACACAAAGGACGCCGTTTACACATTTTATTATTTAAATACACGGCGCCAGCAAGCAAGGGTTCTTCGTGGTATGTTCCATTTATAATGTTTATTTTTTTACTATTGCATATCTGTATGCAATACCGCATACCGCAGACATTAACAAGCCTTATACTGTTTGTGATTAGTACTGTAAGATTCATACAGTAAATTACCTTAGGCTAAGTTAGGTCTATTTAGGCAAAAGCCAAATTGTAAATTACTCTAGCCTAGCTGAGGCCTACCGTAGCCTTTGTTTTAAATAATTAACCTCAGCTCCACTATATTGAAGAGGCATAGGCCTGCCCATTAATTTTCTTAGTATATTTTACTTTATAAGCCTATTATGTTTCATGTATTTTCTTAGCAGATGGCCTACTAGTCATTTGTGGCCTACATACTTCCTTAGTTTTCCTGTTCAACTTAACACAATCCCATAATGAGGTTTAACTGTAATTCACCATCCACAGGTTACTGGGCCTATATAGCATATATATTTTAATTATCAATTTTTACCATTTTTGTATCATTTTTTGTCTAGAATATTACTTACAGTATTCTTGTCTCTCTCTTTGCAGACAAGGTTGTCATTGTGGCTATTAGTTGTTTATTATTATTTGTATATTAATATTGGTTCTATTAGTTGTTTAATATTATTTGTATATTAATATTAGTTCCATTAGTTGTTTATTATTATTAGTTGCATATTTGTATTAGTTACATATTAATATTAGTTATCTACCAATATTATTTACATACTATTATTTAGACATTATTATTTGTATATTATTATTATTTACATATTTATTATTATTATTAGTATCACTATTAGTTGCAGACTGTTATATATTAGCTAAACGGTGCCATTATTTAATTTCGCATTTATATGTCAATCAAAGTTGTTACGGGTAAGCATCCTCTTTGCATCTACAAATAATTGTTGCATATAGTTTATTAATTATTCTCAATAAAATACAAAATTCATGCTGATGATTTTATAATCAGTCCTTCCCTTCTTTTATTAAAATTAATTTTGCGCCGCAGTGCTGGATGCCAATCTAGTATTTGGGCGCTGGTGACCCTGGTAATTAATTATTTACGTAAAGGTCAGTAATAATAAATAGGACCCTTACAGGGTCTTTGTTGGTCTGAAACATTATATAAGGGGCGCCCATATAAGAGCTTGCCTAGGGCGCTAAATACCCTTGCGCCATGGTGTGTGTATATATATATATATATATATATATATATATATATATATATGGAAAAACTATACGTGCTCACAACATAGTATCATATGTGGTACCTTTATTTCATAATTAAATATAAATTATTAATTAATTGAATTAAATATCTATACAAAATTGCCTCGGGATTGGCGACATAGCCTATTGGGAATGAAATAATTGCCATACGTACAAAGAACCTGTATGTATGAATCGAGCCTCACATAGCAACAAGAAAACCCAATTTATTGTTTAGTCTACCACAGAGAAGTAGACCAAACAAAATTTTGCCAGAGCAGCAAATAATGAAAATACAACGCAAAGGAACGGCTGTCAGGGCTGTTTATTGTACAGCGAACGCTTTTAACAGGGAGGATGTGCTTTTGTCTTCCCTAAAGTTCTGAGTGAATTCCTTATAATAAACTTAATACTCATAAAAGGATAGGCCTATGCCTTTAAGTGTTTATATTGTGACTGCCTATATTTATTAGAAGAAGTTAACTAATCGCGTAACTCCATCGTGGCGGCCCTACACCGAAAAAGATCGTAACGCCCTACATCGAAGCAAACTAAGACCCAGCAAAAATAAGGTAAGACAATTTCTTTTCGTTCACATATAGGCATCTAAAATCCCGACGCTAAAATTACCATAAACAATTAAGTATAAAGAAGTCCTTTAAAGACCTACATATTCATAACTCTCTTACGAAAAAACATAGGGCTTTTGTCGTTTAACTCTCCACTGAAATCTGCTGGAAATTTCCAACGGATGAGGGTATCAGGCAATCAACCCATAGCCCTATATAGTTTTTTCACATGGTGGCCCTGTGTATGGGGAACTGACCCCTCTAAAATTTACACTGACACACACACAGGCTAGGCTTAGCTCATTAGGCCTAACCCCAATTTCAACCGTAACCCCACTAGTTTTTTCATATGGTGGCCTATGCAACTGGGAACCGATCCCTTTACCTTTACACTAACCGAAAACAAAGGCTTGTTCATTTAACAGGAATAACTCATTTTAGGTCCTATAAAAATAGGCCCACAATATTAAGCCTATTTAATAGGTCTTACTCTTCAAACTCAAAACAAAGCCTTGTTGATTCAACAGGCTTAACTCATTTAAGGTCCTATAAAATAATAGGCCCAGGCATAAGCCTACTTGGTAGGCCTATTTAGTAGGCCCACATAACTTTACCTTGCATAAGAGGCCTACCTCTTAAAGTAGGCCTTACTCTTTACACTCAAGGCCTATCCTAACTAAAAACACTAAATTTATAATTCAACCTGTGGTGTAGGTTATAAAATTTATTTCAGAAATTTAACTTACTCATAAGACTCATTAACATCACAAAATTCGACTCAGAACTGTAACATCACAAAGACCTAAAGCAATTGCACGAATTCAAACCTACACCCACCTAACACTTATTCGTAACCCCATTCCAAGTCCTATTTGACATATAGGCGCAACCTATTCCAAGTCCTATTTGACGTATAGGCGCAACCTATTCCAAGTCCCATTTGACATATAGGCGCAACCTATTCCAAGTCCTATTTGACATATAGGCACAACCTATTCTAAGTCCTATTTGACATATAGGCATAAAACAGACAGGGCTTGATATAAGGGTCTCAAATGCAACATTTGAGGATCTTTACTCAGCCAAATTGGTTAACCTAACCCAAAACCCAAAAATAAAACCCTATAACAAAATACACATTTACACACACACGTACGATACAGTATATAAATATATACATACGACTCCAAACATCCAATTCTTCTTTTAAATGAAGAATCACAACAGATTTCATCAACAGACACATACATTCCTTGCAAACAGATTGGATTCCTTCAAAACCCCAAACCTTCCAGACCTACCTGTAGGATACAATCATACACAACATTTACTCATTCATAACTACGGGTATTGACTTCATTGGAGTGGTGAATCCAAGTTTTGAAGACCAACTGGATTCGGAGGAATGCAACACACACACACACACACACACACTACTCTTTCCATGTGTCTCAAACACAACAACCTGTCTAAACATAACCAAGGATCGGAGAGTAAAAGCTTTTATTGCTGCGCTCTGATTCTGTGCACATAATTTTGTGCCAAAAATTATATGGTTAGACAGTGACACATACAAACAAACTACTCTACTCTAAAGGGTTTTATGGCTACCTTGGCCATAGCCCAACATTCATCAAAGGGCCTTGGCCTACCTTGGCCATAGCCCAACAAATTCATCAAAAAGGCTGATGGCCTACCTTGGCCATAGCCCAACAAATTCATCAAACGGCTGATGGCCTACCCTTGGCCATAGCCCAACAAATCATCAAAGGGCCTTGGCCTACCTTGGCCATAGCCCAACAAATTCATCAAACGGCTGATGGCCTACCCTTGGCTATAGCCCAACAAATCATCAAAGGGCCTTGGCCTACCTTGGCCATAGTCCAACAAATTCATCAAAAGGGCTGATGGCCTACCTTGGCCATAGCCCAACAAATTCATCAAAAGGGCTGATGGCCTACCTTGGCCATAGCCCAACAAATTCATCAAAAGGGCTGATGGCCTACCTTGGCCATAGCCCAACAAATTCATCAAAAGGGTTGATGGCTTACCTTGGCCATAGCTCAACAAATTCATCAAACGGCTGATGGCCTACCTCGGCCATAGCCCAACCTATTCATCAAGGGGCTGATGGTCTCACTTGGCCATAGCCCAACATATTCATCAAGGGGCTGATGGCCTCCCTTGGCCATAGCCCAACCTATTCAACAAGGGTCTTGTGGCCTCCCTTGGCCAGAGACCAAACAACAAGGGTCTTGTGGCCTCCCTTGGCCAGAGACCAAACAACAGGGGTCTTGTGGCCTTCTTGGGCCAGAGACCAAACAACAAGGGTCTTGTGGCCTCCTTTGGCCAGAGACCAAACAACAACGGGTCTTGTGGCCTCCTTTGGCCAGAGACCAAACAACAAGGGTCTTGTGGCCTCCCTTGGCCATAGGCCAAACAACGCAAAAACAGTACAGGATTCAAAGCCCCAAGCCCTCCAGATCTACCTGTGAAGGAGTAACATTTACTCCACTAAAACTACGGGTATTGACTAGTCTGAAGTGGTAGGAGGTTTGAATACAGTACAAACTCTTTCAACCAAACAACACAGAGACAATCAATACTATGTGGAGCTGCCTTGGAAAACACCTTGTCCAGAAATAATGGACAATTTGAAAGTAGCTAAGGCACATCTGTATAAAAATTACAGAACACTTAAAAATGACAATCTTTTAGAACAATACAACATATTCAAAGAACAAATAGAAAGGGGCTTCATTGAAGAAGTTACTGATGAACTCTTTAAAAAACGAGGTTGTCATTATTTAACACACAGGGGAGTTTACAGAGAAGACTCATCCACAACTAAACTAAGAGTAGTATACAACTGTAGTTTAAAAGACACAAATTCTGTTAGTTTAAATGATTGTCTCATCAAAGGCCCAAACCTTGTCTCAGATCTTGTAAAAATTCTCCTTTGCTTCCGTTTAGACAATTATGCAGTACAAAGTGACATAGAAAAAGCATTCCTCTGTATAAATTTGAAGCTTGAGTATGATAAAAATCATCTCAGGTTTTTGTGGTTTAATGATCCACATGACTTTAACAAAGGTTTCAAAACCTACAGATTTAAAGTAATTATTTTCGGAGTAAATTGCTCTCCAAGTATTCTTGCTTTAACAATTAAAAACCACCTAAACCTATTTCAAGAGGACTTAACAGTTCAGTTTTTAAAACAAAATTTTTATGTGGATAACCTCATTGGTTCCACTGTAACTGAAGAGGAATTGCTTGAAATTTACCAAATGTCACAACCCATAATGAAGCAAGGAAATTTTGGACTAAGAGAGTGGGTTTCTAATTCTCCTAAATTAAATGAACAAATAACAAGAGACAACAATGGGAACATTGAACCAAACAATTACACAAAAACACTTGGAATGCTTTGGTTTTAAAACAGAATTCCGAACATGATGACACTCTTTGCACAAAGAGTTAACTTAAATCCAAATGCCAGCACACAAGCTTACGGGTGTTGTGCCTATTTAACAAGTGAAAGTGAAAGTAACTTGGTTTATTCAAAGGCAAAAGTGGCACCCTTAAAACAAAAGAAAACTGTACCACAACTTGAATTATTAGCTGTCTCATTGGGAGTTAAAACAGCAGACTTTCTCTCACAAGTGTATAAAGAAGTTGACATAACAGACATTTACTTATGGACAGACAGTCAAATTTGTCTAACATGGGTGACCAACACAGATACAACTTCTTGCAAAAACATATTTGTGAAAAACAGACTAACAGAAATCAAAACTGCAAACACATCCCTTGGTATCAAATTTAGGTACATAAAAACAAGAGAGAATCCTGCATACTTTTTGCCAAGAGGGCTCTCTTACAAACTGTTGAAAACAAATAAAATCTGGTATGAAGGGCCTGAATGGCTAACATGTGAGGATCTTTGGCCAGCCAAAGTAGTTAACCTCACGCTCAACTCTACGACAACTGAATAGATCACTGAGGACAAACCTATATTTGACTATAAACATTATTCAGACCTCAACAAACTCTTGAGAATTACAGTCTATTGCTGCAAGTTTGTCAATAGCTACCTTCTCAAACACTGTCCTCAAAAGGCCTTTTCTAACTTAACAGAAACTGCAACAAAACACTGGCTCAAACAGATACAAGCTTCAGAATTTGACAAGGAGTTGAAGTATCTTAGGTCCAGTAACACATTAAACAAAGGAATTCCTTCACTTGTCATGGATCTAAATCTGTACCTGGATACAGAGGGTCTGATAAGGTGTAAAGGAAGGCTTAACAAGTCAACTTTGACTTACAACTCTAAGCACCCAATTCTTCTTCCGAGGAGGAATCACTTCACAAATCTCATCATCAGGGATACCCACAACAAAATACACCACATGGGGGTCCCACAAACCCTGACGGAGCTGAGAAAAACTTACTGGCTACCAAAGGGTAGAACTGAAACAAAGAAAATTTTAAACACATGCATTCCTTGTAAACGTATCCATTCACGACCCTTTAAGACCCCAAGCCCTCCAGACCTACCTGTGGAACGAGTAACATTTACTCAGCTATTTGAAACCACGGGTATTGACTACACTGGAGCGGTAAATGTGAGTTTTGGGGATAAAATGGATTCAAAGGAATACAAAGCGTACAGTGTACTCTTCACCTGTGCTGCCACACGTGCCATATGTCTAGACATAGAAGAAGATCTGACAGCAGAAGCTTTTATTGCTGCTTTCAGACGATTTTGTGCACACAATTCTGTACCCAAAACTATATGGTCAGACAATGCCACATACTTCAAATCTGGTGAAAGAATTATTCATCAGATTTGTGACAGTGAAACAGTACGAACTCATTTAATCAAACACAATATTTTGTGACAGTGAAACAGTACAAACTCATTTAATCAAACCCAATATAACCTGGAAGTACATTCCTGTTAATACACCATGGTATGGTTCCATTTGGGAAAGAAACATACAGACTGTAAAGAACTGCCTTAAAAAGACTATTGGGACCAAACATCTACAACTTTTTTAACTCATGACTATTCTGTCAGAAATTGAAAATGTTGTCAACAACAGACCATTAACTTATGTGGGAGATGGTATTAATGAGCCAGAACCTCTCACACCAAACCACCTAATTAAAGGAGAAACAGTAAACATGTTACCAGAATCTGAACATAACAGTACAGAGGATCCAGATTGGGAAATAGGACACAAAGAACTCAACACAAAATACCAACATTTGACACAAATCAAAACTCAATTTATAACAAAATGGAGAGAAGAATACTTAACAAGTCTTAGAGAAAGACATAAACAATTAACAAAACAAAATTGGAATGATTCAGTCAAAATTGGGGACATTGTGTTGATACATGACAAGACACGAAGACAACATTGGTCAATGGGAAAAGTCTTGGAACTCAAAACTGGTGAAGATGAAATTACCAGGGTTGTAAACCTGAAAACAGCAACTGGTGAAACCACCAGAGATATCACATTACTATATCCTTTGGAGTGTGGGGCTAAATTAGAACCATTACCCCAAAGGATGGATCAGGATACTATTGGGGAGGAATCTCTCAATGTACCTGATGTAACTCAGACTAAACCAGACAGGCCTCAAAGAAAGACTGCTTTGAAAGCCAGAAAACTTTTACAAGAAAAAATTAAGACTGGTGACTTATAAACCTTACACAAATTGAGCAAAGTTAAAATGCTTAATAACTTTACTTTAATTCCATAAATTTCCTATACCTAAAGGGAGTCAAACTGATTGACATTAACTTTAACTAAACTTGAGAAGTTGGCCTCTTGAACTTTTATATTTAAACAGGTCTTCAGTAACCTTTCTCTTCCTAAATTCCTACTTCATTCTTTTAATCCATTTTTTACATGTTTTAACACAGTGTCAAAACATTTGATCTATAACATACAAATTTTTCTCCGGCCCCCCCAGTATATGGAAAAACTATACGTGCTCACAACATAGTATCATATGTGGTACCTTTATTTCATAATTAAATATAAATTATTAATTAATTGAATTAAATATCTATACAAAATTGCCTCGGGATTGGCGACATAGCCTATTGGGAATGAAATAATTGCCATACGTACAAAGAACCTGTATGTATGAATCGAGCCTCACATAGCAACAAGAAAACCCAATTTATTGTTTAGTCTACCACAGAGAAGTAGACCAAACAAAATTTTGCCAGAGCAGCAAATAATGAAAATACAACGCGAAGGAACGGCTCTCAGGGCTGTTTATTGTGGCGGCAAAAATAAGGTGGGACAATTTCTTTTCGTTCACATATAGGCATCCAAAATCCCGACGCTAAAATTACCATAAACAATTAAATATAAAGAGGTCCTTTAAAGACCTACATATTCATAACTCTCTAACGAAAAAACATAGGGCTTTTGTCGTTTAACTCTCCACTGAAATCTGCTGGAAATTTCCAACGGATGAGGGTATCAGGCAATCAACCCATAGCCCTATATAGTTTTTTCACAATATACCGGGTGAACCAAAAGTAGGTGGACAGTAAATGATAACGTTTATTTTGAGAATACATATACAATTATATTTAATTTTTTTGTATACTATAATACAAAATAAAAAAAAAATTAACTTATACCAATACAATACAAAAGCACTGAAAATTTTATCAACGCAGGTGCTCAAATTGCTGTCCATCACAATTTACACAGCTTTGAAGTCTACCTTTCACACTTCGACAAACATTTTTGCACAAGTTTCTTTGTGCATTAATTTCTTGAAATGCATCTCTGATGTAATTTTTCAAATCACCAACACTTCGTGGTTTTCGACTATAAACTTTGTCCTTGAGTACTCCCCAAAAGAAAAAATCCATTGGGGTAAAGTCAGGTGAACGTGCAGGCCATTCAATTGGACCTCTTCGGCCGATCCATTTCTCGGGAAATGTTTCATCAAGATACTCACGGACTGCTCTTGAATAATGTGGAGGGGCCCCATCTTGTTTGAAATAGAGGTCATGTGAATTAGGCTGTTGTTGTCAGTGGCGGATTTAAGGTGCGCGGGGCCCTAGGCCGGTTGGAGTGCGGGGCCTCAAACTACGCAAAGCTAGCTTAATTAACTGAAATGAAGATTTACACCCCCATCCCCCAGTGGTGACCTTACGGGGCCCTCAAATCAATGGGCGAGCGAAGCGTTAAAATAAATTTACTTTTTAAACAATATTCAATTTATTGATAATTAATTAGCCAAATGACCATTTCATAGTTGAACATTACACATTTGTTTTTTTGAAGCTTAACAATAAAAAATAACCATAATAATACACCATTAACTAAAGAGAATACCACTTGACTGACATGCAAATGATGCAATGAGTGGGTTTTGTTTATTGCAGGCAATTTGTACGGTACACTTAACTATTTCTCAGTCAAAAAAGATTTTTTTATAGCCTTCTTACTTGCAAACTGTTTGATGACTATCAGTAAAATCAAGCACCCTTAATTTCTCATGCTCAATGCTCAACAGGGTGAGTGAAGACAAACGGTCCTGCCCCATGGTGTTTCTTAGATAATTCTTGACTAGTTTCATCTTGGAGAATGATCGCTCCCCAGTGCAGTTTGTGACAAACATGCAGAGATAGAGTCGTAATACAATTTCAACATTAGCAAATGTTTCTACCATGTCATGTCTGTGAATTATCTCATACATTTCTAGTTCAGGACTTTTTGCAGCCTTTGCACCACCTGATGAAGGAGCACTTTCAGGTGAATCTCTTGGAATGGATTTCATAAGGTGTGCAAACTGCAAAAGCTCCGACTCCAATCCAGCCTCCAAGTCCTTAGGATATGAAGACACAAGCTTTTCAGCAGATGCTTTAAGCTCAGTGTTCGTTTTGTTTGAGATTTCTGATAAAAACCCAAATTTCTCTCGAAGGTCGCTGTAAGCAGCAATGCGTTGTTGTAGGGCAGCACAGAGCTTGTCAATGATGGGCAAGAATGCAGTCACTCTAAACTTGTCTCTCCCTGTCAGCATAACATCCTCCGCGGAGTCTAGTTCATCGTGGTGACGCTTGCGCTTCCTAATACGCTGCGTGTCGGCGTAGTATGCATCATTACTCGTCACATCACAGGGATCACACTTAGCCATAGCTTTTGCTTCAAAGTCATCGAACTGGGATCTCAGGTCTTTAGCAAATTGTAAAAGAGACTCTAGCAGTGTGACAGCTGTGTTGAGGGAGAGCCCAGATTTTTGCAGCTGGATACTGCTACTCTGAAACCTCTCCAATACTGTATCCCAAACTTCAAGAAGAATCACTGTTTCAAGTTTTTTCAAACCTTTGAGAAGACCACTTGCTTCAGCTCTTGTTTCAGCTGGCTGATTCTGATCTGAGAATAACTCTTCCAGAACAATGATGTTTTCTTTGTGTGCTCTACTGAGAGCAGCTACAGCATCTGCTCGTGCTGACCAACGAGTGTCTGAAAGTATTTTATCAACTTTCAACTTCTTATCTTTATTAGTCTCTAGTACTTCACGGTGTCTCCTCCAACGATAAGTAGATGCAACAAGAAAGGAGTACATATTTTGTACCAGAGCAAACAATGACACTGCAGCAGGACAGCTTTCTGCAGCACACTTAGCCACCAAGTTTAAGAAATGAGCCATACATGGTATGTACTCAGCTTCACTACACTCATTCTTGATTATCTGTTGGGTCCCCAGATATTTACCAGACATGTTGCTGGCATTGTCATAGGACTGTCCTCGGCAGTCGATAACTGGAATGTTCTTCTCTTTAAGAAAATCAAGAACAGTTGTAGCAATATCTCTGCCAGTGTGGCTTAGCATGGGAATAAACTGCAAAAACCTTTCAACTGGACCTGTAGTAGGCAGTACATAGCGGATTGTAAAAGTAAGTTGATCCATGTGTGAAATATCAGGTGTGGAGTCAACAGAAATTGAGAAGTACTTTGCTGTTTTTACTTCATCTGTTATTGAGGACATAACCTTTTCTACCATTATTCCAATGACTTCCTCAGAAATGACATGGGACAAGTAGGAAGTATGACCACTACCTTTGTTTGCGTGTTTCTTGATATGTGCTGCCAAGAAACTGTCGTATGTGCTCAGCAGCTCTAGAATCCCAAGATAGTTTCCATTGTGTACTGATCCAATTACTTCATCTTTACCTCGAATGGCTAGCCCGCGTTCGCAAAGTAGCTTTAAAACATCTACACACCTCCTCAATACTGCTTGCCAGTACTCGCATTCACTTTCATATTGTTGTACTAGATTAGAGTCAATACGGGCACCCGCAGTCTTTCGATATATCATTTCGACCATACTTTTCCTGTGCTGATCTGACCTACTGTGAGATTCTATGACATACCTAGCGTTCTTCCAACCATTGAAGCCAGTTGTGAATGAGCTTTCCACCTTTGACATAAGCTTGCAAGCAAAACAATACACTTTACCAGTTGTTTTAGAGTAACAGAGCCATTTAAGATTAATTTCTTGGCCAGATAATGAATGAGTTCGAGTGAATAATGTCTTTGTACAATGACGGGTTCTGTTTAGCTCTTTCACAGCTGACTCTTTGAAGTCACCATCACAGTGTCGACATTCTGCGCTTCCCTTTTTCACCCAATAGTCACACACATTTTCAGTAATTATTTTAGGCCATAATCCAAGATCCGTTTCAAATCCTTGTTCAGTACCGGTATTCATAACTTTCACTTCCTCTTGTGTCTCCTCACTGTCACTGTGTTCAGGTTCAATTGCGCTAACTACACTAGGTTCAGTACTAGTTGTGGCTTCTCCAGTTGTTTCAGGCGTAATTGGTGTCTCTACTGATTCAGATTCAGTTTGACCGGATTCAGTTTGAGTTTGTGATTTTGCAGATTCAGATACTGTTGGATATGTCAACCATTGAGTTATTTTTGGTAGTTTTTTACTCTTTGGTTTACGTCTGCCTTTTCTTGTCGTTTAACAGAGCCAGCTTTATACTTCCTCCCTTGATCACGATCACGACTTGTTGATTTCTCCATTGTGCCTCAGTGCAGCTTCACTGCCTTATCCTGAAACATAAAAACATAAAAAACAAACTATTTACACTTGACCCTCCGTTTAGTATTAATTAATACAGTTTAATTAATTAATTAAATACAGACACTAAACAGTTGTTCGGGTGAAAAAGTCGCTTTATGGGAAAAGTCGCCAGCCCCCACCAGTGGCGACTTTTTCCTTAAATATGTATAAAATGTATTTATTATGAAATCTAAGCTAAACTGACCTAACCTAGCCTAAGTACGTTTCATATAAAAAAATTAATTACATTAATTTAACATTTTTCAACTTATTTATGTTATTATAAAGCTGACTAAAACTCCCCCATCCCCATTTATTGACTGGCGACTTTTTCGAGATACGACTTTTACCATTACTTACCACTAAACACACTCACATGTGCACTCCACAGCGGCCTGAATAGAACTAAACTCCCGCCAGCAAAGAGAGTGATACCATAATTATCACTAATCATTAATCAATTGTATTATTTATAGTGGAATCCAACATTATAATTATATGTGAGGGCGCGGGGCCCTCACAGGCGCGGGGCCGTAGGCCATGGCCTACTCGGCCCCCCCCTAAATCCGCCACTGGTTGTTGTAAGTGTGGAACAACTTCATTCATTAGAATTTCGAGATACTTATCACCTGTGACTGTTCCATCAACAAAAATTGGTCCTAAAACACCAGAACTTGAAATACCTCCCCAAACAGTGACACCAGGCTGGTTTAGTTGCTGCTCTAATGTTAAATGCATGTTCTCACTATACCAGTAAACACAATTATGTCGGTTAACATGACCTGATAATTTGAAAGAAGCCTCATCGGTCCACACAATGTTATCTAAAATTATTGGATTTCCTTCAATTTCGTACAGCATGATCTCACTAAATTGCAGCCGCCTGTCTGGGTCATCCTCCAATAAGCCATGAATTAGCCGTGGACGATAAGCTTTCAACACAATAGATTTCAGAATTCGTATAATAGAGGTTTGTCAAATGTCCAGTTCTGCTGAGGCTCTTCTGGTGGACTTTTTGGGACTGTGAACAAATGCTTCGGCAACAAGTTGCTTATTGTCCTCTGTGCAAACTGTTTTGGGTCGACCAGTTCTTGGGGCATTAAGAATTGAGCCAGTGGCATCAAATTTGTCACGAATGCGGTAAATGGTTTGTCTCTTTGGGGCTTGAGTACCAAATGTTTCAACCCATTTTGTTCTAACAGTTTCAGTATTTTGAGATTTCCAATACTCTTTTAACACCCATTTTCTGGCATCAGTATTTAGATTATTTGCCATTATGGGTTCTCTGAACTATCTGAAAAGAAAAAAGATTAAATTTAAATAAATTTAGTTATAATATTTAATATAATATAACACAAACACCATAGTTATAATGAACACCATAGTTATAATATAATATAACACAAACCCTATTCAACCTACTGTCCAACTTTTGGTTCACCCGTTATATATATAAAAACTTATATATATATATATATATATATATATATATATATATATATATATAAAATATTGGGTGTTTGCTTTTATCAAGATGATGTCCTCATAGAAAATCAGAAACATATGTGGGGCCCTGGAAGGGTTGTGTAAGGAATGGGGCCCCCGAACCATCTTGCACAAGGCCCCTCAGAAGCTAGGGCCGGCCCTGATGGTGTGTTAAGCAAAACAACCACCCCCCCGTCACCTACCATCCTGCCCTCAAATCCTTCACCCACCATTGCCCTCTTCAATCCCTCACCGGTCAACGCTCCTCAGACTTCAGTAGTTGATAATAATCAAAATATAGAGTCCCCCATGACTGAGGTACGGCGATCAGGGTGTACTCGGTGTCCGCCTAGTTATTTTGAGGACTATATTGTTCAATCTAAGTAGGAGGGGAAAATGTAATATTATTTTGCAGATTTATGATGACTTTATTAGAATGTTATACTTAAGTAAAATCATTTGTGCTTATATTCAATTCAATTAAACTGATGATGTCTGAATTAAACTGATGAGATGTGAGATACTTTATTATATCTAAGTAATGATATCTTCTTTGATGTAATTAATCCTAATCTGTAGTATAAACAATTCATATAAATGACCTCTGTTTACTATATCTACAGTATATTATTATTAATACTAGTACAGTTCCCGTCACTTCGCTGACGGTTAGACAGGCTAAACTACAAAAAAAGAACCCAGCCGTGAAAATTTTGAGCTTCACATTGTGTCAACATTTCTGAATCTGGTATCTCCCAAAACCTCCTCACCCCCATTCATACAACTTGGGGGCTAACCCCTCCCCATTACCCCCACCCCTCCCCATTACCACACCCATCCCCCATTACCCCCACCCCCACCCTTCCCCCATTGCTAAACTACAGAAAAGAATACAGTCATGAAAATCTTGAGCTTCACATTTCCGCCCGTAATACAATTTCTGAATTTTTTTTACAATTTCTGAATTTTTTTCTCACAATTTTTTCTAACAATTTCTGAAAGTGTGACGGACGGACAGACAGACAGACAGACGGACGGACAGCTCTCTTATTATAGTATAGATAAGATTATAACTTGTGTCATTGATTATATATCTTTTGTGTACCATAACTACTGTATATTATTGTTATTTATATTAAGAGAAATGTTGTTCAATTAAGTTGATTAAAACGGCGGCAAAATAATAAAGCCAAAGAAAAGGAGAACGTTTCATTTCAGTACCCTATTGACAAATTCAGATTTAATTTTATATTTGCATTCGATTTCTGTTTTTCAAAGAGAGCATTTGCTTTAGTAACTATCTTTACTTTTGTATGATTAAACGTGTAAGCATCTTTAGCCAACTGAATCAACACGAAACACTCATCTTTCTTTTTACTTATTCGCTTCATTTCTTTCACATAAAGTTTTATTTAACAAAAAACTTTTAATTCGAAATGTTTTATTAATTCGTAACTTTTTAAATTTTAAAGCGCACGACACGTATGAAATATATAAATAATAGATAATAGATTAGAGTAACATTCCAAAGGATTAACATTCTAGTTGAAGTTTGGTCATTCCCACGGATTATCTCACTCACTTACTTAGATGTAGATAGTATAGCTATGTAGATATAGATAGTATAGCTATTATCGAACTGAAAAATTTAATGGTCAGAAAAAACTGAAGGCGTCCTTACCAAATGATTAAACTTAGGTCAACGAAAGGAGCACAGTCCTTATTGAAAAGTATTTTCATCTGGAATAAAAATTTTCCTCCCTAATTCTTTTTCTTTCTTTTTAAAACCATTGTCTAGATCTCGTACTTTCAGCCGCGTTCTTTTCGACATCGAATTAAAGGATAAATCGATATTTTAAATCCATACAAATGTTAAGTCGCAAAAAAAGGAAAATAATTCGTTATTTATATTTTTTGCGATCGAAATGGTCCTCAAAACTAAAACGCAAAACTGTTATTTTTAATCTATTCGAATTCAGATTTCAGTTTTTGATTGTTTTTCAATTTCAGTTCGAATTTCGATTTTAGTTGTCAGAATTTTTTTCAGTTCGAGATTTTTTCGATTTCGGTTCATAAAATAATATCGGTTTTATCAGTTTATCGATTCCAGTTCCATTCAGTTTCCCATCCCTGATATAAATACTTTAATTTTTTTTAAACAAAACTCATCTGATATGGGATAGGTATCTTCAATGGGGATCCCAACCACTCCCTTGGTCAAATCCTGGCTACAGTGTGTGTGTGTGTGCGCGCGTGTGTGTGTGTTGTAGAAAGTCGATCAGTTGGAAACGCCACCCACGGGCCACTTCATACATGAGACCAATCTGGGTGAATCTTATTCTCGAGTTCGGTGTACAGAAGGTTACAGGGCTTCTTTTAAGAAAAATTTAGAACTGCAGTTTTAGAACTAGAATTTGTACTAATATATATATATATATATATATATATATATATATATATATATATATATATATATATATATATATATACAGTAATAGTGTGTGTATATATAGTATATAGAGGGTGTTTCAGGAGGAAAGTTCAATACTTCGGGAGGTGATAGTATCGGTCATTGTGAGAAAAAAGTTCATATGAACATGTGCCTAATTCTGAATTGTTACGGAGATAGAGCTGTTTGAATCTACAAATACAAAAAGCATTCTTAATGGTAATCAAGAAAGAGAAACCAATTACTGTTTCTAACATTTAATATTTAAACATTGGCATTTTGAATGGTATCCAGAGATGGGCAGTATCTTGTATCTTAAGATACAAGATACGTATCTGAGATACGTATCTTAGATACTTTATTTTTGGAGGATCTTGAGAAGTATCTAAGATACATTTTGTCATGTAGCTTGTATCCTGGGATACACTTTCAAAAATACTTTCATAAGATACTTTTTAAATAGAGACGCTAATAACTATTCATGAAATATGATCATATCTGACGCACGTTGAAGCAGGCCGGCGATTGCTGTTACATGTTTGTACATGAATACTACCGTTGCGCTGCGCGCACAGTCTGGGCACAGACGTACTCAGGTTTCATCTTGTATCCCGCGGTTTTAACATGTTTTAACATGATTAAAAATCAGGAATTATACATATATTTGCTTATTCCTGCAAATATATTTATTATGAGGAAAACTTTATTTTTTCTTCGTGAGTAGGTAACTGAGCATACCTGTATTAACAATTTATTTGAAATACATAAATTGAAAAAGTGTGGTTTATTTTATTTTTCCATACCTAAAAATTTTCAGGATTATTTATACATATTTACTTTGTGCTTTCCTTTTAGTTATATCACTATATGAATACTGAGATATGAAGTACCATTGATTTGGCATTTATTTATATCCAGAAAATATAATAATAAACAATTGAATGAGACAACTCGTGCGCTCATGGCTCACCAGGTGAAACTAAACTCAAATAATTATTCTTTCAAAAGTATCTTTTATCTTAAAAATGTATCTTGTATCTGTAACTTGTATCTGTATCTTGAAGATACAGTTCTTTCGAGTATCTTGTATCTGTATCTCAGATACATTTTTGTTGGGTATCTTGTATCTGTATCTCAGATACAATTTCCAAGTATCTTGCCCATGTCTGATGGTATCAGATACAGAAATGACAAATTTGTTACAGTTTACAATACGTTTTCGAAAATCCCACCGTCAACCTCAATGCACTTTGCAACTCGTGTGCGAAGATCGCGTGTTGTTCGTCTGAGTTGATCTTGACGTTCCTTTATGCGGGCAGCAGCATCCAAAATGCGCGCGAGCAATTCGTCTCGTGTATCCACCTTTCTTTTGTAAACTTGACTTTTCATCCACACCCACAAACAATAATCTAACGGAGAGAGGTCTGGAGACCTTGGTGGCCATTGAATGGGACCACCGCAGCCGATCCATCGACCAGGGGAAGTTTGATTTAGGTACTGCATCACCAGACGGGTAGAATGTGGAGGAGCTCCGTCATGCTGAAAGTATGATACATACCAGCGCGTGTAGCCAAAGGAACATCCTCCAATAGTTCTGGCAATTCATTTTGCAGAAATTCTAGGTAATTTTGTCCTGTAAGACGATTCTCTAAAGTAACAGGACCAATCAGCTCCTCATCGATGATACCGCACCACACATTGGCAGAGAAGCGATATTGAAAATTTGTTTCCATAGTGGCATTTGGATTTTCGTCTGACCACCGATGAGAGTTACGAGTGTTATTGATACCGTCACGGGTGAAAGTAGCTTCATCGGTGAACAGTATTAATCGAAGCAATCGGCGATTAGCATTTACCCAATGACAAAATTCCAGTCGCATGGCAGCGTCTCCTGGTTGAAGGTGTTGTACACGCTGTACATGATATGGATGCAAGCCTTCCTCACGCAATTTTCGTCATACCCACCCTTGTGTGTGGTACACCGAGACGTGTAGAAATTCTTCATGAGCTAGTAGTAGGACTACGCTCTACCAACTGAAGAATGTTTTCCACTTCATCCACATCTTGTTGACCTTCACGTTCAGATGAAACATGAGCGCTGGGAAGTGTACCAATCTCACGCAGTGTGTTGAAAACCCTGGTAAACACTCTTCGATCTGGAATTCTGCGGTTCAGAAACCGTCGACGGTATTCTGCAACAGCAGCTGTTGCACTTCCATCGCAAAAACCGGAGACATACACCATATCTGCATATTCGGCATGTGTGAAGGTGTGTGGCATTCTTAACACTGCTTCAAACACCAAACAATGTCACTCACAACAGTCAGTTGTCGATTGGCTTATGTTACATGCTTACATTACAGCTTACATGGTTCAAGGTTATAGAAGAGGGAAGGGGGAGGAAGGGCTGCGCGCGCATCAGATTCAAACAGGTCTATCTCCGTAACCATTCAGAATTAGACACGTGTTCATATGAACTTTTTTCTCACAATGACCGATACTATCACCTCCCGAAGTATTGACCTTTCCTCCTGAAACACCCTGTATATAGTATATATATAGTATAGTATATATATAAAGGGTGTCAGGAAATGATTGCCCCCCCCCCCCCCCTGTACAGAAGAAACTGAAAGGAATAGAAAAAAACAGACAAAACCACGCGAAAGAGCGTTTAATTTTGAATAAAAAACACTTGTTTTAATATCGGGTGTTGCCCCCATTTGCAGCTCTGACGGCCATTAATCGACGGGGGTATGATCCCAGAAGTGTCTCAAAGAGATCGGTATCATGACTCATTTCTTCAAGGACTTCGTTGATCTTTGCAGTCATAATTTCTGTTGAATACCGATTCTGAATGGGTTGTTCCAGCATTCAGGACTCCACCCGATCCTTCATGATGGATCCGTCATGTTCACAGACATTAAGATCGGGAGAATTGCCAGGCCATTCATTATTTCCGAAAAAATCAATGTTATTGTCCTTAAGCAGTTGTTGAGTCGCAAGTGCTTTCATACAGGAGGCTTTGTCGTGAAGAAAGGTTGCCTGTTCAACATCCAAAACACACTCGGGGTCTTTCAAAAACGGAATTACATGTTGGGCTAAAATTACATTTCGAAAATAAGGCCCACCCCAACTGGTTCCTCTTGGTTTGATAACCCAGATGAGCTTCCGAATAGAGAACATAATGAAAACACCCACACATGCTGGATTTTTTACTATTTCTCGATACTTCTGGTCGTCTGGGACTTCATCAGGAGTTGTTGCCCAAACCCGATCATTCTGAAAATTTGGTTTTCTGGAGACATAAACGAAGAATTCATCGCTGACAACCAAGTGAAGGAAATCGTCTTCCGTCCATTCCTCAAGATAATCACAAAACCATAGCCGATCTTCAATATTAAGATCACTCTTCCGTGGCTTAGCTATTTCATGCCAAGCACTCAAGCCTTGGCGAACTCGAAATTGATGCACAAGTTGCCGATTGACTATCTTACCACGACGGATAAGTATCTCTTTCGCTACCTCAGAGCAGCCCTTCTTTCGGCGCCGTGATGCAGCAAGCACAATGTCTTTCGATTCTTGAGATAATTTCTCCGGTCTTCCTCCTCGAAATTCTGGTTCACAATCTTCAGGATTCTTATTCCAATTCCTTTTGACAAAGTCTTCTGATCTTTTTAATCTCTCAGCCACCCAGTGTCGAGTTATGAAAGTTGCACCAGCTTCCTTTGCTTCACGAAATGTGACAGCTCGAATGCGGTCAAGAACTCGCTTTTTCTCTGAATCGTTCAAAATAGATGATGCCATGGTTTCTGTGGGGGAAAAAATGGTAAGAATTAAAATCACAGGAATAGAATATAATGGTTTTTATTCAGATTGTAACGCTCTTTCAAGTGGTCTCGCCGGTTTTTATCTATCTCTTCTAGTTTTTGCTCTACAGGGCGGGGGCAATCATTTCCTGACACCCCGTAGTATAATTACATATAATTGCTATAAACACCTATATTTTAGAACTGCACACTATTTTTATTGGAACTACACATTTTTTTTCAGACCTGCACAGATTGTGTAGAGCTGCACATTAAAAGAAGCCCTGGAAGGTTAGATGGTCGTTCGAGGTTGTTTATTAATTTCCTACCCAATCAACTTACGGCTGATCAGGGGTCATGATCAGGGCATTGCCAAAAAATAGGTGGCCCTGAGATTATGGAATCTCTACTCATTTACAAATTAAAATTGGATCTTAATTCTGATAGGTCATCAGTAGAAGTGTTATGTTTTAACTGAAGTATTTATGGACCACTTGTATAATGTTTGTACAGTCTTTTGCAATAGTCGCGCTCCACCACTGTATAGCCCTCTCCAAGATGTGGTAGTAACGCATGAGGAGGGGGAGGGGGGACAGGGTAGCATCCGGTCAGAGTGAGAGGTGGATATCGTGTGTGTGTGTGTGTAAATACTCCCACTCTTTATTTTTTATCCTTGAAACACTGCTCTATATACCACTATCACGTATGCTTTCCATCAATTTCCAATGCAACGCATAAAATAGATGATATTCTTAAACAGAGAAAAGAGTAATATGATTAACGATTGTTATACAAAGTATGTAATAGTAATATTGTTGCAATCGACTATAATTTATATAGAAAAGGAAAGGAACACTTCTTGCATTAGTAAAAAAAAAAAAAAATCACGATTATCTCAGTTATTACGGTATACCTAAATATAAGAAATGGGTTAAAGTAGAGTAAAAGGAAAACGACTTACAACTCGTATATGGTAGTGACGTAACTTGGACGGCCCAACCCAGACAATACGGGGTATGACCGGCAACACATATATGAAGTGGCAAGGAGTGGACACGTGACCTGCAACGTGTGGGGATGGGTGCACCTGTACAGCATTGGAGAGCTGGCAGAAATTAATGGGAGGTTTGCAGCCGACCAGTATTTCGGTGATGCTGCCAACCGCAAGGATATACGCTTTGCCCCATCCTGAGCGGATTATATTTATGCAGGTAAATAATGCAACTATATTATTTTCATTAAACAAAATATGCTTTCAAGAAAATGACTTAGTTGAGGTCAAGCAGTGTATATTTTAAGGTAATACGATTAAAAGAGAATGTTAGTAAATGTAGTTTTAAATGTACCTTTGTTTTTATTTATTTATTTATTTTTTTATTTTTGCGTCTTCTTAAGGCAACTTCAAAAAAGTATGGATGAAATGTGAACTCCTAAGTTTTGCTAATTTCTTTTTACAGGATAATTCCCTGTTCATACTGTCAGAATCATCAGACGGTGGTTTCAGGAACAACGAGATGTCGAGCTGCTGAACTGGCCCACCAAGGGGTGTGACCTAAACCCCATTGAAAATGTGTGGGCAAATGTGGTTAACGCTTGAGAGTCTGGGCAGGAGCGGACATCTCGGCACCTGCTGCAACACACCATGGCAGAGTGGGAACTTTTCCGCAGGAACCCACAAGTCGTCTACAATCACATGGCATCTGTTCCAAATGCTACGAGAGGTCATTAATAATGTGTGTATAATAATGTTATGGGTGTGATGTAGTAAATATACCGGGTGTCCCACTCGAAATGAAACAACTTTGAAACCTTATAATTTTTTATTGAATGATACAAACAATGTAATATTCACACAGAAAATAGTCAATGTCATAAAGTTTCATACGATATATGTGAATTATAACATTTAGATACATTAGATGCATTGTGCATAGTATAATGTTTTCTTTTGTTAAGATCTTCACATGTTATATGCTGAACAATTTGAAGCTTATATGGATAGAGCTGCAGCCACTTGCGCAAGACTCTATGCACAGTTGAACGAGGAATCTGCAGTTCGACACTGGCACGACGGATGGACTTTCTCGGGCTACTACCAAAGGCTCCGCGTATTCGTTCAACATCTTCTTCCGATCTTGTTCGCCCTCCAGTGTTTCTTTAGAACACTGCCAGTCTCCTCAAATTTCTTGGTCCATGCATATAGGTCTCTTCTGGTGGGTGGTTCCTTGTGAAAGGTTGTACGGAATCGCCGTAGCACCAACATAGGGGACTTCAAGTCAGCTATCCATAACACATTTTTCGCTTTTTCTTGTTGGGTAAACATAATTCAATCTGAAAAAAACAAAAAACATTATGACAAAAACTTATGTATATGGGGTAGTAACTGGCAAAGTTTCAACATTCTCACACTAATACTTTAAAAATTACAGAGTTTCAAAGTTGTTTCATTTCGAATAGGACACCCGGTATATTTATTTACTTGAACAATTGTCAGTTCCTTATAATTTTAACATTATGTTTTGTATGCTCTTAAAAAATCCTTAAATTTACTTGATTCATGTTTATTTTTGTAATAAAAATGTTACTATGTTATCATTATTTCTCCATGGATAGCCCTTTTTCTGGATAGTCATATGTTGATGATGCCTGAACTTTAAACAAAAATGTTATTGCCTGGAGGAAAAGTCGATACTACAACTTATCTTACACTTTAACCATAACATGGCCACATCAAAATCCTATGATTGAAAGTTTTTAAAGTATCCTACGTTTGTGAAATAACCTAACTACTCTATTCCCTAAATTTAGGAATAATGCATAAATAAAATACATAGTCGTCCTAGTATAACCACCAAAACTACAGTAAACAATATATTTATTCTGTCATTGGTTTTCAAAAAATAAAAGTATTACTATGACAACACCTGAGAGGCTGAGGAGGAGAGGGATGGAGTGAGGATGGGGGAGACAAAGGGGCTGCGTTGCATCCGCATCTCAGAGAGGGCTATATAGTATATAGCGGTGAAACAGGGGACTGTACCTGTTGAGTCTGAAATAAAGTGTTTGTTGATGTTGTTGTTGTATTGTAAAAGGATAAAATCAACAGTAAAGATAAATATAGGTCAATAGCCTTGGCCAGTATTATGTCTAAGGTGTTTGAATATATTACTCATTAATAGACTTGAATGTTACCTGTACACTAGTAATAACCAATTCGGTTTCAAAAGGAAACACAGTACTGATATGTGTGTGTATGCCTTGAAGGATATGGTCTGTAAATACCAAACTCTAGATGCTAATGTATTTTTGTGTTTCCTGGATGCTTCTAAGGCATTTCATCGTGGCGATATGATGACTAAGCTGATTGATGCAGCATTGCTTGTATATATTAAGTTAAGGTGTGTATATATATATATATATATACATCTCATAATTGTAAGGTTAGTGAAAAATTAACTTAATTTAGAGCTAGCATTTTTTAGCTCTTGTGGCATCATTGTTTGGTCACTCTGGTGGCATCATTTTGGGGGCTGCGCGTCCTTTCTACTCGTTTGTGGGATGTCGTACGTACAGGGTGTGGTCTGATAGAGAGCTCTCTTGTAATTCAGTTTGGTTGTTTAGATACAAGATTGTTGCATCGTGCAATAGTCCATGTTGCGTTGTTGTTGCAAGGTTGAGAAAGAAGACCATAAATAGTACCCCTTTTGTTTTTATCTTAAATTCATACAACTAAGGCCTAAGGTAGGCCCACATCGAGTCAGCAACCCTGAGGTAGGACCTAATAGAATCTCAAGTGGGTAAGTTTTAATTTTAGCTTAACTTGGGCTGTAGGTAGAACTGGCCCTTTAGAATTTGGCCGTTCACGGCTCAGCTGGGATTTTGAACCCAACAAATAAATAAAATAACATGGTCCTTCGAACCGGATTCTAGCCCAAGACTGAGTCAGTGACTATTTTTCGGCAAAGTTCTGATTGTGCAAATTGTAGCCCAAGTTAGGCCTAGACGGGTTGAGCATTATTGAATTAAGGTCCCAGGGTAGAAAGTTTGGTCGCCCAATTGCGAAACTTGGCCACTCGTCTGTCGTTGTTTTTGGCCTACATTTTTACCGGTTTGGTTAATTTTGGTTTATTATTGAATTAAGGTCCCAGGGTAGAAAGTTTGGTCGCCCAATTGCAAAACTTGGCCACTCGTCTGTCGTTGTTTTTGGCCTACATTTTACCTGTTTGGTTAATTTGGTTTATTATTGAATTAAGGTCCCAGGGTAGAAAGTTTGGTCGCCCAATTGCAAAACTTGGCCACTCGTCTGTCGTTGTTTTTGGCCTACATTTTACCGGTTTGGTTAATTTTGGAGCATTATTGAGTTAAAGTCCCAGGGTAGAAAGTTTGGTCGCCCAATTGCGAAACTTGGCCACTCGTCTGTCGTTGTTTTTGGCCTACATTTTTACCGGTTTGGTTAATTTGGTTTATTATTGAATTAAGGTCCCAGGGTAGAAAGTTTGGTCGCTCAATTGCGAAACTTGGCCACTTGTCTGTCGTTGTTTTTGGCCTACATTTTACCTGTTTGGTTAAATTTGGTTTATTATTCGTAGGCGAAGGTTGCAGACTTCGGTGCACCAGTTACTTGGGTGGAAAAATTGGTATTCCATACTGGTGGTTGGTTAGTACCCTGTAGCGCCTTGCACCACAAGATTATTCTTTATTAGTGAAAACTGCCACAAATTGGCATGAGTGAAATATTTAAATCTAAAATAAATAAATAAATAAATAAATACAAGTTAAATATGTCCAGTGATCAAATTTAATTCTTAAGAATTCAGTGTGGTGTGACTAGACATGAATGGGCTTTTAAGGATTATTTTGGCTGGTTGGTAAAATTATTAAGTAAAAACAAACTTGTGTGCAACGACAACACAAAGGACGCCAAAAAAAAACCATTATTATTCGAAATCACCCCGCCAGCAAGCAAAGTTCCTTTGTGGTATGTTTTGTATTTATAATATTTATTCTTTACTATTTCATATCTGTATGCAATACCGCATACTGCAGATACTAACGCCTTATACCGTTTGCAATTAGTACTAAGATTCATACTACAAATAGTAATGTAAGATTCATATAATAAATTACTTAGGCTAAGTTAGGTCTAGGCTAAAGCCAAATTGTAACTAGCCTAACTGAGGCCTACCATAGTCTTTGTTTTAGATTAACCTCAGCTCAATATGTTGAAGAGGCAAAGGCCTGCCTATTAAATTTCTTAGTATATTTTACTTTACTTTATAAGCCTATTATGTTTCAAGTCATTTATGGCCTACTAATCATTTGTAGCCTACATACTTCCTTAGTTCTCCCATTCAACTTAACACAATCCCATAATGAGAATTAACTGTAATTTATCATCCACAGGTTACTGGGCCTATAAAGCATATGTATATTGATTATTAATTTTTGCCATTTTTATTATTCTTTTTCTCCGAAATATTACTTACAGTATTCTTGTCTGTCTCTTTGCAGACAAGGTTGTCATTGTGGCTATTATCTTTTAGTTATTATTATTATTATTACCATATTATTATTACTGTATTATTATTAGTTTATTATTACTATACTATTATTACTACTATTATTATTATTATTATTACTATTATTTGAATTAATTGTATTATTGCATATTCATTATTATAATCAGTATTATTTGCAGACTGTTATATATTAGCCAAACGGGCCATTATTTAATCTCACCATTATAAGTCCATCAAAGTTGTTACGGGTAAAAATCCCCTTTGCATATACTCATTAATTGTTGTCAATAAAAATATAAAAATTCATATTGATTTAATAACCAGTCCTTCCCTTCTTTTATTAAAATTAACTTTGCGCCGCAGTGCCGGATGCCAATCTAGTACTTGGGCGCTGGTGACCCTGGCATATAGTTAATTATCTACGTAAACTTGTAAAGGTCCATAATAAAAACCCGACTCCATCAATTGGTAACCTCCTGGAGTGACCAAACACCGTAATTTATGCAAAAAAAAATTCTAAAAGTTTTTTCTCAATTTTTGTCAATATCTTCAGTCTGCATCTATAATTTTATTAAATTCACTAGTACAAAGCACTCACCTGTACTGGAAGTGTATTCTATTGCAAAATATATTCCTTTTATTTTGCCTTTTTATAAATTTAGCATTTTCTAAAGTTTTTTTATGCAAATTTACTTATATTTTGCAAACAGCCTATACGCAGACTATTTTTCTGCTAATATTGGGCTACATCATAAAAAAAATTTTTACTTATCTTGCAAATAGCCTATACGCAGACTATTTTTCTGCTAATATTGGGCTACATCATCATAAAAAAAAAAATAAAAAAATAAAAAAATAAATTTTTTTTACGTAATTTTTTGTTATTGGTATTCATAACTCTAATTGAGTCTCATACTCAACCAAGCTTACCTGAAGCCATTAATTGCATTCTTGCTGGCGATATACCTCTCCATCCGTCATTTCAGGTCATTCCTGGAAGGACGTGACTTTAGCATTTTTACGGATCATCGTCCGTTAATATTTGCTCTCCATTCTCAATCAGACTCTCATGCTCCTAATGAGCGAAGATACCTTGATTTTATTCTTCAATTTACTTCAGACATTCGACACATTTCAGGTTCTTTGAATGTTGTGCCGGATGCGCTGTCTCGCATCTCAGCAATTTCTGACCCTGGACACTCTCACATCAACCTTTCAGAGATGGCTAAGGCTCAGTCCACGGATACAGACCTCCAAACTCTTATTAATTCACCCACTTCATTGCAAGTCCGCTCTTTACCAGTTGAACCCAAGTCAGACTTACTAATTTTATGTGACGTCTCGACTGAGCATATTCGACCATTGGTCCCACAAGGGCTGCGAAGAGCTGTTTTTGCTAAACTCCATTCCCTTTCTCACCCGGGAATTAAGGCCACCCAAAAATTAATTGCAGCTAGGTTTGTATGGCCAAGTATGCACAAAGATATCCGCAATTGGACTCGATCTTGCCTTCAATGTCAGCGTGCCAAAGTTCACCGACACACAAAGTCAGAAATTGGTACCTTTCCTTTGCCAAAGGCTCGTTTTGAGGCCATACACCTAGACATAGTCGGCCCCCTATTCTTCTCGAGGTTATACCTATCTTCTCACTGTCATTGATAGGTTCACAAGATGGCCAGAAGCTGTTCCTTTGACTTCTTGTACTGCTTCTGCAGTAGCTCACGCCTTTGTTTCATGTTGGGTTTCCCGTTTTGGAATACCTGCAACCATTTGCACAGACAGAGGTGCCCAGTTTGAATCGGCCTTATGGAAGGAACTCATGCTCCTTCTTGGGACTGAGCGCATCAGAACAACAAGCTATCACCCGCAATCCAATGGGGTGATAGAACGCTTCCATCGTCAACTTAAAAGTTCCTTGCGAGCCACTGATCCATCTACTACATGGGTGGACAGGCTACCCCTAATCCTACTCGGAATTCGTACTGCTCTGAAGACTGATCTTGCATGCTCTTCAGCAGAATTAGTTTACGGTACCACACTCCGGTTACCCGGAGAATTTTTCACACCTACACCCATTAACCCTGCATGTGATCCTGCTTCGTATGTTAAGACATTACGCTCTGTTATGAAGCAAATTCGTCCCACAGCACCTAGAACTTCCACTTCACAAACTACCTTTGTTTCCCCTGATTTACAAACTTGCACACATGTTTTCTTGAGACATGATGCTCACCGCTACCCTCTTCACTGCCCCTATGATGGTCCCTTCCTTGTGCTAGACCGTAAACCCAAAACTTTCATCATTGACAAGGTGGGCAAGCGTGAAACTGTTTCTGTGGACCGCTTGAAACCAGCATACCTTGATTTTTCTCCAACAAAAGATCCTATCCTCCCTCAATCTTCTGTACCTCCACCTCAAATACAGGTACAGCAATCTATCCCTCCTCAAACTTCTGTACCTCCACCTCAAATACAGGTACAGCAACCTATCCCTCCTCAATCTTCTGTACCTTCATCTCATATACAGGTACAGCAATCTACCCTTCCTAAATCCTATGTACCACCACCTCATCCGAGGGTACAACAATCTATCATCCCTCTTCCAATTCTCCTTCATTATCGCAACCAACTGTCTTTGAACCAGCCAGTGGCTCCATCGCACAGGCACCAAGGATCCCCTTCCCCAAAGTCCCTACTGCACCTGTAGCACCATCCATGCCTTCAGAACCAGTGCTGCAGGATATTGCCATCCAAAAGCAAACAACGACTCGTTCTGGAAGAGTCATTCGTAAGCCAGTGCGTTTTGACATTTAAGTGTTTTTTTTTTACCCCTGACAACCATGTTTTTGGGGGGCAGTACTTGTAGTGCCTTGCACCACAAGATTATTCTTTATTAGTGAAAACTGCCACAAATTGGCATGAGTGAAATATTTAAATCTAAAATAAATAAATAAATAAATAAATACAAGTTAAATATGTCCAGTGATCAAATTTAATTCTTAAGAATTCAGTGTGGTGTGACTAGACATGAATGGGCTTTTAAGGATTATTTTGGCTGGTTGGTAAAATTATTAAGTAAAAACAAACTTGTGTGCAACGACAACACAAAGGACGCCAAAAAAAAAACCATTATTATTCGAAATCACCCCGCCAGCAAGCAAAGTTCCTTTGTGGTATGTTTTGTATTTATAATATTTATTCTTTACTATTTCATATCTGTATGCAATACCGCATACTGCAGATACTAACGCCTTATACCGTTTGCAATTAGTACTAAGATTCATACTACAAATAGTAATGTAAGATTCATATAATAAATTACTTAGGCTAAGTTAGGTCTAGGCTAAAGCCAAATTGTAACTAGCCTAACTGAGGCCTACCATAGTCTTTGTTTTAGATTAACCTCAGCTCAATATGTTGAAGAGGCAAAGGCCTGCCTATTAAATTTCTTAGTATATTTTACTTTACTTTATAAGCCTATTATGTTTCAAGTCATTTATGGCCTACTAATCATTTGTAGCCTACATACTTCCTTAGTTCTCCCATTCAACTTAACACAATCCCATAATGAGAATTAACTGTAATTTATCATCCACAGGTTACTGGGCCTATAAAGCATATGTATATTGATTATTAATTTTTGCCATTTTTATTATTCTTTTTCTCCGAAATATTACTTACAGTATTCTTGTCTGTCTCTTTGCAGACAAGGTTGTCATTGTGGCTATTATCTTTTAGTTATTATTATTATTATTACCATATTATTATTACTGTATTATTATTAGTTTATTATTACTATACTATTATTACTACTATTTTATTATTATTATTACTATTATTTGAATTAATTGTATTATTGCATATTCATTATTATAATCAGTATTATTTGCAGACTGTTATATATTAGCCAAACGGGCCATTATTTAATCTCACCATTATAAGTCCATCAAAGTTGTTACGGGTAAAAATCCCCTTTGCATATACTCATTAATTGTTGTCAATAAAAATATAAAAATTCATATTGATTTAATAACCAGTCCTTCCCTTCTTTTATTAAAATTAACTTTGCGCCGCAGTGCCGGATGCCAATCTAGTACTTGGGCGCTGGTGACCCTGGCATATAGTTAATTATCTACGTAAACTTGTAAAGGTCCATAATAAAAACCCGACTCTTACAACCCCACCTAGCAATTCAGTTTATTTGAAAAAAGCAAATTTACGTTTGATCAGTTTGGTTAAGTATTTCTGCCAATTCAGCTCATTTGGCATTGAGCCCAATTGTGGTTTGCATTGAAGATGAGTGCATCTGAATTGAACAAGTTTAAAAAAAGGAGAAGCGCCTACAAAGTCCTAATTACAAAGGTCATTGCCACAATAGATTCTGCCATAGAGCAAGAGGATTTACGCTTAGTGACTGCGCAGCTTTCCATATTAGAAACTAAAAAGGTTGCTCTAAGTGAAGTAAATGTTAAAATTGAGGCTCTTATAGAAGAGGATGAAATAGAAAATAACATAATTTACTTTGAAGAGATTATTGATGATATAATTAAAGTAGGCCACCGAGCAAAAGAGTTTAGCAGCTCATTACAGTTAGAGACCAGGTCTAATAATGAAACACAACACTCAACAAATGATGTTTCTGAAGTTAAGGTTAACAGATCTGCAGTTCAATTACCGAGGCTTGTACTCAAAACATTTTCTGGGAGTATTCAGGAATGGCAAGGATGGGCAGACAGTTTTCAATCAGCAGTTCATTCTAGTCAAGTGTTAAGTGTGGTGGAGAAGTTTAATTATTTGCAGTCCCTCTTGGAAGGGGAGGCAGCAAAGACAATAGCAGGATTAGCATTAACAGAGGCTAATTATAATGTGGCTTGGGATATATTAAAGAAACGGTTTGGTAAGCCAGAGATCTTAATTAAAAGCCACCTCCGTGAACTTTTAGCTATACCTCCTGTTAATAATCCTAATAGTGTCAAGGAGTTACGGCAGTTATATGAGGAATTTGAAGTTAGAACTAGGTCCCTGGACAACTTGGGTGTAGGAATGGAAAGGTATGGTATAATGTTGGTTACAATACTGGAGTCTAAATTGCCTAGCTCAATTTTGCTTGAATTAAGTAGGGGACACTCTACAGAACATGTGTACATCCCCCTTCAGCAGATGTTAAGTCTTTTAGGTACAGAATTAGCAAGACGAGAGGGAATTGAGTTTGCACAGTGGGATGGTAAACAAGGGGACAAAGGCAGGCACAGCACCAAAGTTTCCACAAAAAGGAATAGCCCAGGTACAGTGTCAGCTCTACATGCATCCTCTGAGAATAAATTAAAGGGAATCAAGGAATGCATATTTTGCGAAGGCAACCACAAGTCATATAAATGTGAGGTGGCCGAGGCTTTACCTTTTGAGGAGAGAAAGGACAGGGTAACTAAGTCCACAGCATGTTTTAAATGTTTTTTGAAAGGTCATAGAGCAAGGTTTTGTAAGTTTAAAATTTTGTGCAAAAAATGTCATGGTAGGCATCAGCCATTATTGTGTGAAAACACTCCTAGTACACCTACCCCAGCAGTAGAGACATCAGTGGCACATGCCACTGCTATGAAAGGGAGTAAAAGTAAAGGGGGATTATTGCAAACAACTGCAGCCTTATTAATTGGGAATGGTGGAGAAGCTACGGTAAGAGTGTTATTTGATAGTGGTAGCCAGTGTAGCTTTGTTAAGACCAGAATTTCCAGAAAATTGAAGTTTAAAGAACTTAAGAGGGAAAATTTAAGAATTTCTGGGTTTGGGGGTTCCATTCAAAACCGAACCAAATTTAAGAAGGTAGAAGTTCTGGTTAAAGGGTTGTTACCGCAAAGTCCCACTATCAAGGTCCAAGCTGTAGAGATTGAGGAACTTTGTGCTCCAGTCACTACTTGTTTAGATATGGCATGTGTCCAAGAATTGCAAGTTAAAGGAATTAATTTGGGCAATAATAAGTTTGAAGGAACAGAAGATATTAGTCTTTTGATTGGAACTGACTATTATTGGGACTTCATCACTGGTAATATTGTCCGTACATCTCAAGGCCCAGTAGCTATTGAAAGTAAGCTAGGCTGGATGCTACATGGTAGCTATTGCAATGAAATGGCAAATTAAGCTCTTTTTGTTAAGATTGAGGAGAACAGCCATGGTTTGGAAAGGCATTTGAAAGCGTTTTGGGAACTTGAATCCATTGGCATAAAAGACAAACAGGCAAGTACAGTGAACAATGATGTTTTAGAGCAATTTGAAAAAGGGATTGGGTTTAGAGATGGTTGCTATGAAGTTGGCCTCCCGTGGAAGGATTCGCGCAAACCCGGTTCAAACCTTCAGCTAGCTAATCGGAGGTTGGAGACTTCATTGTACAAGCTAAGAAAGAATGAGGAGTTGTTAATTGAATACAATGAGGCCATCCTAAGCTATGTAAGGGAGGGCTATGCTGAAAGGGTGCAAGGTGAGCTGGTGAACCAGGAGGCACATTATCTGCCACATCATGCAGTGGTACGGCGAGACAAAACTACCACCAACTGAGGTAGTTTTTGATGGCTCAGCCAAGGACAAAGGTGGTGTGTCCTTGAATGACTGTTTGGATGCTGGGCCAAATTTAAATGCAGATTTATTTTCCTTGTTACTGAGATTCAGGTTTGGTAGAGTAGCATTGACTGCAGATGTGAAGCAAGCCTTTTTGCGGATAAAGTTAAAACCAGAGGACAGAGATGCAGTAAGGTATCTGTGGGTGGATACGAAAGACTTGTTGGAAAATGAACCTAAGGTTCAAGCCTATAGAATGAAATCAGTGTTGTTTGGCCTCAGCTCTAGTCCATTTCTGATGGCAGCTACTATGCAGTACCATTTTAAAAAATATTCTGAAGTCTACCCTAATACTATTAAACACATAAGGAAAAATTTTTATGTTGATGATTTGCTGTGTTCCGTGGATAATACAGAAATGGCTAAACAGATATTCATGGAGGCTAGAGCTATAATGAGGGAGGCTGGCATGGAGCTTAGAAAATGGCAGACCAATCATTCTCAATTACAACAGTTTATGAGTCAGTCCTGTGTAGTACCTGATGCAGCAGAAAGTATTGAGGATTCTGGTATTAAGGAGTTGTGGGCAATAGACGCAAATGTGCTAGGCATTGTTTGGCAGCAAGATGATGATTTGTTTACCTTCAATGGGAAATCTTTAGTAGAGCTGGCTGAGAATGAGACAAGGTGGACAAAACGTACAGCTCTTAGTTTGGCTTCAAAGGTCTTTGATCCTCTTGGATTCCTGGCTCCATTTGTGATAAAGTCAAAAATTTGGTTTCAGAGCCTCTGGGAAATTGGACTTGGTTGGGACCAAGAGTTACCTGATCATATGGTGGTAAGGTGGAAATATTGGTTCAAAGAATTGGCACATCTTGGAGACATTGAAATCCCAAGATGGTCCCAACAATAGTCCAGACAATTTGGAGCTGCACATCTTTTGTGATGCAAGTGAGGAAGCCTATGCAACTTGTATTTATATTAGAGGCACATTGCAAGAGGAAGTAAGTTGCAGGTTGGTTGCTGCAAAGAGCAGAGTAGCACCTTTGAAAAGGCTTTCTGTCCGAAGGTTGGAATTGATGGGTGCAGTTATTGCTAGTCGGCTTGCAGTTACAGTGCAAAAGTCTTTGGCCCTCTATAAAATTCCAAGCTATTATTGGACAGACTCCACTATAGTTTGGCACTGGTTAAGAAGTCAGGCAAGGAAATGGAAACCATTTGTTGCCAATAGGGTGGAGGAAATTCAAGCGCACACAGATCCCAAGCAATGGAAGCATTGTCCAGGCACCCAAAACCCCGCTGATTTACCAACACGAGGAATTTCAGTGAAAGATCTTGCACAGTCAAGTTTGTGGTGGAATGGGCCAGAGTGGCTAAAACTTGGAAGTGAAAACTGGCCTTCTAATCAGCCTATTGTAGGAGAATGCCAGGCTGAAGAAGCATGGGTGAGTGAGGTGAGAAAATGCGCTGTGAACAGTTGTCAAGTTATGCAGCAGGACCCCATATTGAGGCTTGAGGACATTAGCAGTCTAAAAAGGTTGTTAAGAGTGACAGCATGGGTATATAGATTTACCAACAATATTAAGGGAGAAACAAGAAGGGAAGGAATTCTGAACAGTAAGGAGATTCAGCAAGCCAGGAAATACTGGGTGGTATATGTGCAGAAGGAAAAATTTGGTGAAGAGAGGGAATTGCTCACCAGCCGTCCATTACAGGTTCTACCAACACATTCTGCTCTCAAGGGTTTGGATGTGTTTTTGGATCAGGATTTTGAGAGTAGGAGGTAGACTACAGTTTTCTGGGCTTCCAGAGGAGAAAAGACAACTAATTTTGCTACCTTCTGGGGGGCACTTTGTGGACCTTTTGATCCTGGATACTCATCATAAGCTGTTACATGCTGGAGTTAGAGAAGTGATAATAGAGATCAGACAACAGTTTTGGATTCCCAAAATTAGACAAGTAGTAAAAAAGGTCTTGCATAAATGTGTGGTTTGCAAGCGTTGGAGTGCAAAGCCTTATTATGAAAAGGTGGCTCCACTTCCAAAAGAACGGTGTGTCTATACTGCCCCATTTGATGTAGTGGGAGTAGACTTTGCAGGGCCAGTCTATGTGTATGAGCGAGGGGAGTCTAACAAAGGTTATATGTCTTTTCACCTGCGCTACCACCAGAGCAATCCATTTGGAGTTGGTAAACAACTTAAGTAGTGATGTATTTCTTTTGGCCTTTAAAAGGTTTGTGAACAGAAGGGGTTTCCCAAATAAAATCATATCGGATAATGCAAAAACCTTCAAAAAGGCTGCAAAGGAACTCCAAGAAATTTGGTCCTTGCTAAAAGAGGAAGGATTCCAATCCTACTTTTCACACCAAGGGGTACAGTGGGAGTTTATTGTTGAGAGAGCACCATGGTGGGGAGGATTTTGGGAAAGGCTAGTGAGAAGTGTAAAATGTCTATTAAAGAAACTTTTAGCTAATGCTCATTTGAGCAAAGAAGAATTCTGCACTGTTTTATGTGAAGTAGAAGCAATGGTGAACAGTAGGCCTATCACTTTTGTTTATAACAGTATGCAGGATGCGGAGCCATTGACACCAAATCATTTTCTTTGTGGTAAACGATTGACATCAAGCCCCAGTGTGCCAGAAGACCTGCAGCCTATCCAGAGCACTCAAGGAGAGTTAACTAGACGGTTCAGGTACCTTGAAGAGCTACAAGATCAGTTATGGAAGAGGTGGCAGATGGAATACTTGCCAGAACTCAATTATTACCCATCAGGCAAGGTAAAGGGCTCCAATGCAAATTGTATCAAGGTGGGAGAAGTGGTAATGATTGGGGATGAAAGACCAAGGCAATGCTGGAAGCTTGGCATAATTGAAGAGTTGTTTGTTGGCAAAGACAATTTAGTTAGGTCTGCACTGGTAAAGACTTCAGGAGGAAAGTTAAAGAGACCTATACAAAAACTCTATGCTTTAGAAATCAGCAAAAACACAGATAGTCAAGATGAAACATTTGAGTTACAGACTCATGGAGAAGGCTTGGCTAACCTTGCAGAAGGTAATGACAACAATGCCTCTTCGGTGGGGAGTGTTAGAAAATCTAGAAGAGGAAGAACCATTGTTGTCCCAAGGCGATATGATGACTAAGCTGATTGATGCAGCATTGCTTGTATATATTAAGTTAAGGTGTATATATATCCATCTCATAATTGTAAGGTTAGTGAAAAATTAACTTAATTTAGAGCTAGCATTTTTGAGCTCTTGTGGCATCATTGTTTGGTCACTCTGGTGGCATCATTTTGGGGCGCTGCGCGTCCTTTCTACTCGTTTGTGGGATGTCGTACGTACAGGATGTGGTCTGATAGAGAGCTCTCTTGCAATTCAGTTTGGTTGTTTAGATACAAGATTGTTGCATCGTGCAATAGTCCAGGTTGCGTTGTTGTTGCAAGGTTGAGAAAGAAGACCATAAATAGTACCCCTTTTGTTTTTATCTTAAATTCATACAACTAAGGCCTAAGGTAGGCCCACATCGAGTCAGCAACCCTGAGGTAGGACCTAATAGAATCTCAAGTCCGTAAGTTTTAATTTTAGCTTAACTTGGGCTGTAGGTAGAACTGGCCCTTTAGAATTTGGCCGTTCACGGCTCAGCTGGGATTTTGAACCCAACAAATAAATAAAATAACACGTATATTAATATTGTGGTATAATCACCAGACAATGATTGTAAGATGGGGTGGGGTTAATTCAGAGCCATTCTCTGTGACCAATGGTGTCAGGCAGGGAGGAATATTATCCCCCTACTTTTGAAGGTGTGTGAAAGGTATGGGAAGGGTAACGACATAAAATATAATCCTGATAAAAATCATGTTATGATTATGAAGACCAAGGCCTACAAGTATATAAAATTTCCTGAATTTCAATTGAATGGTATGGTGCTGTCAGAAGTAATCCAGACTAAGTATCTTGACCACATACTAACGGTTAGAAAATTTCATATGTGTACATTAAATATTAAGCTGATTTTGTTAAAACCTTTTTCTACTCCAATGTATACAGCTCATTTGTAATGGAATTACAGGATGTATAATTTGAGAAAATTATATGTTGCATAGAATGATATTTTGAGGAGTTTATTAAGAACTCCAAGATTTGTAAATGGTGCTCCTTCTTATGTCAGTATGCTGTTTGTCGTCAATAAGGTGCCTAACTGTGCCAGTGTCATTCGCAATTTTGTATTTAGATTTATCACTAGGTTTGGTGAGTCAGTCAATAAGATAATAGAAGCCATGGTTAGTGGACTGGTCTCCGATATATTTTATAAATCTCAAATCTGGAAGCATTGGCGCAGGCAATTGCATGTTCATTATGCACAGTGATTCACTGGCCTACTTAGTCAGTGCTCCAGACAATTATCTCTTAATCTTCTATGGACCTCTTGTATAATGTTTGTACCTGTTGAGTATAAAATAAAGTGTTTGTTTGTTTGTTTGTGTAATAGCTTGGGGTCCGTGACCCCGCTAAGTTACTAGGTTTCTCAACAACAAACAAAGGCACTTACCGGTGCGTTGAATCAGATATTCTTTAGGGCCTACCATAGATTTCCCGCGTCCCACAAAGCAGTCTACCTAAACTCTCTAACTTTACTAATTTAGAAGCTATAGACATTACCCCTTACTATTATTATTTACTGACAACTTTCTACCCCGTTTGTCACCTTAGAAACATCACCAAATTAAACTTAGCACCAACGATTTAGTCAGATATGAATAACCATGCTCTAGTCTAGCCAAAACCCAACGAACAGCCCGCGTTCTCTGTTTATCCCTTCGTGTTGCCATTCAGCTTTCTTTTAGTGATTTTTCTCTTTAGTGACTTTAGACTATATACATATATATATATATATACACACGTCACCTTAGTTTGTTTATCTCAAATCTCGTAATTTAAATATTTTTATACTCAATTCGGATCACCTGAAGATCAGGGCCCCCAGCCTTCTTTAGTTAGCTTATAAGGCTAACTAACGAAAATATCACGACTTAACCTAACCAATCGTTTGGTCAACTGTACGCCCTTGACGATTGGTTAAGTCGTGATATTTTCGTTAGTTAGCCTTATAAGGCTAACTAACGAAGGCCCCTGATCTTCAGGTGATCCAAAAATTTTGTTATAGTATACCTTACCTTAGTCGTTAAATTAGATAAAAAATTGAAGGGTAACTAAAGTTATATATATATATATATATATATATATATGTGTGTGTGTGTGTGTGTGTGTGTGTGTGTGTGTAGAAGCATAACGGAAAATTCCTTTTCTTCGCCTCCCTCACATGGCTGTAAAACTCAGAACACGTGGGCAAGAACAGTCCAAAACGGAACGCTTATTTTATTTCGTTTCCTGAAAATGCCCGCCAAATCTAAGCGTCACCTGGCCCTGTAAAAGTGCCAGTCCACTTCAGGTCGCCCTCATTTGCTTCATTTACTCTCATTTGCCCCATTGCTCAGGCCTTCATCAGCCCTCACTCTTTATCTCCGACCTTCGTCATGTAACTCCACTCGCTCTCCGACCTTTGTTGGAGAGCGGCCCGCCGTCTTTCAAAACTACGTTCAAACATACACGAAGCTGGATCATCTCCGTTGAGGCCTACTACAATTTCACCTCTCCCGAAGCAACATCACTTCTGCAAGATTCAATCGCCGTCATCCTTCTGGTCTTTGCTTTACTCAACATTTATCCATTTCGACCTACGAATCTTCATTTCCTTCCAACGAGCATTTCGTAATTTAAACAGGCTCGTAGGCTTTTCCGTTTTCAGAGTTATCTTCCTTATCAAAATCTCAGGTCTGTAAATCCCTCATAGTCCACCAGCACTTGGCCTACAGTGTTTTGTTACGTTGTGATAGGCTATTCTCAACGCCTATAATGTCAACAAATTCTGTCTAACCGAATTAGGCTTCAAAAGTGTTTTCAATACCGTTCAATCTAACTCACGCATTTACGACTGCAGTGAGGCCTATTTCATTACTGTCGTATTCTCATCACCTCTGTTATTGCTTTTAATACCATGTATCATTTAACTCTTATCCTGTATAAGAATCATTTCTTATTGTCAAGAATCAGTCATTGTAATATTGCACAATTACCGTATAAATAATAGTTAATCATTGTGAACAAAAAACACTGGTCGATAAAATCGAACTTTTTTCTCTCATCAAAGATGTGTACACACTTTTCTAGACCAGTTTTGTACGCTGATTCCAAATCTGTTTTCAGTTTTCTCTAGCACATCTAGTTATCGAAATATGATTAGTGTTAATTTCAGCACAATTTATCGTAAAAGTACAACTCTATTCATAAAAAGAAGTGTACACCAACCTAAAAACGTTGCGACTACGATTTTCTTTTGTAAACTTTGTCCGGATCGTCGCTCGTCGTTGTCCGGATCCAGCAGTAGTCTGCCAGCATACTTTCGTTCCAAAAACTTTGGTAGCGATTTTTCATTGACTGGATATCTTGATGGAAACGTTCCCCCAGTTCGTCACTCACCTCGCCAAGGTTTTTGGGAAAGAAATCTAGATGTGAATGTAAAAAATGTATTTTCAAGGACATGCGACAGCCCATTTTTTTATATGCATCGAGCAGTTTCTGAACTCCATCTTTGTATGCGGGAGACTTGTGATTACCCAAGAAGTTTCCACAAATCCATTTGAAAGCCTGCCATGCTTTTAGTTCTACGGCATTGAGGCTTTCTTTAAAGCCTTCATCCTGCAGAACCTCCCTGATTTGGGGCCCCACAAAGATTCCCTCCTTCAATTTCGCGGCACTAATGTTTGCAAATTTCTCAACAAGGTATCGAAACCCTCTCGAATTCGCCTTACCCATCGCTTTCACAAAATTTTTCATTAAGCCGAGCTTAATGTGGAGAGCTGGCAGGAAAATCTTCTTTGGATCAACTAAAGGAACACACTGGACACTGGCTGGCTCGTATGTGCTTCTTTGATGCCAGTCACGTCTGATGTAATGATCCACAGTAGCACGGCTGTCCCACAGGCATAGGAAACAACAGTATTTCGTGAACCTTCCTTGCACGCCCATTAATATACCAATGACTTTGAGATCTACAGATCTACAGATCTACAGAAGCTAAGGCTAACAAAGACCCTAAGATCCACTCTAAGGCTAGCCCGAGAGAAAGGAAAGAGTAGGGGGTTAAGAGAAGAGAAGAAAATAAGGGGTTAAGTAAGGAGCAACACCTATCATTCGTGGGTTAACATTCATTCAGAAAAAGAGGAAAAGTGTCTCACCATCATCATCCGCCGGCCACTGCCGACAAGTCAGAAAAATAGTCGGAGAGAATAGGAGAGGGGTGAAAGATGAAAAGAAGTAAAATAAGAACGCTTACAAACCATGCAAACACAGTCTTAACTCACTGTCATACCATGCAAACTACAAATATGCAAGAAAAGAGTTAGAGACATGCAAAGTAAGGAGAGGATAAGAAGAAGAAAAAAAAAAGTAGGTAAGTTAAACAAAAAGTGGGTTAGTTTACGCTATGAGCTACATCTACATTCGTGTTAGTCTAATTTTTTTAATAATTTTATTGCTGGCATCACACGCTGGCATGTCACAAGCTGGCATTCATCGTCAACAGACTCATCCTCGAACACCACCACCAGAGCTTCTGTTGCTAACTTTGTTGTTTTTTAAATTAAACAACGTTAATACCTTTAAAATGTCTGTCAAGACGGTTCTTAAACATATTAACGCTGGTAGAATGAACGACTGACGCGGGAAGATTATTCCATTTATCAATTACTTTAAACGTAAAGAAGTTTTTAGCGATATTAGTAATAAAACGCCTGCAACGCAACTTAAATCCGTTATTGCGAGTATTACTATTATCAAAAGTGAACAATTTGTCAAAATTTACGTTATCGATTGGATTGCTTCGAGTAGTATATTCATGTTATCGTACGTCTCCTTTAGATGAACGGAGTGGGCGATCGGGATGGACGGCTTTAAGTTCCCGTTATGCAGGAGAACCGCTTTCAAGCTTCGTTGTGAGAAATCAATGAAGAGGCGCCACTCAGATGGTGTGTGTACCTGTGACAAGTTCTCGAAAAGTCCATTGATATCATAGCAATAGCAGAGCGGACCGTCTACTGTAAAGAATATCGCCAAATCATGGTTTCGTTTTCGATAGTGACACACTCGGACGTTCTTCTCAAGTGTTTCTGCTTGAGTAGTCTCGAGGAGAGAAGTTCTGATTTCTCTTTGGAGAGGGCTAGGTCTCTACTGAGGTCATTCAACTCATTTTGGGTAAGCTTCTCCGGCTCCGATTACTCTTCGCCAGGTATGTAGTCAAGATCGGCCGAAGGTCCCGCATCTTCGTCAATCGCACCTTCGTCGGATTCCCTTTCGTCTTCTAAAGAATCGAGTCCATGCTGGGGAGGTACTGGAATCGGCATCGTGTCATCGTGAGAGATCGGTCTGATCGCGGAGTCTACGTTCGGATAAACGATGTTATGCTTGTTCTTCACGGAGAATCCAGTTATGTTAACATTGCAAAAGTAACAATCGCCATGATGGTCTCTCGACTCCCTCCATGTCATGGGTATAGCGGACAGCATCGACTTTTTACTTTGGTTCAACCAGTCACGTAATCCACTCGAACAAGCGGTACAGATAACATATGGCGCCCACGCCTTATCTTGGTCGCCTAGTGAACTGCCGAAGTATAACCGGCAAGTTTTCCGAAGATCCATCGGGATTGTACGCCGTTGTGATTTAGTCGCAAACGAGCCGCACACGTAACAGAAATTGTCGGGGTGATTTTTACACTTTCGAGGCATGATGATCGATGAGTGGGTTATGTAAATTATCTAAAAAAATAAAATGTGTAAGTGGGCGACACAAAACAAAACAAAACACAACACACAACTAGATATGTGACTGTTACGCCAAAGAATAAAAGGGTGTACATATGCAACGTTTGCAAATTTGTGGCCAGCAACTACTCTTACCTAAAATACCACAAGACAACCTGCAGACCATAAGTTGAAACGACAAAATGACATACACGAGGGTACAGAAACGGTAAACCTACACCTAAGCTGCAATGACAAAATACTCCGCAGCATGTATAAAGGACGCATATTATATATTGTATATATATAGTATTATATATTATATTATATATAGTTATATACATATTATTTTTTTATTGGGGTTGTTTAGCCTCCTTCGCAACATCTAAGGTCATATGACGGAGGGGACCGACAGCTTTACGTGGGATCCGAACCACGGGTCGCTACATAATCTGGGCGAGGAGTACGGTCTCCCATCCAACTACTATCCAGACCCAATGTCGCTTAACTTCGCTGATCTCCGGGAAGGGGTGTTACGACATTGGCCACGAGCCCAGGTACATATTATATATAGTATTATATTATATATATATACAGGGTGTCCCATAAGTCCGGCATCATAGGAGAAATTCATATTTTTCTATTTCTACAAACCATAATTCATATTTTTCTCTTTCTACTGGCCATAATGTCTATGCCCAGG
This sequence comes from Bathynomus jamesi, assembly GCA_023014485.1. Lineage (NCBI taxonomy): Eukaryota > Metazoa > Arthropoda > Malacostraca > Isopoda > Cirolanidae > Bathynomus > Bathynomus jamesi. The sequence goes on along the minus strand of JAJOZX010000006.1, from coordinate 2,800,608 downwards.
ATGCCAATTTCTCGTCCACCATTCTGTTCAGTGACGAGGCTGTTTTTTATGGAAATGGTGAGGTAAATCGACAGAACACCCGCTACTGGTCTCAAAACAACCCTCACTGGTATACCTCTTCAAAGGAACAAGGTGCATCTCGGGTGATGGTATGGTGTGGCATTTGGAAGGATCGCATCATAGGCCCCCTCTTTTTCGATGAACATGTCACTGGAGGCACCTACGTACGACCTACGTATGCTCAAGGAAGAAGCATTTCCCAGTGTCTTGAACGAAGAAGGAAATTTCCTAACATGGTTCCAGCAAGACGGCGCTCCTGCACATTACAGCACCCAAGTAAGGGAATACGTGTACCAACAATTCCCTGGTCATTGGATAGGACGTCGAGGGCCTGTGGATTGTGGAATGGCCAGCTAGAAGCCCGGATCTCACGCCACTAGATTTTTATCTCTGGGGCCACTTGAAAGCGCTGGTATACGCAAAGAAAATTAGGAGTGTTGAACATTTGCGGCAGCGCATTATTGGGGCATGTAACACCATTATTCCTGACATCATTCACCGTGTGCTTGCTGACTGGGTATCACGTCTGAATTTGTATGTTGAAAACAATGGTGGACATATTGAGCACGTTCTGTAAATAAAAGCTTTTGTTTTGCCTTTTTTTATTATTTTTCCTATGATGCCGGACTTATGGGACACCCTGTATATTATATTTATTATATATGTATTATGATCGGTCTCATCTCGAAAACTTGACGTGCTAGAGGAAAACCGAAAAAAGATCTGGAATCAGCGTCCCAACAGCTATCTAGCCCACCCATAATTATATCTGATGAAAAATACTTGTTGGCCAGTGTAATTAATTTATTTTATTAACCGTTTCAGGACGACCAGTACAAATTGGTATCGTTTCAAATACACGCATTCATAACTTAACCATACAAAAAATTCCAGCCTTAAAGGGTTAAACGAAAACCACAAAGTTACTTCTATCTCATTAAATATTGTTTGTTTGGCTGAAAGGTCAAACTGGTGACCCCATAACATTTCATTCCACTTTCATCCATATATTATAGTGAGCCTTGGTTAACCTTGGTTTTGCTTCCGCCCGAATTGTTCATTCTGACGAAGGTCAAGCTTGTCACTCCACCATAGACCTACAGTTTAACGTTGAATCCGAACAACGTCCCACCAGCAGCTTAGCGTCTTAACCACTAGGCTAACCAGGGTACCCATTTATCTACCAACCAATTTCTTTATTGTGTGGAAGGATGAACAGCAGGGTTTTTCCGCCTGCCGTCACCAGGTCTCGATCCTGAAGACCGATGGATTCGTAGTCAGCGACGCTAACTACTACAAAACACGCGCAAAACACACCACACTAATCAACATTTACATCCCACCAGATAGTTCACCTCAGGTCCCAGCCAATTACAATCCATAGTTACACAATCTGGCCTCTCTCACTACTGTCACCTTAGGAGGAGACTTCAACGCTAAAGGCACTAGTTGGTACCTGCACAACCAAAGCAACACCAGAGGCGCCAACATAGCCACACAACTAAACAGCCTCTTCATTCTTAACAATACAGAAGAACATACACACATACCACATCAAGCAGGATACTCAAACTCCTCCCCAGACATAACGTTCTGTTCCCCCTCACTAGCAACACATATACACTGGAGAACAGAAAAACAACTGTCATCAGACCACCTGCCCATCATCATTACAACACGTTCTACACTCTGCCCCAACAGCCTTAGGCACACTTACAGAAATTACAAAAAAGCCGATTGGGAACAGTTCAAAATACAGACTGAGGAACAATTCACCACATTAAACAGCACACCCTCATAAACATCAATACAACACTCAAGACATTTAATCAGATCATCAATAACGCAAACAAATACATACCCAAGGGGAACATAAGGAAATACAACCCAAATTACACTAGAGAAATAGCCCACCTCATAAGGTAGCGTAACAACCTCAAACATAACACACAAACTCCACACACAGAAGCTATAAAACAGCAGATACAACAGCTCAACACACAAATAAACAACAAACTCAAAGCAAAACAAACAAAAACATTTAGGGAATTCATAACAACACTAAACCACTCCACAGATACATCCATGTTATACAAGACTATAAACAGCATTACTCATTCTAACAGCGGCATTCACACCTCACACGCGGCTATCTGTCGCAGCCAAAATAATATCCCAACATATACACAACAAGCTAACATTCTAGTTAATCACGACGCAAAGATGATAAGTCACTTAAACAGAGACAACAACCAGAAACACGCAGACAGACAAACAGCCAGACACAAGAAAACCTACAGACTCGACACGACCATTACACCCTTCAATACAGACCAGACCAGACCAGACCACCAGACCTGTATTCACTCGAAACTAGAAGATTAAGGGGGGAGCTTATTGAAGTTTTCAAAATCGTTAATAACATCGATAACGTAAATTTTGACAAATTGTTCACTTTCGATAATAGTAATACTCGCAATAACGGATTTAAGTTGCGTGGCAGACGTTTCATTACTAATATCGCTAAAAACTTCTTTACGTTTAAAGTAATTGATAAATGGAATAATCTTCCCGCGTCAGTCGTTCATTCTACCAGCGTTAATATGTTTAAGAACCGTCTTGACAGACATTTTAAAAGTATTAACGTTGTTTAATATAAAAAACAAAGTTAGCAACAGGAGCTCTGGTGGTGGTGGTGGTGCTCGAGGATGAGTCTGTTGACGATGAATGCCAGCTTGTGACATGCCAGCGTGTGATGGCAGCAATAAAATTATTAAAAAAAAATTTAAAAAAATAAAAAAATTAGACTAACACGAACGTAGATGTAGCTCGTAGCGTAAACTAACCCACTTTTTGTTTAACTTTACCTACTTTTTTTTTTTTTCACTTTGCATGTCTGTAACTCTCTTTTCTTGCATGTTTGTAGTTTGCATGGTATGACTGTGAGTTAAGACTGTGTTTGCATGGTTTGTAAGCGTTCTTATTTTACTTCTTTTCATCTTTCACCCCTCTCCTATTCTCTCCGACTATTTTTCTGACTTGTCGGCAGTAGCCGGCGGATGATGATGGTGAGTCTTTTTTCTCTTTTTCTGAATGAATGTTAACCCACGAATGATAGGTGTTGCTCCTTACTTAACCCCTTATTCTCTTCTCTTCTCTTAACCCCCCTACTCTTTCATTTCTCTCGGGCTAACCTTAGAGTGGATCTTAGGGTCTTTGTTAGCCTTAGCTTCTGTAGATCTGTAGATCATCAAAAACATTAAGAATTTGAAGGCTACTGGACCAGACAACATATCTAACATATCTAACATATCTGACATATGGAAACAAGGTAAAATTATTACACTACTCAAACCAAACAAAAATCCAACAGAACCAGCTTCCTATAGACCCATTACTTTACTATGCACACCTTCCAAAGTAACAGAAAGACTAATCTTACAAATCACCAACCCACACATATCACTATCGCCTACTCAACATGGATTCAGATCTCACCACTCAACCACGACATTACTCACTAACCTCACGCAGCACATCATGGATGGCATCAACTCCAGACGACCAGCTCAACGTACACTATTAGCAACAATAGACATTAGTAAAGCATTTGATGCTTGTTAGAAAATCTAGAAGAGGAAGAACCATTGTTGTCCCAAGGCGATATGATGACTAAGCTGATTGATGCAGCATTGCTTGTATATATTAAGTTAAGGTGTATATATATCCATCTCATAATTGTAAGGTTAGTGAAAAATTAACTTAATTTAGAGCTAGCATTTTTGAGCTCTTGTGGCATCATTGTTTGGTCACTGTTGGCATCATTTGGGGCGCTGCGCGTCTTTTCTACTCGTTTGTGGGATGTCGTACGTACAGGGTGTGGTCTTGTAGAGAGCTCTCTTGCAATTCAGTTTGGTTGTTTAGATACAAGATTGTTGCACCGTGCAATAGTTCAGGTTGCGTTGTTGTTGCAAGGTTGAGAAAGAAGACCATAAATAGCACCCTTTTTGTTTACATTAAAATTCATGTAACAAAGGTCTAAAGTAGGCCCGCATCGAGTCAGCAACCCTGAGGTTACCCTGAAGTAGGACCTAATAGGATCTCAAATCCGTAAGTTTTAATTTAGCTTAACTTGGGCTTTAGGTAGAACTGGCCCTTTAGAATTTGGCCGTTCACGGCTCAGCTGGGATTTTGAACCCGACAAATAAATAAAATAGCATGGTCTGTTGAAAAAAGTGGTTAGAAATAACCGCATATATTTCCAAAGAAAATATAAACAAAATAAATAAAAATAAAAACCCTCGTTTCTAACCAACTAGTGAAGTTGGGTTTCCCTAATTAACCAAAAGAAGAAAAAAAAAAGTTTCTGGGACAAAGAAAAACGGAGCTTTGCCCAGTCTTGAAAATTTTTGACCGCATGAAGCGGGCCCCTTTTTTCTCAAAAAAAATTAAAATGCTCGTGGTTACCCAAACCGGGAAACTGAGCCAACCTTCAAACCTAACAACCTTTAATTAAATCGTATCCTTAATTAATAACCACTGCAATTAATCAAAACCCATGTTTAACTAAATAGAGGCCGATCAGAACTAGGTGCAAGTAAGTTAAAGAAAATAACTAAGGTAAGAGAAAAACTAGGTACCTAGACGAAACTCGAACCGGGCTACAACGGCCCTAACTCAATAATTAAATGGCTGTTATAGCCCCTATTAAAACCTAAAGGCAATATAGCCCTAACTTAACTTAAATAAAACCTTCTAAACCTTAAACCTTTAAAACCAAAAACTTAAGGGCAATCCAGCCCTAGCCTAACTTAACCTGCAAAACCTAGGTCTGGGAAATAGCCCCTACAAATAAATAACCTAGCAGTGTGTTAAACAATAACCTAAAACTTAACAACGAAAATTAAAAAAAACCTGGAAACTAAATGAAACTTATGAATCAGTTAGAAACTGAAAGGGTAACGTTCAACTGGCAACTTCATTTTTGGTAAGTCTAAATTAATTTTGATGAATTTAGCTTCACCATAGTTAGTAATCTGGCTGCTGACCAAATTTAACCTGAAAACCACTGCAACCTACAGTGAAAAAGTCTGTAGCTGTGTTGACAGTGTCTAAATAGGCCATTATTATTTCTATAATTACCGAGTCTATTTAAAGTAAACTTAACCTTAATACTACACCTAAATAAAAATAATATCTCTCAAGCTAAACAATAAATTTTTCAATATGGTCCTTCAGAACCGGATTCTACCCCAAGACTGAGTCAGTGACTATTTTTCGGCAAAGTTCTGATTGTGCAAATTGTAGCCCAAGTTAGGCCTAGACGGGTTGAGTATTATTGAATTAAGGTCCCAGGGTAAAAAGTTTGGTCGCCCAATTGCGAAACTTGGCCAGTCGTCTGTCGTTGTTTTGGCCTACATTTTACCGGTTTGGTTAATTTTGGGTTATTATTGAATTAAGGTCCCAGGGTAAAAAGTTTGGTCGCCCAATTGCGAAACTTGGCCAGTCGTCTGTCGTTGTTTTGGCCTACATTTTACCGGTTTGGTTAATTTTGGGTTATTATTGAATTAAGGTCCCAGGGTAGAAAGTTTGGTCGCCCAATTGCTAAACTTGGCCAGTCGTCTGTCGTTGTTTTGGCCTACATTTTACCGGTTTGGTTAATTTTGGGTTATTATTGAATTAAGGTCCCAGGGTAAAAAGTTTGGTCGCCCAATTGCGAAACTTGGCCACTTGTCTGTCGTTGTTTTTGGCCTACATTTACCAGTTTGGTTAATTTGGTTTATTATTCGTAGGCGAAGGTTGCAGACCAGTGCGCCAGTTACTTGGGTGGAAAATTTGGTATTCCATACTGGTGTTGGTTAGTACCCCACCTAGCAATTCAGTTTATTTGAAAGTAAAATTTGCGTTTGATCAGTTTGGTTAAGTATTTCTGCCAATTCAGCTCATTTGGTATTGAGCCCAATTGTTGTTTGCATTGAAGATGAGTGCATCTGAATTGAACAAATTTATAAAAAGGAGAAGCGCCTACAAAGGTCTAATTACAAAGGTCATTGCCACTATATATTCTGCCATAGAGCAAGAGGATTTACGCTTAGTGACTGCGCAGCTTTCCATATTAGAAACTAAAAAGGTTGCTCTAAGTGAGGTAAATGTTAAAATTTGAAGAGATTATTGATGATATAATTAACGTAGGCCTCCGAGCAAAAGAGTTTAGCAGCTCAGTACAGTTAGAGACCAGGTCTAATAATGAAACACAACACTCAACAAATGATGCTTGTGAAGTTAAGGTTAACAGATCTGTAGTTCAATTACCGAGGCTTGTACTAAAAACATTTTCTGGGAGTATTCAGGAATGGCAAGGATGGGCAGACAGTTTTCAATCAGCAGTTCATTCTAGTCAAGTGTTAAGTGCCGTGGAGAAGTTTAATTATTTGCGGTCCCTCTTGGAAGGGGAGGCAGCAAAGACTATAGCAGGATTAGCATTAACAGAGGCTAATTATAATGTGGCTTGGGATATATTAAAGAAACGGTTTGGTAAGCCAGAGATCTTAATTAAAAGCCACCTCCGTGCACTTTTAGCTATACCTCCTGTTAATAATCCTAATAGTGTCAAGGAGTTACGGCAGTTATATGATGAATTTGAAATTAGAACTAGGTCCCTGGACAACTTGGGTGTAGGAATGGAAAAGTATGGTATAATGTTGGTTCCTACACTGGAGTCTAAATTGCCTAGCTCAATTTTGCTTGAATTAAGTAGGGGACACTCTGCAGAACATGTGTACATCCCCCTTCAGCAGATGTTAAGTCTTTTAGGCACAGAATTAGCAAGACGAGAGGGAGTTGAGTTTGCACAATGGGATGGTAAACAAGGGGACAAAGGCAGGCACCGCACCAAAGTTTCCACAAAAAGGAATAGCCCAGGTACAGTGTCAGCTCTACATGCCTCCTCTGAGAATAAATTAAAGGGAATCAAGGAATGCATATTTTGCGAAGGCAACCACAAGTCATATAAATGTGAGGTGGCTGAGGCCTTACCCTTTGAGGAGAGAAAGGACAGGGTAACTAAGTCCACAGCATGTTTTAAATGTTTTTTGAAAGGTCATAGAGCAAGGTTTTGTAAGTTTAAAATTTTGTGCAAAAAATGTCATGGTAGGCATCAGCCATTATTGTGTGAAAACACTCTTAGTAGGCCTACCCCAGAAGTAGAGACATCAGTGGCACATGCCACTGCTATGCAAGGGAGTAAAGGTAAAGGGGGATTATTGCAAACAACTGCAGCCTTATTAATTGGGAATGAGGGAGAAGCTACTGTAAGAGTGTTGTTTGATAGTGGTAGCCAGTGTAGTTTTATTAAGGCCAGAATTTCCAGAAAATTGAAGTTTAAAGAACTTAAGAGGGAAAATTTAAGAATTTCTGGGTTTGGGGGTTCCGTTCAAAACCGAACCAAATTTAAGAAGGTAGAAGTTCTGGTTAAAGGGTTGTTACCGCAAAGTCCCACTATCAAGGTCCAAGCTGTAGAGATTGAGGAACTTTGTACTCCAGTCACTACTTGTTTAGATATGGCATGTGTCCAAGAATTGCAAGTTAAAGGAATTAATTTGGGCAATAATAAGTTTGAGGGAACAGAAGATATTAGTCTTTTGATTGGAGCTGACTATTATTGGGACTTCATCACTGGTAATATTGTCCGTACATCTCAAGGCCCGGTAGCTATTGAAAGTAAGCTAGGCTGGATGCTACATGGTAGTTATTGCAATGAAATGGAAGTTAAGGCTCTTTTTGTTAAGATTGAGGAGAACAGCCATGGTCTGGAAAGGCATTTGAAAGCGTTTTGGGAACTTGAATCTATTGGCATAAAGGACAACCAGGCAAGTACAGTGAACAATGATGTTTTAGAGCAATTTGAAAAAGGGATTGGGTTCAGAGATGGTTGCTATGAAGTTGGCCTACCATGGAAGGATTCTTGCAAACCCGGTTCAAACCTTCAGCTAGCTAATCGGAGGTTGGAGACTTCATTGTACAGGCTAAGAAAAAATTTGTTGTTAATTGAATACGATGAGGCCATCCTAAGTTATGTAAGGGAGGGCTATGCTGAAAGGGTGCAAGGTGAGCTGGTGAGCCAGGAGGCACATTATCTGTCACACCATGCAGTGGTACGGCGAGACAAAACTACCACCAAACTGAGGGTAGTTTTTGATGGCTCAGCCAAGGACAAAGGTGGTGTGTCCTTGAATGACTGTTTGGATGCTGGGCCAAATTTAAATGCAGATTTATTTTCCTTGTTACTGAGATTCAGGTTTGGTAGAGTAGCATTGACTGCAGATGTGAAGCAAGCCTTTTTGCGGATAAAGTTAAAACCAGAGGACAGAGATGCAGTAAGGTATCTGTGGGTGGATACGAAAGACTTGTTGGAAAATGAACCTAAGGTTCAAGCATATAGAATGAAGTCAGTGTTGTTTGGCCTCAGCTCTAGTCCATTTCTGTTGGCAGCTACTATGCAGTACCATTTTAAGAAATATTCTGAAGTCTATCCTAACACTATTGAACACATAAGGAAGAATTTTTATGTTGATGATTTGCTGTGTTCCGTGGATAATACAGAAATGGCTAAACAGATATTCATGGAGGCTAGAGCTATAATGAGGGAGGCTGGCATGGAGCTTAGAAAATGGCAGACCAATCATTCGCAATTACAAGAGTTTATGAGTCATTCCTGTGTAGTACCTGATGCAGCAGAAAGTATTGAGGATTCTGGTATTAAGGAGTTGTGGGCAATAGATGCAAAGGTGCTAGGCATTGTTTGGCAGCAAGATGATGATTTGTTTACCTTCAATGGGAAATCTTTAGAAGAGCTGGCTGAGAATAAGACAAGGTGGACAAAACGTACAGCTCTTAGTTTGGCTTCAAAGGTCTTTGATCCTCTTGGATTCCTGGCTCCATTTGTGATAAAGTCAAAAATTTGGTTTCAGAGCCTCTGGGAAATTGGACTTGGTTGGGACCAAGAGTTACCTGATCATATGGTGGTAAAGTGGAAATATTGGTTCAAAGAATTGGCACATCTTGGAGACATTGAAATCCCAAGATGGTACTTTGGAGAGTTGAACAATAGTCCAGACAATTTGGAGCTGCACATCTTTTGTGATGCAAGTGAGGAAGCCTATGCAACTTGTATTTATATAAGAGGCGCATTGCAAGAGGAAGTAAGTTGCAGGTTGGTTGCTGCAAAGAGTAGAGTAGCACCTTTGAAAAGGCTTTCTGTTCCAAGGTTGGAATTGATGGGTGCCGTTATTGCTAGTCGGCTTGCAATTACAGTGCGAAAGTCTTTGGCCCTCTATGAAATTCCAAGCTATTATTGGGCAGACTCCACTATAGTTTGGCACTGGTTAAGAAGTCAGGCAAGGAAATGGAAACCATTTGTTGCCAATAGGGTGGAGGAAATTCAAGCGCACACAGATCCCAAGCAATGGAAGCATTGTCCAGGCATCCAAAACCCCGCTGATTTACCAACACGAGGAATTTCAGCGAAAGATCTTTCACAGTCAAGTTTGTGGTGGAATGTGCCAGAGTGGCTAAAACTTGGAAGTGAAAACTGGCCTTCTAATCAGCCCATTGTAGGAGAATGCCAGGCTGAAGAAGCATGGGTGAGTGAGGTGAGAAAATGCGCTGTGAACAGTTGTCAAGTTATGCAGCAGGACCCCATATTGAGGCTTGAGGACATTAGCAGTCTGAAAAGATTGTTAAGAGTGACAGCATGGGTATATAGATTTACCAACAACATTAAGGGAGAAACAAGAAGGGAAGGAATTCTGAACAGTAATGAGATTCAGCAAGCCAGGAAATACTGGGTGGTATATATGCAGAAGGAAAAATTTGGTGAAGAGAGAGAATTGCTCACCAGCCATCCATTACAGGTTCTACCAACACATTCTGCGCTCAAGGGTTTGGATGTGTTTTTGGATCAAGATTTATTGAGAGTAGGAGGTAGACTACAGTTTTCTGGGCTTCCAGAGGAGAAAAGACATCCAATTTTGCTACCTTCTGGGGGGCACTTTGTGGGCCTTTTGATCCTGGATACTCATCATAAGCTGTTACATGCGGGAGTTAGAGAAGTGATAATAGAGATTAGACAACAATTTTGGATTCCCAAAATTAGACAAGTAGTGAAAAAGGTCTTGCATAAATGTGTGGTTTGCAAGCGTTGGAGTGCAAAGCCTTATTATGAAAAGGTGGCTCCACTTCCAAGAGAACGGTGTCTCTATACTGCCCCATTTGATGTAGTGGGAGTAGACTTTGCAGGGCCAGTCTATGTGTATAAGCGAGGAGAGTCTAACAAAGGTTATATATGTCTTTTCACCTGTGCTACCACCAGAGCAATCCATTTGGAGTTGGTAAGCAACTTAAGTAGTGATGTATTTGTTTTGGCCTTTAAAAGGTTTGTGAACAGAAGGGGTTTCCCAAATAAAATCATATCGGATAATGCAAAAACCTTCAAAAAGGCTGCAAAGGAACTCCAAGAAATTTGGTCCTTGCTAAAAGAGGAAGGATTCCAATCCTACTTTTCACACCAAGGGGTACTGGGAGTTTATTGTTGAGAGAGCACCATGGTGGGGAGGATTTTGGGAAAGGCTAGTGAGAAGTGTAAAGTGTCCATTAAAGAAACTTTTAGCTAATGCTCATTTGAGCAAAGAAGAATTCTGCACTGTTTTATGTGAAGTAGAAGCAATGGTGAACAGTAGGCCTATCACTTTTGTTTACAACAGTATGCAGGATGCAGAGCCATTGACACCAAATCATTTTCTTTGTGGTAAACGATTAACATCAAGCCCCAGTGTGCCAGAAGACTTGCAGCCTATCCAGAGCACTCAAGGAGAGTTAACCAGACGGTTCAGGTACCTTGAAGAGCTACAAGATCAGTTATGGAAGAGGTGGCAGATGGAATACTTGCCAGAACTCAATTATTACCCATCAGGCAAGGTAAAGGGCTCCAATGCAAATTGTATCAAGGTGGGAGAAGTGGTAATGATTGGGGATGAAAGACCAAGGCAATGCTGGAAGCTTGGCATAATTGAAGAGTTGTTTGTTGGCAAAGACAATTTAGTTAGGTCTGCACTGGTAAAGACTTCAGGAGGAAAGTTAAAGAGACCTATACAAAAACTCTATGCTTTAGAAATCAGCAAAAACACAGATAGTCAAGATGAAACATTTGAGTTCCAGCCTCATGGAGAAGGCTTGGCTAACCTTGCAGAAGGTAATGACAACAATGCCTCTTCGGTGGGGAGTGTTAGAAAATCTAGAAGAGGAAGAACCATTGTTGTCCCAAGGCGATATGATGACTAAGCTGATTGATGCAGCATTGCTTGTATATATTAAGTTAAGGTGTATATATATCCATCTCATAATTGTAAGGTTAGTGAAAAATTAACTTAATTTAGAGCTAGCATTTTTGAGCTCTTGTGGCATCATTGTTTGGTCACTGTTGGCATCATTTTGGGCGCTGCGCGTCTTTTCTACTCGTTTGTGGGATGTCGTACGTACAGGGTGTGGTCTTGTAGAGAGCTCTCTTGCAATTCAGTTTGGTTGTTTAGATACAAGATTGTTGCACCGTGCAATAGTCCAGGTTGCGTTGTTGTTGCAAGGTTGAGAAAGAAGACCATAAATAGTACCCTTTTTGTTTACATTAAAATTCATGTAACAAAGGTCTAAAGTAGGCCCGCATCGAGTCAGCAACCCTGAGGTTACCCTGAGGTAGGACCTAATAGGATCTCAAATCCGTAAAGTTTAATTTAGCTTAACTTGGGTTTCAGGTAGAACTGGCCCTTTAGAATTTGGCCGTTCACGGCTCAGCTGGGATTTTGAACCCGACAAATAAATAAAATAACATGCTATCCCACACTTCCCTCTCATAAACAAAATACTCAACACAAACATGCACAATAACACCAAAAGGTGGCTGAGCAAGTATCTTTCAGGAAGATACTCACATGTCACATTTAAAGGCAAGTCATCCAAAAACAAGCTTTTTCCGAATGGGGTCCCTCAAGGCTCTGTTCTCTCACCAACACTCTTCAACTTATACATGCATGACATTCCAACATCCATAGATAACAAGCTTACCTTATCATCATATGCAGATGACATCACTCTAACATCCACCTACAACAACATCGACACCGCTACAAATAACCTACAAACATACATAAACAGTATACAAGACTGGCTCTCACACAATAGACTCAAAGTAACGCCCACAAAATCAACCATCACCTTGCTTACAAGCAACACAAAAGAACACCAGATAACTCCACAGATTACATTAAACAACACCAACATTACACACACTCACAAGACCAAAATACTTGGGGTCACATACAACACATCATTATCTTTTGCAAACCACATTCAGGACATTAAAAACAAATGTACGTCAAGACTTAACGTACATTAGATGTTGTTTCCTGCTGGACACCAGCAGGAAACAACATCATTCATATACAAACAATATATTCGCTCAGTTATGGACTATGCTAGCTCATGCTGGGCACCCATTATCTCAAACACACACATAAACACCTTACAGACAATACAAAACAACGCACTTCGTATCATTACAGGATGCACTCAAACAACATCAATAGAACACCTGCACACAGAAACAAAAATATTGAAAGTTAGGGAACATTTAGACATGAGGGGAACACAATTCATGGCAGCAGCGACAACTAACCCACAACACCCTTACCACTACATGTACAATCACGCACCGACACCTCGCACCATTAAGGTAACACCAGAGACATTATAACCAAATACTCCATTCCATACCACGCCCCACAAACATCACACAGTACAGAAAACACATACACATACTCACCTAACCCACAAAGCACTGACACGACTCGATCCGAATGCGGTCCTAGGTGCGAAGCCGCCACCTATTGACAGGTCAGAGACCAGCCTGAGCAGATTGGATCGAATTAACTTAGCATGATTCCGATGTGGACATCACCCCAACTTACAGACATATAAACACAGACTAGACAACTCCACAGACGACACCTGCCACCTGTGCCAGGACACACCACAAACAATTGAACACATTATGACAGACTGTACCGCTCTAGCACAACATAGAACACAACACAACATCACTAGTGCGCTGAACCTCTGGTCCACTCTGGAGAGGGCGATCGGTTACCTGCTTGCCGCCCGGCTTGCTGGATCAGGGTGCGCTGATCGGCTAACTAACAACAACAACAACTACAACACCGAGGCGTCTTGTATAAGTATATATATATATATTATATATATATATATATATATACAGGGCGTCCCAAAAAAATGTATACACACTTTAACAGCTGATAGCTCAATTGATGTTTCTTTCTTTCCAAGTTAAACCCATTAGAATTAATAATGGCAGTCAGACTAAGCTTTGAACAAAGGAAATTCATTCTAAAATGCTACTGGAAGTGTGAAAACGCAGTTGAAGTGCAAAGACAGTTTAGGAGGGAGTTTCAAACAGATCCACCAACGCGACTTATCATCACTCGAATTAGAGATAAGTTTGAAGCCGATGGAACTGTTCAGAATGTCCACAAGAAGCGTTCCGGAAGACCACGGACATCGACAAGCCCCACAAAGCAAGAAAGAGTACTGGAAACGTATCACCAAAGTCCAAGAAAATCTGTGCGGCAAGCGAGTCGTGAGGTAGGAATTTCAGAATCGTCTGTCCAACGCATTTTGAAGCGCTGTCAATGGAAAAGTTACATTCCAAGATTAGTCCATGCTATTAATGAAGATGATGATCCGGACCGAAGAGTGGAGTATTGCGAGTGGTACTTGGCACGATGTGGATGTGGATTGGACGAAGGGGTTTCGTAGAATACCCTCCGCGTTCACCAGACCTCACACCACTAGACTTTTTTTTATGGGGATACTTAAAAGACAAAGTCTACGCTATAAAACCTGCAACAGTCGCTGAATTGAGAGCAGCCATTGAACGAGAATGCACACAAATACCAAACGAAATGTTTCGTGATGTTTGCGATTCCATTGCTTCGCGTTATCAGCAGTGCCTGGACCAGAACGGACGTCAGTTTGAAAACAGGCGTCGACAAAACAATTAAATAATGTCTGTAGATTCTATTACATTTTGAAAATGAAATGTATTTTAATAAACACTGCCTTTATAATTATTTAAAGTGTGTATACATTTTTTGGGAACGCCCTGTATATATATATAATAAATTTAGGGTGTCTCTTATTTTCGAAGTGTTGATTTTTTTAGGTTGCGCCCCCTCAACTAGTTCCATTGGTTGAAAAAACATCACATATAAAAATTGTTTTGGATTGAACAATTTTTAGAGGTCGCCCCCGCTTATTAAAGTTCATAAAATATAGCTATTATTTATGCAATTAATATTTGAAATTACTAGCAGTTGTCAAGTATACTAAACATGTTTTTAATTAATTAATCATCATATTTATGATGAATTCAATTAAATGAATATATTAGAGATAATTGTCAAGTTTGTAGCTGAAAATATTGCTTGATAAGACAAGATCAACCTGTTTAAACATGTTTCATCAAGAATGCTCCAGATTATGTTGCAATTGTTTATTTGTCATCATTCAGTGTTCTGCTGTCATAAGTAAAAGGTGTGTAACTGTGTATCCAATATTCCTACTCAGCAGGAACCTCGCATGAAGAAGTTAGAGAATTTCTTTAACGAATGGACTTGCTTAAAGAAGCATGCTTCCAGAACAAGCCAGAGCCATAAAACCAAGGAGGCTGATTTTGTAGAGCGATTGGAAGATCTCTTTGACATCGCCCATGGAGACGCTAAGAAGCTGATGAAGAATCGTGAGGACTGGGAGTTCCTTCAACTGCAAAGACAAAAAGGTCGTCCTGGCTCAATCGGTGGTGTGGACACTGTACATCTTCACCGCACAAAAAATGCAGTCAAACGGTTGGAAGCTGAGGCAGAGAGGAAAAGAAAGTCAGAATCTTTGATGGAGGCGTCTACTAGTCAAGTTGTACTGGCTTCTTCCACATCTTCCAGCAACACTGATGAAAGTGAGAATGAGGAGGAGGAGCCCAAAGGAGCTTGTGCTTTACCAAAATCTAAGAAAAAAAGAGGCATGAAAAACATCATGACTATTCAGATGTCTGCTGCCCTGGATCGTACACAAATTTCCTCTAGAAAGGCAACATTTATCCTCGCAGAGGCAGCTAAAAGCTTTGGTTTGGACGCTTCAGATTACAACATAAACCAACATTCTATCCATCGCCTTCGAAATAAGAACCGAGCTCGTCATGCTAAAGAACATAAGGAGCATTTCCATGGAGAATGTTCTATGACAGTCCACTGGGATGGCAAGATGATGGAGGACCTCACCTCGCACAAGCACATTGATCGTCTCCCAGTACTTGTGTCAGGACCTGGTGTTGAACAGCTGCTTGGTGTCCCCAAAATCCCAAACTCAACTGGAGTAGCACAAGCTGAAGCCGTCTTTAACTGCCTGAATGAATGGGGAATTACAGAGAGAGTAAAAGCAATTTGTTTCGATACAACAGTTTCAAACACGGGTCAATATAGTGGAGCCTGTGCTCTCATCGAAGCAAAATTGGGACATGATGTTTTGTACTTGCCTTGTAGACACCATGTTTTAGATTTATTGTTGGGAGCTGCATTTGAAGCAACATTGGGATCTACATCAACTGGTCCAGAGATATTGATCTTTAAGCGTTTTCGTGACAATTGGACTTCTGTTGATCAAAGCCAGTTCCAAACAGGTGAGACAGACACGATTACTAAAGAAGCAATTATCCAGTCTAAAACTGAACTAATTCAGTTTGCTAGATCCCAGGCACCTATGCTACGGGATGACTATCAAGAACTTTTGGATCTGTCCATCATCTTTCTTGGAGGTGTCCCCAATAAAGGCATCAAGTTTCGTGCACCAGGTGCCATGCATCGAGCTCGCTGGATGTCCAAAGCGCTCTATTCTATCAAGATGTGGCTTTTTCGAAACCAGTTCAAGATGACTGAGACTGAAGAACGAGGAATTCGAGATCTTTCCCTTTTTTTCTGTTCTCATCTATATGAAGGCTTGGACAACATCCTCACTCCCTATTGAAACCCCATTTAATGACTGGCTCCTTATGAGGTCATTGATTAATTATCCTAACAAAAAGATTTCTGATGCAACTAAAAAAAAGCTCTCTAACCACTTATGGTACCTGTCTGAAGAAGCAGTTGGTCTTGCTTTCTTTGATGAGCGAATTACTACAGATGTAAAGAAACGCATGGTAAAGGCATTAGAAGATGAGTCCACTGATAGACCACCCAAGCGTCCTCGGATTCCTGAATCGACCTTCTGCTCTGGTGAAGGACTACACCAACTTGTTACAAGAAATACTAGAGAATTCTTTACTAAGCTGAATTTGCCAGAAGGATTTCTGAACAAGGCACCCAGCACTTGGACATCCAACTGTGAATATTTAAGGGCCAGAGCTATTGTTGCAGCTCTATCTGTTGTAAATGACCGGGCAGAACGTGCAGTAGCTTTAGTTCAAGAGCTGAATAAGAAATTGACAGTGGGGGAAGAGCAGCTCCAGTTCCTGCTCCAAATTGTTGCAAAACACCGCCAGAGTCACCCAGTTCCATCAAAAACTGTTCTTCTCAAAAAATAACCATCAATGAGGTCGCACTTTAAAATACACCATATTGTATAATCATTGTATATTAAATAAATGTTGTATAAGGAAATAATGCTAATTAAAGTAATTAAAGTATGTAAATAGCACTGGCATTTTGAATTTATCTCTATATAATAAACTAATGGGTTTTTTTTGTAGCAATGCTTCATTGCTGATTGTAAGCACACCGGACAAAAAATTAGTCACCCCTAATAGCACCGATAGTAGGAAGTTCAAGGTCACACAGAGGGCGCTGATGTAGCATTGGTAAGTGACAAGTAGCGGTGACGTAGCACACAGGATCAGATCTGTTTCGTGAGGTGGTGAAGAACAAAGTGTGTGTTGGATATAGTCTGCAAAATGGGTCGTGAGGCAGACGTTACTCAGTGGCAAAAAGGAGCCATCGTGTTTGGCAGAGCCCACGGACACAAAATGTCTGAAGTAGCCCAATTTGTTGGTGTGTCAACGCGTACTGTCCAGCGAGTTTACAAAGAGTGGTGTAGTTCGCAATCAACTGACAATCGACGGCGTAACTGTGGCCGGAAAACAATTCTCGACAATAGGGGCCGCCGCCATGTTTCTCGTCTAGTAACTGCAAATCGTTTTCAAACCAGAGAACAATTGCTCCAAGAAACCAATGAGGTTCTCCAGCGACCAATTTCCGAACGGACATTGCGACGAGAACTGCATGCGATGGACATCTGGAGCAGGGTACTACGGAAGAGGCCGCTGTTAACAGCAAGTCACAAATTGGCACGTTATAAATGGGCTCAGAGGCACAAAAACTGGACTGCGGCAGATTGGAAACGTGTAATTTGGTCCGATGAGTCCCGTTTTTGTTTGTTCTCCAATGATGGGAGGTGACGAGTACATCGCAGGTCCAATGAAGCCTTTAATCCTGAATGCGTCGAAGGTGTTGTTCAGACTGGAAACAGAAAGTGAAGCGCAGGAATAGACACCCACGGACTCTGGCGGAACTTCGGGACCGGCTGATGAACGAGTGGCAGCAAATCGATGTTCAGTACAAGCACAACCTCGTAGAGTCTCTGCCTCGCCGGATTCGTGCGGTTATCAAGGCCAGAGGCGCCGTCACACGTTATTAGGTACATTCTGAGAGGGGTGACTAATTTTTTGTCCGGTGTGCTTATATAAAAAAAGAGCCAGGAAGGATTTTGGATAGGAGAAAAAGGATTGGGATAAAGAAGGATTGAGGACCAAATGATGGATTATAACAACATCAAGGATAGGTTAGAAAAGGACCAATGATAAATAAGAAGGCCGATACTTATAAAAACGAATCAAACTAAAAAAAGAAGGAAGGAATTATGTGTATAATGAGCATAATCATATGTCAGGAGCTATTATGCCATGGTCACCATTTTTATTAGCCGGGGGGCGACCCCTAAATATGAGCCAATTTGTGTCAAACTTTCAAGTTTTAGTTTTTATGCTAAATGGAACTATTTTAGGGGGCGCAGATAAAATAATTCAACATTTCAATTTTTGACTACCCAATAAGAGACACCCTAAATTATATATATATATATATATATATATATATATATATATATATATATAGGGGTGTAACGGAATTTCTACACCATATGGTAATGAATATTGGATTTCTACATATGGCTGGGAAATTAACGAAAGAATCATAAGTCCAAATACAGTATTACACTTTATTTAATAATCGAAATTCTCTCAAAACGTTCGTCTTTCGTTGATTTCCCAGCCATACCTGAAAAAAAATTATCCTGTGGTGCGTGAATTGTTAAAATATGAAAATGAAAATAAAAATGAAAAATGAAAATGAAAAGGTTTATTGGCAGACAAATATTATTAATACAATGACACTTCACATACTAAGGATAGAAATATGTACAGTTGCTTAGAAATAATTCAGTAATGTCGGAGTTAAGTGGAGCTACAGACAGACGTTTTCGTACCAAGAATTTCATAGCTTAGAGGATAAACGGCAGGACTCATGGATAGCTTGGATAATTCAGTTTGGTCTATTTTTTCATTCTTTGCATTAGACTCTATTAAGCACGTCTTGTTACTTCCGGGAAACTCGAGACATTGCGGGTAGCAAACATTTGCGAAGCTGAGCATCTCGGGAGTAATTTATGTAAGAGTCTAAAAGACCGGTTGTACAGCAAATTTAGAGTTCTGCCAGACCCTTTTTTATAATTCACCCACAGTTGCTGTCCGTATATATGACTGCAGAAAGTACGAAAGAGGGTGTCTTTAACTTCACATGTACAGAACCGAAAGCTCCTTTAACACAAAGGCTTCGAGATTGTTTTCTTATATCTGAGTCATCACTTAAGGAGCTGATAATAGTTTGACCCAAATACTTAAACTCTTGTACTTCCTCAATTACTTTACCTCTCATTTTAAACCTAATATCAGCTGGCTCATTACAGCTTTCAGGATGAAATTGCATTACATTAGTTTTTATAACATTAAAAAGAATATCATGTTTATGCGAATACACTTCGCAGACTTTTAGTAGCCGATCCAGACCTTTAACAGAGGGACTTATTAACACCATATCATCGGCATAAACTAAGTTATTTATCCTTGTGTTATCTATACAACATCCCACTGTTGCCTCATTAAGTGAAGCAATTAATCCGTCAATATACACATTAAACAGCATAGGAGAGAGAGCAAGGAGCCTTGTCTCACCCCGAAAGAGGAGCCAAAACATTCGGACAGTACATTGCCCCACCTAACGGTAAAAGATTGGTGGGAATACAAAAATTTCAATAAATTTAATATGTACATGAGAACCTTCCTGTCTTCTAGCTTTTTTAATAAAATGTTGTGGTTCACTCTATCATATGCCTTACTTATATCTAGGAAACAGCTATAAATAGTTGAATTACTGTCAATGTATTTAGATATTGTTTCTTTAAGTACATAGATACACAGATCAGTTGAGTGGGACCTTTTAAAAGCCAAACTGATTAGATGTCCATAGGTAATCATTTAATCGGAGTAACAAGAGTTTTTCTAGTAGTTTCGAGAAGCAGGAAGCGACAGCAACAGGCCTGTAATTATTGCTGGACAGAATGTCTCCATACTTATTTTTGACCAGGGGCAAGATATATACCCTCATGAACTCTGCAGGGATATAGCTATGAGTCCTAGAAAGTCTAGAAGAGGAAGAGCCATTGTTGTCCCAAGGCGATATGATGACTAAGCTGATTGATGCAGCATTGCTTGTATATATTAAGTTAAGGTATATGTATATCCATCTCATAATTGTAAGGTTAGTGAAAAATTCACTTAATTTAGAGCTAGCATTTTTGGGCTCTTGTGGCATCACTGTTTGGGCACTGTTGTACTCTTGTAGGATCATTTTTTTTGCGGGGGCACTGGCGCGTCCTTTCTACTCGTTTGTTGAATGCGGCACTTACAGGGCATGGTCTTATAGAGAACTCTCTTGCAATTCAGTTTGGTTGTTTAGATACAAGATTGTTGCATCGTGCAATGGTGCAGATTGTGTTGTTGTTGCAAGGTTTAGAAAGACCATAAATAGTACCCCTTTTGTTTTTTATCTTAATTTTATGCAACTGAGGTAGGACCTAATAGGACCTCCAAGTCCGTAAGTTTTAGTCTAGCTCAACTTGCGCTGTAGGTTGAAGTAGCCCTTCAAAGCTTGGCCGTTCAGGTCTCAGCTGGGATTCTGAATCCAATAAAATAAAAAATAACAATGAGCAAACATGGCTGATAAGAGCAATGATATATGCAGACATACTAAGTCATTGGCATATTTTAAGTGCTCATTCGTTAGGTCATCTACCCCTGACGCAGAACCAGTCTTTAACTCTTTAATTAGCCTCTTTACTTCAGGAACTGACATCAAAGTATTTCCTTTGTCCCTCCCACAGGCGTTTCGCTGCAATCTATCTTAAGATTATCCCTACTCACACTTTTAAGAATGTTAGAGTAGTGGTTTTTCCACAGCTTTGCAATTTCATCTTCCCCCGACACCCCATCGATTGTCGGAGGGAGGACACTTTTGACACCCGTTTGATTCTTAACAAATTTTCAAAAAAAAATTATTATCGTTATTTATGCGAGCTTCACAGGCTTTTGATGCTCGAATAGACTCTTCTTCCTGTTTACATCGCTGTATGGCCACCTTATACTGACCCCTACTTTTACGCATATTCATGTATACTGGTCCTAATCTGGGTCTACCATGAAAGCACCACAAATCGTAGGCATCTTTCGATTCCCTCTTCAGGGGGGCAATAAAATCATTCCATCCAGGAATAATCTCAGTATGATAGTTGGAAGATCTAATCATGGGGCTTCCTGCTTCTCTTAATACTTTAACAGGGATACTATCTTACTATAATACCTACCGTATTTTCCGGCGTATAACGCGCACTTTTTTTTCCCTCAAAATACTCCAAAAATCACCCTGCGTTAAAATTAACTCGTTAAAATTGTACATGTGAAGTGAGGTAGGAGGTATATTTTTTCCTAAATTTTTATTTTCCTAAATTTTCTCTTCAAAATAATTTTCTCTCCAAAATTAGGGTGCGCGTTATACGCCGGGAAATACGGTATCTACGAGTTTACAGTGAGAATCTTTTGAGCAAGGATTACTACAAGCAAGATGCAAAATTTCTAAATTATTAAAGAGGTGACCCGTTCTGTCTTTGTATTCTATTCTCTGTTGCATATTAACATTAGATAAATCGACGCAATTATTCTTACCTATTGAGTTCTTGTTATGTCGTGTTGCGCATAAACTGGTAAAATTAATTAATAGTTCTATTGGTTTATGATCAGAAAGAAGGAAATCATGCAGAATATGAACTCTAACAATTCGATCCTTTAGATTATTACTAGTGAGACAATAATTATCAATCCACCTGGTGGTACCACCCATATCACTAACGTATGTAAAATTACCACTGGTTACCCCGAATACATCTACATCACTTATACTTAATTTGGCCGACTGGTACATGTTGCCTAATTCTACAAAGAATTCAGATTTCACATGCGTTAAAGTCCCCCCATTATTATACAGGGTGTTTAAAAAGTCCCTATCTATTTCAGTGAAAACGTAGCAAAAAGGGTAAAATTCAATAACAGTATAATAGAAGGCATACATTTAATGAATACTTAATCATATGATTCTACATGAGCACCATCAGTATCTCTACAGAGTTCGAATCTGTCAGTAGCATTGCGGAACACATTTTGGAACATGACAGGGGTTATTTTTGTAACTGCTGTTACGATACGAGCACATAAATCTTGCAGATCTGTAACCCTCGTTTGATAGAAGTTTGATTTGGTAAAGCCCCATGCAAAGAAATCCAAGGGAGTTAAGTCAGGAGATCGACCCGCCCAGGGCCTGTTGCCTCCATGTCCGATCCACCGATTTGGAAATTGTTCATTTAGGTACTCCCGAACAATGTTTGCGTAATGACAAGGTACCCCATCTTGTTGAAAGACGACGGTGTTTAAAATGCCATCTGAATGAAGTTGGGACATTTACGTGCTTGTATCGTAACAGC
Source organism: Bathynomus jamesi (assembly GCA_023014485.1). Classification (NCBI taxonomy): domain Eukaryota; kingdom Metazoa; phylum Arthropoda; class Malacostraca; order Isopoda; family Cirolanidae; genus Bathynomus; species Bathynomus jamesi. Next base: position 2,778,294 of record JAJOZX010000006.1, on the reverse strand, counting down.
AGTTACAAAAATAACCCCTGTCATGCTCCAAAATGTGTTTCCGCAATGCTGCTGACAGATTCGAACTCTGTAGAGATACTGATGGTGCTCATGTAGAATCATATGCTTAAGTATTCATTAAGTGTATGCCTTCTATTATATTGTTACTGAATTTTACCCTTTTTGCTACGTTTTCACTGAAATAGATAGGGACCTTATAAACATCCTGTACAGTGAGAATATTTGGGGTTATCTGATAAGGACTTAATTTTGTACAGCAAATGAATGTATTCATCTAGATTACTGCCTTAATATATATATATATATATATATATGCAATAAAATCACAGAACAACACATGATCTTTTTAATAAGCAAACAACCACAGAGAAAAGGAAAAGGAAACATGAAATCCAAGCGCTTATATATATATATATATATACACACCCCACAGAGGGGTCGACCGCAGGTCGATCCTGAACCGTCGTTTAAACGCATCAAAAGTTATATACGATGGGCGGTACGAAAGTAATGCCTACTATTGTATTTACGAACTGAAAAATGAGAGGCGTTACTTTCGTACCGACGCGACGCCTCGGTGGTGTAGTGGTTAGCGTCGCTGACTACGAATCCATCGGCCCCGGGTTTGAGACCCGACGGCAGCCGGCGCGCAGCAAAACCCAGCTGTTCATCCTTCCACACAATAAAGAAAGTGGTTGGTAGATAAATAGGTACCCTAGGTGGCCTAGTGGTTAAGACGCTGGGGTGCTGATGGGGCGGGGTTCGGATTCCACGTTAAACTGTAGGTCTAAGGTGGAGTGAAAAGCTTGACCTTCGTCAGAATGAACAATTCGGGCGGAAGCTAACCAAAGGTTTTATATATATATATATATATATATACACCAAAGGTTATACGTATATATACACCAAAGGTTATATATATATATTATATATATATATATATATATATATATATATAAAGCAAACAACCACAAGGAAAAGGAAACACAAAGTCCGATCGCTTTCGTGATATATTCACATTATCAAGGAAGAATATATATCACGAAAGCGATCGGACTTTGTGTTTCCTTTTCCTTGTGGTTGTTTGCTTATTAATAAGGTCACGTGTTATTTTGTGATTCTAGTGCATATATATATATATATATATATAATATATACAGGGTCTGTCAATAAAAAACTAAGCCAATTTGAAATCTCTATAAAATGCACAATTTGATAGAGATTTCAAATATTTTTTACACTAAATAAATAAAAGGCTCATAAATAATCTTTGATAATTTTATAACTTTATTTTAAATATTTTAGGAGTTATGCGGTTATTCTACAGATTGCGAAAATTTCAGTTTTTCTCATTATGTAATATCTTCTTTTTTCTCTTTTTCAGAATTTGTTTAGATTTAAAATTTTCGTGAATACCTCTAAATATGCCATTCTCACATGAAGATAAAATAATTATAAAGCATTATAGAGTTGAAAAAGGTTATAGTGCAAGGAAATTACTTTCTGAATTCGATTATAAAGGATGGACTAGATCAGGTTTAGATTACTTATTGAGAACTATCGATGAAACAGGAAGCATTGAAAGGAAGGTTGGTAGTGGGCGACCAAAATCAGTTAGAGTAGATGAAAATATTCAGAAAGTGGAGGAACGTATCCTTAGTCAAGGGGATCGACCTGGTAGCCACATGACACCTGCTCAAATATCAAAAGAACTAGAAATATCAGAATCAAGCGTAAGAACGATTATTAAATCTGATCTGCAAATTAAACCATTTAAAAGAGTGCATGGACAAAGATTGTCAGAAGTAAACTGTCAGAAAAGAGTTGAGAAATCCAAACGTATTTTACGTATAATAACTGAAGATAAACTTTCCAAGACATTTTTTACGGATGAAAAACGTTTTACGGTAGAGCCACCAAGAAACTCACAGAATGACTGGGTTTATTCTGATGTTGCGAAGAAAAATGAAATCCAAGATGAAAGACTGTACGCAACAAGGAGTCACTTTTCTTCTTGCGTCATGGTTTCTGTTGGAGTGTCCAAGTTGGGAAAAACTTCAATATTTTTTATTGAGCCAGGAGTGAAAACACTAGGGAACAACATTTTTGATTCTTGAAAACTATTTGGTGTTTCTTATAGAACATTTGATGCTGATTCCAAATATGGTTTCAGAATATTTCTATCACCCATAGTTTTCGAGAAAATAATATTTCCATTTACTCAGAGTTTTCCCAAAATATTAGTTAAAATTAAGTGTACTAATTTAATTTTACTTTCTTTTTTTTCCAGGTTAACTATATTTAATAGTATTTTTTGCATTAAAAAAATATAGCTATTTAAACAAACAGATTTTTAATAAAAAGAAATAAATTTTTTTCAAGTTTTGCTCAAATTTTAAATTTTTTCATAGTAGAAAAAACTGGTTTTTCATTCCAAAAAGTTTTCCGTGATTTCAATAATTTTCCGCCAGCATGAATCGAAACTGTATTAATCCCAGAGATACATTTTGCTACGTATGTGGAGAACTGACCATAATGGCACAGAGGAAAACGATGACCCCACTCGTGAAGAAGGCTTACGAACTTTATTTTGGATGTAAGGTAGGCGACCAAGACAAATCCTGGGCACCTCATATCTCATGCATTTCCTGTGCCGTCACTCTTAGGGGTTGGATTAAAGGTACCCGCAAATCTATGCCATTTGCCATACCAATGATTTGGAGAGAGCCCAAGGATCACCTAACGGATTGCTATTTTTGTATGACTAACGTTTCAGGATTCTCTGCCAAAAATAAACATAAAATTCAATACCCAAATCTTGCATCTGCCATGAGACCAGTACTACATGACGATGATAACCCAATTCCAACTCCCCCAAAGTCATGGACACTGGCTGAAGAGTCTGAAGTTGAACCAATGGAAATGATGACACTAAAGATACAGACTTTCAGCAACCTGAATCAAATAAACCACGTATGATAACGCAGGTTATGCTGAATGATCTCGTGAGAGATTTGGACCTTCCGAAAAAGAAAGCGGAATTATTGGGCTCCAGGTTACGTGAATGGAATTTGCTGGCAAAAGATACAAGCATATCGGCGTTCCGCACTCGCCAAAAAGATCTGATGCAGTATTTCTTCTCGTCAGGTGGTTTATGCTACTGTAATAATGTAAATGGACTGCTGTTAGCTCTCGGTCATGAGCACAAATCTGAAGATTGGCGTTTATTTATTGACTCTTCGAAGCTAAGCCTCAAGGTTGTACTACTTCACAATGGAAATAAATACCCTTCCATTCCTGTAGGGCACGCTGTCCACATGAAGGAATCTTACGAAAATATGAAACTCATCCTTCAGCAGATTAATTATGACCAGTTTCGTTGGTATATATGTGGGGATTTAAAAGTCGTCGCGCTTCTTCTGGGAATGCAGCTCGGTTATACGAAGTTCTGCTGCTTCCTTTGTGAATGGGACAGCAGAGCCAGAGATTCGCATTTTTTTGTAAAGGATTGGCCACTTCGTCAAAAATGTATCCCAGGACTGAAGAATGTGTCTCATGAACCCTTAGTTGACCCCAAGAAAATATACTTACCGCCACTTCACATCAAACTTGGCATCATGAAAAATTTTGTCAAAGCAATGAACAAGGAAGATGAGGCATTCAAATATTTGAAGAAAAAGTTTTCACGACTAGCGATGCAAAGATAAAAGAAGGGATCTTTGTTGGTCCCCAAATCAGAGAGCTCATGAAAGATCAAAAGTTTGATGATGCCTTGAGAGGAAAAGAAAAAGTGGCATGGGAGGCCATGAAGAATGTTGTCACAAATTTTCTAGGGAACATCAAAGCCTCTAACTATGAAAAAATAGTGCAGGACATGATTGAAGCATATAGGTTATTGGGATGTAATATGTCACTAAAAATCCATTTCTTGCACTCCCATTTAGATTTCTTCCCTGAAAACCTCGGCGACGTAAGCGATGAGCATGGAGAAAGGTTCCACCAAGATATAGCTACTATGGAGAAACGCTACCAAGGGAGGTGGGATCCGGCAATGTTAGCTGATTACTGCTGGACATTGATGCGAGAAGCTCCTAATGAAAACTACAAGAGAAAATCCGTGACAAAGAAGTTTTAAGAAGAATATTTTAAATGCCAATCTGCCACTAATATAATTTTTATGAAGTATTTTTACTAACTTCTATACACTTTTTGAATAAATATTAAAATACAAATTTCTCAGTAACCTTGGGTGATAGAGAAATTCTACGGCTATATTCGGAATCAGCGGAAAACATCCTATAAGACCGACCTGTTCACGTCCAAGAAACAAAAAAAAAGTTAAAATTTGTTTCCCAGTGAAATTAATGCTCAATATTATTCAAATACCCTGTTTGAGAAAATGCTTCCAGAAATGAGAAACTTGGCTAGTCAAGGTTACTGTATTTTTCAACAAGATGGTGCAACATCACAAGTAGTATAGCCGAAAAAGGGGAGAGTGCAAGAATGTTGCAGGTTATTATGTAATGTTGCAAAGGGGGGAGGGGGTGGGGGGTTATAAAAAATAAAAAAAATAAAAAAAATAAAAAAGAAAAAAGAAAGAAAAAAGAAAAAAATTCCCCCAAAGGGGGGATGCTGCAGGTGCAACAAGGGGGTCATGAAACTTGGAGGCGGCGTTATCCCCCAAGAGAAAGGAGAGAGAGGAGGAGAGAAAGGAGGAGAGGTGTTCACCTGGCAGGAGCCAAGTGCACACTAAGACTTCAGCCGAGTTGGCGTTGTTTTATAGGCTCCTAATCAGCCAGAATCAGCCAGTTGGCTGAGCCAAGGTGAGAGAGACGCCTGAAGGAGAGAGAGAGACAGCTGAAGGAGAGAGAGACCTGAAGAAGAGAGAGATAGATGCCTGTAGGAGGGAGAGACGCCTGAAGGAGAGAGGATAGGTACACATGCAGGAGGTACACATGCAGGAGGTACACACACACATACGCACACATGCAGGAGGTACACATGCAGTAGTTACACATGCAGGAGAGAGCTGAAGGAGGGAGAAGACGCCTGTAGGAGAGAGAGAGAGAGAGAGAGAGCTGAAGGAGGGAGAGACGCCTGTAGGAGAGAGAGAGAGAGACGCCTGAAGGAGAAGAGAGAGAGTAGTTGCCTTTAAGGCATATTATTTTCGTTTTCCTAACCTAAGAGGCCACTAAGGGGTTTACCAAAGGGCCAAAAAAGAAGGACCAGAGGTCCTTGCTCGGCTGGAGCCGAGCTGGGAATGAGTCTTCACAGCTTCTCGATCTTTTATAAGCCTCTATTCTGGCTGAGTTGCCAGATAGCGCAATGTGTTCCAGATAGCGACATGTGTCCCATTAATCATCCATTGTGCAACACAATATGACGATAGTTATTCCAATTAAATTCTGTTTAAATACACCTTATTAATTGCATACCTTTCCAGTTTTTTTTTGCAATGATCGGATTGCTAGATATATATTATTATGCTCTATATAATATATATATATATATATAATATATATATATATATATACATTCTTTTCTTATGTTAGGTAAATATATATATATATATATATATATATATATATATATATATATATATATATATATTATTTATTTTATAACATTTAATTTTAGTTTAGAAGCAAATTTAACATTAACTTCATTGAACTTAAAGAAACAAATAACATAGTTTACCTTCGAAAACGCCATAATAGAAAATAATTAATTTTACGGTTAACTAGCTTATTTCGTTCACTATAATTATATCAGTCTTTTAAACAGCTTATGATATATATATATATATATATATATATATATATATATATATATATATATATATATATATATATATATATATAGTGTAGATGAAGCCAATTAAATTCTACTTATTAATAAATAACTTTTTACACACAAACTACATCTTAACTGCAAACACCTTGCACATCAATTCTTATTATTATTATTATTATTATTATTTCTACAATGAAACGGGGTCGGGTCGAAGAACGGGTGAGAGATCTTCCCCCCAATATATATATATATATATATATATATTATTTATTTTATAACATTTAATTTTAGTTTAGAAGCAAATTTAACATTAACTTCATTGAACTTAAAGAAACAAATAACATAGTTTACCTTCGAAAACGCCATAATAGAAAATAATTAATTTTACGGTTAACTAGCTTATTTCGTTCACTATAATTATACATTCTTTTAAACAGCTTATGATACATATATATATATATATATATTAGGGTGTCTCTTATTTTCGAAGTGTTGATTTTTTTAGGTTGCGCCCCCTCAACCAGTTCCATTCGTTGAAAAAACATCACATATAAAATATTTCTTGGATTGAACAATTTTTAGAGGTCGCACCCGCTTATTAAAGTTCATAAAATATAGCTATTATTTATGCAATTAATATTTGTAATTACTAGCAGTTGTCAAGTATACTAAACATATGTTTTTAATTAATTAATCATCATATTTATGATGAATTCAATTAAATGAATATTTGTTTCGATACAACAGCTTCAAACACGGGTCAATATAGTGGAGCCTGTGCTCTCATCGAAGCAAAATTGGGACATGATGTTTTGTACTTGCCTTGTAGACACCATGTTTTAGATTTATTGTTGGGAGCTGCATTTGAAGCAACATTGGGATCTACATCAACTGGTCCAGAGATATTGATCTTTAAGCGTTTTCGTGACAATTGGACTTCTGTTGATCAAAGCCAGTTCCAAACAGGTGAGACAGACACGATTACTGAAGAAGCAATTATCCAGTCTAAAACTGAACTAATTCAGTTTGCTAGATCCCAGGCACCTATGCTACGGGATGACTATCAAGAACTTTTGGATCTGTCCATCATCTTTCTTGGAGGTGTCCCCAATAAAGGCATCAAGTTTCGTGCACCAGGTGCCATGCATCGAGCTCGCTGGATGTCCAAAGCGCTCTATTCTATCAAGATGTGGCTTTTTCGAAACCAGTTCAAGATGACTAAGACTGAAGAACGAGGAATTCGAGATCTTTCCCTTTTTTCTGTTCTCATCTATATGAAGGCTTGGACAACATCCTCACTCCCTATTGAAACCTCATTTAATGACTGGCTCCTTATGAGGTCATTGATTAATTATCCTAACAAAAAGATTTCTGATGCAACTAAAAAAAAGCTCTCTAACCACTTATGGTACCTGTCTGAAGAAGCAGTTGGTCTTGCTTTCTTTGATGAGCGAATTACTACAGATGTAAAGAAATGCACGGTAAAGGCATTAGAAGATGAGTCCACTGATAGACCACCCAAGCGTCCTCGGATTCCTGAATCGACCTTCTGCTCTGGTGAAGGACTACACCAACTTGTTACAAGAAATACTAGAGAATTCTTTACTAAGCTGATTTGCCAGAAGGATTTCTGAACAAGGCACCCAGCACTTGGACATCCAACGTGAATATTTAAGGGCCAGAGCTATTGTTGCAGCTCTATCTGTTAAATGACCGGGCAGAACGTGCAGTAGCTTTAGTTCAAGAGCTGAATAAGAAATTGACAGTGGGGGAAGAGCAGCTCCAGTTCCTGCTCCAAATTGTTGCAAAACACCGCCAGAGTCACCCAGTTCCATGAAAAACTGTTCTTCTCAAAAAATAACCATCAATGAGGTCGCACCTTAAAATACACCATATTGTATAATCATTGTATATTAAATAAATGTTGTATAAGGAAATAATGCTAATTAAAGTAATTAAAGTATGTAAATAGCACTGGCATTTTGAATTTATCTCTATATAATAAACTAATGGTTTTTTTTTGTAGCAATGCTTCATTGCTGATTGTATATAAAAAAAAGAGCCCGGAAGGATTTTGGATAGGAGAAAAAGGATTGGGATAAAGAAGGATTGAGGACCAAAGGATGGATTAAACAACATCAAGGATAGGTTAGAAAAGGATCAATGATAAATAAGAAGGCCTATACTTATAAAAACGAATCAAACTAAAAAAGAAGGAAGGAATTATGTGTATAATGAGCATAATCATATGTCAGGAGCTATTATGCCATGGTCACCATTTTATTAGCCGGGGGCGACCCCTAAATATGAGCCAATTTGTGTCAAACTTTCAAGATTTAGTTTTTTATGCTAAATGGAACTATTTTAGGGGGCGCAGATAAAATAATTCAACATTTCAATTTTTGACTACCCAATAAGAGACACCCTAAATATATATATATATATATATATATATATATATATAGTGTAGATGAAGCCAATTAAATTCTACTTATTAATAAATAACTTTTTACACACAAACTACATCTTAACTGCAAACACCTTGCACATCAATTCTTATTATCATTATTATTATTATCTACAATGAAACGGGGTCGGGCCGAAGAACGGGTGAGAGATCTCCCCCCAATATATATATATATATATATAAAATAAACGAGTAACAACTCATGCACACACACACACACACACACACACACACACACACACACACACACACACACGATGAAAGGCAGAAGCTAAATCAGTTCGAATCGTGTCCCTAGAGACCTTTTTCGTTCGAATCGTGTCCCTAGAGACCTTTTTCGGGTCGAGGGATTATCCTTCTACAAGCTATTCGAGCAGAAATCACCACTGACTTCAGATATTAATATTGTCATTGTTATTACTTCTACAATGAAAATATTTACGCGTAATTTGTATGGTGTCATATAGAAATATAATGATATTATATATATATATATAAATTGAATTTACCGTGGTACACCATGTTTGGCAAACGCTTTAGTGGTGCAAGCCTCATTTACTGATGCATATTATATCTATCGGGCAAATAACTTTTAATTCAGTCACTGATTGACCCTCTAATACCGCAACAATACAAATTATTGAGTAGAATGTTGTGTTCTATTACATCAAACACCTTACTCATATCTATATAAATTGAATTTACCGTGGCACACCATGTTTGGCAAACGCTTTAGTGGTGCAAGCCTCATTTACTGATGCATATTATATCTATCGGGCAAATAACTTTTAATTCAGTCACTGATTGACCCTCTAATACCGCAACAGCACAAATTATTGAGTAGAATGTTGTGTTCTATTACATCAAACAACTTACTCATACCCACTGCCATAATTTTCTTTTATCATAACTCAGCCGAGCAACTACGTTAAGCGACGTTGGATCTGAGTGGTAGTTGGATGGGGAGTCATCCACCGCAGCAGATAATTTACATTCGATAAATGTAATGAAATAATTAAATAAAATATGCATTTATTTTTATATCACGGATGGAGTCGATGTAGACAATGCAGGTCCTGAGCTTAAATTATCTAAAACCATAACAATACAAATTATTTCAATAGAATATTATGGTCTATTACATTTATTACACCTTGCCGATCCATTACCATAACCTCAATTTAGTAATAATAACAATTATCTCTCATACACTATATATATATATATATATATATAGAAAGAGAGCGAGAGTTTTGTTCAAATAAGGATTCATTTATAATGAAAAGGTACGACTTGGGATGTCATTCGATTACCGAGAGTTTATTAGCAATGAATGTTCAGTAGAGATTACCCATAGGACACGTAGGGTGCCCATTTATCTGCAACCACTTTCTTTTATTATGTGGAATGACCACCTTAGACCTACAGTTTAACGTGGAACCATCAACAGCCCAGCGTCTTAACCACTAGGACACGTAGGGTACCCATTTATCTGCCAACCACTTTCTTTTATTATGTGTAATGACCACCTTAGACCTACAGTTTAACTCCGAACCATCAACAGCCCAGCGTCTTAACCACTAGGACACATAGGGTACCCATTTATCTGCCAACCACTTTCTTTTATTATGTGTAATGACCACCTTAGACCTACAGTTTAACGTGGAACCATCAACAGCCCAGCGTCTTAACCACTAGGACACGTAGGGTGCCCATTTATCTGCCAACCACTTTCTTTTATTATGTGGAATGACCACCTTAGACCTACAGTTTAACTCCGAACCATCAACAGCCCAGCGTCTTAACCACTAGGACACGTAGGGTACCCATTTATCTGCCAACCACTTTCTTTTATTATGTGTAATGACCACCTTAGACCTACAGTTTAACGTGAACCATCAACAGCCCAGCGTCTTAACCACTAGGACACGTAGGGTCCCATTTATCTGCCAACCACTTTCTTTTATTATGTGGAATGACCACCTTAGACCTACAGTTTAACTCCGAACCATCAACAGCCCAGCGTCTTAACCACTAGGACACGTAGGGTGCCCATTTATCTGCCAACCACTTTCTTTTATTATGTGGAATGACCACCTTAGACCTACAGTTTAACTCCGAACCATCAACAGCCCCGCGTCTTAACCACTAGGACACGTAGGGTGCCCATTTATCTGCCAACCACTTTATTTTATTATGTGTAATGACCACCTTAGACCTACAGTTTAACGTTGAAACCGAATGTTATTTTTAAATATAATTATGATATATTTCTTTATACCCTCTCGATTACATTAGTGACTAATGATGCGGGAAATTGAGTAAATGGAAATATTATTTTCTCGAAAACTATGGGTGATAGAAACTTCTGAAACCATATTTGGAATCAATATCAAAAGTTCTATACGAATCACCAAATAATTTCAAAGGAGAATAAGAGCATTAATTCTATTAGTGAAAATATAAAGATGCAATTACTCGTCCGTACCCGTTATAGCGGAATGGTACACGTCATAGCTCCACCCAGCTACATCGGCAGCCAATCACGACGAACATCTGGTCTTTTGGGCGGAGCTTGGCGAATGTGCATATAAAAGGGGATATTTTCAGTTGGGAGTAACAGTAGCTATTTTCGCATCAGTGAATAATCATTCCTCAACCATGGACCTGTACGTCTCCCCAGATTTTATGAAGAAGTGATACTGCAGCATTAACCGCAATTAGTCTTTTCAATGCGATTGATTGTGGCGAATTATTTTCGACGCAAACCGTAGAAGATATTTGCAGTGACGCTCCTTACAATCCGACGCAAGGGACTACATAGAAATGTAAGTGTCCATAATTCGATTTTATATATATATGGAGAGTTGTAGTATTTCGTCAAATAGATACTAGTCAAAAATGTCAATCAATGTTATTTCCCCATCATGCTAAAATCGAAATTGGTAATCGAACCAAAGATATCTTCACATAATGGGGATCTGTCTGTATACTCTGTATATGTTTTAAAAGCATTATTCCTTTAAGGTCCGATGAGGATTTGACACGTGTATATACAATCTTTTGAAGAACCTCGGAATATGGATGATATACTGATCAGTCAGCAGTGTCACACATCCTCCACCATGGACCTGTACGTCTCCCCAGACTTGTATGAAGAACGTGATACTGCAGCATTAACCACAATTAGTCTTTTCAATGCGACTGATTGTGGCGAATTATTTTCAACGCAAACCGTAGAAGATATTTGCAGTGACGCTCCTTACAACCCGACGCAAGGGACTACCATAGAATGTAAGTGTCTATAATTAGAATTTTATATATATATGGAGAGTTGTAGTATCTCGTCAAATAGATACTCGCCAAAAATGTCAATCAGTGTTATTTCCCCATTATGCTAAAATCGAAATTTTATGGCGTTCACTCCTCGAACCAAAGATCTTCACATAATGGGGATCTGTCTGTCTGTATACTCTGTATATGTTTTAAAAGCATTATTCCTTTAAGGTCCGATGAGGATTTGACACGAGTTATACAATCTTTTGAAGAATCTCGGAATAGGGAAGTATACTGATCAGTCAACAATGTCACACCGAAATAATGTAAGTGTTTTTCGATCTTTTTGGGATAAAGAGACAATATATTTTCATAAATTTATTAAATGAAAGAAATCAGTACAATAAACGAATATACCGTTACAAATATACGAACAAAAACATTATAATATACAACGAGTACGTACAATTGGAAAACGGTTTTTTATCTGTCTGCATACCATTTCATCGTTTCGGTGAGTGTGACACGGGTCAAATAAATTTAAAAAATTTATAAATTCTTTATCATTTGACATATGCATGAGAAATGAGACACAGTACATTCCGCAAACATTAGTAAAATATCCCTGCATACGAAATGGGTTCCATACAACTTCGGGAATATGTAACTGAGCGAGAAATTTTACAATAATAGGGTCACTCCAGGGTTGAGTACCGAGTGAATCAAAATAGTACAGGCGCTGTCTATTTTTAAAATAGACAGCGATCCAGTGAATCCCTTCATTACCGATGATGTCTGTGTTCACAATAAGACTACCGCATTCTCGCGTACTTGGCAAACTCAATGTTTCATTCTTGCGCAAACACGCCGATAAATTTGGAACGTGTGACTCGCTCCATTACTTTCTGAAGTATATAGCATCCATTTTAAAAGTCAGTGATAACGCTTCTAAATCTATCTACTTCTATTAGGGCTTGCGATTAGATATACTAGTACACTAATAGGAGCGTCTATAGGCTTGGCGAATTCCAGCCGCACTGAGATGTTACCGCTCTGCTGTGGTGTTAAATGGGTATTTACGCTAGCAGATAAGTCAGGTGTAATGTCAAACGGATAAAGGTTAAATTGATCAATGAATTCTTCCTGCGTTACCCATACCAAGCTCATCACAATCACCTCCAATATGGGTCAGATTACTATAGCTCTGGCACAAAGAGGTAACACAGGCGTCTGATGAATAGTCCGTACCCATTGTTCCACCCAAAGCAGTGCCATTAACGTATAGAGTTATATTTTTAAGTCTGAAATTCTCGAATTTAAAGGCACTCTTTTTATATTTCCATTCACCGAAGCGTGGTCCTGCATGCCGATTAATATCCTTTTAGGAAGATTTCCCAGGGCAATGTTTTCTTATCTGCTTCGATGCCAACCCTGCAGGAACCGTATATAGTTTGAATCTGCACTCTGTTAATAGGATATTTCACTGTAGCGTTTAGTAATTTTTCTCAATTTCTAGTTGTTTTGGTGAACTTAATTTCACTCGCCGTACGCGGAGGTATGTGTCCATAATGTGAACCACAACGGACTTTGCACCCTCTTCTTGATTCGCATCCAGATTTAAGCAGATCTCAGGACTCGTGCGGGTGAGCTTTATTTTCATATCCACCCCGTTCACAAGCAACTTCTCCTGGAAAGTGAAATCTGTGTGCAACCGTCCAAAACACTCGTATATTTTCTTTTTAGAATTTTTAAATTTGTCCTTTATACTATTTTCATCTTTAGTTGATAATATCCCTCCGCACTTAAAAAGGTAGCCTCGCTTCTTTGGAAAGTTGAGGACATTTTCCAAATAGGCTCGTAGATGATAGTACCCCGTGCCTGCCGATATGTTGGTCTGATTTAAAATACGTCACACTGGTTGAATATGGCGGCAGAAAGTTTGTTTCAGGTTATACAGCATATTTATCATCGCAGGCCGTTCCATCAGAATGGGCTATACGTAGCTTAGCGTACATGAGCACAAGCTTGGATCAAAAAGTAAGGACCTGAGCTGGTATCACGAATTCTATAGGTGCACTCGGCGAACTAATTGTGTTTAAAGGGTTAATTGTAATAAAGTCACTGTGCTCAATAGAACTGGGTTGGCGGGAGCTCAAAAAAGGACAGCTCCGATTTACAGCATTGTGAACTACATGGTGGATGAAGCGTGCCATGGCGAAATAGTGATCCTCTCTCGACAAGTGGTAAACAAACTATGATTCATGAGATCAATATCCTTAGCCTTATATCAGTCAAAAAAGTGGTCAACATAGGTTTCATTCGCTTACAGCATTCTTTTTTGATAGCCTTTTACGTTTAACTACACGTGACCCCTCTCTTCCGGGGAGCACTCTTCTTCTTCCCGCCACCACGCATTTTCTCTTTGCATCTTTGATGATTTCGTCCCGTGTACGCTTTAAATGTTTTTTTAGAGCTTCTTTAGGTTTAGCCCCGGCCAATATGTCTTCTGCAGTGTTAAGGCCTGATTGTAGCGCTTTCCTTCCAAGGTATCTGGCACCCCTCTTCAGCAAAGGAACAGCCGTACGTAGTATGGATGAAAAAATGGATCCAAGTCCACTACCGCGTGGTATCGCATCCCTCGATAGACGGTGAAGGCTTTCTATCCATTATAACTCAGTGCGTCGAAAGTGTAGCTTCACTGTTAAGCTCCCGTTACCGAATGGAAGTTTTCGCCCTCAATCGTTCTTATATATATATTGTGATATTGGTTATTAAATTAGTTGCGACATTCACATAATGGGGCCTGTCATATGTAATACTCAAACTCCTTCCTCTATGGTTGGGGATGTGGCAATGCGCAGCAGGCGTGCCTGGGTATCCCCAACAAACTGGTGCTCCACTATATTACTGTAAATATAGCACATGTCTGGGGACCTTTCAGCCAATTTCTCCATCTTCAATTGATACATTAATCTGGACAAGTTATACTGTGTCTCGTGAAATGTGTCTCTTTGGAAGCTGCGCTATATCGGCCGTTGGTTAGAATTTTGAACTTTCTATGTTCTTTAAGACGTCTGTTAGTCTTTGATTTTAGGATTAGTGTATGTGCAGGGTTGTTTACGATTTCATATACTAAATCATTCGTAAGGTTTGAGTTTCTTAAACTCACGTTTAAGCCTCTCACAACATCCTCGGCCGAACCATATTGACCCGGCCCTAGTCTTACTTCTGTACTGTAATACCGTGTAATCTTAGTCCGAGCGATGCGCATAGTTTCATCCATAGCTACCCCAGCTTTTTCACACTCGTCAAGTCTCTAAGAATCGTAAAAACGGTTTCTTTATGTTCAATATTTAAAAAGACGGTGTCCAGCTGAATTTCGCATATCCCCACCTCATACGAATCACGACCCAATTCAATGTGCCCATGGAGTTCTGTTACAAGTTGGCTAGCGTGTTGTTAGGGTGTACAGACAGGGACGAGGAGGACGGGAGTGTGACGTAGAAATGGTTAGGAGCCATGTTGCATACTATTTAAGCTTCATTATTGCATCAGCTTTTATATAGGTGTTGAAGCTTTCTGGGTACCCTAGCCATTTCACCAGGTACATTTTTCTCCTTCCTGAACCTTTGCTTCCTAAAATTTTCTCAATTTTAAACACATTTTTTTCTAAATTAAACGCAACTTTCTGCAATTCCTCGCGGTAAAAGCCTCCTGAGATTTCTTCCCCATTCAAATCTTCAATGTAATACTGTACATCATTATCTCACCTTTAGGTCTCACAGCCCTAACTTTAAAAATCTCGCGTGTCCATCCTTGCTCAAAACCCTTTGCGAATTTATTCCCCGAACGCGACAGCCTTACATAATCATTGATTTTGAAGCGCACAGAGTGTGGTGGTGGTGGTGGTGGTGGTGATCCATCTCTTCTCGGGAGCGTACCTCTTTCTAAAACTTCGTTAGGTGTTGCTCCAATCGTGCGATGGTGTGAGCGGTTGTAGGATGATGCCAATGATTCCAGAATGTCTAGAAATCTGTATGTGTTTTATGTGTAAAATAACGGTGCATGCGTTCCTTTATGGTGCGCTGAACTCTTTCAGCTAAAGAAGCCTTATGTATAGAATTGGTTGTGTAATAGCTGATATTAAACTCTGTCAACATATTCTGAAAAGCACGGCCTATAAACTCCTTCCCCATATCCGTACAAAAATAGCCAGGAACCCTGTTTTCTTTTAACATTAGCGTTTGGTGGCTTTAGCAACTGTTTCAGGTGATTTATTTTTCAGAGGAACTAGCCACAGATATCTAGAGAACACGTCTATTATGAATAGAATGTAGCGGTAACCATCGTTATACACAGAATATCTTTGCATGTCTGTTAAATCTGCTTGCCAAATAGAATCAATCGAGGAAGCCGTTGTCTTGGCTGTTTAAACCTTTTTCTCACAGGCTTATGAAGCGTATAAGCGTCCTGCTCCCTCAAAAATCTTTCAACATCTTTTTTTCCTACTCCGCAAACACTTCTGTACAGTCTATCTACGCCGCCGTAAGAGGATGGGGTAGAAATGTCATAATAGCGTTTAGTTAATACGTTAGCCATTTGCGTATTTTAGAGGCACGTGGGTAGGGTTGGTTTAACCTCTTCTTGCTCCTCTTCAAAGGCGTTACCGCCGGGGGTGACGGCGCCTTCAATTGTGTCACAGGCGTTGCATGTTCCAAGTCTTTTAACCTGTTCAGATTTCCTATCAACGTTTTAGGGACATTTATTTGTTGTAGTCTTGCTTTAATATGCTTCCATCCTGATGGTGATGGCCTATCCCACTTTCTCACCAGATCATGGACAATGTCTACGATATTCGATCCCTGTACCTTTGATCCTTCCACAATGATCTCCCTGTATCGGTCCATTGTATGGCGGGATCCTCATTCAATAGATTATAAAGACTTAAGCCTTTACTCCTCAATGTAAGTGGGAGGGTATTTTTAATACATGTTCGATATGTTGTGTGGCTAATCTTTTTCGTTGGTCAGCTGTGTCGTCGGGTATAGATCCTATGTCGCCATCGTCCCCCGTGCTGTGCCTAATAACCACAGGAATCTCTGTAGGGCTCTTATAATTTTCGTACTCGTGAAGAAATTTCTGCAGAGCTTCTTGGTATAAGATTCTTTTCTCATCAGGTGTTTTTTCACTGTTTAATAGGGCTAACAATTCGCTTTCCATTCTTTTAAGTCTGCTTTTACGGGGATCTAGATCCGTGTCTCTTTGCAGTGAGGCGTACACTCGTGGGGAATCACTACCACTTTCTTCATTATATTAATCTAGTCAGTAAAGGACCCAAAACTGAAAATAAGATGGGGAGAAATGACCCTCCTGTTTGTACAATAATTCGTTTTTCTTCGCTACAGTTTGGCTTTTACGAGCGAGTGCACGTATTATGTTCTTGTAGCGGCGTAGGCGAGCCTTCTGATGGGTTTTCATTGATACATTGCAATTTATAACGTTAAGACAGATTTCACAGATGCATTTTAAAAAGTCGGCATCGATATTTTTTAATAAACATCTGCTGCATTGCCCGGGTCAATCGATGATAGATTTTTATTAATTCACGGTATTTCTTTAGTCTCTTTGTCATTCTGGAATATACACCGTTTCAGGCTCGTTTGGAAATATATTCGTTCGCAGAAGCACTCTAAACGTGTTTCGCGGATGAAGGTCGCAAAGCAAATATCCGTAACGCGTGCTTGTAGCTTCTTTATAAACTTCCAAAAACTCCTTACGCTGATTCGGGAACATTTGATTGGCTAATACCCCAATTTGTGATACATCTCTACGTTGCGCGAATAAGACTAGATATTGCGTATTTAACGACACATCGCGCATGTATCTTTTTGAAAAATAGATTCTGATTGATGAAGAACACGCTTATGTTAAGATGGTGGGGAGAATACTGTAAATGTCTCGGCAAACGTTTTATCCATCTCCAACATGAGATCGTCAATTACAATGATTGTATGTTCATTTCCCTTTAACGAATTAACGTCATATACGCCTTTGTGGAACAAAATATCATCTTGGTACTCGTTGAACACTGATTGATACGTCGAATAGCACCATATAACTTTACGCACAAATTTCGAGAACATCTCCCCCTTTCTTTAATGATTTTAAGCATAAACAAAGTTTTACCACATCCTGTAGGTCAGATATAATACATGTGGATGGGCTCGTGAATCTGAATTTTTCTACAGAGTACATTTCTAACACGTCACACTCCTAAGTGAGTCATTTACAAAATATTACAAATTTTGAGTGCTGATCCTTATATTTCTTCTCCCACAGAACCGTGAATGACGATGAGGTAGAGCAGCCCATCATTACGGATGACCTCGACGACAGTGTAGTTGTGATCCTCCCCTGAACCCTCACCAGCGATACCGGTAACACGTCCAAAGCGGAGGTATGAGATACCCACGTCAGGTGTAAAGCGACCGAAATACGCGTCTGTTGCAGCGGTAATAGATCCCCAACCCTCAACCTCTTACGCAACAACACCCCAGCAGCACCTAATATATCCCTTATTCATCCGCCGCCCCCTTCTGTTAAGTCTACAATAATAGAGCCCCAACCATCAACCTCCTACGCAACAGGGCCCCCATCAGCAGCACCTTCCGCTAATATATCCACTAATTCATCCGCCCCCCGTTCTGTTGAGGATGGTATAACGCTGGAATTGGTGCGATCCGCAGCCCCCACCCCAGCCTTGACTAGAAATCGGTATAGAGTCAGGGTAGACCCAAGAGTCATGTATAGCAATGGTATTGAGCGCGGACTACGCCGGGTTGTAGAGCGTATTATAGAGTTTGCTCTTCAGAATCGTGACGAGCGTGAAGTCAGGACGAGTATGTCCTTTGGATTCGGGTCAGATGACGGTGATGTAGACGATTATTGGGTGATAGTGCCATTTAGACGTTTGGCGGCTGAAGATGTAGAATATATATTAGGGCGTATAATGCAAGCCGCCCAAAGTAGTATAGCCTTCAATATGGACAACTTCACGGTAAATATTGACCATGTATACCGTGTTGCGGGTCATAGTGCCATACCGTATACTCTTAACTTCAATTCTCAAGCTATTTATAGACGGCATATAAACGTCGATCGTGGTTGCGGCTTTATAGCAGTACTCTTAGCACGTATGTTTACTGTACAAAATACACAGGCCACAAAAATTTGGTTGCCTACGGTCGTGGAGCGTGCCCGTAAACTAGCTGTAGACTGTGAACTTGAATTTGACTGTAATATGGGTCCGGAAGAGCTGAGAAGGGTAGAACAGGAAATGAATGTCCGCATAGTTGTGTTTGGGTTGGATGATCGTCGTAGGACTGTGTATGTTTTTAAAAGCTGTGTGAGAGATCGTACAAGGCCCCTACTTATTTTAGGATTGTCAGGGACAACGTATCTCCCCATCCGTAATATAAGGTGGCTTTACGCGAGTTATGACAAAAGTCGAAAATATGGGAGACATCATGATTTGTGTAAGGGGTGCCTCGAGTTTGCGGATGATATAGTGAGACATTGTAAAGAATGTCACATGGTATGTGAGCAGTGTAAAAGCACCAAATGTGAAAGCCGTGTAGTTGAAGCTGAGAAGAGAGACTGTGATGTGTGTAGACGCACATTTTTCAATAATAGCTGTTTTGATTTCCATAAATCAATTGGCACGTGCAGGAAAATGAGAATCTGTGAATGTGGTATGTTTCACACAATGGATAATTGGGGAAAATTTAAGCACAAGTGTGACGTAATTCACTGTCCTACATGCCAGGAGGAATATAAGGCGGATGGAGTAAAGCATGTATGTTATATGAAAGATGCTAAGCCTAAAAATAACCCCTGTATAACTGTATACTACGATATAGAAACATATACGAACGCTGAAACCAAAGAGGTAATTCCACATTTACTTGTGAGCCAGACTATCTGTGATGAGTGTATGGATATCGAATGTGACGAGTGCCCCAAATGTGGTAAACGGACAAACGTTTTTAAAACGAATGTCAGCGATAGTCCTGTGAAACTATTTGTGTCCTATATTGTCAAGTTAGCCGACAAGTTCAAAAAAATGACTGTGTATATTCTCGCCCATAACGGGGCAAAGTTTGACACGCAGTTCCTTTATAAGGAGTTGCTTGAACACGAATCCTCTGAGATATTTACAGGTGATCCATTGAAAAGAGGCAACAAATTAATACAGATGCAGATAAGAGGCAATGTACAATTTAAAGATACTTTATTATTCACACCTTGTAAATTAGCAAAGCTACCCAAGGTGATGGGAGTAGCAGCTGAAGTTTCCAAAGGATACTTCCCATACACTTTCCTCACCAGCGAGACTTTAAACTACGTAGGCCCACCACCCCCCAAACATTATTTTGACTGCATGGATGAACGTGAAGACTTTGATCGATACTACGACAGTTTTAATGAAAGTAACCCTTATAATATAGCTGATGAATGTGAGTGTTATTGCGTGAATGATGTGCGCGTGCTTAGAGTATGTTTCCAGGCCTTTAGAAGGATGTACATAGCCCGTTTCAATGCGATCCACTGCAAGTCGCAACCACCATCGCATCATTATGTTTTACGGTGTTCAAGAATAACTTCATGCCGAAAGACACCTTAGCCATTATTCACCGAAACAATCCCCGCAGTTACGGGCACAAGGCTATTTACTGGCTCATACACCTACAGCAACAGACAGGTGTATACATAAAGCACGCCCGCAACACGGGTGAAGTACCCATTAAGATTAATGGACGTGTTTTTGGGTTGATGGGTTAAGTGAAAACCGTGTCACTGGTGTGAAGACTGTGTACTCCTTTAACGGTTGCTGGTGGCATGGATGCCCCCGTCCTGAGTGCGGAGTCACCGGAGATATCAACGGTAGGTCTCCTGCCGACTGTCTTGCATCGACCCGCACCCGCGATCAACTTATAGGATCACAGTTCACTCACAAAGTCTTGTGGGAGCATGAATATGATGCACGGATGGAGACAGACGAGGTGTACCGTGAGGAAATAAAAGCGATCAAGCGTTCAATGGTGCTGGATCCTCTCAAATGTGGTGATAGCTTGTTTGGAGGACGTACAAATCCTTTCAGACTATACTTCCACCTACGGAGGGCGTGAAGCTCCATTACTACGATTTCTGTTCTTTATACCCATACGTGATGAAGAGCAATCCGTACCCCGTGGGCGCTCCTGAGAAACTGGTGGGGCCTAGCCTACCATCCATCAATGAATTTTCAAAAAATTTGAATGATCGTTACTTTGGGATCTCTTTCGTAGACGTACTCTCCCCACGCAATTTATGGATGCCGATCTTACCTGTCGTTATCGACGACAAGCTCATGTTTCCCCTGTGCGTGAAGTGCGCGGAAGAGGATAACGACGAATGTAACCATATACCCCACCAGCGTAAGATCAGAGGCGTATATACAAGTCCTGAGTTGGCCCTAGCCGTGCGCCATGGTTATAGAATACTGAAGATACATGAGGTGTGGAGGTTTCAGAAGCTACCCAACCTTTTCACACCATATATAAACACCTTTTTGAAGGATAAGGTTGAGGCATCAGGGTATCCGCGAGGAGTGATACCGAAGATGAAAAGTCTGCCTATATTCAACGTTTCCGCGACCGCGAAGGTATACAACTTGATCGTGTCCAAATTGTAAAGAATCCTGGCAAGCGCTTTAGTGCAAAGTTGTGTCTAAACAGTCTATGGGGAAAATTTGCGCAGAATACCGGCAGAGGGAGCATTCATTTGGCACAAAGTTATAGCGATGTCTGGGATTATGCCAATGCCCCGATAAAGAGGTCATGGAGATCGTAAATGTAGGTAATACTTACGTAATAAAGTACAACAACACTGAATTTGCCACAGATACCTCAAGGGTTACAAACATACCTGTGGCCAGCTTCACAACAGCCTACGCCCGTATAAAACTTTGGGGTCTAATGCATTCTCTTGGGCGGAGAGTATTGTATGCCGATACAGATAGCGTGATATTCACAGAGAGGGAGGGTGAATACATGCCCACTATTGGGGAGTTCCTCGGCGAGCTCACTGATGAGATCAAGGATGAGTATGGGGACAACGCATACGCCGACTCTTTTGCCTCAACAGGACCTAAGACTTATGGGGTACGGGTCAGGGTGGGGGATGAAATGAAATATATCGTGAAGGCAAAGGGTATTACGCTCAATCATGCGAATCGGGAGGTTGTTAACTTTGAGTCGTTGAAGGATCTAGTATGTTTGGATGAACAACCTCACCAACTAATTGTAGGCACCCACAATTTTCGGGCGCAGAAGCTGGGAGGCGTGAAGGAACTTAGGGGTACGATGGTGTGCCGTAACACCTATAGGAAACGTTACCAGTTACCTGGTACCTATGATACCGTACCCTTTGGATACCAATGATGCTTCTAACTCACACGTCTTGTATATAATCGTATCTATTTGTAAATATATATATATAACTTGAATATCTCGTTTATTAAATCGTATTTGTAAATATATATAACTTGAATATCTCGTTTATTAAATAAATCATGTTTCAAATAGCGTTTCACTTTCTCCTTTGTGTGTGTGTGTGTGTGTGTGTGTGTGTGTGTGTGTGTGTGTGTGTAGGTGAAAGTTCTAAGCTCCGCCCACTGTAAGACCGTGAGTCATGCTACTATCTGGGAGTCCCTGCGTGGCCAGTCGACCGCAGTAAGCCCGAGAGATCAGACGTGTATTCAGATCAGACGTGTATTCAAATGGCTACCTTTAATATTGCTTGTACAACGTTTACGAAATGGTATTCAGTAAAGTGCCAGGATGTGGTGGATACCGAAAAACTTCCTATTCATCCCTCCTATGCCTCTTTTAAAAACACATTGGATTGTGCGAAGTTCCAAGATGTACAAATACTCTACGGATGTTCTGGTGAGACCGTTGAAGGCTTTCGTTGCACAGACGATGTGCTGAAGTATACTGCAGAGCTAAACTTTATAAAGTCTCACATACACCGTGAAGTAAAAGAAACAACGCGTGCAGAAGAGAAGCAGCAGGTATGGATAATGAGTCTTGCTGATGGGTGGTGTGACAAGCGGTATTATGTCATGCTACACCATGTCGATTACTCATACCCTACGACTGGAAATGTGAATCTCGTGATCATGGACAATCTTAAGTATTTTTATCACTATATTAACGTATATCATGATGAGGTTCGTAGTGAGGTTGTGGCTAGTGCCCTGCGTGAATTTTTAACAGAGTTTAGAGACGAGTATCGTTTGATGGGCAGAAAGGAAAAATATGAACATATGTTCCTCTCAAATAGTGCGCCGGAGTGTGGAGATGTTTAGTAAAATGTTCCTAGTTCTTATCCAAACTGTCTGGTGCGTAGGCTGGTAGTGATATTCTTGTACCGGTACAACAATTCGACTCGCGGAACAAGCCCATTCACGTATTATCGAGTCAGCCGCCCGTCGAACCATTCCTGCCTACCTGCGTGCCTCACACGGCTCATAGTTATCTCAGAGCTTGAGCCGAGTGGACGTGCGCTCTTCGAATACGATGGAACTTCCTTTGAGCAGCATTCTCAACGCCTCGTACGATGTGTCCGTGACGAAATCGTTGCGCGTGTTCAGGCGTAATTCCGGTACCATTAGCTATGTACTGGAAACGGAATGTAGACCGACAAACAAACGGGTTTATTTAAGTATCGAGGAGATGAATAGAATCTTTGTGATAGTTGAGAAGTGGAGTGAAGATCGTTATAAAATACCTGCTAACGTAGGTACAAGAAGAGAGCAGATTAGTGACGCACCCTCATACGCCGTTGTATGTACGTTGTGTATAAATAACGATCGGCCGTGCATTGATATAAGGCTGATGTGGAAGAATGCTTCTGATAATAACGCTCTTATTTCTACGCGAAACCGTTTCATCCTCGACAGAATGTTTGAAATCGTCGGATTCCGTAAACTGAAACCTATATTAGACGCGCGTGTTACGGATATGTTTTATTTTGATACAGTACTTGAATACGCATACACCGCTCTGCTCGATGGGTTTACCGAGTGTAGGACTGGTGAGAATGGTCTAGTGCTGGATGTTTATTTAAAAAGTTTAGACTCTTTGAAATACCATGAACTTTGGTACAAAGCAATTGATCGGTACAAGGCTGAGCTCACCTACACCGTTCACCCTGAAGAACTATTTCTTTATATAACGCGCAGTTGTCGTAACGATTTAGAAGATTATTTCAATTGCCGCTATGTTGAGTGAGTTCACGATTGAAAAGCTCGAGTCGGTAGAAATAAACCCTCGATTGGAAAAGCGTTCTTATAAACTTGTGTTTAATAATGTAGCTAACGATGAACTCTTTGTGCGTGCTTTTGATTGTATTCTAGACGTGTTTAAAGATGACTTACCAACCGGTTGTAAAGTGGGAACAAAAATAGTACTGAACGATATGAAAGCCCTTCATATCGAATACAGGTTTCCCTATACTTTAAGCGGTGAAATATTATTAAGCCGCATATACTGCGTAATGCAGAGCAATAATGATGTAATTGTAAACTCGATTAAGACAGAGTTTAGTATTTTGAAAAAAAAGTGAATTGTATATATTTTGCTTGACATTTCCCCGATTATACGCATATTTCTATTGATTTGTGTTTATATATATATATATATATTTATATATATACAGGGTGGGCCGTAAGTTTCCATACATAGGAAAAATTAAACGTTTGTTTTTATGTTTCAGATACCCTAAGAATATGCGTTTGACGTAAGATCTTGTTTACTGATGAAGCAAATTTTTACGTAAATGGAGAGGTTAATCGGCAAAACATACGTTATTGGAGTAATGCTAACCCTAACTGGCTGAGTCCGACGAAGATGCAAGGTGCCGGTAAAGTGATGGTGTGGGCCGGGATATGGGGTGACAGAATTATTGGACCAATTTTTGTCAGTGGAAATCTTAATGCCGAAAGGTATCTTAACATGTTGCAAGAAGAGATTTTCCCATCCCTGCTAAACGAGGAAGGTAACTTCCCAGTTTACTTCCAGCAAGATGGAGCTCCACCTCATTATGGTCTTCACGTGCGTCGGTATTTGGATCAGCAGCAGTTTCCGGATGCTTGGATTGGTCGGCGTGGTCCTGTGGAGTGGCCTCCCAGATCCCCAGATCTCACCCCCCTTGATTTCTATCTTTGGGGGCACTTGAAGGCCATGGTGTATCAGGAAAAGATACGAGACATAAATCATCTAAAGGAACGTATCACCAACGCCATTACAAGCATAACGTCAACTGTGCTAATGCGTGTTCATCAACAGTGGGGAACACGTATTGAAATGTGTTTTCAAAATAATGGCAACCATGTAGAGCATATTATATAAATAAAAATGGTTGTCCATAACAAAATGTTTATTTTTCCTATGTATGGAAACTTACGGCCCACCCTGTATATATATATATATATATATATATATATATATTTTTGCGTGATATTTCTCCTGTACTGTTATGTACATATTTCTATTGAAGTGTATATTTATTTGAAATGTATATTTTATTTTATATATCACCATAATTGTGTGTGTGTGTATATTTCTCCTGTACTGTTATGTACATATTTCTATTGAAGTGTATATTTATTTGAAATGTATATTTTATTTTATATATATATCCATAATTGTGTGTATATATTTCTGTTATACGCATATTCCTCAAATGTATATATTTTCTATATATTTATAATAAAAAGAATGATGCAATGTTGTTTATTGTTATGCCTTCTACTACCGGTATTCGAAATATAATAATGTATACAACAGGTATCTGGCAATATTTAAGCCTTCTAAGCCAACTGGCTGATTAGGAGTCTATAATAGTGTATACAATGGTATCTGGCAACTCTGTCTTCGGAATACATGGCGCTATCTGGCAACTCATTTACAGCCAACTGGCTGATTAGGCGTATATAATAATAATAATGTATACAATAATACTGCTAAAAAGAGGTATCTGGCAGCCAATTACAGCCAACTGGCTGATTAGGAGTCTATAATAATGTATACAATGGTATCGCGGTATCTGGCAACTCAAGCCATTTACGCCAACTGGCTGATTAGGAGCCTATAAAACAACGCCAACTCGGCTGAAGTCTTAATGTGCACTTGGCTCCTGCCAGGTGAACACCTCTCCTCCTTTCTCTCCTCCTCTCTCTCTTGGGGGATAACGCCGCCTCCAAGTTTCCCCCCCACCCCCTTTGCAACAACCCCTACCCCCCCTTTGCAACATTACATAATAACCTGCAACATTCTTGCACTCTCCCCTTTTGCGGCTATACTACTACCACATACTGCCAAAACAACCATCGAATATTTGAAAAAGAATGTGCCTGAATTTCTGGAACCGAATAATTGGCCACCTAACAGCCCTGACCTAAACCCTGTGGACTACGGAATATGGGAAAACTTGGCAGAGAGAGTGTATAGGAACAGAATAAGGGATGTCAATCATTTGCGTGAGTTGATTATCGCAAAATGGGCAGAGTTCCCCCAAGAGCAAATAAATCGAGCAATAGACGAATTCAGATCAAGATTAAAAAAAAGTGATAGAAATGCAAGGCAATCATATTGAACAGTTCTTTTAATTTTATTAAACTAAAAATTATCTACAGTATATCGTAAAAAAAAAAATTTCATGTTAAGTAGGAGAATCTCACTTTTTAGTTGATTATTAATAAAATTAACAATTCTGAAGATATCGTCATAAAAATTTAAAGGATAATAGGTGATTACCTATACTTTATTGTGTAAAAACTTCAACTTAATTAGATAAATGGTTTTGTTTTAATAAAGGTTTGAATTTGGCTTAGTTTTTTTGACAGACCCTGTATATATATATATATATACAGGGCTATTCAAAATGATTCACCTGATTTCAAATGAGAATATTTTTTAATGTTACAAATACAGTGATTTGTGATACATCAACCAAAAGAAAAACTGTCCAAATTTTGTCTCTCACCTCATAAATGCTCTATATGACTTCCCCTAGTTACACGAGCAACGTCGACACGATAGTCGAATTCCTCCCATACTCGCTCCAGCATGTCCGTTGTCACTAGTAGTATAGCCTCAAAAAGGGAGACAGAATGGATCAATTTGAAAATTTCCCCCCCTCACCGTCCTTCGTGGAGGTCCTCCATCTTCCTTCATGGCGGTCTTCCTTCATGCTTTTGCCAAGCAAAGGGGGGTGGGGGGATGCTGTAGGTGCAACAAGGAAACTTGGAGGTGGCGTTATCCCCCAAGAGAAAGGAGAGAAAGGAGGAGAGGTGTTCACTTGGCTCCTCAGGTTAGATAAATATGCCGTACAAAGTGCCATTTCAAGGCAATTTTGAGAATAAATCTAAAAATGAATATGACAAGAACCAACTTAGGTTCTTATGGTTCAGGGATCCATTTGATTTGAATAAAGGGCTCATAACCTATAGATTTAATGTTGTGTTGTTTGGAGCCAATTGCTCACCTAGCCTATTAGCAATGACAATTAGACATCATTTGAACCAGTTTAATAACTCTTTAACAATGAATTTCCTCAAGGAACATTTTTACGTAGACAATCTAATAGGCTCAACAACAACAAAATCTGAATTATCTGAGGTCTATGAACACTCTCAAAACATTATGCAACAAGGTAACTTTGAACTTAGTGCGTGGATTTCAAATGATGAGGAATTAAACAAAAAGATTTTAAAGGATAATAATGGTCTTACTGATCCATCAGACAGAGTTAAAACTTTAGGTATGAACTGTTATTTGGATGCATCTTCTATCAGTCATGATTCAATCTGTACTAAAGGTTTTAAACTTGATGAGGAAGTAAATATTAAAAGACAAATATTATCAGAGGCTTCAAAAAATTTTGACCCCATGGGTCTATTCCTGCCTTCAACAATAAAATCAAAGATTCTCCTCCAAGAAGTTTGGATGACAAATGTTGGGTGGGATGATCCAATAACAAATGGATAGCAAAAATTTTGGAAGAAGTTAGCTGCTGATTTAACAAAAGTGCAGAACATTAAAATTCAAAGGTGCTGTGGGTTTAGGGATAAGCCACAGAGACTTCATGTGTTTGCTGATGCAAGCACACATGCTTATGGGTACTGTGCATACCTTGTAAGTCCTACAGAAAATCATCTAATTTATGCAAAAGGGAAAGTTGCACCCCTCAAACCTACCCGAACCATACCTCAACTGGAACTATTGGCTGCTGCGTTAGCCATTAAAACCAATTCATTGCTTAAGGATGCTTACCATGTTGTGAACATAACTGATATCCACATCTGGCTTGACAGTCAGATTTGTCTTGCCTGGATACGGAATGCTAGCATTAATAGTAAGAATATCTTTGCAAGAAATAGGCTAAAAGAAATAGCTGAAGCTAATGAAAGACTACAAGTAAACTTTCACTATGTTCCAACTAAACAAAATCCAGCAGACTTTCTGACCAGAGGTTTATCCTACAAGTTGTTGAAGTCAAACAAAACTTGGTTCATGGGACCTAAGTGGCTCTGTAATACAGACCAATGGCCTGTGGAACAAGTTAACTTGACATTAAATTTAATCTTTTCAAATGAAAAGGTTGAACCAATCACTAATTATGAACATTATTCTGATTTCAGCAAACTTGTCAGGGTCACAGCTTACTGTTTGAGGTTTGCTCACAACTGTTTAACTACAATAAACAAACAGCTAAATAAAAACAATCATAATTATACAGAAGTTGCAACCAAGTACTGGATAGCGCATGCACGACAAAAGGAGTACAATAAAGAGTTAGAATTCTTGACTAATGGGAAACAAACAAAAGAACCTGTACCATCAGTAGTTGTGGATCTAAATTTGTTCAGAGATGAGGAATGCCATCTAAGTGTAAAGGGAGATTAGACAAATCAAAACTGTCTTACAAAAGCAAACACCAATCCTTTTACCTAGATTTAGCTATTTGACAACATTAATCATCAGGCAAACACACACAATGATGTACATCATATGGGGTACCACAGACACTAACTACATTAAGAAAAACTTATTGGATACCCAAGGGAAGGATCACTGTTAAAACAGTCCTGAGTGAGTGTATCACATGTAGGCGTATTCATGCTAGGCCCTATAGGATACCAAATCCTCCTGCTTTGCCAGAGGAGAGAGTTACTCTCAACAGACCCTTTGAGACTGTAGGCATTGACTATACAGGAGCATTGACTGTGGGGTTGGTTGACACTGAACAAAAAATGTACATTGTACTGTTTACATGTGCTGCCTCACGAGCTGTTTATCTGGATGTTGTGGAGGACCTTACAGCAGAGTCTTTTGTTGCTGTCTTTAAGAGATTCTGTGCACGACATTTAGTACCCAAGACAGTTGGACTGACAATGCTACATATTTCAAGGCTGGTGAACAAGTCATCCACGATTTGTTAAGCAATGAATTCACACAATTATATATACAAAATTCAAACATAAAGTGGAAGTATATTCCGGTTGCCTCTCCTTGGTATGGTTCTATCTGGGAGAGGAATATACAAGCAGTAAAGAACTGCTTGAAGAAAGCAAATGGTAAAAAACAGATACACTTGTTTGAGTTGCTCACTCTCCTGGCTGAGATTGAGAACATCATTAACAATAGACCACTCACTTATGTAAGTGACAACATTAATGACCCGGAACCATTAACTCCAAATCATTTGATTCGGGGAGAACAAGTTAGTCTCCTGCCGACTACTATATAGACTCTTCAGAAGACCCAAACTGGACTCAACGACATGATGAGCTCCAGACTAAGTTACAACATTTAACTAGAGTTAAAGCTCATTTCATTAAACAGCGGAAAACTGAGTACTTGATGGGTCTAAGGGAGAGACATAACCAAATGACTAAGAAGGATTGGTCTGACACAATTAAGGTAGGGGACCTTGTTCTCATACATGACAGTACTCCAAGACAATACTGGCCTCTGGCTAGAGTTTTAGAACTCAGACCAGGGGCAGACGGGGTAACAAGAGTGGTCAAATTAAGGACTTCAACGGGTGACACAACAAGAGACATTTCTCTTTTGTACCCCTTAGAGCCTGGACCCAAAACAATGGACTTTGGAGAACCTTCTCCACCGCCAGTAACAACTGGAGACACTGAACTTCCAGTAACTATTCCTTTGACAGTAGGAGTGGTAACGCATCCTACTACAACATTGACAGACACATGACCTCAGCGACAAACAGCATTAAAGGCGCGACTAGTTTTACAACAAAAAATAGATGCTGGGGAATTGTAATTTTATCTTCTAACTTTCACTTTTCCTTTTCTTATGGTAAAGACCATAGACAGTTTCATCTTATGGATGTATATTTTCTCTTCTAATTAAATGCTACATCTTCTCCATGAGATGGTGAGGATAGTCACTGTTAATCAGATTAACAGGCATTTACAGTCAAATAGTTAGCTAGTCTATACTCAGACATAAAAATTGGTGACATTGACACCAAAATTTTTATCTCCCGGGGCCCCCAGTATATGGAAAACTGATGTGTGGGTAGTTGGGATGTAACGAAAATGGTTCACTGAGTAGGTAGGTAGTTAATCGAACAATTATTAAATTCCTTTTATGTCAATAACTGGGTGGATGAAACCAATTGGTTGCTCACCAGAGTTATTCTCCACACTAGTATTTATATACTGTGTGACAAGAGCGTGCTCGGTAATAGATATACATTACCGATCAACCAACCAAAAAAACCAAGAGGTCGCTGGTGGAAAAAGCCCAGCGAAAAGGTGGACAAGGGGGAACGAAAACGAGGAACGGGGTTACAAGACGGAACGAGGGAAGGGGGAAGAACAAACAACGGAAAAAAGATCCCCACCAGCAAGTACGCTCTCAACAATTAAACAAAAGGGGAAAAGGGTCTCTAATAACTAGTAGTAAGTGACTAATTGTGTTTTTAACCCAGTTAGAAGTAAACGCAGTAAATTAAGCTGGGTCAGACAAATTAGGCCTACATTGTGGCCTAACCTACCTAGCATCAACTCATAGCGTAACAAAGGTGAAGGTAGATTGCCCTAACCTAATTTGGTGAGGAATCCTACTGTGGACCTCAATTTATCTGCCCGCTCTGGACCATTTCCGGAATCTCTAGGCTGACCCCTACAAGGCTAGACTTAATCTACTCTATAGTTAGACTGTGGATATAAGGGGTGGGTTAATTGTGGACCAATTGATACAGAGCATTTTTCACATAAGGTTTAAAATGAATGGTGAAGTAATTGAGGAAGTACAAGAGTTTAAGTAATTGGGTCAAACTATTACCAGCTCCTTGAGTGATGACTCGGATATAAGAAAACAGTCTCGAAGCCTGTATGCTAAAGCGAATATGACCATAAGGAGCTTTCGTTTCTGTACAAGTGAAGCTAAAGACACACTCTTTCGTACTTTCTGCAGTAATATATACGGTCTGCAGCTCTGTGTGAATTATAAAAAAGGTTCTGGCAGTACCCTAAATTTGCTGTACAACAGTTCTTTTAGACTCTTACATAAATTACCCCCGAGATGCTCAGCTTCGCAAATGTTTGCTACCCGCAATGTCCCGAGCTTCCCGGAGGTAACAAGACGTGCTCAACACATTCTAATGCAAAGAATTAAAAAATCAACCAACCCGATCATCCAAGCTATCCATGAGTCCTGCCATTTATCCTCTAAGGCCTAAGCTATGGACTTCTTGGTACGAAAACGTCTGTCTGTCTGTAGCTCCACTTAACTTCGACAGTGCAGTATTATTTCTAATCAATTGTATATATTTCTACCCTTAGTGTATGAACTGTCATTGTATTAATAATATTTGCCATATGGACTATAGTCTGCCAATAAACCTTTTCATTTTCATTTTCATATAGCAAAATTGGGGTAGAGTTACCAGATGCTCTTATTACGAAATGTATTTAAATCAATATATTTAATTTAAATACTCTTAACACGTGTAACATAAGGGTGGATCGATTTTACATTTTTTTCGATTTCCATATTCTAATAGAGACAAAAACTTGCGCATGCATGAGAAAATAGCCTCTGCAAAATCTTAGCTTAATAGGTAATCATCTTCTGCCCCCGGCAGAGCGATGAAAATCATATTTTAGTAGTCAAAAGCGTATTTTTCTTATAATTTTTAAAATATTTCAATATGCATCAAAATTATTCCTAATAACTATAAAGTCGATGAAAAAGACCTCATATGATCGTTTTTCCAAGCGCGTTGTCCTACGTTAATATCTTTTGCCCCCGGCAACAACGTCAAATGTTGAAAAAATAGGTAATTTATATACATATTTTCAGATCGGCTCTTTGTCTTAAATAATGTTTATATATTTCCCATAGCATTTATATCGTTGCTTAGGCATGAAATAACACACACGCAAAATTTTATGACTCTAGAGTAATATCTTCTGTCCCCGAGAAAAGTCTAAATGTGGATTATAATTACGTTAATGCGATGTTATAAGTACGATAAGTACTAAGTACAGCTCCTCGCTTGCTAATTTTATAAAATTAGCAACCCAGAACTCACCACGAGGAGGTGGCTGTACGTCGAGTTCCACCCTATCCAGCCCCAACCACCCTTCCTTTGGCTGCATGTCGATTTACATACGGTAATCTTTCTTAGAATCAAATCGTGGAATTTTGTTCGGGAGTGAAGACGGAGCAGATGAATCCGTCCCTCTCTTCTATTCCACTTACACTGGCAGAGGCTTCGGTTACTAATTTGATGAGTCTCTCGACCGCTTGAGTATGACAAGGGAATAGTGGGATCAGTCCATCAGGCTGGTCTCCCGTCTCAACAAACTCTTTTATTCGGGTATCAGGTATTGTTTTTGTAACGGGGGTTCGGTCACCTCAGCCGTTTGCCAGTTGATCATTTCGTAATAGTTTTGACTATCGTAGAGCAGCTCAGGCATGGCGAAGGCTCGAATTTCCCCCGCTGGTGATTGTTTTGATCGTGCTTTTAATATTCTCTCCATCCCAATTCTCTTATGTGTTGCTCATCGGCATGTAGCATGGAGATCAAAATATTTTCTGGGTGAGCAAAGAAAGAATTTCTACGGAGGACTTTGTTGGCAATTGTCTTAGATCTTTGAGGCATGGTCTGAGAGAGACGCATCATTTCGAAAAAATGTTTTGCGCCCTCAGTGAAACTGGAGTTTTTCTTTATCTTAAACCAAATTGGTGCGTAAACTGTCATAATGAATCGCACAATTTCGTTGAAGGTGCTGGAGGGTTCACTGGTTGAAACATAGAGGCGCAGAAATCTATTTGCTGTTGTCAGCCACCTGGAATGCGCCATCTTACCTGGATTTCGAGCCGCGAGAGCTGAAGAGCAGCTACCGCTCGACACTGCTCTGTAGATGCCTAACAAATATTTTGGTCAGTGCTCAACTCGGCATCATCTATGTCAATGTCGGGAGATGGAATGGCATCGAATTCTGTAATTGGAAGTTTTTCGCAGTCGTTCAGTTGTTTTCCAACTGGTCCAGTAAAGCCCATTGGCCCAGTTGTTTTGCCGTCCAAGTCTTGAATGAGGTGTCGCAGTGATAATTCATTACCGTGTAATAGGCATGTGTGTGGTGTTATTTCATGCCTAAGCAACGATATAAATGCTATGGGAAATATATAAATGCATTATTTAAGACAAAGAGCCGATCTGAAAATATGTATATAAATTACCTATTTTTTCAACATTTGACGTTGTTGCCGGGGGCAAAAGATATTAACGTAGGACAACGCGCTTGGAAAAACGATCATATGAGGTCTTTTCATCGACTTTATAGTTATTAGGAATAATTTTGATGCATATTGAAATATTTAAAAATTATAAGAAAAATACGTTTTTGACTACTAAAATATGATATTCATCGCTCTGCGCGGGGCAGAAGATGATTACCTATTAAGCTAAGATTTTGCAGAGGCTATTTTCTCATGCATGCGCAAGTTTTTGTCTCTATTAGAATATGGAAATCGAAAAAAATGTAAAATCGATCCACCCTAGTGTACATATATATGTAATAATAACAATAAGTCAATATTTAAATTTAACACATTGTGGTTTGTCAAGACCATAGTTCTGGTACGTTCTACGGTCACAATGACTGAAAGGACAGTGAAGCATGCTGATAATGACATGAAATCATCATAAGATCTAATACTTTTTGTCTAAGTATATGCAATTTGCAAACTCCTCTAAAGTGTATAATTATAATCAGTCGTGTGATGCACGGTCTGTGTTTAACATATATATATATATATATATATATTATATGGAAATGGAGATCTAGTCTCTGAAAACAAGGAAATGGCTACCTTGCTAAACGAATTTTTTACGTCAGTTTTTACTATAGAAGATGTAACGAATATCCCTACGGTCATAGACATAATACCTTTTGATAATGGTAATATTTTGGATAATATTGTCGTTAGTGAAGGGGAAGTAATGCGCTATATTGATAAAATGAAAACGCGTAAATCACCGGGTCCGGATTCCATATATCCCATACAACTAAAAGAATTAAAAGATAGCATTGTTGTGCCGCTAACAAAGATTTTTAATGCGTCTATTTCTGAGGGGTGCGTACCAGATAATTTCAAGTTAGCGAACGTAACACCTATCTTTAAGAAAGGCGATAAAGGTGCGGCGGGAAATTATAGGCCAATCAGTTTAACGTCTGTTGTAGGTAAGCTACTGGAATCAATAATTAGGGATCGTATAGTCGAACACTTAGAAGTGCATAATCTGGTCAGAAATACGCAGCACGGTTTTAGGCGAAACAAATCTTGCTTAACTAATCTTTTAGAATTTTTCCAAAGCGTGGTTAACGTTTACGATAGACATCGGGCGGTTGATGTAGTGTATTTAGATTTTCAAAAAGCGTTTGACACCGTGCCGCACAAAAGACTGATTGAAAAAACTAAGGCTCATGGAATCAGGGGTGTAGTAATAAATTGGCTAGAAGAATGGTTGCGAGGCAGGAAACAGAGGGTGGTCGTTGATGGAGAGGAGTCGTGTTGGGCTAATGTAGCGAGTGGCGTTCCTCAGGGTTCTGTATTGGGCCCCTTGCTTTTTCTTATATATATTAACGATTTAGATGTCGGCCTAGTCAGTACAGTTTCAAAGTTTGCGGATGACACGAAGCTGGGTGGTAGGGCGATTAATGACGAAGATAGAGGTAAAATTCAGGAAGATCTGAATAAAATCGTTGATTGGTCAGTCACATGGCAAATGAGATTTAACGTGGATAAGTGCAAAATTATGCATATAGGTTCGCGTAACGGTAATTTTGCGGATAGTATGTCAGGGAAAGATTTAACAAGCGTAGAGCAGGAAAAAGATTTAGGAGTTATAGTCACTGGTGATTTAAAAGTAGCGAAACAAAGTACAGCGGCGGTCAATAAGGCGAACAAAGTGTTAGGTTTTATAGCTCGAAATTTGAGTACAAATCGCGCGATATTATAGTTCCTCTTTATAAATCATTAGTTAGACCCCATTTGGAGTACGCGGTCCAATTTTGGAATCCGCATATGCGCAAAGATATAGACAAAATCGAAAGAGTTCAAAGACGAGCAACTAAGATGATTCCGTCTCTTAAGTCAAAGTCGTACGAGGATAGGCTTAAAGAGTTAAAATTGACTACACTCGAGACTAGGAGGTTAAGGGGTGATCTAATCCAGGTTTTCAAAATTATGAATGGGTTTGATAACGTAGATAGAGATAGCTTTTTCGAAATATCTCAATATAAGGACTAGAAATAACGGGTGTAAGTTGACAAGTAGAAGGTTCGAGACAGCAGTTGCGAAAAACTTTTTTACGCATAGAATAGTAAATAGCTGGAATAGTTTGCCGGTAGAAGTAATTAGTAGCACGTCTATAAACATGTTTAAGAATCGATTGGACGCGCATGTTGATAGAAAGGGTATAGTTTAAGGTAGTAAAATTAAGGCTTTGTGGAGATAGATCCCACAGCTCAACACAAGTGTTGTGGGATATAGGGAGGCAGCGTCTTGGGTTAGGGGATACTCTCTGTCCTTACACACCCCATTTAAAGAGATTCATCTGCCGAGCGGTGCCCCCCATAGTACTGTGAGGTATTGAAAAACTCATGATCTTCACTTGCCCCACAAACACCTTTAAATGGGAGACCCATAATGGGTGCACACACATTTCTACATTACTGTACAGTCTTTACAGCCACACCTACACTTTTCCTCGTAAGTGTATATATTGTAATGTATATGGTTGTAAATTTGACTTGGTCCGGAATCGATATGAACCGTGACTTGATGGATACCGTAATGAAATTGACTGGATTCTTTGGATCTGATATATTTGCATGTCCATTATACAGGGTGTCCCAGAATTAACTATCTTTCAATGAAATCGGACAAATTTTTTAAAAACACACTTTTATTTATGTTTATCATGTTTAATATGTGCTAAAAATGTATAAATTTCTAAAAAAAATTCATAATTTTATTTTCATAATTTTTTCATTATCTGGTCCAATGAAAGACCGTCTGAAGTCATAGAATGGCAAAGAGACTCTCCAAAAGTTAACGTGTGGCTTGGAATGACCAAATCCAAAATTTATGGCCCATTCTTCTTTGCGGGAGCAACTGTAACAGGTACCGTCTACCTTGATATGCTTCAGCAGTTTCTCGAACCACAGCTTCTTGATGATGGCATTCTTGATAATGTTGTGTTTCAACAAGAAGCATTGATCTTTTGGCGATAAACCTTTGTTTTTATGAAACCCCATGCAAAGAAATCCAGGGGTGTCAAATCCGGAGAACGCGGAGGCCAAGGTCGAGGTCCTCCACGTCCAATCCACCGATTCGGAAGGCGTCTGTTGAGGTATTCTCGAACAATTAGAGCATAATGACATGGTGCTCCATCTTGTTGAAACACAACATTATCAAGAATGCCATCATCAAGAAGCTGTGGTTCGAGAAACTGCTGAAGCATATCAAGGTAGACGGTACCTGTTACAGTTGCTCCCGCAAAGAAGAATGGGCCATAAATTTTGGATTTGGTCATTCCAAGCCACACGTTAACTTTTGGAGAGTCTCTTTGCCATTCTATGACTTCAGACGGTCTTTCATTGGACCAGATAATGAAAAAATTATGAAAATAAAATTATGAAAAAAATTTAGAAATTTATACATTTTTAACACATATTAAACATGATAAACATAAATAAAAGTGTGTTTTTAAAAAATGTCCGATTTCATTGAAATAGTTAATTCTGGGACACCCTGTATAATAGATATAGAGTGTAACATAATTGTGGATAGTAGTCTATTATGACTTGATCCTCTGGACCGAGAGATTCTATCTTTAGTTTTAAATCGATAATTAATTATTTTAAATTGATAATGTATATGGTTGTAAATTTTGACTTGGTCCGCAATCGATATGGACCGTGACTTGATGGATACCGTAATGAAATTGACTGGATTCTTTGGATCTGATATATTTGCATGTCCGTTATAAATAGATATAGAATGTAACATATTTGTGGATAGTAGTCTATTATGACTTGCTCCTCTGGACCGAGAGATTCTATCTTTAGTTTTAAACCGATAATTAATTATTTTAAATTGATAATTATTTAGTTTCGTAAAAATTGGTCGTTGCCAATTTACCGGCAGTTTTTAAATAAGTTTCTTATGTTCTTGTGGTTCGGAACCCACGTAAAATTGTAGGTCCCCTCCGCCACCACGGAGGACATACACAATACACGATTACGAACACAGTTAGGTAGACCAGCTATGAGTGGATTCTAGGGTCTTTGTTGGTCTGAAACATTAAAACATTATAACATATATATATATATATATACTGTATATATATATATTATTATATATATAATATATATATATATATATATATATAATCTTGTTTCATGTTTCATGATTATGCAAAGAAACTAGGCTGTGGCGGAGTTATCTAGCTATGTTGCTCGACATAATACTTAAATACTATTTAAATTCGGTTGTGATGTCCGTTACAATAAGGAAAACAATAAGAGAGAACTTTATAAATTTTAGACAATGAGGAAACCTATAACTGTGGAGAGACTTGCTTGGTACTATATACGATGCAGGCAGGACGGAGGGGACAATCGCGAATCTCCGAAACTACTGAAATTACACCTTTTTGAAAAGACTGTGTAGTGTGTGAGATGCATGCGTGTGTAGTAAGGGATATAGTGAGAAGCGCGTGTTTGAGAGTATGCTGGACTGCTCACAGGGTAGACGTGACATGTAAAAAGGCCAGATGAAGAGGACAGTGATGGGAGAAACAGGGTTCAGACACTTCCTGCCTTCTGTTGGAATGCCACATACAAACTCCTTATATATATATATATGAATAGAAACGACATAATATTAATATTGGTTTCTGCCCTATGTAGGAGAATTTCGATTTATGATTGATCGAGGTCCGTGGTGTAATGGTAGCGCATCCAACCGGCAATTGGAAGGCCTTGGGTTCGATTCCCGGGCGGTTCGCCTCATTTTTCATTTATTCGTTATTTCTCTTCCCCGTGTGCAGAGACGCTCCTTATTTACGTCGTTTCTATTCATATATATATATATATATATATATATATATATATATATATAT
Source organism: Bathynomus jamesi (assembly GCA_023014485.1). NCBI lineage: Eukaryota > Metazoa > Arthropoda > Malacostraca > Isopoda > Cirolanidae > Bathynomus > Bathynomus jamesi. The sequence continues at coordinate 2,739,974 of JAJOZX010000006.1, read as the reverse complement.
ATATATATATATTTAAATTCGACTCTTGTAAATATGCATAGCGGGTTATTATGAGTCAGAAGTTATAATGAGATCGATGTACAGTTCCCTCGAATGATCTGTTAAATAATTTTAAATTAAATGTTAGGGCTCACTTACGCCATTGCAGAATCGAATATCGCGTGATGATACAACTTTCAGTTTTACGTTTTTAATACAAGTGAAAAAGCGTATGGTGCGTTCTATGAGTACATTATTATGATTGAAAGTATTTTTGTGGCCATTTGTACAGAAAATGATGTTTTTTATACGAGATCTGATATCATAAAGTATTAAAATATAAGATTTTAAACGTAGTATAACGGTAGGCTTCAGTCTGTAAAGACATGATTGGTACAACTAATGACAAAAACAATAAGCATGAACATTCTGTGATTGATGTAAATACTGGCATGACTGGTGTGAAAACAAATACGTTTATTATGAGAATTATGAGGAATTGTGAACAGCCGTTAAATTAGAGAAATGATAATTAAAGTAATGTGAATAGTCCTAACTATAACTACAAGTAGAAAGGTTCTTAATGAAAAATCTCTCAACTTTCAGTACCTATTTCCCACTGCATCTATTTAAAAATGACAATCCACACAAATTCGACATCCCGTTTTCTTTAATTGCATCTAATAAGAAAAATTTTTACCCGAACCTACTTATTTGGATGTTTTATATATATATATATATATATATATATATATATATATATATATATATATATATATATATATGATAATAATAATAATAATAACAAGATTAGTAGCAGCTAATAGTCGTTAAAAGAAAGTTAAACTTAACTACTACTCTCAAAACAGTTACTGTGCGAAAAATATAGCAAGATTGGGTAGAGTTGTCAGATGCTTTTATTACGAAGGGAATTGAAGTCAATATATTTAATTTAAATACTCTTAACACGTGTACATATATATGTAATAATAACAATAAATCAATATTAGTAATAATATTTAAGTGGATGTTTAGAGGAGGATAACAGAATTGATTCTTCAGTTTCAAAGCTGCGTTACGCAGCATGATGTTCTTTTTAACATATGCACTTTTATAACGAAATTTGCTGTATAGTAAAATTATTAATTCACATACCAGAAGATGGCAAGTGAAAGTGAATGTGATGGTATATATCGGTGTAAATAACAGAAAACTACATATTTAAAAGTAAATAAACAAATATGCGTGTACTATAAGTATATATTGTATTTGAAGATCATCTCGTTTGAAAATAAGCCAGTTTCCTTTAAAAAAGAGAGAAATTAATTTATTTAAATTAAAATAATAAATATTCATTTTATTTTTCATAATACAGATATTAAACAAAGAACTTGTTTTTCGATTTAAAATATGTTCAATCTGATTTTGATTTATGTATTGTTCGCAATTTGTTAACAGACGAAAATTGGATGTGTTGATGCGCAATCTGGTTAGGCTTATTAAAACTTTTCAGATATTCATTTTAAGTTTTCATTTCTACTGTCTGGCAGAATTTGCCTGAACAGAAAGTACTTGAATGTATGTATGTATTTGCATGTTTGTTCTTGTTTGCCTCATGAAAGAACTTTTTTGAAGGAGGAAGGCGAGGCTCAGTCCTTTCTTAATTTTTTTTTCCCCTTTTTTTTTTTTCCCCCCTCTTATTTTTCCCCCCCTTTTTTTTTTTTTTTTTAAGAACCATGAAGGACACCTCATAAAGGAGGGACCGCCATGAAGGAAGGTGGAGGACCTCCATGAAGGACGGTGAGGGGGGGAAATTTTCAAATTGATCCATTCTGTCTCCCTTTTTGCGGCTATACTACTGTCATTGACTCTACGGCAGTAACAATCCTCGAACTGCCGATACCACCGACGGATGCTCTGAGCACCCGGTGGATCTGTTCTGTAACGTCGACGAAACTCACGCTGCACTGTGACTACCGATTTACAGCTCGAAAACTGCAACACACAAAACGCCTTCTGCTGTGCGGATGCCATTTTCACACTGACTGTTTGTTGCTAGACTAGCCCACGGTGTGACTTTGGAGCCCTCTCGCGGTGATCTTGTAAAACTTAGAGATTTCCTCTTTCATGTGGTGTATGCCCAGTTGATGCACGGTTGATAGGTACGGAAGTATTCTCAGTTAAAATTGGATGAATCATTTTGAATAGCCCTACTGTGTGTGTGTGTATATATATATATATATATATATATTTTTTTTTTTCCCCTGGAAAGAAAGGGCTCGGAACTCTGCTTTAAATTTCCTCCAACCCTTACTATTTGTTACCCCATCCGACCCGGTGACCATCCCAATCCAAAAAGAAAAGCGTCCTTCCCATTCCTGAAATTTTTTCATCCCACCCCCAATATAATATACACGGTGAACCAAAAGTAGGTGGACAGTAGGTTGAATACGGTTTGTGTTATATTATATTATAACTATGGTGTTCATTATAACTATGGTGTTTGTGTTATATTATATTAAATATTATAACTAAATTTATTTAAATTTTATTTTGTATTATATACAAAAAAATTAAATATGTATTCTCAAAATAAACGTTATCATTTACTGTCCACCTACATTTGGTTCACCCTATATATATATATTTTTTTTTTCATGCAAGAAGGAGGAGCCAAGAGCGAATGCCCGCAAAACACCCCGCTCCCATTAGAAGAAGAAGAGAACCAAAATCAAGGTTCAGGGTTTTCGAGATGCCTGAACACACTGGGTTTGAAAGATTGGAGGTCGTAGACAGGGGGTAAAGATGGATTAAGGAAGTTTGTTCCAGAGTTCACCGACTGAGTAGATGAAAGATTGAAAATACCGATAAACCCTTGCGTTAGAGAGTTCGACATCAAAGGAATGATAGTGTGTCGAGAGTCGAGAGTCTGGTGTTGCGTGCTCTCCTTAAAGGAGAAGGTACGCAGTTGGAGAGCTCAGAAGAGCAGTGTCCGTTATAATAGCGATTGTAAAGAGAAAGCGAGGCAACATTGCAGCGAAGAGAAAGGGATTGAAGACAGCGAGGAATTGATGAGACGAAAAGCCTTTCATTCCATCCGGTCAAGTAGAGCTTTATATATATATATATATATATATATATATATATATATATATATATATATATATATATATGAAATTATTTCACGAAGGTAACACGTGAAAAATATTTATGATGAATAAAACCACGAAGGAAAGGAAACACAAAATGGTGCTCAAGCGCTTTCGTCTAATGACATCCTCAGGAACACTGAAGTATATAAAAAGGTTAAGCCTATATATAGGTTACAGAAAGAAAAAAAGAAAAATAAATAACATACATACACACACACACATATATATATATATATATATATACATACATATCTATATATACAAATACATACATACATACATACATACATATATATACAATAAACAGAGAAGTAAAAATAATAAAAAATTAAAAATTAAAACCTTAAAGGATTACCAATGAGGCGTACAGATTGTAAGGAAAAATATCGATTTTTAGCACAAGATCAAAAGGATTATAAAAATACAAATTTATACTGGACTCTGCCGGGTTTTAACACAATGCTGCCTATGGTCAGGTTTCGATATATATAAAAGAAAAAAAAAATAAAATGCAAATTAAAAGTTAATCGATTTTTAGCACAAGATCAAATGGATTATAAAAATACAAATTTATACTAGAACTCTGTCCGGGTTTTAACACATTTCTGCCTATGGTCAGGTTTCGATATATATAAAAAAATAAAATGCAAATTAAAAGTTAATAAAGTAGAAGACAAGTTTACCAAAGATTTAATGTTTTACACTTCTTATCTAAGTCTGCTTTAAAGGAATTCAACATAACAGGATCGAGTTGAAAAAGACCTTTGCTTATGTTGAAGTTATTTGAAAGTTGGATAATGGCAGACTCAAGAATATTTCTATAACAATGTTGCTTGAATGGAATAAAACTGAAGCATTATTCCAATCAATACAGTGGGCTAACTCTGACAAATGGACAAAAAGGGCACTGGACAACTGTCCTGTTCTAACGGAATATTGATGCTGTTTTATACGTGTGTGCAAATCCTTTCCCGTCTGACCTATGTAAAAGGAATCACATTGTTTACAACCAATTTTATAGATAATGCCTGAATTATTGGTAGGGCTATTTTTTACTATGATATTTTTCACAATATTGTTATATGAAAATACTACATTAATATCCAAAAGTTTAAGTACATTAGCAATGCCTAAAAAGCCCGGGAAAAATGGAAGTACTAAAATATTTTTTGACAAAGTACGAGTGTTAATATTGACACGATAGAAAGTTCGTTTTGCCTTGTTGAGACAAGATTCCATAAACGCAGATGGATAACACAAATCACTTCCAATACCGTTGATTTTTTCCAATTCGGCATCGATGTATTCCGGACTGGCGATCCTAAGGGCGCGGAGAAACATTGATGAAAATATGGCCTTCTTAATGGGGGTATCATGTCCCGAGTAAAAGTGTACGTAGGACAAATTGTTTGTCGTTTTCCGATAGATACTAAACTTAAAACCTGGGCTTTCCCTATGTACACGCACATCCAAAAATGGGATTGAATTGTCTTGCTCAACTTCTAAAGTAAACTTAATGGAGGGGACTTGATCATTTAACTGAAGGAGGAAGCTATCCAGGTCACGATTCATGGGCCAGATACACAAAATATCGTCGACGTACCGCAACCAAGGGATGCCAACCCCCAGGATTCTCGGAATATAGGTAATTTCGAAAAACTCCATATAAATATTGGAGAGGAGGGGCGATAAGGGGTTGCCCATAGCCATCCCAAAAACTTGTTGATAATACTCGTTATTGAAAGTGAATTTACAGTCTTTGATGCAAAGCTTAATGAGTTCCAAAACAATGTGTGAAGGTAGTGGCAGGTCATACTTATGTAATTCTTGGGAGAGAAAGTCAAGCATATCGTCAATCGGCACTTTTGTAAACAATGAACAAACATCAAAACTAATCAATTTATCGTTAGTTTCAGTACGTACATTATTCAATTTTTCCGTAAGATCCATGGAATTTTTTACATGTGAATCAGAGATAGTTCCGAGAATGGGGGACAAGACTTTGACAAGCCATTTGGAGAGTTTATAAGTAATAGAGCCCACCGAGCTAATAATAGGGCGCATAGGGTTACCAGGTTTGTGGGTTTTAATAAGACCGTAAAGGTAGGGCAGAGCAGGTGAAGTGGACATGAAAAGCGGAATTAAGTTCTTATGATCTTTGAGAAGGCGTTTCAAGCCACTATTAAATGATTTGATGACGTCATCCTGCGGGTTCTTCCTAAGTTTGGTGTATGTGGCGGGGTCCTGGAGAAGCTCGTTCATCTTTCCGATGTAGTCCACTTTGTCCATAATAACTATGGTGTTAGCCTTGTCTGCTTTAGTAATATGGAGCTCCCCATCTTTTTTTAATTGTGAGAGGCTATTGCGAAAACGTTTAGGAAAGTTATCTTCGTAATTACCATTCGCCGCACTATAAACGAGGCCTTTAACTATGTTAAACAATTACAGTGTAATCTCCCTCAGTATTTGTTTAACATAGTTAAAGGCCTCGTTTATAGTGCGGCGAATGGTAATTACGAAGATAACTTTCCTAAACGTTTTCGCAATAGCCTCTCACAATTAAAAAAAGATGGGGAGCTCCATATTACTAAAGCAGACAAGGCTAACACCATAGTTATTATGGACAAAGTGGACTACATCGGAAAGATGAACGAGCTTCTCCAGGACCCCGCCACATACACCAAACTTAGGAAGAACCCGCAGGATGACGTCATCAAATCATTTAATAGTGGCTTGAAACGCCTTCTCAAAGATCATAAGAACTTAATTCCGCTTTTCATGTCCACTTCACCTGCTCTGCCCTACCTTTACGGTCTTATTAAAACCCACAAACCTGGTAACCCTATGCGCCCTATTATTAGCTCGGTGGGCTCTATTACTTATAAACTCTCCAAATGGCTTGTCAAAGTCTTGTCCCCCATTCTCGGAACTATCTCTGATTCACATGTAAAAAATTCCATGGATCTTACGGAAAAATTGAATAATGTACGTACTGAAACTAACGATAAATTGATTAGTTTTGATGTTTGTTCATTGTTTACAAAAGTGCCGATTGACGATATGCTTGACTTTCTCTCCCAAGAATTACATAAGTATGACCTGCCACTACCTTCACACATTGTTTTGGAACTCATTAAGCTTTGCATCAAAGACTGTAAATTCACTTTCAATAACGAGTATTATCAACAAGTTTTTGGGATGGCTATGGGCAACCCCTTATCGCCCCTCCTCTCCAATATTTATATGGAGTTTTTCGAAATTACCTATATTCCGAGAATCCTGGGGGTTGGCATCCCTTGGTTGCGGTACGTCGACGATATTTTGTGTATCTGGCCCATGAATCGTGACCTGGATAGCTTCCTCCTTCAGTTAAATGATCAAGTCCCCTCCATTAAGTTTACTTTAGAAGTTGAGCAAGACAATTCAATCCCATTTTTGGATGTGCGTGTACATAGGGAAAGCCCAGGTTTTAAGTTTAGTATCTATCGGAAAACGACAAACAATTTGTCCTACGTACACTTTTACTCGGGACATGATACCCCCATTAAGAAGGCCATATTTTCATCAATGTTTCTCCGCGCCCTTAGGATCGCCAGTCCGGAATACATCGATGCCGAATTGGAAAAAATCAACGGTATTGGAAGTGATTTGTGTTATCCATCTGCGTTTATGGAATCTTGTCTCAACAAGGCAAAACGAACTTTCTATCGTGTCAATATTAACACTCGTACTTTGTCAAAAAATATTTTAGTACTTCCATTTTTCCCGGGCTTTTTAGGCATTGCTAATGTACTTAAACTTTTGGATATTAATGTAGTATTTTCATATAACAATATTGTGAAAAATATCATAGTAAAAAATAGCCCTACCAATAATTCAGGCATTATCTATAAAATTGGTTGTAAACAATGTGATTCCTTTTACATAGGTCAGACGGGAAAGGATTTGCACACACGTATAAAACAGCATCAATATTCCGTTAGAACAGGACAGTTGTCCAGTGCCCTTTTTGTCCATTTGTCAGAGTTAGCCCACTGTATTGATTGGAATAATGCTTCAGTTTTATTCCATTCAAGCAACATTGTTAATAGAAATATTCTTGAGTCTGCCATTATCCAACTTTCAAATAACTTCAACATAAGCAAAGGTCTTTTTCAACTCGATCCTGTTATGTTGAATTCCTTTAAAGCAGACTTAGATAAGAAGTGTAAAACATTAAATCTTTGGTAAACTTGTCTTCTACTTTATTAACTTTTAATTTGCATTTTATTTTTTTATATATATCGAAACCTGACCATAGGCAGAATGTGTTAAAACCCGGACAGAGTTCTAGTATAAATTTGTATTTTTATAATCCATTTGATCTTGTGCTAAAAATCGATTAACTTTTAATTTGCATTTTATTTTTTTTTTTCTTTTATATATATCGAAACCTGACCATAGGCAGCATTGTGTTAAAACCCGGCAGAGTCCAGTATAAATTTGTATTTTTATAATCCTTTGATCTTGTGCTAAAAATCGATATTTTTCCTTACAATCTGTACGCCTCATTGGTAATCCTTTAAGGTTTTAATTTTTAATTTTTTATTATTTTTACTTCTCTGTTTATTGTATATATATGTATGTATGTATGTATGTATGTATTTGTATATATAGATATGTATGTATATATATATATATATATATATATGTGTGTGTGTGTGTATGTATGTTATTTATTTTTCTTTTTTCTTTCTGTAACCTATATATAGGCTTAACCTTTTTATATACTTCAGTGTTCCTGAGGATGTCATTAGACGAAAGCGCTTGAGCACCATTTTGTGTTTCCTTTCCTTCGTGGTTTTATTCATCATATATATATATATATATATATATATATATATATATATATATATATATAATATATATATACAGTAGGGTGGCCCTTCCCTTAAGTGATGCTAAAATTTTAAGTTACGATTTTTTTCCTCTCACCCTTCATTTGGATTCTATGTCACTAGAAAATAACACACAAAATTTTAGTGAGATATAAGTATATATATATAGGGTGTGCTCAAGGACTTCAAACTTTCTCTCTCGACTCTCTCATATATTATCAAATAGGCGTGATGGGTTATTGGTAGAATTTGCTTATTATATGACTTGCCATATTATATATGGTTAATTTGAAACAAATAGTAGCGATGATCTTATGTTCTTTTATGCTAAACGACATTACGCTTTCTTTTTATCCAGGTATATAGATTGTTTTATGATGGCTAGTGGAACTCGAAAAAAACATACGGTTTATTTGCTTGAACATACTCAAAATCGTTTATCAGGTGCAAAATTGCCAAGTAATAAGGATGTTATGAGGTACTATCTACATTTGCTTCAGTCGATTAAGAATAAGCACAAGGCTGCTCAACTGACGATAGCGGAAGTGACTTTTTGGAAGAAGGCGAGGATTCCACTGCGGCCAGTTCAACATGCAGTGAAACAGTTGGAGAGTCTGATGAAGAAGTGGGATCTTTTGAAAAAAAAATCAGTCCCGGAAGACGGATACACAAAGGAAGAAAGAAGAAGAGCTGAAATCCTGCTTTGATAACCTTTTCGACGTTGCTCACCAAAATGCTATGGTGTTGATGACGAATGAGGAGGATAAAGCGTTCCTTTTGGCATAAAGAGAGAAAGGCAGAAGAGGCTCCATTGCTGGAATTGATATGACTTTGGCTAAAAAGGAGGAAGCAGCTACGAAACGAAGAAGCGAAATCGGAATGATGAATTTAAGAAGAGACATGAAATAGAGAATCTCGTACTTAACAGAAAAATCGTCATGGAATCTTCTTCATCTTCCACAGGTGAGAACACCACGGATTCAGAGAATGAAGGAGCTGTTGGAGGAGTCGTAGTATCATCACCTCATCCAAAAAGAAGCCGCAAGAATATCCTCCATCCAGAAGTTCTTTCGTCGTTGGATCGCACTAAAACTAGTGACCGTGATGCGGTCTTTACCATCGCGTCAGTGATCAGTGCTTCCGGTCAGAACGTTGAGAATACAACATCAACAGAGCTTCTCTGCAAAGACACAGGAAGAAGCATCGAGCCCAAAGAGCTGCAGAGTTGAAAAAGAAATTTGATCCGCGAACACCTCTCACCCTTCACTGGGACGGCAAGTTGATGGATGACCTAACTGGAGATAAGAAGGTCGACCGTCTCCCTATCATTGTTTCAGGATCTGGACTAGATCAGATCCTTTCAATCCCGAAGCTTGCAAATGGCACTGGCCAAGCAATGGCGCAGGCGATGATTGATGTCGTCGATGATTGGGGTGTTCGTGATCAAATCAAAGCCCTTAGCTTCGATACCACAGCGAGCAACACTGGAAGAGTAAATGGAGCATGTGTTCTCTTCGAGCAACATTTAGGGTCTGAAGTTTTGTACCTGGCATGTCGCCATCATATACATGAAATCATGTTAGAGGAAGCTTTCACGGTAACAATGGGAATATCAAGTGGACCTGAGATTATGCTTTTCAAACGGTTCAAGACCTTTGGCACAACATCGTCCCCCAATGACTACAGTCTGGCATAAATAACGAGGTGTCCCCTGCTCGCTGTAGAGCCTGTGAAGGACAATATCATCTGCTTCTGTCGACTCCAGTTAGATCAAGTTCATCCAAGAGAGACTATCAAGAGCTGTTCGAACTTACCCTTCTTTTTCTGGGGAGACGTCCACCAAAAGGGTCAAATTTCGAAAACCTGGAGCAGTCCATCGAGCTCGGTTCATGGCCCGGCTTATATACGCCTTGAAAATCTTCATGTTCCGCGATTCAGATTTAAACTGTCGCAACGAGAAATCAAAGGATGCAAGACTTCTGCGTTTTCGGTGTGCAGTTATATGTAAAGTTCTGGTTCCTCTCTCGCTTGCCAGCATCTGCACCAAGCAATGATCTACAACTACTACAATCTCTCGCAGTCAGCGACACACCCGCAGCAAAAGGAGCTTCAATAAAATCCTTGCTCATTATGGTATTGAGTGAAGATCTGGTGGGCCTTGCTTCTTGACAGAGACTTGGATTTGCAAGAAAAAAAGAGCTATGGTTAAGAATCTACAACGGGAAGGACAACATAACGCACAAAACGAATTCATCTGAATAGAGTGACATCCAAGGTAAGAAACTCAGCGACTTCGTATCTGCTAGAACGAAGGTTTTGTTCACTCTTCTAGAGCTTGAAGTCGAATTCTTGCGTGATAATCCAGAGATGTGGATCGAAAACCCTGAGTACCTACTGGTAGAAGCAGTGTCAAAGATCTTCGAGTAGTGAATGACACTGCGAAAGGGGAGTTGCATTGATGCAGAAATATAATAGACTCTTCAGCAAGAACGAAGAACAGACCCAGTTTGTCGTTCAATTTGTCCAAGAGCATCGAAAGAAGTACCCCGATTCCAAGAAGGATACCATTCGCAAAGGCATATCAGACTCTTCTTGCAACCTTTAAATAAGGGTTGTATTGTGCTAACTTTTCAGTTCAATTTCTTATCACCTTTAATTTTAATAAAAGTATTTTTTGTTGTTTAAAAAATTGTAATTAACTGAATGAAATAAATAAAAAAACCGATGGGGCTTTACAAACGATATGTGGATCTAATAAGCTAAATTTGATTATCTGCAAAGTCGTGCCAGCTCAAATCACATTATTTGAGTCCCATCGCCGCGGAACTGCATTGGGATGATGTTCTAGGGTAGCGGTCATACCCACTATATATGTAAAGATTATTAATTTTATACATCTAGTTCACAAAATAAGTAAAATTTTAATAGCAACCAAGCTTGTTGTTAGAAATATATTAATAAATACTAATTGTACAACTTATTTATATTAAATGAATACTGTATTGAGTGTGAGTGAATCCGTAATGTATTATAAAAGGCAACTACAGAGTTAGGATGCTTAAAATTTCGAACAGCTTGAGCACATACTAAATATTGTCCAAACGCTATAAAATTTTGCAGGAAAAACTTTCTCAATAGGAAGCATCTAATGAAGGGGTGAGAAAGAAAAAAATAAAAAGTGACAAAATAAGGGCCACCCTAATATACAGGGTGTAACAAAAGTCTGTTCTCATAGGGACATAAGGGAGCTATTGAAGATAGGGACCCCAGCCTTCTTTAGTTAGGCTTATAGGCTAACTAACGAAAATATCACGACCTAACTAACCAATCGTTAGGTTAAACTGTACGCCCTTGACGATTGGTTAGGTTAGGTCATGATATTTTCGTTAGTTAGCTTATAAAGCTAACTAAAGAAGGCTGGGGTCCCTATTCTTCAATAGCTCCGAAATAAGATATAACAGAAGTGAACGAGAAATAGTTTGGAGCAAGTGTAGTTTACGTCCCCCTGTGGTGCCTAGTGTAGTTTACGTTCCCCTACGGGCCTACATTATCCTAGTGTAGTTTACGTTCCCAACTTGTCCGCGTATACCTAATCAAATAAAACGTTAAAACTAACAAAATATTACGACTTAACCTAACCAATCGTCAATTTATATATATATAATATATATATATATATGAATAGAAACGACATAAGTATTAAGGAACGTTTCTGCACACGAGGAGAGAGATAACGAAATAATGAAAAATGAGGCGAACCGCCTCATTTTTCATTATTTCGTTATCTCTCCTCCTCGTGTGCAGAAAACGTTCCTAATACTTATGTGTTTCTATCATTATATACTGCGCGGTCATTGCAGTTATTTGCATATATATATATATATATATATATATATATATATATATATATATATATATATATATATATAATATATTGACGATTCGTTAGATTAAGTCGTAATATTTTCGTTAGTTTTAACGTTTTATTTGATGGATTCATTTAAAAAATGTCTCCTAAAGATCTTCGTGTAGTTTACGTTCCCCAACTTTGACCTAGTGTAGTTTGTGTCCCCTTTTGTGTCAGGGGTACGTAAACTACACTTGCTCCAATAGTTTTAACTGTACATTACAAACAATACAATGAACTTACCAATTAATCCAGTACATGCCAATCCACATTGCCAATAACCTAACAGTGTTGCCACGTAATATATACAAACTCATCACGATTAATTCTGTTATATCTTATTTCCCAATGAGAACGGACTTTTGTTACACCCTGTATATGATTTTGTACACATCTGACACTGTAAAAGGTTTGTATTTTTTATTAACTGAAATAAAAGCATGAAACCTTTACTGCACCTTTTCTATATGATGGGGAATTAGTTCTCTGGTGCAAAACATGCTGCATGTGATGTCCTCGCAAATCATTAACTCCGCACACGAACAACAAAATTTTGCAGTACTCTGGAGTCTGGACAGAGTATCTGTTGAAATCTGAGATAATTTTTGTTCAGTTGATGCTTTCAGTTCTTCTATTGCGTGTGGATTCTGTTTAAACATTCCGTCTTTTAAATAATCTTACAGATAAAAGTCGGGGGTTAACAGCTGGTGATGATGGTGGCCATGATATTCCTTTATTATAAATCGCAGAAAATATGTTGGACAGGACTCTTCCGTCCAAAGTATCGTGAGCTGAGAGGATATCTGTAGTGTTCCTTTTCCTACTTCCTTGTTCCTACTTCTTTATGCGTATTTTTTATTATAAAAAACGTCATTACTACTCTGAAAGAACACTGCGTGGCCGAGGAAAGAATGAAGACACTCGATTTTCTTAAAAAACGTTTTATTAATTTTGACTTTGTAATTTACGGATGACATTTTTAAATTACTATTATTTAATCTGAGAGAGAGAGAGAGAGAGAGAGAGAGAGAGAGAGAGAGAGAGAGAGAGAGAGAGAGTTACAAGGAAAAGAAGTACCTCAAAAGGCCTTGCGGCCCATACCGAGGAGGTACCAATGGCAACGGGTGTCATGGAAAAATTCTTACACATGGTCACAGCTAGCTTCTCGAACAGCCACCACAAAAGACAGTAACACACATCTTCAAATAGTGTGCAAGATTAGGTCTAACCTTTTCTTGAACTAATCCACAGAGGAACTGTTCACAACTTCTGAAGGCAGCTTGTTCCATGTGTCACAGATCTTATAGGTAAATTCCCACACACACTAGTGCTGAACCGTTTCAAATCAACTTCCAACCATTGTTGCGAGTTGAGTTATCATTAAACTAAACCACGCTTCTAAAAATCGACATCGTGAACCCGTTGTAAGAGCTTGAAAAACCTCGATGAGTTGACCGCGCAGCCTCCGAGTTTCCATCGAAAACAAATTCAGGGTGCGTAAGCGTCGATTGTAGCCCATATGCCTAACAGAAGGGATTAAATTTGGGGCCCTCGCCTGGACTCGCTCCAGCCTCTCAATATATTTCCTGAGGGTGGGCGACCAGAACTGTACAGCATACTCCAGGTGCGGCCGAACCAGGGAATTGTACAGAGAGAGCACAATCTCCTTGTTCCAAAACTGAAATTGCCTCCTGATATAACCCAACAGCTTCTGGGCTTTCTTTTCCACCTCTACGCACTGTTTCGTAAACTTAAGGTCGCTGCTAATTAGCACACCTAAGTCCTTTTCCAAATCAGTGGCCTCGATATTACTCCCCAACATGGAGTAATCCGGAGTAGTCCGACTTGAGATTAGCGTAGCCAATGTGCATGACCTTGCATTTATCCAAGTTAAACGGCATTGCCATTTTTCGGACCATTCCTATCCTAGTAGGTCCGCAACGCAGTTGCTCGATCGCTTCGGGCGTCCCAACATTGGCCCCAAGCTTGGTGTCATCAGCGAATTTGGCGATCCTACTGACGATACCAGCGTCGATATCATTTATGTAAATGATAAACAACAGTGGCTCCAAAACGGAACCCTGAGGAACCCTGCTAGTGACCGAGGCCCAACCCGAGCTAGTCCTTTTAATTACAACCCTCTGCCGCCTATTCTTCAGCCAGTTTCCAATCCAGCTACCTACTTCCCCACCGATACCCAGCGCGTGACTTTGGCCATCAGCCGGCGGTGAAGTACCTTATCAAAGGCTTCTGAAAGTCCAGATAAAGTATATCAATCACCCTACTCTTATCGTACTCACTCCACATGACGTGGAAAAAACTCGAGCAAGTTGGTGAGACACAACCTATGCCGCCTAAACCCATGTTGGAATCTCCAAGCAGCTTGTAGGAATCCAAATGGTCACGATCCTATCCGCTATTATCCCCTCTAATAATTTACCTACAACCGAAGTGAGACTAATGGGACGATAGTTCCCTGGACTTTCGTGATCCCCTTTCTTAAAGATAGAGGTCACGTTGGCTTCCCTCCAGTCAGCAGGCACCTGGCCCATCTCCAACGATTTGTTGAAGACTGTAGCCAGGTGGTGAGCCACCTGGTCGCGCACTTCCTGCAAGACTCTGGGGAGGAACTGGTCTGGCCCAGGAGCCTGAGAGAGAGAGAGAGAGAGAGAGAGAGAGAAAGAGAGAGAGAGAGGCATGTATTTACATGATCGGTATTACGTTTCTAGAGTGTAAGATTGTAAGGTACTGTATATACTCGTATATTTATACTGTTCCCACACTCCTCAGATCCTTCATACTTTATCAATTTATAGTCTGACCGGTGTATGGGCTTAAATAAAACTAAAAGAAAAAGACACTTGAAATCTTGTATTTTTCCACACCTTGGAAAGTCAGTTCGTACAAATCAACTTCTCAGCAAATCAATCAACTCTTACATACGTTATTAGGAGCATAATATCGATCATCCGATGTCGCAGTCAAATTTTAGTATTGTCGCCGATAGAACCTCTCACTTCAAACTTAAAATCATGGAATCATTATTTATGTATAAACTTAAACCGAATCTCATCTCCAATGTTTCAACGAAGGTCCTTATTTTTTTTTTATATTTTATTTTATGTCTGTTCTAGTCTTCAGTGTAATTGTAATTATAAACTTTTAATTTTAACTTGGTTATTGTAACCTAATGTATTTTATATTTATTAGCCCTGAGCAAAGCTGAGCACAAACCGTTAATCCGTTAATCGTTAATTAACGAAGTTAACTTTTAAGTTAACTTTGAAAATCATTATCGGACTAATTAACTTCCGTTAACCCAAAAAATTCATAAATAAACGTTTAAAAGTTTCTATTATTTTCAGTGCTGAGCAGGTGCGCAATTAATCCGCCACTGTTAATAGTGATGAACGAATTTCCATTTCCGCAGTGCAAAATCAGGCGATATATTTGTTTCCGTCGCCACAATTTGTGTCTTACCAAATATGGTAGTTATTTATGGCATTGGTTTGAGCAAAACATGGTCGACTGTAAAATCAGGCGGAAAGATTTGCCATTTGAGTTGAATGTTTCAACTTCTTTCAAGAAATATCACGAGCATTTTAAGGCACTTTCAATATATATATGTAACAATTACAACAAATAACTACATTCGTTTCATTTGCAGTCTGTCTCTTGCGCAACATGTTTGTGCTAGTGAATATTTAAAAATAATCGTTGTCAAGTAAGTCATGTATATTTATAATATGTCTGTAAGTACAAAAGGTTTGGGCCCCTCCTGGAGGATGACGAATGCCAGCTGGCTGCTGCCTTCCATCCCAAGTTTCGCCTCATCTGGTTGGACAAGTATGACAACACCAAGGTCGCCAGGGTGAGGAAAAGCATGGAGGGTACAGTCGAGGAGGCCATGAAGCAGCAGTCCAACGAAGTGGGCAGCAACAACGAGGAGGAGGAGGAGGATGACTTCTTCAGTGCTGTCATCCAGACAAAAGAGAGCAGCAGAAGCCACAGGTCACTCAAGGGCAAGGCCCAGAACTTGGTCAAGACCTGGCTGGAGACCAACTCCAAGGACTTGCTGACAGATGCTGCCTTCTTGGGTGAGCAAGTGTTGGTGGACTTGTTCATCAAGTTCAACACAGCCATCCCCTCCAGTGCTGCAGTGGAGCGTTTGTTCTCTATGGGCAAGGACATCCTGAGGGCCAAGAGATCATCCCTGTCTGATGAAAACTTTGATATGCTAATTTTCATGAAGGGCAACATGCATCTCATGGACAAAATGGAGAACGAGAAGAAGAGGGAAAATTAAATTATATATATATTGTGTTTTTCATTTTTTTATAATAAAAGTTAACGTTAACGGTTTATCGGTAACTTCCGTTACATGTTTAACGAATTAACGGATTAACGGTTAACGAAGTTAACTTTTTGGTTAACGGATTAGCGGTTAACGAAGTTAACTTTTTGGTTAACGGTGCCCACCACTGGCCCTGAGGATGGAATATGTGCATTCCAAAACATGTCAATTAAAAATTGAAGAACGTTTTTCATATCTGGTGTTCCTCTTTATTATTAAGTTACGCTTTCCTTGCAACCACTCAATAGCTTATATAAATATACAGTATATAGGGAAACTAAAAACACTGCAACAGGCTCGAATAAATGAAACGCTACACTGATTAAAAACTGCAAGAATGAAATCGCAATGCCCCAACATCGGATATGGAGGCGATCACTAGACACGGGAGAAATACAGAGCATACTGAAGAGAGTGAACATAGTTCCATTTTATAAAACGAAGGATCGATCTCAGACAAAAAACTATAGGCCAGTGTCACTGACATCTCATTTCACCCAAAGATCTGAAAAATCTGGGATTTTTTTGGAGATTCGTCGGGGAAGGGGGATTAAATGATAACGAACAAGGATTCCGGTCAGGAAGTTCGTGCCTATCACAGTTAATAGAACACTATATCACTGATTTACTCGGAAACAATGAAAACTATGATGTGATATGCACAGAGTTAAGAGTACGTCAAGGCGTTCGACAAGTGTGACCATGGAATCAGAGCACAAACTGAAATATATAGGAATAGTAGGAAAGGTAGGAAAATGGGTATACAATTCCCTAAGTGAGAGGAAGCATTTCGTTACAGTCCAAGGAATATCTTCATCAAAGTCAGAGGTCCGTATTTCAGTACCACAAGGAACAGTATTAGCTCCACTACCATTCATGCCAACTGATATAGATGATTTAGTTATCGATGATTGCGTAGTAACATCCTTTGCTGACAGAAATTTAAAAAAAAATAAACCCAGATATAGAATTTCTACAGACAGACATGTACAGAATCTACAATTGGTCAGAATGCAACAATATGAAATTTAATATTGCAACATTTTAACTATTAAGATACAGAAGAAGGGAGGAACTAAAATCCATGGAATACTATGCCCCAAATGGACAGAGAATTCAGAGAAACTAAACCAAAAGAGATAGGAGTTACAATGACTGACGACGCGAAATTTTAAACACAAAATAAAACAGAAGTAAACAAAACAAAAAGAATAACTGGACAGATACTGAGGATCTTTAAAAAAAGGGACACTGATCATACCCAAGTTAGAGTATTGCTCCGTCTTAACATTCCTATATATAAAAAAAGACATCAGTCAACTAGAAGGGGTTCAGAGAAGTTTCACAGCCAAGATCATTGGATGCAAAAAACTAAATTACTGGGAAAGGTTACATAAATTAAATCTACATTATCTGGAAAGAATCGAGGAACACCATTATTTACTGTGAAAAATAATGGAGAAACTCGTCTCCAATCTTACTCTGAACCCTATAACCTCTCAAACAACAGTGGAAAGTAGGAAAAGAAGAAAGTGTCGTGTTCCTGAACTAAAGGCTGGACAAAAAGCATCCTCAACCATGAAGGGAAACAGCTTTGCTGTCAGAAGGCGAAGACTATTCAACCAGCTGCCCAAGGATTTATGAAACACGACTGGTATAATGGTGGAAATCTTCAAAAGAGGACTAGACGCCTGGCTCAAAACAATACCAGATGAGCCGGAAATACCTGGCTACGTAAAGTGGAAGTGCAAGAAACCAAACCTCTACTTCAACAGGCCAACTCGAGAGGAGGGGCAACAAACCTGACCTTTGCGAAATGAGAAATATGACGAGACTGCGTTTATACCCCTTGGGCAGGGCCGTTTACTGGCATAAGCAGACTAAGCGGCCGCTTAGGGCCCCGCTGCTACTAGGGGGCCCCTAGACAGGCTCCCAGGTCATAGCTCAGTGGGCAAGAATAGGAATATAGCTGGTTATTATTAATATTATTGTTATTATTATTGTTATTATTGTCGTATTAATTAAAGTTTTTGTATGAGACAAATGTGATAAAACGGAGACAAACGAAACGTTTTGGTCGTTATGTGTAAATAACTATTGTGAGATCTTATTTCTATATTATTTAACTTTATTCTTACTATATGTTTATACTTTCCTAAATGCTTAATTTTTCTAGTATTGTAAAACATTATTATTATTATTATTATTATTATTATCATCATTATTATCATGATTATTAGTGTTTAGCAGATTAGTTGTGGTTAACTAGATGTGACTTCGTGCATCTTGGAAAATGAAACGACATTATCCATCAGGAGCTGAAAAATGGAAAAAGAAGAAAATAGAGGAGGAGAAGCTTTCCAGTAGCACAGGTGAGATGTGCCACTTGTATATTCTTATGATTACAGTTCAGGCAACTAGGTTAGGTAGACCATCACGCTAGGCAAGTGCTCAGGAATCGTGTAGAGTAAGCTAGTCTCTGTAATATTTATAATATTTCGAAATGTGAAATTTAATGGATCACATCACCTCAAATTCTGTTCACACAGATCAACTATCAAACAAGATAAGAAAGAGTATTTTAGCAAAATCTAACAGAATATGTAATGTTATGTTCTTCTCAGGAGCACTACTGAAATATTTGGAAAAGCCATCCTCAGCAAAGCCTGATGAGCATCATGAGCCAACAGCAGGACCATCCTCTATGCAACCTCAAACACCAGTAGAAGTAGAGCCTAATGAACCAACAAGTGGCCCATCTTCTGTTCAGCTTCAAACACCACACACACAGGCATTTCTACTGAGCAACAAGAACCAAGATCTGCTCCACCGCTTGATCCGTATGACTGGCCAGTTGTCCTGTCAGATGCCTTGAAGACAGATCTGGTGTCTCGAGGACCACTTCAAATCAGTCCAGATTTCACATTCCCTAAAAGAGAGGACGGTAGAAGCGTTCATCACCATTACATGTACAGAACATTAATTAATGGGGAAAAAATAAAGCGAAGCTGGCTGATGTACTCTAGAAGGAATGATGCTCTTTATTGCTTCTGCTGCAAGCTGTTTTCAAGGAAGTCGTACAAACTAATTACGGATGGACTTTCAGACTGGATAAACGTTGGTTCGCTTCTGAAAGGCCATGAAAATAGTTCAAAACATGCAGATAACATGGCAACATGGAAGGATCTGGAACTGCGGCTAAAAACTGGGAGGACTATTGACCAAACTGAAATGTCATTAATGGAGGTAGAGCGAAGACGCTGGCGAGATGTTCTCACACGTCTTGTAAGTATAATTCAATCACTGGCAGAGAGAAACCTTGCTTTCAGGGGGTCTTCCTCTACATTGTACAATCGAGACAATGGCAACTTCTTGAAGGAGGTTGAGCTGCTTGCCAAATTTGATCCAGTGATGAAACAACACATCAGCAGAGTCGAAAGTGGCCAATATAGTCATTCAAGTTACCTAGGAAACATCATTCAAAATGAGCTCATTGGGTCCATTAGTGGGAAGATCTTGGATGCCATTGTTGCAGAAATAAAACAAGCTAAATATTACTCACTCATTTTAGACTGCACTCCAGACATAAGCCACCAAGAACAGATGTCGATTATTATCAGAACTGTTAAAATGGGTGAAGTACCAGAAATAAAAGAATATTTCTTGGGCTTTCTTGAGGCTTCAGAAAGTACAGGCCTGGGTTTATCAGTTCTGATTCTGAAGAGACTAGATGAACTGAATATTCACTTTGATGACTGCAGAGGACAGTCATATGACAACGGAGCGAACATGAAGGGCAAGAACAAAGGTGTTCAGGCAAGGTTATTAGGGAAGAACTGTCGTGCACTCTATGTTCCATGTGGGGCTCACACTCTGAATCTTGTAGTGGCTGATGCAGCTAAAGCTTCCACAGATGCCATCAGCTTCTTTGGCAACGTACAAAAATTGTACAACCTTTTTGCAGCAGCTACACAGAGATGGACAATCCTAAAGAAGCACGTGAACATAACACTCAAGTCTTGAAGTGAAACCAGGTGGGAGAGCGGGCTTAAGAGCATTGAGGCTGTGCGATACCAGAGCCACAACATCAGAGAGGCCCTGTTGGAAGTCAGAAACAATGCCACAGATGCCATAGCCAGGACTGAAGCACAAGCACTTGCAGAGGAGGTAGGGTCTTATCGCTTTCAGATTTGCACAGTAGTATGGTATGACATTCTTCATGCAGTTAACCATGTGAGCAAACTTCTGCAGTCTCCTACAATGCAGTTTGATGCGACAGTCAACCTCCTCACAAACACAAAAGACTCACTCACCAGCTACAGAAACACAGGTTTTGTTGCAGCACACGTCGTAGCTAGGGACATATGTGAGGAAATGAATGTGGAGGCTGTGCTGAAGGAGAAGAGGCTCAGATCCACGAAAAAGCACTTTGCTTACGAAGCTCCTGACGAACCATTTACAAAAGCCTTAAAGTGGCTGGAAGTCAAATTTTTCAATGTGGTGGTAGATTGTGCCATCGGGTCAATAAATGAGATTTTCAGAACATTAGATGATGTGAGGGACATATTTGGGGTTCTCCTAAACTTCACCACAATGAACAAGGAAGACTTGTCCTGCAAGTGTGAAAAGCTCTCTAAGATACTGAGCTCTGGAGCTGACTCTGACATTGATGGAAGAGAACTGGCCCTCGAAATTAAGAACTTGCCTTTACCTTCACACAACATGACTGCATTGGAGCTTCTCTCCTTCATTCATCAGAAGCAACTGGAGGAACTATACCCCAATCTCTGGGTTGCACAGTAGCGTCAGCCGAGAGGAGCTTCTCTAAGATGAAGCTAATCAAGAACTACCTCAGATCATCAATGGGGCAGGATCGCCTTAGTGGCCTTGGCATCATAAACATCAACCAGGACGTTGGCAGGGAGATTTCATATGATGATGTTATTGATGATTTCGCCCAGAAAAAATCTAGGAGGCAAAAATTTTGAAGATACAAACTGTTCTGTATAACTGTTAGCTATTACACGATTGTATCGTAGAGTTAGTAATTGTTTGATAGTTGATAATTGCATTATTTTTTTATACATAGTGCTGTGTCGTTTATTCTAAATTATGTATAAACTAATTTTCAGAAATTTCATGAAGAGTATTTTTTCTGTTTGTCTTCTAAAAGTACATATTTGTTGTTTTGGACATAAATGTTTCATTAAAATTGTTTCATAATTGTTTTTTATTAACACAGCCATTTTTTGTATGTGTGTGCTGAGGTGATGTAGTAAGGCGTGAGTTGGTGGATGGAGGGGTGGGGCCTCAAATGGGTATACTGCTTATGGCCCCCTAATGGCTAGAAACGGCCCTGCCCTTGGGCGTGAGTTGTATCTGCATGTTCTTTTTGTCCAAGGTTATAACAACTCGAGATAGTTTTCAACCTTTTTTTTATTCACTAAATTTATCGATAAAAATCCACTTATTTTCATGATTTTATGTTTGCCGGTTAGCATGTTTAATGATCTTCGAAGTTACATTATTAATCCACTCGAATTCTGTAATCATTGACCTAAATAATTATTGTTTTGTTTATTTATTGTTTCACTTGGGTTTTAAAAATGACAATTGTAATCTTATGAAGATAAGATAGAGATAACATCACTGGATAACGGAGTAAGCGTAATTTAAAATCAGTTCTAATCGAACACTGCAGTTTGTGGTGCGCTCTACCAAATTATAAATTTATGTCGAATGAAATAACTTTTAAAAAATCTTAGTGACGATGCAAAATGTGTGTGTGATGGTAAACCACACTGGAGCATAAACTTTCATTACAAATGTTGCTAATGCACGAAGGTTCTCTGATGGTTAATCTTTAGCAATGTATAAGCGTAGAATTCGATTTGTAGTTATCCACCTTGCATGAGATAAAGTTCCTGGATTTTTTGCAGACAAATCCTAAGAGCATTTACCTGAGCACACAGCTTTACAGATTTCAAGCAAATACTTCTGGTCCGTACTTAAGTCTTCCTTTGCTATGTATAGTATATCAGCTTCAATTTTATCAAACCCTGCAACTGGAAGTTGTTCACAATTTTTCAGTGCTTTGTCAATTGTTCCAGAGAAGGTATCAGGTCCTGTTGTGCTCCCATCAATGTGATATAACAAGTGGGGAAGTGGAAGTTCGTTAGCGTGCAATTGACATATTAGCCACTGCAAAGGGTTATCTAATGCCAATTCCAAGACGCTAATAATTCCATTATGCCTTCTTGTGTTTACAGGAGTTCCATCACATCCAATAGCCACCAGTTCATCAATGTTTTGAACATTTTCTGATAAAAATTGAATTAACCAATCTTTAATACCATGAGCAGTACCAGAGACAAGTGCAATATGACCAACATAGCAAGACCCTGGTTCTCTTACTAAGGTTGTGTGTTCTTCATTGACCGACTCGTAATATTTTTTGCCTTGCTTGATATGACATTTAGTTTTTTATCTTTTCTTCCATCAAAATACAGAGCTTTTAAGTGTTTATGAAAAACTATATAGGGCTATGGGTTCATTGCCTGATACCCTCATCCGTTGGAAATTTCCAGCAGATTTCAGTGGAGAGTTAACGACAAAAGCCCTACGTTTTTTCGTTAGAGAGTTATGTATATGTAGGTCTTCGAAGGACCCTTATGTTTATTTGCCTTCGGTATTTGCGCTGCCTAATGGCAAAGAAAGGAATTGCCTTACCTTATTATTTCGTTGGGCCTCGCTTCTGTTTCGATGTAGGGCCGTGGTACGATGGAGTTACACAAGGAGTTGATTTGATGTAACTAATATAGGCAGTCACTATTTAAATACCTGAAGGAATAGGCCTATCCTTTTTATAGTTATTAGGTTTTATATTAAGAGGATTTCACTCAGAACTTATAGGAAGATAAAGTACATATTCCTTGCTTAAAGCACCGCTGTAACATAAGCAAGCTCCTAGCGAGCCGCTAATAATAAATCGTTAGGAATCCGCTGATTCTTCAAAGTTCGTTGACTCTTCGCTTGATGTAATTTTCATGAGTCGGCAGTGGAAAATTTTGAACACGAAATAATAAATTTGGTTTTCTTGTTGTCAAGCAGGCCCGATGCTTACATATGAGTTCCATGCATGTATGGCAATTATTTTCAGCCCAACTAGGCTATGTCGCCAATCCCGAGGCAATTTTGTATAGATATTTAATTCACTTAATTAATCATTTATATTTAATTAAGAAGTAAAGGTACCACATATGATACCATGTTGTAAGCGTGTATAGTTTTTCCATAGTGCTCCTCATTATCTTCTTGCTGCATTTTGCGCCGTATTTTCGTCCTTGTAAGCGTGTATAGTGTTTCCATGTACTGGAGGGGTCGGAGAAAAATTTGTATGTTATACATTAAATTTTTTGACAAACTGTGTGTTTTAAACCATGTGAAATGGATTAAAAAGAATGAAGCAGGAATTTAGGAAGAGAAAGGTTGCTCAAGACCTATTTAAATATAAAAGTTCAAGAGGCTAACTTCTCACGTTTAGTTAAAGTTATGTCAATCAGTTTGACTCCCCGTAGATATAGGAAATTTATGGAATTAAAGTAAAGTTATTAAGCTTTTTGACTTTGCTCATTATTTCTCTAAGTTTTATAAGTCACTAATTTTTAAATGCTGGTTTACTAATGTTGTTTTACAGTTTTGCATGTTTTGTTTTGTTAACAATTTATGTTTTAAAGTGACTTCTACGTTGGTGAGTTAAATGAAATGTACTGTACTTCCATGTTGTGTTGTTTGGTTAAAAGAGTTTGTACTGTATTCAAACCTCCTACCACTTCAGACTAGTCAATACCCGTAGTTTTAGCAGAGTAAATGTTACTCCTCCACAAGTAGATCTGGAGGGCTTGGGGCTTTGAATCCTGTACTGGTTTTGTGTTGTTTGGTCTCTGGCCAAGGGAGGCCATAAGACCGTTGTTGTTTGGCCCATGGCCAAAGGAGGCCATAAGACCCTTGTAATAGTTTGCCCTATGGCCAAGTTAGGCCATAACGGCCTTGTTGAATAGTTTTGGCTATAGCCAGAGTAGTCCATCAGCAGAGCTGGGCAGTATTTAAATACGTATTTAAATACATTTGTGTATTTAGAACTGTATTTATAAATACATTGTTTTTCATGTATTTAAATACTTTAATGAGTATTTAAATACAATGTATTTAAATACTCAAAATATAAAAATGTAAATACTTTTACTGGTTTAATACACGTTCTGTACTAGCACAGTACGACGCGTCGACAGTGTAGTACAGCATGGTTCATGTTTCAACGTGTCAGTTCAATCAGTTGTGTGCCACTCTTAGTCGAAAGCGGTTGATTTCTTTATCGTGTGCGTGTCATGGCTTCAACAAGCAAATCCGGTGAATCAAACAGTGATATATCTGCAGATAACAATTTAGTGCACCCTCTGTTTGATGGAAAATACTTTAAAATTAAATCTAAAGACGGTAATAAGGTAAAGTGCACCTGCTTGCTGTGTAAACACGAAGTCTCTGCTGCAAGCAATGCTACAACGAATCTGTACACTCATCTGAAGGTAAGTGTTTTTTTAGACATCAAAAAATATCTTGAAATTGACCGAATAATCGTACAAAACGGCTCTGCCTTAAGTGGGCCTGTGTAACTAACTCGTTGCAATCAATCCAATTTGCGATGGAAAATTCATTGATGAAAAAGCTTTTAAAATCGTCTGATCTATCGAGTGGTGTATTTATTTCGAAATTCACCGTGTCCCCTAAAGTAGAAATTTATCAAAACATGAATTAGTGAAAGCATATGTTAAAATTTGTATGTATTTAAAATGTATTTACAAATGTATTTAAATACAATTGATGTATTTTGTATTTAGTATCTAAATACATTCGTAAAATGTATTTAGTATTTAGTATTTAAATACATTCAATGTATTTATTGCCCAGCTCTGTCCATCAGACCCCTGTTGAATAGTTTGGGCTATGACCAAGGTAGGCCATCAGCCCCTTGTTGAATAATTTGGGCTATGGTCAAGGTAGGCCATCAGCCCCTTGTTGAATAGTTTGGGCCATGGACAAGGTAGGCCATAAAACCCTTTAGAGTAGAATAGTTTGTATGTCCACTATCTAACCATATAATTTTTGACACAAAATTATGTGCACAGAACCAGAGCGCAGCAATAAAAGCCTTTACTCTCCGATCCTTGGTTATGTTCAGACAGGTTGCTGTGTTTGTGACACATGGAAAAAGTACAGCGTGTGTGTGTATTATATATATATATATACTAGGTGAGGTACCCGGCGTTGCCCGGGTTAATTGAATGCCCGGTTAGGTCAACTGAATGACCCCCAAAAACCCCTGAACCCCCTTTATGCAACTTGGGGGCTAACCCCTCCCCCATTACCCCCACCCCCACCGTTCCACCATTACTGCCCGGGATAAATTTCACAAACAGACAAACAAACAGGCTAAACTACAGAAAAGAACACAGCCGTGAAAATTTTGAGCTTCACATTGTGTCAAGATTTCTGAATCTGATCAGATATCCCCCAAAACACCCCCTGACCAAACAATTGAACTCCCAATTACTGTCGGTTCAATTATTTGGTCAATAAAACTATAGAAAAGAACACAGTCATGAAAATCTCGAGCTTCACATTGCCGCCCGTAATACAAACAGACAGGCTGACCGACTCTGTGTTGACATTCCTCATCCCATAAGAGGTTCTCATGCCAAATTTGGTAGCTCTAGGTCAAACGGTTTGCGCTTGCATAAAGGACAGACAGAAAGGCGAAGGGTGTCCCATAAGTCCGGCATCATAGGAGAAATTCATATTTTTCTATTTCTACAAACCATAATTCATATTTTTCTTATGCTCGGGATGCCAATTTCCCGTCCACCATTCTGTTCAGTGACGAGGCTGTTTTTTATGGAAATGATGAGGTAAATCGACAGAACACCCGCTACTGGTATACCTCTTCAAAGGAACAAGGTGCATCTCGGGTGATGGTATGGTGTGGCATTTGGAAAGATCGCATCATAGGCCCCCTCTTTTTCGATGAACATGTCACTGGAGGCACCTACCAGGTCCTACCTACGTATGCTCAAGGAAGAAGCATTTCCCAGTGTCTTGAACGAAGAAGGAAATTTCCCAACATGGTTCCAGCAAGACGGCGCTCCAGCACATTACAGTACCCAAGTAAGGGAATACCTGTACCAACAATTCCCTGGTCATTGGATAGGACGTCGAGGGCCTGTGGAATGGCCAGCTAGAAGCCCGGATCTCACGCCACTAGATTTTTATCTCTGGGGCCACTTGAAAGCGCTGGTATACGCAGAGAAAATTAGGAGTGTTGAACATTTGCGGCAGCGCATTATTGGGGCATGTAACACCATTACTCCTGGCATCATTCACCGTGTGCTTACTGTCTGGGTATCACGTCGAATTTGTGTATTGAAAACAATGGTGGACATATTGAGCACGTTCTGTAAATAAAAGCTTTTGTTTGCCTTTTTTATTATTTTTCCTATGATGCCGGACTTATGGGACACCCTGTATATATATATATATATATATATATATATTTTTTTTTTGTATTGGGGCGTTTACCGCCATTTCCCGCTATACGCTAGCGGATATCATGGCGAAGCAGAATATGAGAGAGAGAAACGGAGACGGGGGAAAGGCACTAGAAGTGGGAGGACCGCGGACGACGGGTGAGAAGTCACCTAAAGCTCAGAGAGGAGGCGAGATTGGGAGAGGAAAAGGAAAAGACGGTCAAGCGAGAAGAGAGGGCTCTCAGCGAGCATAAGACGTAAACGATCAGGGAGGGGGAAATCAGAGAGGAACGGGAAGGCGCGACGACGTACTGACGACAGGGTGGGGCATTCCACAAGGATGTGAAAGACGGTGAGGGGCGACTGGCAGGAGGCGCAACAAGGAGCCTCCTGCCCGGACATAAGATAGCCGTGCGTGAGGCGCGTATGGCCGATGCGAAGCCGCGCAAGGACGACCTCTTTGTGTCGGGAGCGGTGGAAAGAGGACGCCCAATATGACAGGCGGGGGCGGATGGACCAGAGTTTATTTCCGGTGGCATCGTCCCAGGACTGCTGCCATATGCGGTCGTAGAGGACCGAAAGACCTGCACATAGTCAGAGAAGGGGAGCGGGCGGGGGAGGGGAGGCATCGAGGCGGCGGACCGGGCTGTGCGGTCAGCCGCCTCATTACCGGAAACACCGACATGGGCAGGAACCCAGCAGAAGGTGACCCGGATCCGGTGAACGGTGTGCAGAACATGGTACTCCTGTTGAATAAGGCGTACGAGGGGGTCCGGGGAATCATAGCGCTCGAGCGCTTGAAGGGCGCTCAGCGAGTCCGAAAAGATGGTACAGGAAGACCGCGAAAAACCCGATACCAGACGGAGGGCTTCCAGAAGGGCAAAGAGCTCTGCGGAAAAGATGGAGGCCTGAACCGGCAGGGGGATACCCCGGGAGGTAGGTGACAGCGATGGAGAGAAGACGGCGGCCGCGACACCTGCAGGGGAGCGCGAGCCGTCGGTGTAGACGGGAACATCGTCCGAGTGTACGGGAAGATGGGCCAGAAAAGAAGACCGGAGGACGGTAGGAGGAGACTCCTTACGCAGGCCACGGAGCGCCTGACAGCGGCAGATAGGGGTGGTCAGCCAGGGGGGCGACAGGTCGAAGGAGAACGGCAGAATAGAGGGTGGGGGGATCCCCAGGGACGAAAAGATGTCGGCCAGGGAGGCAGCGAAATGCCACGTGTCAGGCCGGGGTAGCGCCTGGGAGATCGCGGAGAAGAGTAGGAACCTCGGGAGGCGGAAGATGCGAAGGTAACACTTCGCCATGAGAAGGCCCCGGCGAAGGGGCAGGGGGGGTGTCCGCAGTCCACCTGAAGACTAGCGACAGGGGACGAGCGGAAGGCACCCGACGCCAGGCGAAGGCCACGGTGGAGAAGAGGATCCAGCATACGGAGTGCCGGAGAGGAGGCGGAGCTGTAGACCACACAGCCGTAGTCGATGCGGGATTGCACCAGGGAGGTGTACAGGCGCAGCAGAGTACGCCTGTCCGCCCCCCAGGTCATGTGGGACAGGTGACTCAAAAGGGAGAGGGTGCGGCGAGATGATTGCCGCAACCGCCTAAGGTGTGGAACCCAACCGAAAAATTCGTCGAGGGTCATACCCAGGAATCGAACGGATGGGACGAGGGGAAGAGGAGTGCCGGCAAGGGTAAGGGCGAAGGTATGCGACAGACGGAGGCGCCGAGGACGGAAAAGCATACTGGAAGACTTAGAGGGTGAGAAAGCATAGCCAACCGAGGACGCCCAGCGAACCACCGCGTTGATGGCTAGCTGGAGTCGACGTTCAGCCAAAGACGGGAGGCGGCCAGAGCAATAGATAGCCAGGTCATCGGCATAGAGGGAGCTACGAACGGAAGTAGGCAGGACCGTAGCGACTGTGTTCATCACTAGTGAAAAACACAGGACGCTAAGGACACTACCCTGAGGGACACCCTCCTCCAACGGAAAGCGGTCAGAGAGGGTAGAACCGATGCGGACGCGGAAAGAACGGGCGGACAAGAAGTTATAAATAAAGGAGGGGAGAAAGCCTACGAAACCCAGGGAGCGTAAGCAGTCAAAGATTGCGCTCCGCCGAGTAGTATCGTAGGCCTTCTGGAGGTCGAAAAAGACGGCGAGTACAAAGTGACGCCGGGAGAAAGCCTCCTGCACGCGTCGTGGTTAAGGAGGAGGAGGGGGTCGGTGGTAGACCGGAAGCGCCGGAAACCAGCCTGGGTAGCAGGGTATTGGTCACTCGCCTCCAGAGTAAGGGACAGCCGCGAGGCGACCATCGCCTCCATAACCTTGCAGGCGCAGCATGTCAGGGAAATGGGGCGATAGTTCGACGGGAGTGAGGGGTCTTTATCGGGCTTCGGGATGGGGACGACGATGGACTCACGCCACCGGTCCGGGAATGAACCCTCCAACCAAATCCGGTTATAGAGGTCCAGTACAAAGCTGAGAGCAGAGGGGTGGAGGTGCCGTAACAAGTCATAGGGGATATTATCGGGGCCGGGTGCGGAGGAGCGTCGGGGGCGGAGGGCCTCCCGAAGCTCCGTCATGCGGAAGAGGTGATTATAGGGGTCATCCCTATGAGGTGGAAAATCCGGTGGGTCGCGGCGGGAATGGGGGGAATCGGAACTGGAGATGGCTGCGAAGTGCGCCGCGAGTGCGTTCGCGACGGCCTCCGGATCGGAGACGAACTCGTCGTCCCCGACCCGAAGCACCGGGGGTCGAGGGGGGACACGGGTCCCCTCAAAGCTACGCACCTTGCGCCAAACAGTCGAGGGGGCAGTCGAGGAGGAGAGCCCGGACACGTAACTCCGCCAGGAGGTACGCCGGGCCAGTTTCAGGACCCGACGGGCCACTGCCTTCAGGCGCTGAAACTCTATCTTGTGCTCCAGCTGACGGGTCCGGTAGAAGCGGCGGCCGGCACGGCGCCGCTCCTGAACGGCATGGGAGCACTCTGGGGTCCACCATGGGACGCTTCGCGGCCTGGGGGAGCCAGAGGTACGGGGGATGCAACTGGCGGCAGCCGAGAGGATCTTACTCTCGAGGAAGGCGAGGGCCTCACTGACGGAGGGAAAGGCAGGAATTGATGGCGAGATCGCCGTGCCCCTCGCGTATGAGGCCCAGTCTGCTCGGGCGAACAGCCAGCGCGGGCGGACAGAGGTGGGGGGGAGGAGACGGGTCGGGGTAAGACACACTGGGAAATGGTCACTGCCGGAAGAATCCGGCAGGACCTCCCAGGTGAACGACTGTTGAAGTCCCCGAGAATCAGGAAAGGGCGGGGAAGCTGAAGAATTAGGTCACGGAGAGAATCGGGTGGAGGGCGTACGTTAGGGGAGAGGTAAAGAGAGCAGACCGTGAGCTGGCGCCCCAAAGAAAGGCGCACGGCCACAGCTTGCAGGACTGTACGGAGCGGGAGGGGGCGGAAAGGGACGGAGCGGTGCACGAAAACCGCGGAGCCCCCCCTCCCCGCCCCATCGAGAGGCGGGGAAGGGAGCCCGCAGTAACCGGACACTCGAGGGAGGGAACGGGATCCCAGAATCGTCTCCTGAAGGCAGAAACACGCCGGACACCTGGAGGCCAGGAGAGAGGAGAGACTCTCGAGGCCTACCAGGAGCCCGCGGATGTTCCACTGCAGGAGCGAGGTATAGGGAGGGGTAGGAAAGTCAGCGTAAAGGATGGTTATGGGGTGGGTGGGCCGATCGGGCTGCCCGAGATTAAAGGGGGAATCGGAAAGCCCCGGAGTTCAGCGAGGGACGCCGAACGAGGGCGAAGGCGAGGGTCACCCCGACGAGGGGGCGATGTGGAACCAGACGCCGGCAAGTCCTCCAGAAGAGGAGTCTCCCGGACGTCCGGGGGAGAGCGATGCAGAGAAGGGGATGTGAGAGGTATCCAGAATGCCCCTCCCTTCACCGGAGGTGCGGGGGAGGCAGGACTACGAGGGGGAGTGGAAAATAATACCTCACCCAGAGGCATTGGCAGGTCGAGGAGAGAGATGGGGCGGGTCAAGCGCGGGGGCGTGCACGTCCCACCCACGCCGACCAGGCGGGCGAGTTCCCCCTCCAGTGGGTCCATCGACCGGGCCGGAGAGGGGTGTATCTCAGCCCCCACCACGAGGGCCGTCGGGGACCCCAGGGGGGAGCGTGCATAACGGTTGCGCAGTGGGGACGGTGAGGACACCGGGGCGGTAGGGCGAAGGGGGCGTTTGTGTTTGGGAGAGGAAGGTGATGCGAGGCTTATGGCTTCGAACCTTTCGGGGTCACCACTGGCGCGGCGCTTGCGGCCCCTACCCCTCCGTCGTGCGGCCTGCATGGGTGACGGCGGGTCACGATCCGGAATGGGGGTGGCCGAAGGCGCCGGTGGAGAGGGCGTAGAAGGGGCAGGGGGGGTTGCCGACGAAGCATCGGCGTTCGCGGAGAGAGCACGTGGGGACGCGCTGGTAGTACGGGGAGCCGCGGTAGGAGTCCGCTGGGCGGCAGAGGATGGACTGGGAGTAGCGGACACGGTGGGTGGAGGCGTGTTGGGAACCGCCGGTGAGGACGGGGTCCGGGAACGGAGAGCCTCGGCGTACGAGGCACCACGCCGGGCCTCGCAGCCACGCAACCGGTCCCGCGCCTCCCGAGCGCTGAGAAACTCTGATGAACAGAGGGCCCGAACCTCCCTTTCAAAGAGGAAGGACGGGCAAGAGCGGGATGAAGCAGGGTGTGGTCCATGGCAGTTGGTGCAGGAAGGCGGAGCAGTACAGGGCAAAGGGTGGGGAGGGCCGCCGCAGCGGACACACAACGGGGCCGGCTGACGGCAGGAGCTGCTCACGTGGCCAAACCTATTGCACTGAAAACAGCGCGTAGGATCTGGCACGTATGGTCGTACTGAGAAATCGCACGCTCGTCTCTCACCAAAGCCCCAGAATACCGAAACGGGGGGCACCAGTGAGTCGAAAGTGAGGAGCAGGCGAGGAGAAGGGGCGGTTGGGGATCGCGATCTGTCGGGAAAGCGGTACACACTCACAACACCCTGGGAGGCGAGGTCAATCTGGAGGTCTTCCACCGGGATGGGTAGAAGACGAGCAGCGTAGATTGTGCCCTGGCACTGATTGAGGCGGGGGTGGGGGGACACCGTAATCCCGCAGCCCAGGACATTGGGGATAGCGAGCAGAGAGGTTTCGACAGAGGAACGCGCCCTTATCAGAATGGAGCCATCCCTCTGAGGCCGAAGGTCAAAACGAGCCGTCCCCGTCACCCCATGGATCGCTCGAAAGAGGCGTTCATGGTTAGTGGGGAGGGGCTTGGAGGAGGAGGGGCGGAGGACGAGGAACTTGTCCACCGTCCTAAGGCCGAGCAAAGACGTCGGGCCAAACACCACCGGTACTTCGAGGGGACGGGGAGACGAGAAAGGCGGACGGCGACGTCGGGTCCCACGTCCCCCAGGGGCCGAGGGCGATGAGGCCCTACCGGAGTGGGAGGCGACCGGGGCCGCGGGCTTCCCACCTGAGGGCGAAAAAGCAGGTGGGTCCCTATCGGGACGTGGAATATGGGGGGATCCAGGGGTCGGGGGGTCCACTGCAGGTCCATCCGCCACTGGCGGGGGTCGGGCAGCGGCGCCACGAGCCTGGGGAAGAGAGGGAGAGGAGGTGTCGGCAAGAAGAGCAGACGGGGTGGGCGAGGGCTGCCGACTGCCCTTACCAGACCCAAGGTCCAAAGAGGTAGTCAGAGGGAGGTCAGATGCACAAGCCGGGTCGTCAACGAGGTCCATTAGATTTGTAAGTGTTTCCATAAAGAAAATTTTTATTGTTGTTTCGCGCCCGGGGCCGCGGGGAACCGATTACCCGGGGCCCAAGGGGACCAAGCGCATGCCGGCGGGGGATGGGTGCCTCGTCCCATGTAGGTACCCCCGTTTCAAAAGGGGCCCTTCCAGCTTCGAAAGTTCTCCCCCGCCGGCAGCAAAGACCAAGGCCCCCCCAGGGTCCCAGGCCTGGGCACCCTACCAGCCAACTTAGTCCGGCCCCGGCCATGGGAGCGAGACCCCCAGCGACCAGCCCCGGCAGCCCACGGGGCGCGCGAAGTGAACAGAGAAAGCAGAAAAAACAGAGGGGGCAAGGAAGAGGGGAAAGAGGGGAAGACAGGAAAGAGGGGGCTGTAGGATAGCAGGGTATGCTAAAAGTCCACTTCGCAACCGGGCGGGGGACCCGGCAGGGCCCCCAGCCGCGGCTGACCCCCCTCGCCACATGGAGGCAGGAGCCCGCGGGCGATCCACCCCAGAAAGACCGCCCGTATATATATATAATTTAGGGTGTCTCTTATTTTCGAAGTGTTGATTTTTTTAGGTTGCGCCCCCTCAACCAGTTCCATTCGTTGAAAAAACATCACATATAAAATATTTCTTGGATTGAACAATTTTTAGAGGTCGCCCCCGCTTATTAAAGTTCATAAAATATAGCTATTATTTATGCAATTAATATTTGAAATTACTAGCAGTTGTCAAGTATACTAAACATATGTTTTTAATTAATTAATCATCATATTTATGATGAATTCAATTAAATGAATATTTGTTTCGATACAACAGCTTCAAACACGGGTCAATATAGTGGAGCCTGTGCTCTCATCGAAGCAAAATTGGGACATGATGTTTTGTACTTGCCTTGTAGACACCATGTTTTAGATTTATTGTTGGGAGCTGCATTTGAAGCAACATTGGGATCTACATCAACTGGTCCAGAGATATTGATCTTTAAGTGTTTTCGTGACAATTGGACTTCTGTTGATCAAAGCCAGTTCCAAACAGGTGAGACAGACACGATTACTGAAGAAGCAATTATCCAGTCTAAAACTGAACTAATTCAGTTTGCTAGATCCCAGGCACCTATGCTACGGGATGACTATCAAGAACTTTTGGATCTGTCCATCATCTTCTTGGAGGTGTCCCCAATAAAGGCATCAAGTTTCGTGCACCAGGTGCCATGCATCGAGCTCGCTGGATGTCCAAAGCGCTCTATTCTATCAAGATGTGGCTTTTTCGAAACCAGTTCAAGATGACTAAGACTGAAGAACGAGGAATTCGAGATCTTTCCCTTTTTTCTGTTCTCATCTATATGAAGGCTTGGACAACATCCTCACTCCCTATTGAAACCTCATTTAATGACTGGCTCCTTATGAGGTCATTGATTAATTATCCTAACAAAAAGATTTCTGATGCAACTAAAAAAAAGCTCTCTAACCACTTATGGTACCTGTCTGAAGAAGCAGTTGGTCTTGCTTTCTTGATGAGCGAATTACTACAGATGTAAAGAAATGCACGGTAAAGGCATTAGAAGATGAGTCCACTGATAGACCACCCAAGCGTCCTCGGATTCCTGAATCGACCTTCTGCTCTGGTGAAGGACTACACCAACTTGTTACAAGAAATACTAGAGAATTCTTTACTAAGCTGAATTTGCCAGAAGGATTTCTGAACAAGGCACCCAGCACTTGGACATCCAACTGTGAATATTTAAGGGCCAGAGCTATTGTTGCAGCTCTATCTGTTGTAAATGACCGGGCAGAACGTGCAGTAGCTTTAGTTCAAGAGCTGAATAAGAAATTGACAGTGGGGGAAGAGCAGCTCCAGTTCCTGCTCCAAATTGTTGCAAAACACCGCCAGAGTCACCCAGTTCCATGAAAAACTGTTCTTCTCAAAAAATAACCATCAGTGAGGTCGCACCTTAAAATACACCATATTGTATAATCATTGTATATTAAATAAATGTTGTATAAGGAAATAATGCTAATTAAAGTAATTAAAGTATGTAAATAGCACTGGCATTTTGAATTTATCTCTATATAATAAACTAATGGTTTTTTTTTGTAGCAATGCTTCATTGCTGATTGTATATAAAAAAAGAGCCCGGAAGGATTTTGGATAGGAGAAAAAGGATTGGGATAAAGAAGGATTGAGGACCAAAGGATGGATTATAACAACATCAAGGATAGGTTAGAAAAGGATCAATGATAAATAAGAAGGCCTATACTTATAAAAACGAATCAAACTAAAAAAAGAAGAAGGAATTATGTGTATAATGAGCATAATCATATGTCAGGAGCTATTATGCCATGGTCACCATTTTTATTAGCCGGGGGCGACCCCTAAATATGAGCCAATTTGTGTCAAACTTTCAAGATTTAGTTTTTATGCTAAATGGAACTATTTTAGGGGGCGCAGATAAAATAATTCAACATTTCAATTTTTGACTACCCAATAAGAGACACCCTAAATAAAATATATATATATATATATATATATATATATATATATATATATATATACACAGGGCGTCCCAAAAAAATGTATACACACTTTAACAGCTGATAGCTCAATTGATCTTTCTTTCTTTCCAAGTTAAACCCATTAGAATTAATAATGGCAGTCAGACTAAGCTTTGAACAAAGGAAATTCATTCTAAAATGCTACTGGAAGTGTGAAAACGCAGTTGAAGTGCAAAGACAGTTTAGGAGGGAGTTTCAAACAGATCCACCAACGCGACTTACCATCACTCGAATTAGAGATAAGTTTGAAGCCGATGGAACTGTTCAGAATGTCCACAAGAAGCGTTCCGGAAGACCACGGACATCGACAAGCCCCACAAAGCAAGAAAGAGTACTGGAAACGTATCACCAAAGTCCAAGAAAATCTGTGCGGCAAGCGAGTCGTGAGGTAGGAATTTCAGAATCGTCTGTCCAACGCATTTTGAAGCGCTATCAATGGAAAAGTTACATTCCAAGATTAGTCCATGCTATTAATGAAGATGATGATGATCCGGACCGAAGAGTGGAGTATTGCGAGTGGTACTTGGCACGATGTGGATGTGGATTGGACGAAGGGGTTTCGTAGAATACCCTCCGCGTTCACCAGACCTCACACCACTAGACTTTTTTTTATGGGAATACTTAAAAGACAAAGTCTACGCTATAAAACCTGCAACAGTCGCTGAATTGAGAGCAGCCACTGAACGAGAATGCACACAAATACCAAACGAAATGTTTCGTGATGTTTGCGATTCCATTGCTTCGCGTTATCAGCAGTGCCTGGACCAGAACGGACGTCAGTTTGAAAACAGGCGTTGACAAAACAATTAAATAATGTCTGTAGATTCTATTACATTTTGAAAATGAAATGTATTTTAATAAATACTGCCTTTATAATTATTTAAAGTGTGTATACATCATTTTTTTGGGACGCCATATATATATATATATATATATATATATATATATATATATATATATATATATATATACATTCCTCTGAATCCAATTGGTCTTTAAAACTTGGATTCACAACTCCAGTGAAGTCAATACCCGTAGTTATGATTGAGTAAATGTTGTGTCCTACAGGTAGGTCTGGAAGGTTTGGGGTTTTGAAGGAATCCAATCTGTTTGCAAGGAATGCATGTGTCTGTTGATGAAATCTGTTGGGTGATTCTTCTTTAAAAGAAGAATTGGATGCTTGGAGTTGTATGTATATATTTATATACTGTATGTATGTGTGTAAATGTATATTTTGTTGTAAGGTTTTATTTTTGAGTTTTGTGTTAGGTTAACCAATTTGCTGAGTAAAGAACCTCAAATGTTGCATTTGAGACCCTTATATCAAGCCTTGTCTGTTTTATGCCTATATGTGAAATAGGGCTTAGAATAGTTTGCGCCTATATACCAAATAGGGCACAGAATAGGTTGCGCCTATATGTCAAATAGGACTTAGAATGTGTTGCGCCTATATGTCAAATAGGACTTAGAATAGGGTTAAGAATAGGTATTAGGTGAGTGTAGGTTTAATTTTAATTTTTTGATGTTACAGTTCTGAGTTGAATGTTGCAATTTTGAGATGTTAATGAGTCTTATGAGTAAGTTAAATTGCTGAAATAAATTTTATAACCTACACCACAGGTTGAATTATAAATTTAGTGTTTTAGTTAGGATAGGCCTTGAGTGTAAAGAGTACGGCCTACTTTGTGAGGTAGGCTTCGTGTATATTCAAATTGAAAATTGTAGTGTTTGAAGTAGGCCTTTAGTGTATGAGTATGTTAGGTCAATTAGTTGATGTAAAATGGGCCTACTAAATATGCTTATGTTGCGGGCCTACTAAATACTTAGGTTGAAATATGCCTATTTTTATAGGACCTAAAATGAGTTACGCCTGTTAAATGAAAAGACTGTTTTGAGTTTGAAGAGTAGGACCTATTAAATAGGCTTAAGGTGAAGTGGGCCTACTAAATAGGCTTAGGTTGAAATTGGCCTATTTTTATAGGACCTAAAATGAATTAAGCCTGTTAAATGAACAAGGCCACCATATGAAAAAACTATATAGGGCTATGGGTTGATTGCCTGATACCCTCATCCGTTGGAAATTTCCAGCAGATTTCAGTGGAGAGTTAACGACAAAAGCCCTACGTTTTTTTGTTAGAGAGTTATGTATCATATATGTAGGTCTTCAAAGGACCTCTGTTTATTTGCCTTCGGTATTTGCGCTGCCTAATGGGTAAAGAAAGGAATTGCCTTACCTTATTATTTCGTTGGGCCTCGCTTCTGTTTCGATGGAGTTACACAAGTTGATGATTTGATGTAACTAATATAGGCAGTCACTATTTAAATACCTGAAGGAATAGGCCTATCCTTTTTATAGTTATTAGGTTTTATATTAAGAGGATTTCACTCAGAAATTATAGGAAGATAAAGTACATCTTCCTTGCTTAAAGCACCGCTGTAACATAAGCAAGCTCCTAGCGAGCCGCTAATAATAAATCGTTAGGAATCCGCTGATTCTTCAAAGTTCGTTAACTCTTCGCTTGATGTAATTTTCATGAGTCGGCAGTGGAAAATTTTGAACACGAAATAATAAATTTGGTTTTCTTGTCAAGCAAGCCCGGTGCCTACATACGACTTCTATGTATGTATGGCAATTATTTTCATCCCCACTAGGCTATGTCGCCAATCCCGAGGCAATTTTGTATATTTAATTCAATTAATTAATAATTTATATTTAATTAAGAAGTAAAGGTACCACATATGATACCATGTTGTAAGCGTGTATATATAGTTTTTCCATAGTGCTCCTCATCTTCTCGTTGCATTTTACGCCGTATTTTCGTCCCCCCTCTTCTAATTTTACTCCTGTCAATTACGAGGGATGTATCCTCATTTCCTATTAGACCAACATCTTGCAGGGCAGCAGATGCCAAAGATGCACCTGCCCGGTCAGATATGCCGTATCTATCACAAACTTGTGCAACATTTCCTAAATTAACTCATTTGTTGATACGAGTTAGACGGTCTAGCTTCATCAACAGCTCTTGTTTGATTCTTTCCCTGAGCAAACTGAAATGCCACCCTCCGAATCAGAAGAATCAAGGCCTAGGCCCTAGGCCTACAGCATCATCATTAGTTGAAATGCTTTTGCTAATTCGAGAAAGTTCCACTTCTTTTCGTTTCATATTCTTTTTAAGTTTTTCAGTTGTTATTTTATCTATGTTCCAAATTGCCATTTTTCTATCTCCTCTTTGATTAGTGAGAAATTTTTGCTCAATGCGAGGAACCTTTTTAGTTTTATCACAGTGACATGAATCAAACTCACATTTGCAGCTAGCAATATCAAATAAATTTTTAGCTTTTTCTCTGAACAACTGTAATTTGTTTTGATAATTTGGGTTTCCTTTACTTCCTTTGTATGGCTTTATCAACACCATATATTTATTATGATAGGACCGAATAAGCTACAAAATTCTTTTGTGAGAAACTGTTGGAATTGAGGTCTTTACCCAAATATTTTCAATATCTAAAGCGACTCTTTCTGATACGTCAGAGACTGCAGGATCTTTGTTATTACTAGTGAACTTTATGTCCGCTCTTACCCATAAATAATATCTAAATATTTCTTCATAGGTTAGAAGCCTATTGCTATTTAGTTCTTTAGCAGCGCCAAAAACTGGGCATATACTACGCTGCCTTGTCTTTACTTTTTTATCCATTTTAATATTTCTGAAAAAAAAGAATTAATGTAATTAAATCAGTGTTACAAGAAATAAATATTTATGCATGCAAAAACTGTTAAGTAGTTATACTAATAGGCTAAGCTAAACTATAACACACCTCGTCACTGCACGCACTTTCGGAAGACTGAATGACAGGTTCAAAATGTGACTGTTTTTCAAGGTCATTGGGGAGCCTCTTACTGAAACAGCAGCTAGTTCGAATTTGATGGACATTTAAATTAGCATCATTTACAACTTTTCTAGGTATTCCAAATTGATATTCTAAAATTCATATTTTCGCTCCCCACACACACAACACCAGGTGTCCTTATTTCTAAAATGTTCTAAGCTAAAAAATAGGAATTAGACAGACGAACGGAATTGGTACGTAAAACAACAGAGTTTATTAACCTTAATTAAAACATGTTCAGTGTAACCGTCATTTCTTCTAACAATATTCAACCTTATACAAAAAAAAAAAAGGGGGGGGGGCCATTCCACTGGCTCATAAAGGAAAATTAGTATTGAAAAATTTATTATTTAGAATTTATTTTATTTAGCTTGAGAGAGATTATTTTTATTTAGGTGTAGTATTAAGGTTAAGTTTACTTTAAATAGACACGGTAATTATAGAAATAATAATGGCCTATTTAGACACTGTCAACACAGCTACAGACTTTTTCACTGTAGGTTGCAGTGGTTTTCAAGTTAAATTTGGTCAGCAGCCAGATTACTACTAACTATGGTGAAGCTAAATTCATCAAAATTAATTTAGACTTACCAAAAATGAAGTTGCCAGTTGAACGTTACCCTTTCAGTTTCTAACTGATTCATAAGTTTCATTTAGTTTCCAGGTTTTAATTTTAGTTGTTAAGTTTTAGGTTATTGTTTAACACACTGCTAGGTTATTTATTTGTAGGGGCTATTTCCCAGACCTAGGTTTTGCAGGTTAAGTTAGGCTAGGGCTGGATTGCCCTTAAGTTTTTGGTTTTAAAGGTTTAAGGTTTAGGTGGTTTTATTTAAGTTAAGTTAGGGCTATATTGCCTTTGTTTTAATAGGGGCTATAACAGCCATTTAATTATTGAGTTAGGGCCGTTGTAGCCCGGTTCGAGTTTCGTCTAGGTACCTAGTTTTTCTCTTACCTTAGTTATTTTCTTTAACTTACTTGCACCTAGTTCTGATAGGCCTCTATTTAGTTAAACATGGGTTTTGATTAATTGCAGTGGTTATTAATTAAGGATACGGTTTAATTAAAGGTTGTTAGGTTTGAAGGTTGACTCAGTTTCCCGGTTTGGGTAACCACGAGCATTTTAATTTTTTTGAGAAAAAAGGGCCCGCTTCATGCGGTCAAAAATTTTCAAGACTGGCCAAAGCTCCGTTTTTCTTTGTCCCAGAAACTTTTTTTTTTCCTTCTTTTTGTTAATTAGGGAAACCCAACTTCACTAGTTGGTTAGAAACGAGGGTTTTTTTTATTTATTTATTTTGTTTATATTTTATTTGGAAATATATGCGGTTATTTCTAACCACTTTTTTCAACAATTAGTCACCTAGAAAAATGCTTCCTCAAAATGGTGGGAGTTCCAAGAGCAGTGTGTGTGGGGTTTCATCCTGCTGAAACCACTGTGAATCTGGGGTAATGTGGTTATTTCTTTTACGGGACAAAGTAATTAGTTGAGGCGAGTAATTGTAACATCTAACATAAATTTTGCATTACGGTTTCTGTTTTTAGTTTTATTCTCATAGAAGTAGGGACCTACTACACCATACCACCCAAGAGCGACCCAAATGTCGAGTTTAACACTACGTGGAAGCTCTAATGGAACGCCAGCACGACTTCCCCATCCCTACACAGATGTATGATACATAACACTCGTCAGTGAAGTCAACGTATTTCAAAAACTCTTCTAGGTTTGCTAATATCCACATTGCGAATTCTATTCGTTTTTGAACATTAGTGACAGTGACGGCCATATAAGGAGTGCAGGGTGTGCAGTGCACAGAAGCCCTCTTCATAAAAAACAATATACTTTGTATCTACAAAATAAACTATAGTGGTGAACAAATATTTATTTGCGCGTGTTATCAGTTCAAAAGCTTTATTTCAATGTAATTAAGATTCTCTTTCGCCTAATTTGAAGTTTTTAATCTTCTTAACCTTCGTATAAAACAACCATACTTTAAAGATGTTATACAGAATTCTATGGAATTGAGGACACTACAAAAATTGGTGGGAAACCTTAAAGGGGGGGGGGGGGTAAAATGTCTCGCACAGGGGCCCACAACCAAATATGGCTACCACTGGTCAGTGAAGCTTGTGAATGAATTTTCATAGGGAAAAAAGGTTTAATTCGGTACGAAATATACAGTAAGATACAGAGATGTTCATGAAATACCTACTTCCACTAACAAACGTCGAATTGACTCGTGTGGACTGCGTGCAATAATTTTATAGACCATATTTTGGTGCTACCGAAATTTTCCAACAATTCGTGATATTCTGCGCAAAAGTTCCTCCGCACCCGCGTCACAAAAAACCACTCAACGATCTTTATTTTCTGTTC
The DNA here is from genome assembly GCA_023014485.1 of Bathynomus jamesi. NCBI lineage: Eukaryota > Metazoa > Arthropoda > Malacostraca > Isopoda > Cirolanidae > Bathynomus > Bathynomus jamesi. The sequence continues at coordinate 2,698,538 of JAJOZX010000006.1, read as the reverse complement.
CAGTCGCAAACGCATCATCACTGGTTGAGAGTTCAGCCACTAAGAATTATATATATAATATATATAATATATATATAATATATATATATATATATATATATATATATATATATATATAATATATATATATATATATATATATATAAATATATATAATATATATATATATATATAATATATATATAATATATATATATATATAATATATATAATATATTATAATAATATTATATATAAGTTTCTGTTTTAGGGTTCGAAGATACTGATGAACCGGAAATACGACTCGTTGGTGATTCCATTGTTCGAGGGCAGCTCGAGGAATTCTGTGGGAGAAACCCTCGTCGTAGGCGCCGTTACTGCTACCCTGGTGCAAGGGTGGAGGATATAACTAATAATGTTGACCATTTTACAGACAGTACCGCCGAGGACACAACGTATGTTATTCATGTCGGTACTAATAACGTTTTAAATTCTAGATCGGAAGAACTGCTGGCTAGGTACAGGGACTTATTAGAGCGATTAAGGGAGAAAACTAATAAGATTGTTTTAACAGGTATACTTCCTCGAATTATCCAACGAAGCGATTTCTACAGCAAGGCGACCTATATTAACAATAACCTAAAGTCTCTTTGCCAACAGGAAGGAGTGCATTTTGCTAATTTTTGGAACAGTTTCTACGGCAGGAGGGACTTGTTCCTCGAAGATGGACTTCATCTTAATGAAGTTGGAGCTGCGCGTTTAGGAAGACTATTTCATAATACTGTCTCTTCTTTTCAGGCTGCCGTAAGCCGAACGGTCCCAGCGTAAATTCCACAAATTTCCCCCGCGCTCGCGAAGGTGTCGCAATTACAAACAATTTGAAGGTTCTATCCTTAAATGCTCGTAGCCTACGAAATAAAATAAACGAATTTTTTTCTTTAATTGCTTGTAAAGACTATGATTTAATTGCGATAAATGAATCGTGGCTTAGCACTGAAACACGTGACTTTGTAGGGGAGTATCAAATTAAAGGTTATAGACTTTTTGTTAAAAACAGAATAGGTAGGCGAGGAGGCGGTGTTATGTTGTATATCAAAGATAATATTGCGAACGTTATAGAAGTAAAGCACTCAATTCCAGAACCGATAGATTCGACTATAGCAGAACTTAAATTCAACGATTTCAAACTTCTTGTTGCGGTTATATATAGGCCCCCAAATCAAACAGCTGCTACGGACGAAGCGTTATATCGTGAACTAAAGAGAATAATCGGTAGTGAGCAGGCTTTAGTTATGGGTGACTTTAATTGCGCCAACGTGAATTACGATACAATGCAGGGAGACGCGGAAGGTAATCGTTTTGTTAATTTTCTCGAGGATAGCTTTCTTATTCAAAAGGTTGGGGAACCTACGAGGTTGGACAGTATTTTAGATTTAGTAATAACTACGGATGATAGGCTAATTACTGATCTTCAAGTAATAGAACCGTTGAGCAATAGCGATCACAATATGGTAGAGTTTGTCCTCTCAGTAAGTCACTCGAAACCAACTAACTCGACTAAAATTCCTAGCTTCCAGCACGCAGACTTTAGTAAATTTCGAAATAAATTTTCACACGTCAATTGGGAAAACGTAATGGGGAACTCCAACGCAAAACTAATGTGGGAATCGTTCGTAAAGGTATTTAGGACTATAAATGAGGAATGTGTACCGTACAAAATTAAGCGTGCGAAAGTAAACAACAAGCCCTTGTGGTTTACTTCTAGAGTAGGAGACATTATAAAGAGTAGAGAGAGGGCTTATAGGCTATACAAGTCCGATAAAGATAATCTGTTGTTACGAAACAACTACATATCTCTAAGGCGTGAAGCTAAAAGTGTAATAAAAAAGTCAAAACGCGAATTTGAAATCTCCATAGCTCGTGACGGTAAAGAAAATCCCAAGCGATTCTTTCAATACGTCAATAATAGAAATCCAGTAAAAAGTGTCTTAGGTCCATTAAAAAATGGAAATGGAGATCTAGTCTCTGAAAACAAGGAAATGGCTACCTTGCTAAACGAATTTTTTACGTCAGTTTTTACTATAGAAGATGTAACGAATATCCCTACGGTCATAGACATAATACCTTTTGATAATGGTAATATTTTGGATAATATTGTCGTTAGTGAAGGGGAAGTAATGCGCTATATTGATAAAATGAAAACGCGTAAATCACCGGGTCCGGATTCCATATATCCCATACAACTAAAAGAATTAAAAGATAGCATTGTTGTGCCGCTAACAAAGATTTTTAATGCGTCTATTTCTGAGGGGTGCGTACCAGATAATTTCAAGTTAGCGAACGTAACACCTATCTTTAAGAAAGGCGATAAAGGTGCGGCGGGAAATTATAGGCCAATCAGTTTAACGTCTGTTGTAGGTAAGCTACTGGAATCAATAATTAGGGATCGTATAGTCGAACACTTAGAAGTGCATAATCTGGTCAGAAATACGCAGCACGGTTTTAGGCGAAACAAATCTTGCTTAACTAATCTTTTAGAATTTTTCCAAAGCGTGGTTAACGTTTACGATAGACATCGGGCGGTTGATGTAGTGTATTTAGATTTTCAAAAAGCGTTTGACACCGTGCCGCACAAAAGACTGATTGAAAAAACTAAGGCTCATGGAATCAGGGGTGTAGTAATAAATTGGCTAGAAGAATGGTTGCGAGGCAGGAAACAGAGGGTGGTCGTTGATGGAGCGGAGTCGTGTTGGGCTAATGTAGCGAGTGGCGTTCCTCAGGGTTCTGTATTGGGCCCCTTGCTTTTTCTTATATATATTAACGATTTAGATGTCGGCCTAGTCAGTACAGTTTCAAAGTTTGCGGATGACACGAAGCTGGGTGGTAGGGCGATTAATGACGAAGATAGAGGTAAAATTCAGGAAGATCTGAATAAAATCGTTGATTGGTCAGTCACATGGCAAATGAGATTTAACGTGGATAAGTGCAAAATTATGCATATAGGTTCGCGTAACGGTAATTTTGCGTATAGTATGTCAGGGAAAGATTTAACAAGCGTAGAGCAGGAAAAAGATTTAGGAGTTATAGTCACTGGTGATTTAAAAGTAGCGAAACAAAGTACAGCGGCGGTCATTAAGGCGAACAAAGTGTTAGGTTTTATAGCTCGAAATTTTGAGTATAAATCGCGCGATATTATAGTTCCTCTTTATAAATCATTAGTTAGACCCCATTTGGAGTACGCGGTCCAATTTTGGAATCCGCATATGCGCAAAGATATAGACAAAATCGAAAGAGTTCAAAGACGAGCAACTAAGATGATTCCGTCTCTTAGGTCAAAGTCGTACGAGGATAGGCTTAAAGAGTTAAAATTGACTACACTCGAGACTAGGAGGTTAAGGGGTGATCTAATCCAGGTTTTCAAAATTATGAATGGGTTTGATAACGTAGATAGAGATAGCTTTTTCGAAATATCTCAATATAATAGGACTAGAAATAACGGGTGTAAGTTGACAAGTAGAAGGTTCGAGACAGCAGTTGCGAAAAACTTTTTACGCATAGAATAGTAAATAGCTGGAATAGTTTGCCGGTAGAAGTAATTAGTAGCACGTCTATAAACATGTTTAAGAATCGATTGGACGCGCATGTTGATAGAAAGGGTATAGTTTAAGGTAGTAAAATTAAGGCTTTGTGGGGATAGATCCCACAGCGCAACACAAGTGTTGTGGGATATAGGGAGGCAGCGTCTTCGGTTAGGGGATACTCTCTGTCCTTACACACCCCATTTAAAGAGATTCCTCTGCCGAGCGGTGCCCCCCATAGTACTGTGAGGTATTGAAAAACTCATGATCTTCACTTGCCCCACAAACACCTTTAAATGGGAGACCCATAATGGGTGCACACACATTTCTACATTACTGTACAGTCTTTACAGCCACACCTACACTTTTCCTCGTATGTGTATACACAATACACGATTACGAACACAGTTAGGTAGACCAGCCTTGAGTGGATCCAAGGGTCTTTGTTGATCTGAAACATTATATTAAATATATATATTTATTAAATATATATATTTATTAAATATATATTAAATATATATTAAATATATATTAAATATTTATTTATATATTAAATATTTATTTTATAATTTTATTTATATTTATTTATATATATATTTATATATATTTATATATATATTTATATATATATATATATTATATATATATTATTATATTATTATATATATATTATATTTTATTACAGGGTGTCCCGTAAGTCTGGACCCATAGGGAAAAATAATAAAATTACAAAATAGTCCAAAAATTTATTACATAATCTGTTCAAAGTGTCCGCCGTTGTGTCGCACACATAGTTGAAGACGCAATCTCCACTGCGACAGCACTTTCTGAATCACAGTCGCAGAAATTTCTTGACACGCTTCCACAATGCGTGCTTTAAGGTGGAAAATGTTCTGAAGTTTGACCTCGTACACTTTGGCTTTCAAGTGGCCCCACAAATAAAATTCATAATAAAAAATAATAATAAAATAATAATAAAATAATAATAATAACATAATAAAAAAATATATTATAAATCCCTATGGGTCCAGACTTACGGGACACCCTGTATATTTATATATATATATATTTATATTTATATATATTTATATACAGGGTGTCCCGTAAGTCTGGACCCATAGGGAAAAATAATAAAATTACAAAATAGTCCAAAAATTTATTACATAATCTGTTCAAAGTGTCCGCCGTTGTGTCGCACACATAGTTGAAGACGCAATCTCCACTGCGACAGCACTTTCTGAATCACAGTCGCAGAAATTTCTTGACACGCCTCCACAATGCGTGCTTTAAGGTGGAAAATGTTCTGAAGTTTGACCTCGTACACTTTGGCTTTCAAGTGGCCCCACAAATAAAACTCCAGTGGAGTAAGATCATAATAAAAAAATAATAAAAATAATAATAAAAATAATAAAAAATATATTATAAATAAATTTTTGGACTATTTTGTAATTTTATTATTTTTCCCTATGGGTCCAGACTTACGGGACACCCTGTATATATATATTAGGGTCTCTCTTATTGGGTAGTCATTAATTGAAATGTTGAATTATTTTATCTGCGCCCCCTAAAATAGTTCCATTTAGCATAAAAATTAAAACTTGAAAGTTTGACACAAATTGGCTCATATTTAGGGGTCGCCCCCGGCTAATAAAAATGGTGACCATGGCATAATAGCTCCTGACATATGATTATGCTCATTATACACACAATTCCTTCCTTCCTTTTTTTAGTTTGATTCGTTTTTATAAGTATAGGCCTTCTTATTTATCATTGATCCTTTTCTAACCTATCCTTGATGTTGTTATAATCCATCCTTTGGTCCTCAATCCTTCTTATCCCAATCCTTTTTCTCCTATCCAAAATCCTTCCTGGCTCTTTTTTATATACAATCAGCAATGAAGCATTGCTACAAAAAAAAACCATTAGTTTATTATATAGAGATAAATTCAAAATGCCAGTGCTATTTACATACTTTAATTACTTTAATTAGCATTATTTCCTTATACAACATTTATTTAATATACAATGATTATACAATATGGTGTATTTTAAGGTGCGACCTCATTGATGGTTATTTTTTGAGAAGAACAGTTTTTGATGGAACTGGGTGACTCTGGCGGTGTTTTGCAACAATTTGGAGCAGGAACTGGAGCTGCTCGTCCCCCACTGTCAATTTCTTATTCAGCTCTTGAACTAAAGCTACTGCACGTTCTGCCCGGTCATTTACAACAGATAGAGCTGCAACAATAGCTCTGGCCCTTAAATATTCACAGTTGGATGTCCAAGTGCTGGGTGCCTTGTTCAGAAATCCTTCTGGCAAATTCAGCTTAGTAAAAATTCTCTAGTATTTCTTGTAACAAGTTGGTGTAGTCCTTCACCAGAGCAGAAAGTCGATTCAGGAATCCGAGGACGCTTGGGTGGTCTATCAGTGGACTCATCTTCTAATGCCTTTACCATGCGTTTCTTTACATCTGTAGTAATTCGCTCATCAAAGAAAGCAAGACCAACTGCTTCTTCAGACAGGTACCATAAGTGGTTAGAGAGCTTTTTTTTAGTTGCATCAGAAATCTTTTTGTTAGGATAATTAATCAATGACCTCATAAGGAGCCAGTCATTAAATGGGGTTTCAATAGGGAGTGAGGATGTTGTCCAAGCCTTCATATAGATGAGAACAGAAAAAAGGGAAAGATCTCGAATTCCTCGTTCTTCAGTCTTAGTCATCTTGAACTGGTTTCGAAAAAGCCACATCTTGATAGAATAGAGCGCTTTGGACATCCAGCGAGCTCGATGCATGGCACCTGGTGCACGAAACTTGATGCCTTTAGACTGGATAATTGCTTCTTTAGTAATCGTGTCTGTCTCACATGTTTGGAACTGGCTTTGATCAACAGAAGTCCAATTGTCACGAAAATGCTTAAAGATCAATATCTCTGGACCAGTTGATGTAGATCCCAATGTTGCTTCAAATGCAGCTCCCAACAATAAATCTAAAACATGGTGTCTACAAGGCAAGTACAAAACATCATGTCCCAATTTTGCTTCGATGAGAGCACAGGCTCCACTATATTGTCCCGTGTTTGAAGCTGTTGTATCGAAACAAATTGCTTTTACTCTCTCTGTAAATATAAATAACATAGTTTATTATCTGATAATAGCAAAAAAGAAGTATAGTGATACACAGTTACACACCTTTTACTTATGACAGCAGAACACTGAATGATGACAAATAAACAATTGCAACATAATCTGGAGCATTCTTGATGAAACATGTTTAAACAGGTTGATCTTGTCTTATCAAGCAATATTTTCAGCTACAAACTTGACAATTATCTCTAATATATTCATTTAATTGAATTCATCATAAATATGATGATTAATTAATTAAAAACATATGTTTAGTGTACTTGACAACTGCTAGTAATTTCAAATATTAATTGCATAAATAATAGCTATATTTTATGAACTTTAATAAGCGGGGGCGACCTCTAAAAATTGTTCAATCCAAAAACATTTTTATATGTGATGTTTTTTCAACCAATGGAACTGGTTGAGGGGGCGCAACCTAAAAAAAATCAACACTTCGAAAATAAGAGAGACCCTAAATTATATATATTTTAACTGCAAACACGCAGTATAATTAACGTACGATATAATTTGAATAAAAACACCAAACTTACATTTCTGAAGAAAAAAAAACCCAGCAATAAAATATACATACATTATAAAATGATGGGCAAACAAAAAAATACTTTTTTGGGACACCCTTCTTTTTTTTTTTTTTTTTTTTTGCAGGAAGGAGGGGCCAAGGGCGAACGTCCGCAAAAGTCCTTGATTCCACCCGGTGAAGCGGTACCAATACCAGAATTAATGCGGAATAAGGGCAAACTTAAAACTAAAATATTATTGAATATATTTTATTTATTATATAAACACATATTTTCACATATATTTACAATTATATTCGAAACATTCATATTTTTCACCTAATTCACAAATTTATATAGTCTACCAATGTCCGTCTCCCATTGCAAAACATCACAAACCAACTTCATGAATTACTTTTCATGAGAAAGTATACAACTAAACGTATTATATACTTTATGAAACAGATATTTACACGTATATATATATATCTCTCACACTTAATAGGAAACGAAGTCAGTAACGCGAAGAAACTACGGTTTAAGGATAATCTCAAAATGGAATTAGAAGTGTTAAAAAAAGCATCATTAACTTAAGCATTATACGCAATAGACCGCACGTAACAAAATATAATAATATAATAATATAATATAATAATAATAATAATAATGGAAAGCTTATCTTAAAGCGTTCATATTGAAAATGACTCCCTTTTTAACTCAACAAAGCTTATAATTACTAGCATTTGCTTTTCTCTATGATTGTGAAGCCACATCCTAGTACTAAATTTTACAAGATTCATGGCAAGATAAACTGTGAGAGAGAGAGAGAGAGAGAGAGAGTGTGAGTACGACTAACTTTTTAAATAATGTTTAAGATATGAAACTGGCAAGCAAAACTCTCGCGATACAATATTTTTAGGTACCTACTGGGTAACTTTACCATTAATTATGGAATAAAAGCTGTAAGTTTTATATTTTGATGTCCTAATAACCTACTTCGTTTGCTATGACTAAGTATTGCTTTATAAGGTGACAGACTTATTAATTATTATTACTGTTGATAGGTTAAGCTTCGTTCTTACTCAAATTATACATACGAGGTGTTTAAATAAGGAATGAATTAGCTAGGCAAAGAATGAGTAGTAGTAATAATAATAATGCTAAAACTAGGGTTGTGATCCTTCCATATTTTCGTGACGAATATTCATTTGTATCAAATGTAAACGTAGTAGTAGCCAAAATTCATAAAAAGAGTGAATTTTGACAAGGTCTAAAACATACATTGTGACCACTGATTCATCTGCACTACGATATATATATATATATATATATATATATATATATATATATATATATATATATATATTATATATATATATATATATATGACGTTTGCCGTTGTGTAAGTGAAAAAGACATTCATTGGTGAATCGATAACACCTTGTTCTTTATTTGTGTAACACGGACAAGAACAAAGAGGGAAATATCGTAATTGATTGCCCAAGCAATGTATAGCGTTAAAACACTTAACTAGTATTTATTGCTATCAAATGATTGTTTTTCTCATAACTGGGTGGCTGTATTTTCAGTAAAGAATTCATCCTAAGTCTCTACGATATCTCACGAAGAAAAACGTATTACAATAGTGAAAATAGGTTATTACTTATTACTGTACGTTAACTGAATATCTTGTCACTTTTCTTTTACGACAATAACAATATTAAAAAATAATTATATTAGAAAAATAGAATAGTTTTCTATTGATTGTAAACAACTTAACGATTAAAGACAAAAGTAATTAGCTGTTCTTAATCTAAAATATTTTTGTAGACCTTAGAATATTTACGTTACTACTTGACCAATTATCATCATTATTAAAGTAAAAATACTTAAGCAATACAGCGCCAGGTTAGAGAATCAAAGTGTAAATAAGTGTTGTCACATTGATAGCCTAAGCTAAAAGCTTATTATTATAATAATAATATAATAATAATAATAATAATGTAAGTACTAAAACACTTCAGAAAAAAATGATGACTAATTTAAACTATGAGCCAACTATTATCTATTATATAAATTTATATATTTACACGCTTAATAAAATATATATTTCTTTATATATAATCACATACTTAGTATGATGATAATAATAAAAACCAATATTTGCCAACATACTTTCTAAAAGTAATTCCATGGTCTTTCCAATTAGCCAACCAATATAATCCTCGATTATATTGGCACAAACTAAAGACATTCCAAAGAAGCGAATTCAAATAAATTAAAGCTTACATTTAGGACTATAATATTTTACATTCTGGGGTGACTTACTACAAAACATTGGAACCATTGCTTTCAAAGACTAACAAGGTGTCCGTAGAAAAATACTCTTTTTAAGTAAAAACGCTTCTGGTATCATGTCGTGAGGTAAAAAATGTATAATAGCTTCAAAGATGAGAAGCGAGTGTTCAAAATTTTTTAGATAATAGCATCATTCATAATATGTGAATAAGTTGAATTTGGTGTAGAAATGAAGTCCCTTCTATCATGGTTATAAGTACAATATTACAAACCCTGGAATATTTTTAATAATACTTTTTAGGAAAATATTTTCTTATTTAATGAAAATAAATTAGAATCTCTAATGACTAACAAGGCTTTTGAGGTTTAATAGAAATACGTAGCAAATATTATTAGGGTTGTTAAATGACATTGTGGATGAAGCTAAGCGAGCTAACGCTAATCATATTGTAAGCTATTAAGACAATGACGTTCGCCCGGAGGTGTGTAATGCAGAAGGATTACGAGTCTCTACATAAGACACTTTTTTAAAACGTTATCAATGCCAGGCGTGTTACCTTGGAAAAAGAAGTGTATAATAATAATAATAATAATTCGCTCTCTTCAAATATCTAATCTCAAATCAATCTCCAAAACACTTAAAAGTGTTAAAATTCATATTAAAAATTATTATTATTATTGCCTATTAACCACACAGCAATGTTTTCAGTTGACAGTAAATAGTTCTCATAAATAGGTCTAGGAATAAAATTTTATCTAAGTACGACTAGCTTCAGTTGAATATGCGTTTGGTAAGGAGGCACCATAGCCATATTAATGGAAGAACTATGAAACAAACTCAATGCCTAAGATAATGAGTTAAAACTTATGCACACTGCATACTTCACTTATAATCGTGAGCCAAGCATTGAAGGCTGAAAATGAAGACTACTCAACAAGTCATCCCATATTTCACTTAAGGTTGCGCCAAACCTTGATGAAGAGGCGAGATGCGTAGGTGGCAACGTCTTCTATCTACAACGAACTAAGAAGAACTTCGCATCTGCTTATTTTAACTCCGAGGGAATGATTGGAATAAGCATCTTATTTAATATATTTCGTTGAATCCTCACCAATGATATTCTTGAGAAATTTTTAATCAAAATACCAACACTCAATAGTTTTAATGATGAAGTCTTCCGAAGCAGATAATACAGGATTTCCAAATGTTTTACAGCACTGCGTTCGACCTTGATATAGATCTCCATCAAGCACAATGCCAAACTTTCCACTAAAAAAAAATTTTTAAAAAAAATTAAAAATCTAGTATGGGATTGGGATATAATATATATAATATATATATAATATATATATAATATATAATATAATATAATATATATATATATATATATATATATATATATATATATATTTATTTAACTGCAATAACCACGCAGTATATTAATGTATAGAAACGACGTAAGTATAGAGGAGTGTTCTGCACACGAGGAAGGAAATAACGAACAAATGAAAAATGTGGTGACCGCCCGGGAATCGAACCCAGGACCTTCCGATTGCCAGTCAGATATGCTACCACTACACTACATTGGTTTCTGCCCTATGTAGGAGAATTGCGACTTCTGACTAATCGAGGCCCGTAGTGTAGTGGTAGCATATCTGACCGGCAATCGGAAGGTCCTGGGTTCGATTCCCGGGCGGTCACCTCATTTTTCATTTGTTCGTTATTTCTCTTCCTCGTGTGCAGAACACTCCTCTATACTTACGTCGTTTCTATATATATATATATATATATATATATATATATATATATATATATATTTATTATATATTTTACCATTAAACACGCAAAATGAATGAATGAATGAATGATGCAAACCCACAAGGAAAGAGAAAAATTATTCCAAGGCCTGTCATGTATGCAGAAGCACACCTTGTCAGGGACCCTGACAAGGCGTGCTTCTGAATACACAAAAGGCCTTGGAATCATTTTTCTTTTTCCTTGTGGATTTGCATCATATATAATTCCAAACGTTTCTTGAAATGTGTATAAATGAACTTTCAAAACCTCTAAATTAACTGCATCAATTTACTTACTCTCCTCCACCTATAAAGAGAGACTCGAAGTTGCCCTTGACAAAGAATGTGTTTTCCCCAGTCCAAGGGAAGACCTGGAATTCTGGCTGGCACAAGAACAGGAAAGATTCCCCCGTGCCATAAAATAACTCGCTCATGCGCAGGGGGCAAGACGAAAAAGCACCAAATTTCTGTGGAAAATAGGAGTAAAAATCCTTTTTATACTAAACTGGGCAAGTATATTTTTTCCCCAAGATTCTTCTTTGTACGAATGATTTTATTAACTTTCTATACAAAAATCTCTACTTTGACAATTAGTCTAATTGCATTCCCCATTTCTTATTTAAAACTTCATGCGTCTATAACAAATATGGGGCGAGCTTCATATTTTAACCTTTACAGTTATTTTTCAATATAATACCCATTTATAAAATACAATATCAATAAGGCTAAAAGTAAAAAAAGTATTTGAAGATGGTCATTCTTCCAGTACAGCAACTAAAACACCATAATCACGTATAATGAGCCATATTTATCGAGGTTAAAGTACTATAGGTTAGCACATTTTCCGGCAGTAACGCAAACCAATTAACTAGTTTTATTAACTAATTAATGGCATTGGCCCTAAACCATAATTCAAACTTAGATAATGGTAACATGGGCTTATTATACATTATACAAAAACCTATTTATTCTAATACAAGAATGTAGCTACTGAAAGCACTGGACAGACCACTACATTTATGGGAAAGCTATTACCAAATTATACAAGTAGGCCTACCTAACAACCTTGCATCTTTTATAAAACAACAACTTGCGTACAAAGTTTCCATATTAATTTTTTTTGGGGGGGAAGCTAAACTATTTTTATTTTTTTAAAGTACAGTAAAAGCTATTATCTGACATTTTCCGAAATGAAAAAGGCTAGTAACTGGAATTTCCATTAATTTTCCATTAACCAATAATACAATAAATATTAATAGATTTTCCTACTTCACCACCAGCAACAATTAGTCTGCTGTATGCAGTAGCTCATATAGTGTTTAAGTGATTAACAAATTTAAGAAGTTAAATTTTGATGTTATGTTGCTCAATCATTCTTATTTTTAATTCTGTTTAAAATGCGCAGTACCATACAATATATTTACTGTACAATGAAGTCTGTGAAACTGAATAAATAAAGCCAACATCTATACCTAATTCTACAACATTATCATCTCATTTTTTACCATATATTTTAATGACAACATTCACGCGCAATACCGTATATCTATTTTAAATCATTTAATATATGGATAAGATTCAGAGGGCTAAAATACTTTTATATCGGATGGCAGGGATCAAAGGAAAAGGGGCACTTTCAAAACTGAAATTTTTGCTTATCTGGTACTAGCCACATCCAGCACCAGTGGGTACCAGATAATAAAGCTTTAATTAACATATTGGCAGTGGTGGGCACGCGCAACAATTTTTGTAGCGCCGCAACCGCAACTCTGTTGAAATAATTGCACCGCACGCGCAAGCGCAACCCTTTTCAAAAAGTTGCGCCACAAGCGCAACCAAAAATGTTGCGCTGCAACTGCCCACCTTTGCATTTAACGTATATCTGCAGTGGTGGGCACGCGCAACGATTTTTGTAGCGCCGCAGCCGCAACCGCAACTCTGCTGAAATAGTTGCGCCGCATGCGCAAGCGCAACCCTTTTCAAAAAGTTGCGCCGCAAGCGCAACCAAAAATGTTGCGCCGCAACTGCCCACCTTTGCATATTGGAATATAACTTAAGCCCCACGTGGTTCTCATTATGCCAATTAAATACTTACATTTTGATTCGTATCTTGGATAAAAAGTAAGACAGGAGAGTCAATATCTGCCATTTTTCTGTACAGTGACTTCAAACTAAAGCCATGTTGAGCTGAACTGAAAACTAACTTCCAGTTATAGCCTTGCACTCTAGCTGGCAATTTTCTATACATATTCTGAAAAATGTTTCTCGTATAAAGAAATACTACATATATAGTTCATTTTTTCTTTAAATTATGAGGGGGAAATGGCACTTAAGCTACTTCTAAGACAGCAGGAATAGTTTTCATTTTTTTAAATATCAAATGTGAATCATAAATAGGTCTGAGACCAAGTTCATAGAATCATCGCGCATCAGTTGACAAATAGCTGTAACTGCCATGCAAATACAGGTACTCCCTGACTTACGACGGGGTTACGTTCCGACAAACCTGTCGTAAGTTGAAATGGTCGTAAGTCAAAAATAATCATAACAGTAGTGATGTGCGTTAACATATACGTAGTTCAATCAAAGTAAAATAACAAAAAACACAAATTATACGAATAATAGTACACAAATAGTATACAAATAATATGACCAAATGATCGGAATTCAAATTTTTCGTCATCTATTATTTTATTTAATTTATTTAATACGACAGTCGTCGTCGTCGTAAGTCCGGAGGTCGTAACTCGGGGAGTATCTGTATACAATGCTACAAAAATTAACATATTTGAAGAAAATTTCAATAATACAAACATTTTATAAACTCACCTTTCTAATGCAATCATCTATTATTTCGGAAGTACCCTGAACTTCTGGTAGAAATACTTCGATATCTAAACTAGTAAGCGAGCTTGATGAGTATAGTGCTTTCCTCAACTCCTCGCTCATAGACACAACCTAAGGAAGACATTATTTAAATGTAACACTGGGCTTCCTTTAACCCTGATCAAACTTACAAACTTCAAGAGATAAATGGGTCTAATATATTTTCAAACTTTATGCATGCACAGTAGCTATATGTTCCACAGGGACTATAGTATATAACGCTGTTAAAAAAAACTAAAAATTAAGTTTATCTGGAAATAGGCTACTTTTTTAAATGGAAAATTTACTATCTTAACAGTAAGTAACCAATTTAATATTAAAACAGTTGTAGCTATATCAATTGTAACAAAAGCTTTGGACAATAGTATAAAACCTAATTTTTATTAACTATCGTGCAGAAGAAAGATGCAAAAGCAATGTTGAAAAGCATTTTTGCAAAGTAGGAAACCTGAAATGCATTTTGGGTGTTAAGTGTCATGACTAGTGAAGTAATTTCTTAACAGTGAAACTTTCAGACCATTATATGACACAGTATGTGTGTGCTAGATTCTAGTCTTACCAATTCACTGAGGAAATATAATTATGCTTACAGAAGCTACTATGCAGTACAACTCTAATACCTACTTTTCAAACAGAACTTAAAATTTCATACAGATGTGCCATAATACTTTCTTAACAATTACTGTGATGTGGTTATCCTTGACATTAAATACGATTAGCCTACATAATATGAAGGCCAAGCTTAATTTGAAAATAGCTTTGGGTCAAAGTGTATAAAATTATGGTAAATAATCATGTCCATTTAAAGAGGAATGAATATTTACCTCCAGGAAGATAACTTTGCCTAGCCAATCTAAGCTAGATATACTGAAACATACTGAAAATTGTACCAAATGGGTAAAGGAGACGAAATGAAGTTACTTTTTATTTACAAATGACTATATGTGTAGTAACTTAGTAGCTAAGTACCTTTTAAGTCTGGCCTAGAATTTATTTATCATCTTGACCCTTTCATTCATGAATAATTTTTCTTTATATGAAAAAGTACAAGAATTACTATTATTGAAAACAAAGTATTTGGTACTTTCCTGTTATCCTGGACCCCAGACTTTAACACTTAGTTTTAACAAAAATATCATGACTAAACCTAACCAACAAAAATATTACAACTTAACCTAACCAATCAACAGTAGATGCCAGATTTAGTGTCCCTGGATATTGTCTCTCACCACTTATATAGTGTCTCAAAACTAGGAAAGTTACTTTTACATGGTAATTGCTATGGATAGAGTGTCTCTGATTACGCTTATAGTCTCTCTTTTCAGCTAGTATAGTCTACTTGGCAGCTCTAGATTACAGTGGCACCTCACTTGTATTTGTGATGCCATGCTGTTTACAGGCTTACTAGATGGCCATGGAAGGAAAATGTTTTGTTTTAATGTAAAATGAACAGTTTTGATATTTCAGTTGAATTGTAAAAACAATTTTAATGAGAAATTGCATAGTTGAATAAAAACAATTTTAATGAGAAATTGCATAAAAAAATTTTAATAAATAAAAATTTTAATGAGAAACTGCATAGTTGAATAAAAACAAATTTTAATGAGAAATTGCATAATAAAGGTGTTTATGTTGTAAATATATTGATATACAGCAGATATTCACTATTTTTAACCTTGCAACCCTTGAGACCAAACTGTGGATATAGTGTCCTTTAGGCTTGGCACCGAGTGGGACACTATAAACATCATCTACTGTGTATATATAATTTAGTTCTACATAATTTAAGAATGCCACATTATTAGTTAGAATTTAGGACTGTAAAAGCGAGGATATCCGGGGGTCCGGGATAACAGGAAAGTACGAAGTATTTCGGTAACCAGTTACATTACACACATTCTTGCTTCTTTTTCCAACATCTAAACTAAACCTATATAAAGCACGAGGTATATACAGGGTGACGCAAAAGTCAGGAACCATAGGTACATTTTATTAAATTTTAATAAATGTTCAAATTGGTGGCCTTCCCACTTGGACACACTTTCTAACGCAATGAATACATGATGTTTGAAAATTCCTTAACACATTAGTACTGATTTTGGCACACTCAGGTGTAATTTTATCCTTTAGAGAACATATGGTTCTGGGTCAATCAGCATAGACTACCGACTTGAGATGGCACCACAAAAAAAAGTCAAGAGGTGTGAGGTCTGGAGACCTAGATGGCCATTCAATGGACCTTCGCTGTTCAATCCACTTGCTTGGGAATGTCTCATCTAAAGAGCTCCTGATGATGGTTGCGAAATGTGGTAGTGCACCATCCTGCTGAAACCACATTTCCACCCATTCTGCCAATGGAATGTCATCCAGTATGGGCATTAGAAATGTTTGCAGCATATGCAGCAGGGGTGGATCCAGCCTTCTGGGCCAACCATCTTCCAAAATTTGAAAAGTAAAAAATGTGTATGGAACTATTGTAAATCGTGAAATTTTCACTAGCACCTTTTTGGCAGAAATACATTTTCAAGTTGCTATAACATATTTTTAAACGAAATGAAAGATATAAAAATAAAACAATGGAAAATTACATCATATTTATCAAAATATTATATAATTAAATATTACATATATCATATATTATTAAAATATATAATAAAAAATTCACTGAAAATTCTGACCATCTTCCGGAAGATGGTGGAAGACAGTCTAAATCCACCCCTGTGCAGATATGTTTCACCAGTTATAGTGCTGTCGAAAAATTATGGACCAATTAACCAATCCCCCAAGAGCACAGCCCACACCATAAATTCATGGATTGAATTGCACATGTCCTTCCTCCATCCAGTGGGGCTTCTCATTGGCTCAATAGCATGTATTATGCCTATTGACATGACTGCTGAGGTGAAATATTGCTTAACATGATCCTTCATTGAAGCTGTCAATATTGTAGAAACCACTGGCAGAACTTTGTAGGTGGAAATAATTTGTTGTAAGAATTCATTGAATGGACCTTCTGGAGGGACCCATTTCCTGAGATAACCTTCTTAAGGACTTATCTGGGCTGTTTTTGAGGTGAGTGAGTACCATTAGTGATGCTAAATCAGTTGAATTTTTTGGGCAGCCACTACGCAGCCAATCATGAACACTTCTGTTTCTTTGAAGAGAGTGAACAGTTTTCCAACTGATGCCTGAACAACCTCTCAGGGTGGTTTGTTATTAAAAGCAGTAGCAACTGATCAGTGTGTTTTACCACACCCTGCACACATTAAAACCATCTCCACCCAACCCATTCATCTGTTGTCAATTTCTGTGCCATAGGATATATAACATTGTTAGGGTTCCATGCATCAGTCTTTCTTCACATGAAGGTCAAGCTGGTGGCCCTGCCTCTAGTCCTGACTTGGTGGAGGAGCAACTTGCTCTCTTGCACTCTCCAGTGTACATAGCCAGGTACATCTGGCTCATCTGGTACCATCCTGAGCCAGGCATCTAGTCTTCTCTTGAATACGTCAACTTTGACCCCTGTAATATTTCTGAGGTCCTTTGGAAACTGGTTGAAAATTCTTGGCCCCCTGACAACCAAGCTATTTTCCTTCAGAGTTGAGGAGGTCCCTTGTCAGGCCTTTAATTTTGAACACTACACATTCTGCCTTTCCTATTTTCCAGCATTGTCTGGATGGTAATTGGGTTTCATTTGAGGTTTGGTACCAGTTTTTTGATAATTTTCCATATGTAGATTATGGTATACCTTGCTTCTTCTTTCCAGGGAGTACAGATTTAGTTTGCATAGTCTTTCCCAGTAGTTGAGTTCTTTGCAGCCATCAATCTTGGCTGTGAAATGTCTATGTTTCTTCCTTTTTATATGGGGATGTCAAAACTGAGCAGTATTCAAATTTTGGTATGATCAGTGTTCTCAGCAGGGGAATCATTACTGTCTTGTCCCTCCTTTTGAACATTCTTAGTACCTGTCCCATGACTCTTTTTGCTTTGTTTATTGCTATCTGATTTTGTGCTGCTCTGAATTTCTTGTCTAACTGGAGCATAATATGCAGTCTTTTTAAGTTCCTTAATTTCTACCATATCTCAAGAGCTGAAATTTCTCAGTGTTAAATGTCATATTATTGTCTTCTGACTATTTGTATATTTTGTTTCTCTCTCTCTGCAAGGCCTTTACTTCGTTTGCATTGCTGATTTTTCTGATCTTTGCATTGTCCACAAATGATGTTACTATGCTGTTGCTGTTTACTCCACTGTCTATGTCTGTTAGCATGATAATGAACAGGAGTGGGGCCAGCACTGTACCTTGTGGTACTGAGCTAGGTACTTCTGATTCTGATGATACACCTTAAATTTTGACCACCTGTAGTCAATTTCTGAAGAAGTTGTAGATCCATTTTCACACTTTGCCTGTTATTCCCCATATGTTTAATTTTATGTGCTATTATACCATGATGCATTTGTCAAAAGCTTTAGCAAAATCCGTGCATATGACATCATAGTTTTCATTGCCTTCAAGCGCATCTAGGATATTGTTATAGTGCTCTATAAGTTGTGATAGACATGAATGATCCTCCTGATTGGAATCCATGTTGATTTTCATTGAATCTATTTATATCTATCTATCTATCTATACTAGTGATGTGAGGCGAGAATATTCTGAGAATATTCTCAAAAATATTATTTGCTGAGAATTTTCTTTTTTCTTATTTTTAAAATATTTTTAGATTGTTTTGCAGGTTTTTAGAGAATTCTAGAATATTTCAAAACCTTATGGAACTTTCTGGAATGTGTGAGAAGTTTCAGTACTTGTAGTGCTGTTCACTCAGCAAAAAGGAACAAATTAACCATAAAAAGAGCGGGCAAGTTAACCTATATTTCTCACAATCTAAAACTTTTAACACATGAGGATAGCCCAGAAAAGTATACGGAAGAATGCAAAGATCAAGAAAAAGAAGAACAGCAGGAGGAGGAGGAAGAAGAAATAGACAAAGAAGCCAATGAGGCAGTGATTGATGAGTCAGAATCAGAGTAAATACCAGGGTAACCAATAATTAATTTGTATATAGTTTTGAAAAATCAAATAAAAATTTTTTTTTCATAAAGCTATTATACTGAAAAACTGAAATTGAACACTTCATTACAAGTGATTTTTTATTTGTTTCTAAACTGTTTTGTATATTTTATTAATTTCCATATAATTTTGAAAAAATAAAAAAAATGATTTTTTCATAAAAATCATAATTTTTTATTTCTAAACTGTTCCGTATGATATATTTTATTAATTTCTATATATAATTTTGAAAAAAATCAAATTTCAAAAAAATCATGATTTTCTCATAAAAAGCTATGATACTGGAAAACTGAAATCGAACACATTTTTTTTATTTCCAAAGTGTCTTGTGAGTTATATTTTATTAATTTCTATATAATTTTGAAAAAAAAAAAAAATAAATAAATCATTTTTTTTTCATAAAAAAGCTATTATACTGAAAAACTGAAATTGAACACTTAATTATTACAAGGGATATTTTTATTTGGTTCTAAAGTGTTTTGTCTGATATATTTTATTAATTTCTATATAATTTTGAAAAAATAAAAAAAAATAAATTGATTTAATCAGGTGATTAAATAATTTTGATTTAATCACTGCCATCCCTGGTAAATACTTTACTTTGAATTGAAATACAGTCTTTATACAATGATTCAATGAATTTTTTTATTTCTTCACTCATCCTATCATTCACTTCTGACTTAGAATTTCTCCATTTTGACAGGAACTGAAGTTAAGTTGTATCGGAATAGTTGAAAAAACCCTCAGATATTCTAAACAAAATTCTCAGTTTGGAGAATATTCAAGAAAATTCAAGAATATTCCCGAGAATTTTACATTAATCTATACACATCATTTTATTTGAAAAACTAGGAGAGAGGAAGGTTCCCATGTACATATTAAACATATTGAAGTTTTGGTATTGCCACCAATCTTTCACTGTTAGATGGGGCAATGTACTATCCAAGTATTTTGGCTCCTCTTGCAGGCCTGCAGGGTGAGACAAGGCTCCTTACTCTCCCCTATGCTGTTTAATGTGTATATTGATGGATTAATTGCTTCACTTAATATGGCAACAGTGGGATGTTGTATAGATAACACAAGGATAAATAACTTAGTTTATGCCAATGATATAGTGTTAATAAGTCCCACTATTAAAAGGTCTGGATCAGCCACAAAGTCTGCAAAGTGTATTTGCAGAAACATGATATTCTTTTTTAATGTTACAAAAATTAAGGTTATGCAATTTCATCCTAAAAGCTGCAATCAGCCAGCTGATATTAGGTTTAAAATGATTGGTGAAGTAACTGAGGAACTACAAGAGTTTAAGTACTTGGGTCAAACTATTACCAACTCCTTGAGTGATGACTCAGATATAAGAAAATCTCAAAGCCTGTGTGCTAAAGCAAATATGACCATAAGGAACTTTTGATTCTGTACAAGTGAAGCTAAAGACACTCTTGTACTTTCTGCAGTAATATGTACAAACAACAACTCTGGGTGAATTATAAAAAAGGTTCTGGCAGAACCCTAAATTTCCTGTACAACAGGTCTTTTAGACTCTTACATAAATTATGCTCAGCTTCGCAAATGTTTGCTACCCGCAATGTTCCAAGCTTCCCAGAGGTAACAAGACATGCTCAATACAGTTTAATGCAAAGTATTAAAAAATCAATTGACCCAATTATCCAAGAGTCCTACCATTTATCCTCTAAGCCAGTGGTTCCCAACCTGGGGTCCCTGGACCCCTGGGGGTCCACGAAGGTAGTACTGGGGGTCCGTGAGCTTTCAATATTTCGAGAGGCTCCAATGGAAATTGTACATTTACCCACGATAAGGGCGCTCAGACTAAAATTTCAAGTTTCCTTGCTCTTGGCTAGAATTATTAATACTTTTTAATATGCTGTATTTTAATTGCATACTCTCTTATATGTCCTTTATTTGATAGTGAAAAATGAGAAAATGAGTTAATTATTAGTTAATAAAAACAGTTTGTTTGGTAGACGAAATCTTTCAAAAACATGGGGTCCGTGGGAAAAAAATAAAAATAAAAGGGGTCCTTTGTGGTGAAAAGGTTGGGAATCACTGCTCTAAGCTATGGAATTCTTGGTACAAAAACGTCTGTCTGTAGCTCCACTTAACTTTGACATTACAGTATTATTTCTAATCAATTGTATATATTTCTAGCCTTAGTATATGAACTGTCATTGTATTAATAATTTTTGTCATATGGACTATAGTCTGCCAATAAACTTTTTCATTTTCATTTCATCTATCTAAATATTATTTCCAGTGGAACATCACACTTCCACTGGTACTGAAAAGGATGATTATTATTAAATGCATCATGGATGCATTTAATTAAGGACATTTCCTTCATAATTTTATATGAACATCTTTAAATGTTTTATAATGGACAGGACCCAAATGTAATTAGATAAAACTCTGAAACATTTCTAAATGCTTGAGAGCGTAATTCTTCATGCTCAAACTTTGTCATAAGTGCTGAAGCAGGTTGAATATTTGTGTAAATTTTCATCCATTTATTACCAAGTATGCCAAATAGGTTATATATTTTAAAATTCTTAATAAATTTCATTTGTGTTAAGGTAGGGAGGGGGGGAGGCTATGAAAAAACTTATAAGGAGAAGCCAGTCTGTTGTTGTTTGGTGTTCTTTGTACAGTATATGATTTTTTTTTTTTTTTTTTTTTTTTTAATTTGACTCGTGTTAGGATTTTAATTTTAAAAATTAAGTCGAGCAAGTTGTCCTTTATGCTACCTCAGCCTTTACATACCCAGTGATTTGTTTTAGGGAAGTTAATCTGAATTAACCTAACCTCCAAAAAGTACATCATGCAAGAATAGCTGAAGCTGACTTAGCTAATGGTAAAAAGGTGGCTTACTGTTGGCACTACTTGGGGATTTAGGCATACACAATGCATGTGTGTGTGTATATAATATATTATATATATATATATATTATATATATATATAGATAATATATACAGGGTGGGCCGTAAGTTTCCATACATAGGAAAAATAAACATTTTTTTATGGACAACCATTTTTATTTATATAATATGCTCTACATGGTTGCCATTGTTTTGAAAACACATTTCAATACGTGTTCCCCACTGTTGATGAACATGCATTAGCACAGTTGACGTTATGCTTGTAATGGCGTTGGTGATACATTCCTTTAGATGATTTATGTCTCGTATCTTTTCCTGATACACCATGGCCTTCAAGTGCCCCCAAAGATAGAAATCAAGGGGGTGAGATCTGGGGATCTGGGAGGCCACTCCACAGGACCACGCCGACCAATCCAAGCATCCGGAAACTGCTGATCCAAATACCGACACACGTGAAGACCATAATTAAAATTTTCCTATGTATGGAAACTTACGGCCCACCCTGTATATATATATATATATATATATATATATATACGGTAATATATATATATATATATAGATATATATATATATATATATATATATATATATACAGGGTGGGCCGTAAGTTTATATATATATATATATATATATATATATATATATATATATATATATATATATATATATATATATAAGGGCTGGGGTCAAATACACATTTGTATTTAAAATATAGTAATCTTCTGAATTTGTATTTGAGAATCTTGAAGGATGTGTATTTGTATTTGATTGTTGTATCTGCCATATTTGCTCAAATATCAAGTTGGCTTGCCAGTATTTATCCACCCCAGCTTCTTCTGCTCCTGTAGAGTGACTGTATAATGCAAATTTGATAATGGTTTAGTTTTACCTTGTGGTTAGAAATTCCTTCTAAAAGAGTGCTTCTATGAGAGATCCAAGGCACTGCAGACCAGACTTTCACTGGGTGGTGTTAAATTAAGTGATATAACATACTGACATTTAATTTCAATTGAGGTTTACGTTTTGCAGGTGTACAGGAACAATGTCAAACTCCAAACAATTCTGAAGATCAAAGATTTAACCTTAAGCAGGTCTATTTAGGCCTAATTCATATTGGGTCAAGTTAGTAATTTATATAAAATATTTCTAAGTTATATGTACAATACACACAATATTCAATTTCATTTCAAATATGAACTGCATAACCTACATGAAGGCAAGTTGGGATGACTGTAACCTGTTGAAGTTTCAGTGTCAACATAATCCAACTATTATTTATATAATCCTTTTTACATAATTTCATTTTTTCCCACATGCACATTATTTTAGCAATTTGTGTAACAGTCTGTATCTACGAATAATATCAGATTACATTGTGTAGTTTATATTTGGTGTACAATTTCAGAAAATAAAATTCTATCATGCATAAAATATTAAACATTTAAACTAATGACTCAATTTTGTTTTTTAAATTGTCACCAAAATAGATAAAATATCCAATAAAAAAACAGTTTATTACCAATTAGTAATTTTTTAAGGATTTAAAAAAAAATTTGTTTCTAGGCAAACTTTTTCCAAAGTTGTACAATTTATTTTTGGAGGCAAAGAATGAGAATCCACCTTCATTTTTATTAAAACTGGTTAGCCTACACTTCAACAAAAAAAAATCTAAAACGTGTATCAATATCATTTTGTCAACAAATCAAAATCAGATATTTCTTAGTTTAGTGCCAGAAATTTCATGATACCAGAGTTAATGTCAAATTATTTTTTTTTTCCTTTCATTTGGTATTTTAAATTTTAATGTACTTAAAACAAAGTATAGTATTTTTAGTATTATCTGCTTAACTATTTCTAACAAATTAGAGAGAATTGCCATTATTTCTCATTAAACTTACTAAATAGTTGTTGCGTGCTTTATTAATATTTTCTTAAATAAACTCGTGCTTGTCACATTTTTAGTTCCTGATTGAAAATGAATTTATAGTTTCTGATGCTAAACTTAAAAATATCCCCAAAATCATATACACTAGTGTATGTGAATGCAACTAAAGGATTTAAAATATACTTGGTTAACTTCATAGAGTATTTATTTCATTTTTCATTTAATCTTAATTTTCAGTATTTGGTTATAGACCTAGACATAGCCTACACATTTACCAATTATATTGAAAACCATGCGAAACCCCAACCTTTTTGAGAGCAAAAATGAAATGAAACAAGTTTCCACTTATTTCTCCAAACAAGCCTTCTCTTTGGCTTAAGTCCTAGGTTAAATTGCAGTTTAGCACCCAACTTGTGACCCTTATTTCTTTTTTTTTTCTAGTGCAGTTTTGTTCCTCTTTCCAAATACAGGATCCAAATTTATCACAAATAAAAATTTTGTGGCCAGCAGCGTTGTTGCGCAAGTTTTTAGGATCAACAGTGAGTGTTGCGAGCATCAGGCAATTTTGCCCATAAAAGGCAAGGTTTTAATATTGATAGGTCATATTAGGTTAGGTTAGTTAAACTTTAAATAGCTGTAACTTTTTTATTATTATTTGTGACAAATTTGGATTCTGCATTTGGAAAGAGGAGAAAAACCTGCACTAGAAACTCCACCAACAAATGGGTCACTAATTGGATGCTAAACTGCAATATTACCAAGTCCTATACTAATCTATATTAAACTGATATTTTTGTCTAATAATAGTGCAATTTTATAGAATGAAAGGCACCATTATACTTTCTAAATCTGTGATCTTATGGGTTATATAAACCCATCATTTACTTCATATAATACAACAACCCACAAGATCCAGTTTTTCTTATGTAGAATTTAAATCTAAATCTATTTTCTGCTATGGTATTTCTTGTGCAAATTGATATTAATGGATATATAAGCAATTTTTGGATTGATTAAAATCAATTGAAATAGTACCATATGGTGGTAATTATTCATTTTACCCCTGCGGGTCAATTTTGATACGAGAATAGGTTTTCCTGGTGTATTTTGGTGTTTTATTCAAATCTGACCTTCATTTCTTATGCAACTGAATTATTGAATGCCTGGTTAGTTAACTGAATACCCAGTTAGGTCGACTGTACACCCTTGAGGATTGGTTAGGTTGTCATGATATTTTTGTTCATTTTAATAAAAATATCACAATCACCTAACCAATCATCAAGGTCATACAATTGACCTAACCAGGCATTCAATAATTCATTTGCACAAGAAATGAAGATCAGATTTGAATAAAACATCAAAATACACCAAAAAAAACCTATTCTCATATCAAAATGAACCCACAGGGGTAAAACAAATCATCATTACCATACTATTTCAATCAATCCAAAAATTGCTTATATCTCCATTAATATCAATTTGCACAAGAAATACCGTGGAAGAAAATATTCAGATTTCTACATAAGAAAAACCAAATCTTGTGGGTTGTTATATGAAAATATGAAGTAAATGATGGGTTATAATCCACAAGATCTGATTTAGCTTCCATATTAAATTAGTATTAGTTAAAATTCTTTTTACATTATATTTGGAAGACAAAGTCACTTGGGCCTATTGAAGTTATCAAAGGCATAAGTGATCTAAAGCTATATTTATAATATATTGCAAAATGTCAATTTCAAGCTAGCCAATTAACAAAACTATTTACAGAGCTACCAATAGCCTATGCAACTTCCGCTAAAATATACACTATTTATGCAATTCACAAGCTCTTTTTTTCATGAATGCATCCAATTTTTTTTCTTACCCAAAACCTACTAAGGAGCTACTGTTTACATCATATTGCAAGTCATTCCAAAAAATCTACTTCTCTACGAAAAAGTATTTTTGTAGATCCATCTACAAATTTGTTTTCTAATTTTCTTATTTCTTGATCAGAACAAAGCAAAATCTTAGAAAGACTAAAATAATCTTGGTCTAGGCTAGAAATTGTCAGTGTGTATGGTAGTTTTGGGGTCTGGGCCGAACTTTTATGGTATTGGTGAGCCTTAGAAGACGACCCTGGGCCATAGGCTCGCACGTCGGCTCGACTTATTATACTATACTTCAGTTCCCTTGCATACCCTAGGATAGGCTGTAACTTCTACGAATTTATCTGTCTAGAAATGATGCCAGTACTTCAGAATCTAACTAGGACTAGGCCTATCTGGCCGACCTTAGCTGGCTAGAATACCACAAAATCCTGGGCCTATGATTACCGATTTGGACGGCGCGTGGACGAAGCACTTTTGTTTGCAATTTGGACTGAGGATGTCCGTATTAGCAGTTTCTAACTTTATCATAATACAGACGTCCTATTTGGGCGTAACCTAATTTTGACCCAAGCTTTAGCTCGCGTATGGTCTTAATGGTCTTTCCTGCGTTACTAATTTAAATACATATACGCCCTACCCCTATGGTCTAACATACCTTTATTTTAGCTTTGGTACTTGGCAAAACGAAAGCCCTATTTTCAGAAAATTTAAACACATTCATATTGATAATATCCAATTGCCCCTTTAATTACCCTAAACGCGACTATGCAAGTCAAATTTGGTAAAAGTAAACAGCTAATGTGGGTATCCTACCTCTACACTGACCTAATCAAGAATGACCCTGATATTCCAACATTTAGGAGAGCCTCTTCCTCCTATTTATTATTTTTGGTGTATTTGCGTGTGTGCGTGTGTGGTGCGCACCTTTTAGAGAGTATCAATTGGCCATTTTTTTTTCCCCCAAAATTCCAAGCAAATTTGTAAGTTTTATATGATATTTACTCTTGTAAATATTTAAAAACACTTAACAAAAACAAAAAGAGATGAAGGCCTAATTCATAAAAAATTAACCTAACAAGGCGATAACTTAACAGAAATGAATTGTAAGTTGTGATATTCTTCACATAGTAACAGAATTCGGAGCTATCTTATTCCCCCCCCCCCCCCGAGCAAAATAGCTCAAAAACGTCAAATTCTACAAAAACACTCTTTATTTCAAATTATTTCAAACATTGCACAAGTGGTCCATATGACCATATGAGGTTATGACAGAATAGCATATTGTACATTAATTATTAAAAAACACAACTCGACTATGTCCTCATTGAAATTAACAATGATAATGTATTGTATACAAGATCCTTAATTTCACTTAAGATGATGATGATGATAATAATAATAATAAACAGAGCGTATAGGCCGAGAGCAACATTCTATTTTCTCTTTATGTACTAATCCATGGATATAATACACCTGCCCAAACAGCTTTCGTGCACTCCTCTACCAATGCATATAAGACATAATCTAATATACTATTGAGCTAAAATGTGTCTGTGTGTGTGTGTGTGTGTGTGTGTGTGTCCGCTTTTTTCAGAACCGTGCACAGCCTAAACGGCACATCGGAAAATTCTGCAACCACCACCAACTGATAGCCCATGAGCTGACGATGTGCTCTGTCAAGTTTCCCGGTCCTAGGTCACCGGTTACTGGGTCCGAAGGCCCCAGCACCGCGATAAAACTACAGAAAAGAACGCAGCCGTGAGAATCTTGAGCTTCACATTTATACTGTGATATATATATACTGCTACCCGCCCGGAGGGAGGGGGTAGGGTAATTGGGGGTGAGGAGAGGGGTGGGGGTAATGGCTTTTTTACTTTTGTGCGTGGCGGTAATGGGGGAGTGGGGGTGGGAGGGTAATGGGGGAGTGGGGGTGGGAGGGTAATGGGGGAGTGGGGGTGGGAGGGTGATGGAGTAGAGGGGTGGGAGTAATGGGGGTAATGGCGTTTTTTTTAAATTTTGTAGCTTAGCCACTTCTTCCTATGAGGGCCTCATATAATATAATAAAAAAATACATGAAAAAATGAAAGAAAAAATGTCTTTTTCTCTTTACATTTGTGATTGATTGGATAGCCCGAAAGGACTCACAATTTAATTGGGATATTAAGCTCCATTCTTTCATCGATTTGCAGTTACGATTCATTACAATTTTTGTAATTATATTACCGATATTTTATAAAGTATTGATGGTTACGATTGTACCATCCATGTGATATGCCATATATATGAGATATATGTGATATGCCATACTTTTGTCGCTTAGCGACTTCTTCCTATGAGGGCTTCATATAATATAATTTTAAATCTACAACCAATAAAAAAAAATGAAGTAGTGAAAAAAAAAATCCGGAGGGCGGTAGAGAGCTACCGCTTGTGGTTCCCTAAGGTTTTTTCATGATACACACAGACAGCGCATGGAATAAGGACCATTCTGAGTTCACTTCTATCATGAAACGGACATGTTATGTGCCTTGAAAAGTGGACGCTCAATTTTGCCAGTTGAGGTTTAAGTTTTGGTTTTTGGCTAAAAATACAATAGTTACCCCGTTTTTCTTTGATGTATTCAATCCGACGTGAATGCAACGAGTCTTTTGCTTATATTGAGGTTCTGAATACAGTACACTAGACGTAGCTGTAAATCTAACTCCTGTCCCAAAGCTGGATTCTATCTGCTTTACAGATGGTTGGTGAGGGAAGTTATATTTTTAGGGCCTATTTGTGAGTATTTGACAGTGACCCGTTGCCCACGTCGAGCTAATATCATGAAAAAGCTATAGTGTTTGTCATTTACCATTACTTATTCGGACTATAGTGGATTTAATTTTCCCCAGAAGAGTTCCTTGTTCCATGCACGGTCTGTGTGTATCATATATATATATATATATATATATATAAAAGCAAACAACCACAAGGAAAAGGAAACACAAAGTCCGAGCGCTTTCGTGATATATTCACATTATCCTTGATAATGTGAATATATCACGAAAGCGCTCGGACTTTGTTTCCTTTTCCTTGTGGTTGTTTGCTTATTAATAAGGTCACGTGTTATTTTGTGATTTTAGTGCATATTATATATATATATATATATAACCTTTGGTTAGCTTCCG
Organism: Bathynomus jamesi; assembly: GCA_023014485.1. NCBI lineage: Eukaryota > Metazoa > Arthropoda > Malacostraca > Isopoda > Cirolanidae > Bathynomus > Bathynomus jamesi. The sequence continues at coordinate 2,669,467 of JAJOZX010000006.1, read as the reverse complement.
CCCGAATTGTTCATTCCGACGAAGGTCAAGCTGACCCACCGGCAGCCCAGCGTCTTAATGCTAATCCCTCCTAACTATTTTGTTTACGTTGTGTGCATATATATATATATACTGTATATATATATATATTTTTTTTTTAATTGGGGTTGTTTAACCTCATTCGCAACAGCTAAGGTCATATGACGGAGGGGACCTACAGCTTTACGTGGGATCCACGGGTCGCTACATAATCTGGGCGCAGAGGACGCTCTCCCATCCAACTACTATCCAGACCCAATGTCGCTTAACTTCGCTGATCTCCGGGAAGCGATGTTACGACATCGGTCACGATGTAGCCCATCTATATATATATATACTACTCAAAAGAAGTTAAGGGTCAAAAATATTTGTGCATATAAATATAAGCTAACGAGCTAAAATGGTGACGACTAATGACAAAATAATTCTTTGATGGCTCAAGAACAGAAAACACAAAACAAAAACTTTTGATTAGACACTAGTTTATTACCCTGATGAAAAAAAGTCATGCACCCCCCAAAATGATGTTCACACAAGTCGCAGAAACTTCAATAACTGGTGTAGCCACCGTTAGCATTCACACATTCTTGACAACGTTGGCGCATGCTGTTCATCAGGCGTTGAAAATAACGTTGAGGGATCGCTTGCCATTCTGCGACTAATCCTGAGCCAGTTGCCGGAGGTTGACGGCAGGGACGTGATGTGATCGAACTCGCCGCCCTAGTTCATCCCACGCATGCTCAATGGGTGACAAGTCGGGTGAATATGCAGGCCAATCCATGTGCTGAACGTTCTGCTCCTGCAGGAAGTCGGTCACCACCCTGGCACGATGAGGTCTTGCGTTGTCGTCCTGGAACCAAGCTCCTGGTCCAATCCGCTGCAGAAGTGGAATTACCAGAGGTTGAACAATCTCGTTGAGATAACGCTGACCAGTCAAATTTCCGTTGACGACGTACAGAGGGGTTCTGTGGTTCATGGATATCCCCCCCACACCATCACACTTCCTCCTCCAAATGGTAGACGTTGAGCAACGTTGACATCAGCAGATCTCTCTCCTTGACGACGATAAACACGAGCCCGGCCATCATTGAACTGGAGCGAGAAGCGTGACTCATCTGTGAACATTGTCTCTGCCCACTGACCACGGTTCCACCGGATATGACGTCTGCACCAATCTCGGCGAGCCCTTCTGTGACGGTCAAGTAGCGGTGGTCGGACTGCAGGACGCCGGCATCGCAAACCTCGGTCTCGCAGACGATTCCTAATGGTCTGGTCGGACACGTTGGTGCCTCTGGCAGCTCTGAGTTGATCCCGAAGATGCCGTGCGGTCACAAAGCGCTGTAGCAACGCCGTTATCATCAGGAAGCGGTCTTCTCGTGCTGTTGTTGATCAGGGTCTTCCAGAACGGGGGCGATTCTGAACAGCATTAGTTGTCCTGAACCTCTGCCAGAGTCTGCCGATAACGCTTTGGCTTACATTTAGACGCTGAGCCACAGTTCTCTGAGTTTGTCCATCTTGTAGCCAGCCAATGGCCCTTCCCCTGTCTTGGATGCTGAGTTGTCGTCGAACCATCTTCAAATTTCAAGTGATGATGAATGGAAAATGCTCAGCCCTTTTATTGCTAAAATTGGCATGCATGGAATGACACTCATGCAAAACACGTGCAAATGGTGCATGAGGTGTCACAATGGGTGTTTCGAGGCAGTTTGTCAGTTTAGTCTGACTAAGTTCGTGCTTCAAATCTATGAAAAGGAAATCTGGGTTAACTTAAAAAGTTTCTAAAGATAAGTGCAATGATTGCATGTCCCATAATAACGTGATGTCTATAGTCCAAATGACAACCCAAAGGGGGATATTCTAACCCTATCTGGCTTAAAAAGACATACTTACAAAAATGATCAAAAAATTTCCTTTGGCCCTTAACTTCTTTTGAGTAGTGTATATATATATATATATATATATATATATATATATATATATATATATATATATATATATATATATATATATATATATTTTGGCTTCTTACCTTTTTCCCTTCATTCCCTGACGAACGAAGGGAATACACGAAAGGCCTTGAAATTGCTTTCTTTTTTCTCGAGGGTGTGTATCATTTGTTTCACACGTTCAATTCGTACGGCAGAAAATAAAAAATGCAGTTTACTGAATTTCCACTTTACAAAAGTACGGTTAATGTACTTAAAAACATTTACGTGCCTTATAAAAACGAGCGAATGTAGTGAAGCGCGTCAAACACGACCATTCGTCGCTTCTGACCGTGGCCCGCTTTTAAAAGCCGTTGTTGCCGTTTACGATTAATCGGCAACAATCGGCAACAATTTTCGAACCCCGAGCGTTGCCGATTAAACGTAAACGGCAACAATTGGGGTTCGAAAATTTTCAAAATGTCGCTTGAAGAGCGATTAACGCAGTGGATGTCATGGAAGCACATTCAATGTACACTTTTCTAAGTCGAAGTCGACATAAATATGACATATTTGGTTTCAGTTTTGGCTTCCGTTACTTTTAATTTAGTGATCCCTAATGTTTTAGCCATAATGTTTTAGTATGTGTATAATACTGTATGTATACGACTACTTTGGTAGCTCCGTAAATAGTTTTATATTAATTAGCTGACTTGAGAATGTCATTTTGCAAATTTTATTATAAAATATAGCTTATGACCTTGAAAGGCCGAAATGGCTTCGAGTTTTCCAAATGAAATGTAATGTGATATACGGGGTGCTTCAAAATTTTTTACCACTTATATGATGCTACGCGATTGTTTACCGCTTATAGTTTGTGTTTTTTTGTTTATGTAAGTATTTGGGTGTTTATTTGCTCGTTTTTTAATAATAATAATAATAATAATAATAATAATATATGCGCAGTATCAAAATATTTTTTCTGAAGCACCCCCATACTAAGTGGTAACTTTTTTTTAAACTCCCAACATATACACATACATACGTTAAATATATATATATATTTTTTTTTCTGGAAATCCGGAACTTCGCTATAAATTTTCTACGACCTTTGCCATTTGTTAGCCGATATCCCACTCTGTGACCATCCAAATTAAAAAAGCCTCCTTCCTATTCTTAAAATTTTGTCATGTAACTACAAAAAATAATAATAATAATAAATGGGAGTGAAAATAAAAATATGAAATTTTCTTCTGCATGTTGAAAATAAAAGGTACCGGAACGCTGTTCCAGCGCGTTCGCCAAAAAAGTGATATATCTCGTTCTCGTTCCTGTTCTGTGTGTTGGTCTCTTCACACGAGTCAAGCTGGTGGCCCCGCCTCTAGGTCTGGCTTGGTGGAGGAGCGAGTTGCTTTCTTGCGCTCTCCATTGTACATAGCCAGGTACACCCGGCTCATCTGGTACCGTCCTGAGCCAGGCATCTAGTCTTCTCTTGAAGACTTCAACTTTGACCCTTGTAACATTTCTGGGGTCTTTTGGAAGCTGGTTAAAAAGTCTTGGCCCCCTGACAACCAAGCTATTTTCCTTCAGTGTTGAGGAGGTCCCTTCTTGGGCCTTTAATTTGGGAACACTGCATATCCTGCCTTTCCTATTTTCCAGTGTTGTTTGAATGGTAATTGGGTTTAGTTTGAGGTTTGGTACCAGTTTTTCGATCATTTTCCATATGTATATTATGGTGTACCTCTTCTTCTTCTTCTTTCCAGGGAGTACAGATTTAGTTTACGTAGTCTTTCCCAGTAGTTGAGTTCTTTGTAGACATCAATCTTGGCTGTGAAATGTCTCTGCGTTTCTTCTAGCTTATTAGTTTCTTCCTTTTTATATGGGGACGTCAAAACTGAGCAGTATTCAAGTTATGGTACAATCAGTGTTTTTAGCAGGGGAATCATGACTGTCCTGTCCCTCCTTTTGAACGTTCTTAGTACCTGTCCCGCGACTCTTTTTGCTTTATTTATCGCTATCTGATTTTGTGTTTCGAATTTCGCATCATCGGTCATTATTACCCCCAGATCGATCGCTTTCGTGCTTCTCTGAATTTCCCGTCTATCTGGAGCAGGGCCGGATTAAGACCTTTAGAGGCCCTAAGCACTTAAAAGATTTTGGTGCCCCATATATATGTAATTCAAAATATAAACAAAAATAAACCATAAAATAAAATTTTATTTTTTGAAATGAAACAAAACTTACAGTAAGATGGAAAATAATGTTTATTTTTGTATACTTCCACTTCATTTATATTTGAAAAGTTTTCTCCTACTTTTTTTAATTGCAAAGTCTTTGATCAGATCCTCAAAACTAATCTTACGTAACACATCTGCTTCTATACTTAGTAGAGATAAGGCATCCAGCCTGCCTTGTTGCATAGTTGTTCTGTTGGTATTTTTAATATACTTCAACTGAGAAAATGAACGCTCAGCTGAGCAATTTGTGACCATTAATTGTTAAAAATATACGAAAGGCAATTTCTACATTTGGGAAGGCACACTCAATATTGTCTTCTACAATTATTTTATAAAGTTCAGCATGACTGAATCTTGTTTTTACATTTTTTTTTGCACTGAACTTATGGCACACATATGAGTGAAACTGCTGAAGCTCAGCAGAGAAATTAGTGTTCAAGTCCTCTGGGCAAGCATCAATCATCTTTTTACAACCCTGAGAATACCTTTCAATTTCAGTAGATGATGAAGTGGTGACATTATGTGGCACATCACTTAGAAAAGAAAATCTCTCTGCTATTTCTTTGTATATCTCTCCTCTTCTTCTCATCTCAGTTTCAAGTTTGTCAACAATTGTGTAAAAAGGTGGTGATAAGAAATCCGACAATGGAAAATTTCTGTGGTGCCCCCCTTCCCTTGATGCCCTAAGCACGGGCTTATTTTGCTTAATGGTTAATCCGGCCCTGATCTGGAGCATAATATGCAGTCTGTTTAAGTTCCTCCTTTCTACCATATCTCAAGAGCTGAAATTTCTCAGTGTTAAATGCCATGTTGTTGTCTTCTGACCATTTGTATATTTTGTTCGTGTCCCTCTGCAAAGCCTCCACTTCATTTACATCGCTGATTTTTCTACTGATCCTTGTCTCGTCTGTAAAGGATGTTACTATACTGTTGCTGTTTACTCCGCTGTCTATGTTTGTTAGCATGATAATGAACAGGAGTGGGACCAGTACTGTCCCTTGTGGTACTGAGCTGCGTACTTCCGATTCTGATAATGATATACCTTGAATTTTGACGACCTGTAGACGTTCTCTGAGGAAGTTGTAGATCCATTTTCATACTTTGCCTGTTATTCCAATATATTTCATTTTATGTACTATTATACCGTGATCACATTTGTCGAAAGCTTTAGCAAAATCTGTGATGACATCATGGACGTCATTGCTTTCCAGTGCATCTAGGATATTGTTGTAGTGTTCTATTAGTTGTGATAGGCATGATCTTCCTGATCGGAATCCGTGCTGATTTTCGTTGAATCTTTCCAGTGTCTCTAAGAAATCATAAATTTTCTCTCTAACTGTTCTTTCAAATACTTTGGTTAGGTGGGACGTCAATGACACTGGTCTATAGTTCTTTGCTCGAGATCTGCCCCTTCCTTTATATATAGGGACAATGTTTGCTCTTTTCAAGATGCTCGGTATTTAAACCAGTGTCTAGGGATCTTCTCCATATCCAGTATAAAGGTGTAGCTATTTCATTTTTACAGTTTTTAATCAATAATGCGTTCCAATTGTCCGGACCTGCAGCTGAATGTGTTTCATTTGTCCTATAGCTCTCGCTACATCTTCTGGGGTAAAATCAAAGTCTGTTATACACTCTACAATTTCTCTTCAAAGAATGCATCTATGTCAGGTATCGCTTTGTCACTTTTTCGGGTACTGAAAACTGATTCATACTGGGCTCTCAATGTTTCAGATATTTCTTTTGGATCGTCGGTTAGTTCATTATTTCTCGCCCTTAAGGGTCCAATAGCGGCGCGCGTTTTTGTTTTCCTTTTCGCATAGCATAGAAGTATTTTGGATTTTCCTTTATTGCTTCTACCGCCTTTTCCTCTTCCCTCTCTGTATGGTCCTTAATCAGGGCTTGTAATTCCCTATCGATACCCTCGTTTTTCTTGTATTACTTTCCTGGCATTATCTCCGCAGTTGGCTAACTTCGCCTCCACTCTCTCTCTTTTGCGGAATTTTCTTCTCTTTTGCCTCTCTCGCCAGCTCCTCTTTCCTTTTGGCTGTGATTTCGGAGCATATTTTTCTAAAATTCTCAGCGGTTTTTCTTCCAAGGTTGTTAGCATTTCTTCAGTTGTTTTATTCTCTAAAACTGTTCTCTACTCTATTTGGGTCATATGGGATCTGATTGCTTCCCAATTTATAATCTTGGAGTTTAAGTTAAAGGCCCCAAATTTGCTTCTTTCCTCAATATGTGTATTGTCTTTTAATTTTGTCGTCATATTTGTTGATATCTCGATTAAGTTGTGGTCTGAGATAATGGTTGGGGTTATTTTTATATCAGCAATCAAGTTCGTGTTATTTGTAAATACCAGATCTAGGTAGTTATTTTTTTTGGTATTTTCTTTATCTCCTGTGTCAGCATAAACTCATTTGTGAGAGCCATCAACATTTTTGCCTGCTCCTGGTCTTCTCTTCTGCCCCCCCTTGTCCCGGTGTATGTGTTAACCCCTCCGTCTATGGCCGTGATCGGTTCGAAGTTGACGGGGGTTTTGGTTAGGTGGTAGCAACGGATTTGTTACTCTGGAGTATCTGGTACCGTACAGGGGATCGCAGAAGTTTCTCTTTTACTACTCTCCGATTTCTTCCTGTAGTGGATCGGAGGATTGTGTGAGGCTTACTAAATTCTCTGAAGGTTCCCCGATTCTTCTTATTTTCTCTATTTGAGACTAAGTTCTCTGAAGAGAGCAAGGCTTGAAGGAGAAGACAAAGATATTCTATTACTGTAGTTTACTGCTAAAATGTTACAGGTACTGCTCAGCCTCTAAGTTAGATCAGACAATCAGAATGAAAATTTGAAAAATTATATGAGTTTATATACACTGCGCCCTCGATATATGCGAGGGATAGGTTCTGTTAAAACCTCGCATAATGCAAATTCGCATATATCGAACTTATAATTAAATGAAAAAATAGGGATGCGTTCCACAACCAGTTTTTTTTACCCTCCCAGCACCCCCAACAATAAATATGCCACTTTTTTATACTGTAGTGCCTTGCACCACAGGATTATCTTTTATTAGTGAAAATTGCCACAAGTTGGCACAAGTGAAATATTTTAAGTCTAAATAAATAAATACAAGTTAAACATGTCCAGTGATTAATTTTAATTCTTAAGCATTCAGTGTATAGTAATTTAGTTAAAAATTAAAGTGCAATCATTAAAGAAGTTCAAAGCAAATATAAAAATATATTTTGTTCCTTTTAAACAATGTAAATTTTGGGGGCATGGTGTGACTAGACTTGAGTTTGCTTTTAGGGATTATTTTGGCTTGTTGGTGAAATTGTGAAGTAAAAACAAACTTATGTGCAACGACAACACAAGGGACGCCGTTTCCACATTTTTATATAAAATCAAGGCGGCGCCAGCAAGCAAAATTTCTTCGTGACAAGGTTGTCATTGTGGTTATTAATATTAGTTACCTATTCATATTATTTGTATATTATTATTATTATTTACATATCATTAGGGCGGTCAAAAGTCAATAAAGTCAAATTGTTTCCTTTGGGGCACTTTTCGCTGAAACGACTGAAAATGCAATAAAAACCAGGGTTTCGGAGCCGGTAAAAAAACTTCTGGCTCCGACTCCGGCTCCGGAGCAAAAATTTTTTACAGTCTGGCTCCGGCTCTGGCTCCGGCTCTTTTATAGTAAATTCTGTTAATTATAAAATAAATATCTAGATTTATATAACTAATTGTTCAATTTAAAATATTGCACAAAAATATTTTATTAAATCACTTTAATACTCAAAATTTAAATTTCTTATGATTTTAAATTAGGCAAATATAATGATAGAATGAAGTTATTTAAATAACTAAAGGAAAATGATGAAAACTAAATGATATTAAATATTTATTAACAATGGTAGCTTATATAAATTAGAGAAACTTGCCTCCTAATTAGTTCAAAGTTCAAACTTAAGAATTCTCGTATGGAAAATAGTAACAATCAAACTTTCTGAGATAATATATGCATCTTTTTTTAAGTGTTGAAACTTGAAAGCTTCATGAAAGCCAACTTGGCTTGAAAAAGAGCTGAATATTTCAAAAAATTCAGTTTTTAAATTTTTAATAGGTTATATTATTTACTTAAAAAGAGATTTTCTTTTAGTCAAAAAGTTTTGTAATTTAATTAACAAAAGCAATTCAACTAAAAGTCAAAAGTTCAAACTACTAATACATATTATAAAAGAAAATTTACAAAATCATTTACCCTACGCTTATAAAATCAATACTACTCCTTGGATTAACAAATGAAAACTAATGCAAAATTTTTTTTATTCTAGCTAAGGTATAATCAAACTAATTTTAAACATAAAATCAAGATATTCTTCTTGTAAATCTGTTTCCTTAAAATAATTGAAAATGAAAATTACTAAGTTTATTTATAATTTTTTTTTTTTAAACAAGATGGCCTCAATTATATTTTTTTTAAGTGTAACCTTAAATCAGACTTTACCTTTACAGTTCAAACTACATATTAAAAAATTAAAAAGTTTGCAAATTCAATGATACATTTACAGTATCATAAATCATAATAATCCTTGTATTAAAAAATGAAAGCAAAATAATAACTTTTGCAGAAATTTTTACTAATGTAGCTAAGGTAGGAAACTAATTTTTAAACATAAAATCAAGATATTCTCCTTGTAAATCTGTTTCCATAAAAAAAATTATGAATTAAAATTATTTATCTAAGTTTACTTATAAACATTTGTTCTTAAAAATAACATAGCCTCAACAATATCTTCTTTCATACGTGCCCTTAAATCAGATTTTAAAATTTTCAGTGCTGAAAATAGCCGTTCAACACTGACTTGTGTTGAAGGCATAGCTACTAGAAGATTTGCAACATCTCTTATAACTTTAGGATACCTTTCTATTACTTGTTCAAAAGACAGTTTTGACGAACGGTCAAATTTTTCAATCTCAGGAAAAGATTCCTCAACTTGCAATTTGAGGGTACACATTGGACTGAGAGGTGGTATTAGTTCACTTTCTAAACGAGGACGTTTTGATTTCTTACCATGTTGAATATCAATAATTTTTTCAAAATCAAACTCGCTGACATCAGAAGTGGTGGAAGGAGATGATGAATTTGATGATGATGCAATAATCTCGGTTCCACATTCCTCTCTTAATAGAGAGACTTTATTTGAAAGGTCTAGGTTACTTTTCATTCTGATTGCTATATTGCATAGGGCATCCTTGGCTTTAACTACCTGTTCAGATGTTAATAAGCATCTATATCTAGGATCTATATAAACAGCAGCAAGCAATACTTCATTATCAAGTAAAATATTTTCTCTCCTTTCCATGGAACTTTTAATGTCATCAGCTATGGTGCCTTCTATCTTGGAAAGAAAATACATCAAAGATTTCCACTCTTTCAAAAATTGACCGGGAGTCAAATCTTCACTTTGAATTTTTTTTGTTACTATATATGGCTGGTACAGTACTCTTTCCAATCTTCTTGCTTGTTCCCACATTATTTCTGAAAGATTCACATTTGAATTTGCCATGTCCAAGAGTACAGGTTTTAATTCTAATAAGCGCTCTATCATTAAATAAGTGCTGCCCCATCGAGTAGGTTGATCTAAAATAGCAACCTTGCCTGCACGTCTTTTAATTATTTCTTCCACTTTTGGGTTTCTTGCTGCTACTACAACCTGTCTCAACTTACCTATGAGAGAGGTAGCATGTTTCTCTCTCAATCCATCGCAAATAGCAAGTTGCAAGGTATGTGCACCACAACGCATGTGGTTGATTCTGGAGAAGTGTGAAATTTCAGATACAATACTGTCAATTTCTTCTACACAAGATGCCACTTCCTGAGTGTCTGTTGAATCATCATCATGTTCACCAAATGTTTGTATATCATCTTTTTAAAAAAGGCGACCGCGCGGTAGCTAACAATTATAGGCCCATTAGCTTAACGTCAATTGTCGGTAAACTTTTGGAATCCGTAGTTAGGGATCGTATTATCGATCACTTAGAAAGTAGGGGTTTGATTAATAGTAGTCAGCACGGGTTTCGACGCCATAGGTCTTGTTTAACTAATTTGTTAGAATTTTATAACGAAATAGTGCGCGAATACGATAGGCATAGGGCAGCTGACGTTATTTATTTAGATTTTAAGGCGGCGTTCGATACAGTTCCGCATAGGAGACTAATTGCGAAAGTTAAAGCGCACGGTATACGCGGTCAGGTAGCTAACTGGTTAGAAGAATGGCTTCGTGCTAGGAGACAGAGGGTCGTAGTTAATGGTAGTGAATCGGGGTGGTTAGAGGTAGGTAGCGGTGTCCCACAGGGTTCAGTGTTAGGCCCATTGTTATTCGTAATTTACATTAACGACATAGATGTAGGATTGACTAGTAACGTTTCAAAATTCGCGGACGATACTAAAATAGGCGGTAAGGTTGTTAACGAGGACGATAGAAATAGGATTCAAGACGATGTAGATAGGATTATGGAGTGGACAGATAAGTGGCAGATGCAATTTAACGTAGACAAATGTAAAGTTTTGCATATAGGTTCTCGCAACAATAATTACGCGTACACGATGGATGATAGGGAGTTAGCGAGCGTTGACGAGGAAGTAGATTTAGGCGTACGCGTATCTAAGGATTTAAAGGTTAGGAACCAGTGCCTGGAGTCTTGCGCAAAAGCGAATAGGATGTTAGGCTTCATAGCGCGTAATTTCGAATTTAAATCGAAGGATATTATATTGCCCCTTTACAAGTCCCTAGTCAGGCCTCATTTAGAATATGCCGTTCAGTTTTGGTGCCCGTACTTGCGTGAGGATATTGATAGGTTAGAAAGGGTTCAGCGTCGTGCCACGAAACTTATTCCGTCATTGCGCAACAAGCCTTATGAAGATAGGATTAAAGTGTTAGACTTGTATTCACTCGAAACTAGGAGATTAAGGGGGGAGCTTATTGAAGTTTTCAAAATCGTTAATAACATCGATAACGTAAATTTTGACAAATTGTTCACTTTCGATAATAGTAATACTCGCAATAACGGATTCAAGTTGCGTGGCAGACGTTTCATTACTAATATCGCTAAAAACTTCTTTACGTTTAAAGTAATTGATAAATGGAATAATCTTCCCGCGTCAGTCGTTCATTCTACCAGCGTTAATGTGTTTAAGAACCGTCTTGACAGACATTTTAAAAATATTAACGTTGTTTAAAATTAAAAAAGAAAGTTAACAACAGGAGCTCTGGTGGTGGTGCTCGAGGATGAGTCTGTTGACGATGAATGCCAGCTTGTGACATGCCAGCGTGTGATGCCAGCAATTAATTATTAAAAAATAAAAAAACAATAAAAAAATTAGACTAACACGAACGTAGATGTAGCTCGTAGCGCAAACTAACCCACTTTTTGTTTAACTGTACCTACTTTTTTTTTTTTTTTCTCCTTTCTTGCATGTCTGTAACTCTCTTTACTTGCATGTTTGTAGTTTGCATGGTATGACAGTGAGTTAAAACTGTGTTTGCATGGTTTGTAAGCGTTCTTATTTTACTTCTTTTCATCTTTCACCCCTCTCCTATTTTCTCCGACTATTTTTCTGACTTATCGGCAGTGGCCGGCGGATGATGATGGTGAGACCTTTTTCCTCTTTTTCTGAATGAATGTTAACCCACGAATGATAGGTGTTGCTCCTTATTTAACCCCTTCTTCTCTTCTCTCAACCCCCTACTCTTTCCTTTCTCTCGGGCTAGCCTTAGAGTGGATCTTAGGGTCTTTGTTAGCCTTAGCTTCTGTAGATCTGTAGATCTTCTGAAGTTGCCTCTTGATTATCATTCAACTTCTCAACAGTTTTAATCATATTTGATGCATTATCACTGACAATGCAGAGCACAAATTCTTTCGGTATGCCGTACTCTTCCAGAGTTCTCATAATTAGATCATGCAGGTAGTCACTAGTTTGCTGAGCATGTGTATCTTTTACTGCTATAGTGCGGGTGAGGATTTTATTATCATCATCAATAAATCGGACATTGATGGCAAAATAATGTGTCCGTATTCGTGTGCAACCATCAACTTTTAAATATATGAAGCGCCCTTTTAATTGCTCTTTGAGAGCAAATTTTTCTTCTTTTGATTTTTCTATCACTAAATGACGGATATTGTCTTTATCTAAACTAATCTTGAATTTCTGAGCCATTTCTTCTAGTAGACTGCGCATAGCTGGCTTTTCAAACACAGATAGAGGCATAGAATCTTTAACAACTAACTCAATTATGCTATTTTTAAAATTATCTGTAGTCATTGAGATAGTGACTTTTTGAGACATCAAAAATTTAGTAATGTTTTGCTGGTTTGCTTTAGTTTTTGAACTGGCAGAAGTACTGGGTCTTGAAAGCTCAAGCATTTGCTTCTTTTCTTCCATCATTTTTGATATTTCAGGATGTAATCGACTCAAGTGTCTTTTCAAATTATATGCTCTTGAGGAGACATCAGGCTTTTTGCTTTGAGGCTTGGTAATTTTAGTTCCACACGTTGAAATATTTCCCGAAGCATCAGAAACTTCACAAATACAAACATAGTGTTTCTTATCTGAACTTTCAGTAAAATACTTGAATATATCAGACTTCTTTATTGAATCTCTATCCATTATGAAGGGTCATAGACTGATAATTATAATTAAAGAATCAAGTACAAATTACAAAGAATCTGAAAAAAAAGAAATTTAGCAATACAAGATAATTGACCTAAAAATAAAAATAGTTCAATCCAAGTCAGAAGGACCAACCTTACTAGGTATGTATCTAGGTAGTTACCTACTTAGATAAATAGTTAGTACCTACCTACCTAAGGTCTCCACCGCCATAAAAAAAATTTTACCTATATAATTAAGTGTTGTTAAGACAAATCTTCCCAAATATTTAATGGTTAAAAAATGGAAATTTGCAGATTATTCCTGCAACTCCCACACCTCCATAAAATCCAAGAATCCTATGGTACCATTTTTCGTAATATATTACAAGAATTATAATTTGCAACTAAACCTATATTTAACAAATAACAATTTAGGTAGCAATATATCGCCCGGAGCCAGACCATGGAGCCGTATTTTCAAGGTTTCTGGCTCCGGCTCCGGCTCCGGCTCCAGGTAAGCAAAATTCACTGGCTCCACCGACTCCGGCTCCGGCTCCGAAACCCTGATAAAAACACCTGTAGGGGGTATATTACCAAAGTTAATAGGTCAACCAAAAGTCAACTTTTACCTGTTAGGTCAAAAAATAGCAATGAGGTAAATAAAGTCAATTTTTTGGAATAAATAATTAAAATAACTAAAAATTGGCATCTTTTTGGTTAACTGGCAACTTCGCTGCTCGTATTTGTCTTATTCAGTTATGTCCGTTCTGGTTTTGGATGTGATTGTGTTGTATGTATTGTGGTTACTGGTTACCATTTTTGATTTGTGATTTTTTCTGATTTGTGATTTCGATTTCTTTTGATTTCAGATATTTAAAATGCCAAAAGTTGCAGTTAGTTATATTGCTAAAGTGCGCGCTATAATTGGAAAATATCCTAATGAATTCATTTGTTCAGGAAAAAATGAGCTATACTCTCAGATTTGTTGTGTTGTGGTCAAGCATGACAAATCCTTTTTTGTGGATAAACATCGCTCTACCCAAAAGCACCAGCGTGGTATAGACCAAAATGTGGGAGATGAAAAGACACAAACCCTTTTAAAGCACGTCTTCAGATTTTTCGGAAAAACTTGTGACTACATTTCTGTCAGCCAACATACCTCTTCATAAGTTGAGCAACCCTCATGTGAAACAATTGTTCTCTGAATTAGGTGTAGCAGTGCCTTGCGTGTCAAGTTGCAGATCAATAGCAATGAAACAGGCAGAAAGCGAGTTAAGTAGAATAAAACATTTGCTAGAGGGTAAATTAGTTTTCCTAATTGTTGATGAAAGTGAAGTAAGGGGCTCAAAATATTTGAACATACTTGCTGGATCTATTGATGTTCCCAAGAAAACATATTTAATCAGGTGCGATGTTCTTCTTGGAAATATTAATGCACGAACTGTCATACACAAGATTGACGATACTGTAAAAGAATTCGAGATACCAAGAGAAAATTTCTGTTTACTTCTGTCTGATGCAACTCGTTACATGGTGTCAGCTGGAGCGACACTCAAGCAACTTTTTCCAAATGTGAAGACAATTGTGGAAAATTTTGAAGATGAAGGAATCATTGTTCAGAAGGCTAAAGAGAGTGTTGCTAATGAAAAACTGCCAAAGCAACTAATGTCAATCAAAATGAATTATAGTTTGATTGCTAGCTTAGTGACTAGGATGGAAGCATCTGATTGCACCATTAGAGAGGCATATGAAACCATTTCTTCTATCAACCTTGGCGAAGATATGTTGTGTTCAGTCAAACAATACATTGAAACAAGACTCAAGAATGGTATTTGTGAAATAATTAACCTCAGTAGACCTGAAATCTCACCAACAGTTTATGGTCAGCTTTTGCAATGTCAACCAACAACTGCCGCTGTAGAGAGATCTTTCTCCATGCTTAATAAATTATTAAGTAAGGATCGCAATTTTTTGCCAGAAAATGTCGGCAAATACTTCATAATTTACCACAATCGGTCAACTGATGTAGAAGAGCAAGAATAAGTAATTAAAGTATCGTTTTTATTATTGAAAGTAAAGGCAACTTTATAAGTCAATTTTTTCAATTCGTAAGGTCAACTTTCTTAATTTTTTCGGTCAACTTTTGACTGCCCTATATCATTATTAGTATTTGTTGCGTATTAATATTAGTTGTATGTTAACGGTGCCATTATTTAATTTCGCATTTATATGTCAATCAAAGTTGTTACGGGTAAAAATCCCCTTTACATTCACAAATAATTGTTGCACATTAGTTTGGTACCTGTTGCATATAAGTATTAGTTTAGTATGTTATATATTTATTATTATTATTAGTATCAGTATTAGTTGCAGACTGTTATATATTAGCTAAATGGTGCCATTATTTAATTTCGCATTTATATGTCAATCAAAGTTGTTACGGGTAAAAATCCCCTTTGCATTTATAAATAATTGTTGCATATAGTTTATTAATTGTTGTCAATAAAATACAAAATTCATGTTGATGATTTTATAATCAATCCTTCCCTTTTTGTATTAAAATTATTTTTGCGCTGCAGTGCTGGATGCCAATCTAGTATTAGGGTGCTGGTGACTCTGGCATTTAATTAATTATATATATCTATGTAAAGGTCAGTAATAATAAATTAGACCCTTACAATACCAAAAACATTCAACAAGATAACAGTAATGCTACACTACATCAATACTGTACAGTATAAATATTAAAGGACATAGTAAGCTGAAGGCCCAGTACTAGGCAGAGGACGTTTAGAAGCCATGTCTACAGTAAACAGTAAGACAAAACTGGAAAAAGCACTCAAAAATAGTGAAAAACACAACACAGTCTAGAGCACAACGCACACGCTATAACGGTTTATGCGAGACTGTTGTTGTTTGGCAGGAACACGTCGTCGGTGCGTTCAGCGGCTCAGCAATACTTCACACTAGGTGGCGCATAAATGCGAATTTTTTCCGCATATGCTGAATTCTTGGTAGAAATAGGGTCTTCGCATAACAGCGAATTCGCATATATCGAGGGCGTAGTGTACACAAATTTTGTCGATATCATTATTATTCAATGTTAACTGGTTTTGTTTTTATTCTCAATAGGCTGCATTATTTTGCAAAATATTTGAAGGTAAATATTTCAGCTGTAGCAACGTCTAGATAGATAAGCAAGATATTTGAAGATGAAGCCATAGTTTTATTTTAAACTGCATATCGACAGATCTGATGTTATCATGATCTGCCGAGTTAACTAAAAATGGAAATTTAAATATGCATTTTATTATGAATTACAATTAAGCATGCATATGAGCAAAAATGAAATGCTTAAGATTTAAAATTAAACGTTAAGCAAGACATGACTTCATCTTTGACAACGAAGAGAGAATGTATACAGAAAATGAACAGTGCAGAATTTAACAAGATTACATTATTAAGCTAAATCTAAAAAAAAATATTAATTTAAAAAGAAATAATTCGCCAATTATTCAGCAGAAATAAAATAGAAAGCAAATCAAAAGTTTATCCAAACTCGTGTCAGCGTTATGCGACTTTGGACTCCATATGTCAAAATGAAAATATGAATAAAATATACATAAGAATATAAGGATTATATAAATATACGAATTATAATATAAGAATTATATAAGAAATATATGAATATAAAAATTATTCATTGTTCATTTTTACAGGACTCTCCTCTAGAATGATATTAATACAATTATATAACATCCAAACTAATTCTAACCAGATGATAACTAATGGTTTTTATAACAGATTTATATACAAACCATAAGTCGGGGTGGTTAAGTAGAGTTCACGTGATCTGGGTACGCACTCTTGGTCGTGCATAAAGTTTCACGTCGTTCGGTGTCTCTTGTTTTCCTTCGTTCCAAGAATGATCTTTTTACTACAAATATACCGAGGATAATAGCACACCCAACGATAATACTGACGGCAGATGTTGGTAAATAATTGTTACTGGTTACAGTATTTGTAAAAGGTTATTCTGGTTATCATCCGAAATTTTTTTTTAAAATGACTCAATTGATCATTCCATTTAGGGGCATGAAGTCCGGGTAGGATGGTCACCGGTTCCATGGCGGAATTCAAGATTTTTATAGTAGGTTTGAATTTAGTTTCAGATAGAAAGGGGTACGAGTTGTTAATTGTAATCTCAATATTATAAGGGGAACAATTTTATTCATATCTACGTTTGAAATTATACGGAGGTGTTGGTGGTCCTGTAGATGTTTGTGGTCGTGTAGATGTTTGTGTTTGTGTGCGAAGTGGTCGGCCTCGCTTAGGTGGTAGTGGGGATCGAACATTAAGCTCGGATTCCGAGTGTGTTCGTTTTTTTTCGTGAAGGTTCTAGTTCACGTGGTTGGTGCATTTGTGGCCGGTATGTACGGTCCGTGCGTCGATCATCAATCGGTAAGGGTGGTGGCGGAGGAAATGGTGGAGTTGGAGGAGATGGTGGAGTTCCACTGAGTGATCGTCTTGAAGGGGTTTCTCCAGGGTCTGGTTCCGATGGGACTCTCGGGTCTGGGACCTCCTCTTCTTCAGAGATTGGCTTGAGTACTGGTGGTGTTACGAGGTACCAATCTTCGTCACGGGTAGCGGTTTCCGCGGTGGCTACTTCGGTTTTGTGGTCCTTGCTGGATTTGTTAATACCTTGATCTTTTGAAGGGTAGGCGGCTCGAACCCCTGGCAGATGTTTTTTGGGAAGGTGTTGTTCGGCAACTATCTTCAAATTATCAGCGTGAATGACCTTTAGTTTGGAATGGTCTCGGAAGTCGAGGATTTCGTTACGGTTCTTTCCGAGGTTTTTCATAATCCTATATGGGCCATCCCATTTTGGGTATAATTTGCGATGAGCACTTGGCGGTTTCACGCTCTTTATGTAACATCGCATACCGACGATTATAGTCCGTTGACGGAGATGACGCCTATGTTGCTCTTGCTCTATCTGTTTGTTTCGTTGGTCGAGGGCATATCGGATTATGTCAAAAATTTTGAAAGATCGTTCGACTAGTTGCTGATTTGCTTCTTCCATCTCGGAAGGTGTCCGTTTGTCGTAACGATATAGGACGAAATGAGGGGTGTCCTCGATGGACACGTTATAGCCGTTGTTGATGGCTGTTTGCACCATGGAGAGGGAATCATCCCATGTACGGGAGGATGCATCGACAACGTGGCAGAGGGCTTCTAAGAGCTTCCGATTGTGACTTTCCACTAAGCCGTTTCCCTGCGGATGGTATGCCATAATGTGTTTTTAATTTTACACATGTTACAGAGTGATTCGAACAGTTTGGAAGTGAAACTAAGGGCGTTATCCGAAATTAGGATGGAAGGAGTAGCATGGTTTTGGATGACGCGTTCCACTAGGGCTCTTGCTACAGTTTCTGAGGTCTGGTTTGGAATGGCAACTACTTCACTGTAACGCGAAAAGTGATTCGTAAACACAATGATGTACTGGTTTCCCTTTGATGTTTTGGGGAATGGTCCTAGTATGTCTATTCCAGTTCTTTGCCAGGGCCGTTGGCATACTGGATATTTATGTATGAGAGCTGTGGACGGTACGTTGCCTTTATGTTTTAAACAAGACGGGCATTCAGCGATGTATTCATGTACCTTTTTGTTCATTTTGGGAAAATGGTATCGCTCCAAAAGACTCTTGATGGTGCGATCCGGCCCCATGTGGCCATACAAAGGTGAGTCGTGACAAAGTCCGATGGCTATATCTACTATCTACGAGATCCTTTGGTATTTCCATGAGGTCGTTTCCATCTTCGTTCCTAAAATGTACGAGCCCATCTTTTAGGTTGTACTCTTCTTTTACCTTCAATGGTTCCCTTTGTTCCAGGCGAGCCCGAAGGTTCTGGGTGTGTTGGTCCTGTTGTTGGGAGTATTGTAGACATTCGTGGTCGAACGCCGAAAGAGTTTCTATCTTATTCACTTGGGTGGCGGGCTTGAGTCTCGACAATCCGTCTGGAATAACTTGAAGTTTTCCTGGTTTGTATACGATTTTTGCCGCAAAGTCCTGAATCAACAGAGCCCATCTACCCAACCGTCCTTCAAGTAGCTTGTCCTTGAAGAGATACGTGAGTGGCTTATGGTCAGTTTTGATGGTTACATCGTAGCTATAGACAATATTTCGGAATTTGTTCAAAGCCCAATATACCGCTAGGGCCTCTCGGTCCGTAGTGGAATAATTCCGTTGAGGTCCAGAGAGAAGCTGACTGGCATAATCAATGGGTAATTCCACACCATCTACGTCCTGTAATAGGACGGCTCTTAGTCCATAGGAGGAAGCATCTGTGGCTATGACAAAGGGTTTGGTGTAATCGGGATATTGGAGGATGGGATGACAAGTTAATTTACGATTAAAGTCTCAAAAGCATGTTGGTGATCAGATTCCCAATTAAATTTAGCATTTTTCTGGAACATTTTGGTAATGGGTTTAGCAATGTTTGAAAATTGGAGGATAAAATTTCGATAGAGTCCGACAAATCCAATAAATACACAAGTGTCGTCGATGGTTTTAGGTACAGGGTACCTTTTCAGTGCTTCAAGTTTGGCTGGACCAGGTTTAATTCCAGTGGATGATAGTAGAAATCCTAAGTATACCAGGGATTCCTGTAAAAAGTTGCACTTTACAAGTTTCAGTTTAAGGTGTGCTTTTCTCAAACGTGATAGCACATTCTGAAGACGTTGAAAGTGTTTTTATATCCGAACTATAAACGATAATATTATCAAGACCGACGAGAGCTTCGACACCTAATAGGTCGGAAAGGACTATATTCATCAACCTAGAGAAATTAGCAGGCCCATTTCGGACTCCGAAAGGTAAAACCTGGAATTCGTAATGGCCTCGGTTAGTGAAGAAAGCAGTCAATGCACGAGATTCGGGAGTGACCTCCATTTGCCAATAACCGGATGCTAAATCGAGGGATGAAAAGAAGTTAGCTCTCCCTACGTTCAGAATTGTTTCCGGCATGTTTGGAATAAGGAAACGGTCTGGGATGGTAATGTGGTTTAGGCGTCTAAAATCTATACAAGGGGGAGATGTTCCGTCCTTTTTGGAAACAAGAATCATAGGAGCGGACCAGAGACTAGCTGAAGGATGAATGACATCCTGCTCCAACAGGTCCTTGATATGTTCCTCAATAGTTACTAATTGGCAGAGCTGGGCACCGCAAACTCACTTCCGCAATCGCAAATCCGCAAACTCAAACCTTACCTTCCGCAACCGCAAATTGCTTGCCATTTTTGGTGCCGCAAACGCAAATCCGCAAACGCAAACCATATTTCCAATTTTTACAGTGCTGGGCACTTCCGCAAACACTTCCGCAAACCGCAAATTCCGCAATCGCAATTTTAACTATAAAAAAGTATCCAAAACATTAAAGAGGTATAAAAAGTTTTTATATCTTTTTAATGTTTAATGTTTTAGCCTTGTTTTTATTAAAAACAAGGCTAAATAATTTATTACAATAAATCACTATTGTAGAAGAAATAAAAATACTACATACAGTATACTGATATATTATATTGAACAAAAACACCTCCTGCAAGTAAATAGTAAATAAATTAAATAATAAATTTAATCATTTGAATTTCATAATTTTTGAGACTTAGACACGTTAGAGAAGACTGTACTGTAACTGTAGTAACTGTACACACATTACATTACACAAGTTAAATTAAGTTAACACTGTGACTGTACACAACTTGAACTCACTGTACAACTCAACCCCTCTAGCCTCTACAAGTGTACGCCTCTGGCTTTGTCAACAAGTTCAGTCGTCCTCCTCCAGTAACTGAGCCAAATCCAGTTTTAATAAGTCCATGTTCCCCTTCATGAACACGAGACGTTCGAAGTTGTCAGAGGTCAGGCTGGCCCTTTTGGGAAATTTGCGGAAAGATTTGCGTTTGCGGTCTTAGTTCCGCAACGCAAATTCACTAATTTGCGATGACTTTGCCGCAAACGAAAAACATACTTCCGCAATTGCGGAATTTGCGTTAGTGCCCAGCTCTGCTAATTGGGAATGTGAAACCCTATAGCAGTGATGGCGAACCACTGACCCGCGGGTCAAGTACTGACCCACGAGGCAATTTTTGTGACCCACGAGCTCTTACGTAGTAATGTCTAATTAAAAATTAGAATGTTTTCGTTATTAGAACTAAATAAAAAAGATAATAATATTTAATAAATGTAATTACGATAAATAATGGTTTGTTTATAAAAAATATAAAAATACGAGTTGGCAACGCCTGAACACAGGCCAAAGGCTGGGTAGGAATGCCCGCCAGTCATCGGACGGCCTGGGCTTAGTAACTTGGTGTTTTTGCGTGTTAAGATGTATTGTAAATTTAGAGTATTCTTTTCTCTCTCTCTCTCTCCGGCTTAAGTGTTAAAGTTAAATCTCCTCTCACATTACCCCGTTTAACTAAGTGTTTTCGGTATAAATAAAGTTAGTGAAATGTTAATAAGCGTATAATTAACCCCCCGGTTTCCCTTGCATTGTTTGAATTATAACGGCTTTCCATTCGGTCACGTCTACCGCATTTATAGCGTACACCGAAAAGAATTAAAAGAGAATGATTAATGATAGAAGAGAAATGGAATAAAGAAAAAGAAAATAGTACCAAAAACAAGATAAGAAAAGTTAATAAAACTTATTTACTACATTCTGGTGGCAGCTAATCTTATTAAATTGTTATCAATTTAATAATACGAACCCACGCACTCCGTCATTAACATAGGCTTTTGCATTTTTTCCTTGTCTTATGAATAGGAATTGAAAATTTGTGCGTGTGTTCTTTCGATTAATCACGATCATTTTTTCACGTTCTCCGTATGAAGAAAATTAGTAGATATTCTGTTTCGCTACCCGTTTTAGAGTATTTATAAAATTAAGCAAATTCTGATTCTCTTTTCTTCAAAATTCGATGATTCAAGATGGCGCCCATCATTTTCCAAATTTCTTCTTTTGCGAGCATTTTCATAATTTTCGCGGTCAAAAACAAATTTTTTTCTCTTTTCGTTGGAGTCTCGACTGTTTTAAAACCGTTTCGACTCACATTTTTTTTTTCATGGAGTCGGACTCTGTCGCGACTCAGTTTGAGTCTGAAATGTAATTCAAGAGTCGTTTGTTTCTTTCCTCACTCCGTTTTTTCTTTAGATTTCGTTTCGTTCGGTCGGAGAGAAGTTTCAAAATTGATAATTGCTGTCCGGTGACTCATTCTTTTTTTCTTTCCTTTCCACTTAAAGCCTACCTATTTTGTGTTTAAAGTTTTTTGTGTTTACATTTCGGAATTAGTAATAATTGTGATAATAATAATAATGATTAGTAAATAAATTTTACACTTACTTATATGAATTAAATTATTTTAGTTGTTTAAATAGATTGTGACATGCATTTTTATACGGTAAGGTTTAAAATGTTTAAGCGTATAGGTGACGCATTTCTAGGTGTATTATGTATATAGTAACGAATTGTAAAAGAATGAACAAGTAACAAAATTTTCCAGATTTAGTAGGAGTTTTTAAGATTATTCTTTGACTGGATGTGTCGCCTGTAAATCCTTTAGACACACGAACATCAGATGTGTATAATTTTAAGGATCGCTTTGTAGTTTTCGCTTTATAGTTTAAGTTAATTTTAAAGTTAAAGTCGAAAAATAATCGTTAAAGACACTAATTTATACTGGGTCAAATTCGGACGCTGTAAGATTATGTTTGCCGTATATAAATTGTGAGACCACAAGGAAGCTAAATTTGTTATAAAAAGATAAAAATGTGTTTAATTGAAATGGAGAAATTGTTTTCGTAAATTCTTTTGATATATTAATTTCTGTTTTTTAAATTTTTTTTTATATATTCATTAATTTTTATAGGTGGGCTGATTGTTGTCTATTTTTTTTTCTTTCATTTTCAAGACAATTCCGAGTGATATTTTGTATACTTAGGCTGTTAAAATTTTTTTATTGTGTTAGGGAGTGGTTTTTTTGTTGTTTAACGTTTTATTTTGGGTATTAAAAACGAATTTTTTTTTTTTACGTTCGCGCGTTTGCAGAGAATATTACAAAATTATGTCCGGCTGTAAATGGTTTGTTCGGTTAGGAATATTTTTATAGAGGCTCGCTTACAAACAAGGCGAACACTTTTCATCATGCAGTGATTTGTTTTAATTTTTTTTTTGTTTACATAGTAGGTTGGGTGTATTTTTGGGTTCATAATATCTGTTCTTATTTAGAATAACGATATAAATTTGTAGTTTCATTTGGAAACGATAAATTACTGGAATTTTTGTAATTTACAAACCATACTGGGTTTTGTGTTGAAGGAGAGAGTTGTCTCTCAGATGTAATTTGTGAATTACGAGTTTTCCTCCTATGAAATTTAGCGTTTCAAGTTGGAATTAATGTGTTAACCCTTTACTGCCCAAATATTTTGTAGGGTTAAGTTATGAATGCGTGTATTTGAAAGGTTACACATTTGTCCTTTTGGGCAGTAAAGGGTTAAAGTAACTTTTCGGCATTAATATTTAAATTTTTTATATTTAATGATTGTTTTGGAAAATTGTTATTATTTTTAAATTCAGTTGGGGTTACTCATGCAGTTGAAACTGTAGCTAGAGTGTTAACCGGAGATGGAGCCTTTTAGATGGCCAGTAACATTTTTGTGGTATCTATGTGTAAGTGTAAGAGGGTTCGTGATTTTCAGAGAATTGATGACATGAATTTTCTGGGTTTCATTTTTGTCTTTTGTATTTAAATGTATTGATGTAATTTCTGAAGATAGTTTGAATAACAATATTTGTTAAATTATAATAACGGTTGCTATGTATGGGCGCTTTTATATTTATACTGTACAGCTTTGTTTCGTCGCGTTTTATGAATTTTTATTGTCTTCTCCGATGTAACTGCCATAAGTGATCTTATTGGTAGCTAGGTGTGATTAAATTTTTGCGAAATTTTGAGAATTGTAATTTTTTTTCCGTGAATTTAGCCAGAGCAAATTATAGTTATTGTTTCGAAGTGAAATGTCGAGAAAATTTGGTAAATTAAATATGAAATGATAATGAGTAGCAGTACAAACATTTCGAATAATTTTTTTTCAAAATTTCGAGAGGCTCGATTTGGAGGCAACTAAGTTGGATCCAAGTTCCATCCATTGGGTTTAGTTGACCCGATAGGTGATCGATCACCGATGAGAAGAGAAACCGAATGCGCAGGACAGTTTCGGAAGAGAAGAGGAAAGAAGAGAAACTGAATGTACAGGGACTTGGCACAGGACAGTTTCGGTCGAAGATGGTCTACTGGTATTTTTCGGGCAGTAGCTGGTCACGCTGCTCGAAGCTTCGCTAAATATGTATTTTAGCACTCGGTAGGCAAACCACGAGAGTTTGAACGAGTGTCTAAGGCTTCACTGTCCATACAGACATACAGTAGGTTCGTTGCGAAACCGCCTACGGCGAAGTGATCGTCTGATTATTGCCAGTAAGAGTCTTTCAGCTGGACGTAGGAAGAGCAGCGTTCACCGACAAAAGTCGAGATGAGACAGGCGAGTTGATTCTCGACTTCTAGAATTGCAAATTCCGTCCAATTCTGGTGCGTGGTTCCACTTTCAGTATATCTCCCTCGCTGATCCTCTTAGAATTGGACGTCTCTCTTGTTTTTTTTTTCGCCATTTGGAGAGAGCAGAACCAACCTCAAGCGTGCTGACCTGTTGCATGGTGATGCAATCCCTTGCATTCTAGCGAAGTGAGCAGGAGCTGCAATTGAAAAAGTCCGTTGTCAGCGTGCAGATTGTGATCTAAACAACGTCCAGCAATTAATGTACTGATTATTATGTAATGAAATTATAAGTGAAACGGTGCGATTATTGCCCATGTTTTGTGTTTCATGAAAATAGTATGTGCGGTCTGGTCAGGATTTTATATAAACATTTTCTTGTTCTATGTTGCCCTGATAGTAACTGTATAACTATATAAATATTTGTTTCAAATGTAAAGCGATCTTTGATGAGGAATCGCTGGAATAGATCGTGAACTTGAAATTTGGGTAACCAGTGTTCAGAAAATTATCCGTTATTTGCCAGGTTACCGATTTGTTACAGGTTGTAAATTTGATGATTAATGTGAAATGTTATTTTATGCAAATGTGAATATTATAGTTTTTGTTTTCGATTTTTATAAAATGCTACAAAATATCTAATGTGTGGAATTTGTCATTCTAATGATTTCTTGTCTATCTCAACTTTGAATTTGTTAAAGGAAAAAAACTGCAAAATAAATAACTGTTGAATAAAGAAATAAATTTGTTAAACGATATTAATAAGTTTTCCTAGTGTAAAACTTATTTTCAAGGGGGTGATGCGAGTGTAGTAATGTCTAATTAAAAATTAGAATGTTTTTGGTTATAAGAAATTAATAAAGATGATAATATTTAATAAATATAATTATGATAAATAATGGTTTGTTTATAAAAAATATAAAAATACGAGTTGGCAACGCCTGAACACAGGCCAAAGGCTGGGTAGGAATGCCCGCCAGTCATCGGACGGCCGTGGGCTTAGTAACTTGGTGTTTTTGCGTGTTAAGATGTGATTGTAAATTTAGAATATTCTTTTCTCTCTCTCTCTCCGGCTTAAGTGTTAAAGTTAAATCCCCCCTCGCATTACCTCGTTTAATTAAGTGTTTTCGGTATAAATAAAGTTAGTGAAATGTTAATAAGCGTATAATTACCCCCCCCCCCCTGTCTCCCTTGCATTGTTTGAATTATAACGGCTTTCCACTCGGTCACGTCTACCGTATTTATAAAGTACACCGAAAGACAGCGAAACGAGTGTAAAGAGAACGATGAAAGATAGAAAAAATGAATAGAAAGTAAAGTAAATAATGAATAATAATAATGAAGGAAGGGTAATCACCACTTATTTAAATAAAATATAACTTTAATTTCTAATATTTTCTGCCTTGCAGTTTTAAAATAATTTTATTCTCCCACCGAGATAAACAGCTGATATACATTGAAACATTTTTAAACGTATAGTATACGTTTAAAAACGTGCGTCTTTGTATGACAACCGACTCATGGTGCGCGCCGCGTGGCCATCTGTTTTCCCAGTTTTGCAGTATAAGTCCTTAAGTTTGGGAATGCCAAATTATTAGTGCAGAAATTATCACCCATAAAAAAAAAATGGCTACAAAAAACGAAAAACTAGTTCTGAAGGTAGTGGACCTGAAAGGTTATTTCATGAAGAATGGACTGTGAAATACGGTGTTATTAAACGAAATAAAGCTTTTTGTTGTATTTGCAAAGTGGACATTGTTGCTCGCTTTTATAATATTAAGCGACATTTTGAAAGTAACCACAAAAATTTGTGCTCAATGTCAAATGAGGGAAGGAATGAAATTATTATGCGACAATTAAACCAACAGCAACAACAATCTGCTATTTTCAAAAGAATTTTTAAACCAAACAATATTACAGCAGCTAGTTTTCAATTATCACCTACCATTGCTCAACACGGAAAACCATTTTCTGATGGTGATTATTTAAAAGCTTTTATAAACTGCTCAGATTATTTATTTGAAGATTTTCAGAATAAAGATCAAATAATTAAACGTATTAATGAGTTGTCTGTGGCCAGAAATACGGTCAAAGATAGAATAATTATCATGGACAAAGATGTATCTGATCAACTTTTATTGGATTTGACAAATGCTGGAATGTTTTCAATTTGTTTGGATGAAAGTACAGATATCACATCACAGGCCCGGCTAGCAGTTAGTGCAAGATTTTATTCCGAAAATATAATGAAGGAAGAGCTAATTAAATTGATGACACTGCCTGAGAAAACCATAGGACAGGATATTATGAATGAATTGAAGAAGGAATTCATCGAAATGGGTATTAATTTCAGAAATATTGTATCTGTGACGACTGATGGAGCTCCGAGTATGATTGGAAAAAATGTTGGATTTGTTCAATTACTTAAACAAGAAGTGAAACACCCTTTAGTTGAATTTCATTGTATTTTACACCAAGAAGGTCGTTGGGCAAAAATTTGTTTAAAATCACTTGAAAATGTGATGTCTCTTGTGACAAAGATTGTCAATTTTATAGTTGCTCACGATCTTAACAAACGTCAATTTACCAAACTATTAGATGAGGTTGACTCTCAATTTTCAGGGTTAGTCATGTATAACAAAGTCAGATGGTTAAGTCGTGGTCAAGTTTTGAATCGCTTTGTTGAATTGTTAGAAGAAATAAGATATTTTTTGAATAAAAAGGAACATGAATATCCAGAACTGACTAACATGAATTGGTTGAATGACTTATATTTTTTCGCTGATTTCAC
The DNA here is from genome assembly GCA_023014485.1 of Bathynomus jamesi. Classification (NCBI taxonomy): domain Eukaryota; kingdom Metazoa; phylum Arthropoda; class Malacostraca; order Isopoda; family Cirolanidae; genus Bathynomus; species Bathynomus jamesi. The sequence continues at coordinate 2,642,234 of JAJOZX010000006.1, read as the reverse complement.
ATTGCATTACAATGCTTTAAATAAAACGTTGCAAGGTCGCGGCTGTGTTGTATCATCAATGTTTGAAAATATTAAAGCTTTTGAAAAAAAACAATATTTTCTCAAAAGATCTGGAAGAAGAAAAATTGAAATATTTTCCATTATTGTAGAAACACTTCTTGCCTTCAAAATATTTTGCGGACAATGAAGAAAATAAATCCGACGTGCTCAAAAAGTACTCTTCAATAAAAAGAGATGCCAGACAATCACTTTCAGACAATCACTTGAAGATCTTCAGTTATCAGCTTTTCATTGGCTTGACATTAGTAATTTAGAAATGGAATTAGTTGACGTCCAAGAAAGTGCAGTATGGAAGACTAAATTTATTGATCTTAATTTGAAGTTACAAGAAAAGGAATTGGAGTCGTCAATTTTAGGTGTAACCAGAGAACAACAATCAATAGAAAGAGTAGAGAACTTATTCTTGCAGAATTGAACTCTTTACCAAATTCTTTTGTATCAATGAAAAAGCTAGCATTAGCTCTGCTAACAATGTTTGGATCATCTTATTCATGTGAACAGTTATTTTCCTCCATGAATTTCGTCAAATTCACCACTAGGAATCGCCTTGGCACAGATATGAGTGCTGCATGTGTGAGACTAAAGACAACTAAGTATAAACCTCGGATCAAAACCTTAGTAGCTAAAATCCAACGAGTTTCTCACTGAAAATATTAAGTAAATAAATTATTGTGACCCAATTCCGTTTTTTTTAAATCAAAAGTAACAAAAATGACCCGCCAGCAAAAAATGCTCGCCACCACTGCCCTATAGGGAGGAATGAAGATGAGTTTGGAATTGGGTTCCAGCTTCATTTCAAAAGGGACCAAATTAGTTCGGCCCAGAGGATCTCCTTTTAGAACAATCACATCTCTATTTCTTATCAGGAAATCGAGAAGTGATTCCAGTAGTTTGGGATCCTGTAAGGCTGGTGACTCCTGAAGGGAGTGCTCCAGACATTTCTTATATTCTTCTTTTAATGCTGAAGGGTTTAACGCTAAGGAACTGGAAACACGATTTATAGTACTGGTGGGGAAATCTGAGTTTATTTCTACTGTGGAAACAGTTCCTATTCTCTGATTTGAAGTTAATTCAATAGGGCTTTTTCCTTTGTTTAAACAAACAACAGGGATAGCTGAATTCTGACTATGACTAAGAACTTGGCCAATAAGAACATCTCTCTTGAAATTACTTTTCTCTGTAATAAGAGTACGATCTGACTCTAATATTTTTCCGTGACCGTTTACTACTCTTGCTAGGAAACAAATCTTCTCATAAGGTGCTACTGTTATATGCTCTGTAGGGCATATGAAAAGTTGTGAATCTGACTCTGGTTCGGTGATTAAAATTTGCCTTATTGGCTGAAAAATCGTTTCAGTTGGATTTCGAATCTCAACTGCTGAGTTAACTGAAACTGACTGACTGGAAACTGACTGTGTTGATCCTGCTGGATTCAACAACTGGAACTGATTACTCTGGGGGCGGACTTCTGGGGCGGTTGTCCCTCTGGATACAACTGATTTGAACTGCTATAAATTGGAGTGGGTTTCCTATTTCTTTCGGAAATCCGAACTAAACTGACTCCGTTAGCATTAGGCTGAACGTGCGGCACCTGTCTATTATTCTCATTACCAACTTCTAAATATAATTCGATTTCTCCATATGTAGGTATGGGCATCGCCGTATTATCCAATAGGCACAGTAGGCAATGTGCCCAGGGCCTACGAAAACTAAAAGGCCTACGAAAATTTTTTATTTGTGTGATAAAAACTGTAACAAAGATCTCTTCTTGAATATATATATATATATAATATTGGTGAAGGCCGCTTCTGGCAAGCTTCAATTTCAATTTAAGCAGAAAGCCACAAACAAGAAGGAAAGAAACATCCATCAAGTTGGAAAGGGACTATATTTTGTATATTGCAACGTTTCAAGCACAAACTATGCTCATCCTCAGGCAAAAATTCTAAAAAGTTAAAAACAATATTAAAAGCCATAATGACTAACAAAATAAAATAAAATAGGGAAAAAATCCACAAGTATTAAAAACAAAAAGTCTCACTAAAAATTCTAGAAAGTTACAATTAAAAACCATAATGACTATTATAAAACAAAAGCGAACAATTAACAAGCTTTAAAACAATGAAAGTGACACTAAAAACGAACAATGAATAACAACTATAAAATACAAAATGTAAAACTCAAAAAACTAAAAATTCACAGGCTATCTTTTAAAACACTAAAAAATTAAAAACCCACACTAAAAGGAACACACCTTAAGTCTAAGCAGCACAGATTCCGAGGCAAAACTAAAAAAACAGAAGCATCTAAAACCAAGTAAAAGTTGGTTGTTCAAGATGTTCAGTTTAGACGGAGGGGAACGGATGAAATATCAGAGTTAAGCGAAGGGGAGAGAGTTTTAATATACAGGGATTCTAAAAGTCTTAACGTTTGCTCACACGGAGCGGAATCTAAAATGTTAAAATTAGCTAAAGTTATATCGACTTTGCATAGAACAACATGGCTGCGTATAGCTGAAGCTTCTTTAGTTTTCAAAGGTTTGTCAGTTGTCTGTGGCTTTCTGCTTATATATATATATATCACACACAGACCGTGCATAGAACAAGGAACTCTTCTAGGATAATTAAATCCACTATAGTCCGAATAAGTAATGGTAAATGACAAATACCAGTTTTTCTTTTTCATGATGCTAGCCCGACGTAGACAACGGGTCACTCGCAGAGAGGTCCCAAAAATATAGCTTCCCTCACCAGCTATCTGCAAAGCAGATAGGATCCACTTTTGGGACAGGATCTAGGGGTTAAAGCAGCCTAGCCCAGCTACACTTAGAACCTCAATATAAGCAAAAGACTCGCTGCCTTCACGTCAGATTGAATACATCAAAGAAAAAGGGGTAACTATTATATTTTTAGCTGGTGAGGGAAGCTATATTCCCATCTTCAAACGGACATGTTATGTGCCTTGAAAAGTGGACGCTCAATTCTGCCAGTTGAGGTTTAAGTTTTGTTTTTTGGCTAAAAATATAATAGTTACCCCTTTTTCGTTGATGCATTCAATCTGACGTGAAGGCAGCGAGTCTTTTGCTTATATTGAGGTTCTAAATGTAGCAGGGCTAGGTGCTTTAAACCCTAGATCCATGTCCCAAAGCTGGATCCTGTCTGCTTTGCAGATAGCTGGTGAGGGAAGCTATATTTATGGGACCTCTTTGCGAGTGACCCGTTGCCCACGTCGGGCTAGCATCATGAAAAAGAAAAACTATGGTATTTGTCATTTACCATTACTTATTCGGACTATAATGGATTTAATTATCCCAGAAGAGTTCCTTGTTCCATGCACTGTCTGTGTGTATCATATATATATATATATATAATATATATATATATATATATATATATATATATATATCAACGTAAAGAACGACGCTTTGTATAGGAGAATTATCCGCGCAAGATGAGAGCGAAAGAACGAAACAAATGAAAAAATGAGGTACCCACCCGGGAATCGAACCCGGGATCTTCCGATTGCCGGTCAGATATGATAACCACTACACCACAGGCCTCACCCAAACAAATGTCGTAATTCCTGTACATACGCGCAGAAACCAATGCCCCAAAGGGGCACCTCCCGCTTGCCGTAACATTATATACATTATAACTGCAAACACGCAGTATAATTAACATAAAGAACGACGCTTTGTATAGGAGAATTATCCGCGCAAGATGAGAGCGAAAGAACGAAACAAATTCTCCAATACAAAGCGTCGTTCTTTACGTTAATTATACTGCGTGTTTGCAGTTATAATGTATATAATGTTACGGCAAGCGGAAGGTGCCCCTTTGGGGCATTGGTTTCTGCGCATATGTAGAGGAATTACGACATTTGTTTGGGTGAGGCCTGTGGTGTAGTGGTTATCATATCTGACCGGCAATCGGAAGATCCCGGGTTCGATTCCCGGGTGGGTACCTCATTTTTTTCATTTGTTTCGTTCTTTCGCTCTCATCTTGCGCGGATAATTCTCCTATACAAAGCGTCGTTCTTTATGTTAATTATACTGCGTGTTTGCAGTTATAATGTATATAATGTTACGGCAAGCGGGAGGTGCCCCTTTTGGGGCATTGGTTTCTGCGCGTATTTAGAGGAATTACGACATTTGTTTGGGTGAGGCCTGTGGTGTAATGGTTATCATATCTGACCGGCAATCGGAAGATCCCGGGTTCGATTCCCGGGTGGGTACCTCATTTTTTCATGTTTCGTTCTTTCGCTCTCATCTTGCGCGGATAATTCTCCTATACAAAGCGTCGTTCTTTACGTTAATTATACTGCGTTTTGCAGAATGGTCCCCCTGAGTTTTTTATGATACACACAGACAGTGCATATTGCTTATATATAGCAATGACAGGTACAGTGTATATACAAAGAGGCAGAGTCATGTCAATGTCAATCGCTTTTTTTTTTCATAAAGTACAAGAAATTAACACCAGAGATGAACTTTTCGAGATTTTTCCATTGCAAAATCAGCAATAACATCTTCAAATGATGTTTTTCGCACAATCTCATTTTCAATAGAGTAGTGCAAGGGAAGACAAGCGTTGTTGTCCCATGGTTGATCGGAGACAGTTTCTTATCAGAAGTGCCTAGGGCCTACGAGGACCTCAATCCGGCCCTGGGTATGGGTGTGCCTGTAACTCCTCTGAGTTGGCAGGAAGGTGCCTTAATTTCATATTTATAATCTGTACTCTCTAGTAACTCATCCGCACATTGTTTCTTAATTAATATCGCATGTGCTCCTGTATCTAGAAGAGCGGTTAAATCTCGGTTATCTGAGCTGCAATTTATTATTAAATCTAGTAGGTTCGCACCTATAATCCTAATGGGTAGTTTGTGTGTGTATTTGGGTTTATTACTGTTATTTAGGAGGGAGGAGGCTGAACTGCTGCCTCCGAAGTGGGATCTAAAAAAGAACTTGAACGGACTCCTATGGGAGGTCCTGAGTCATATGCTACAGGATCACCATGCACTGGAGGGTCTTCTTGAAAACTGTACTCTGGAGAAACTGATTCTTCAACGGGTACTTCTACGTACCGAACCATCCGACCTTGCTGATTATATTGGGGTCTGGACATCGGGTAATAGTGTGGTTGACCTTGTGGTCGTGATCTATTTGGTGGGTGGTTCTGTTGAGGCTGGGAACTGTTTTCTGAGAATTGAAGGGTTTTTGGGAACGTTGGTGATTTGATCTCTGGAAGTGGGGCCTGTACCCTGCAGGGGCTTTGTGGGCACATTTTTGTCGGTCGCCACGGCGATTACCATGGTCATGACAGTGGGAGCAATAAGGAGGATAAGTGCAGTGACTCATCATGTGCCCAAAACCACCGCAATTAAAACACTGAGGAGGAGGGCGTGCATTCTGGGTTTGTGGAGCTTGTTTCTGAGGTGGTGTTCCCTGCATCGACCTAGATTTATAGGGTTGTTGTTGTTGAATGTAGTGTATGGGGCTCTCTATCCTTCTGGTAGTTCTGGCTCGCTAAGTCTGGGTAATGTTCCCTTGTTTTATTTATTGCTACACTTACTGGTTTGTCAATATTTAGACACTCTTGAAATTTCTTTTTGGGTGCTACGGGTAGGGTTTGATAAATGGATGCTGCTACTATTAGGTTTCTTTGCTTTGAAGTGAATGTAATGTCGCATGCATTTTCTGCGGCTTGGAGGGCTTCTCCTACGAGTTTGTGTGTTCGTGTAATAAAATTATTTAAATCTTCATGTTCTTCTTTCTTCCATTTAGCTTGGAAGACAGCTTCTAATGTGGCCAAAGGTTGTGCGAGTGTTATTTCTTTGAAAAATTTCTAATAAGTGTTTTTTAAAATTGTCCCAAGTTGTAGCTTCGCTAATGAATGGGATGTATCATGTATGTAACTATATCATGGGCATTCCCCTCTTTAGAGGTCAATAAATCTTTTAGCTTCTCTAATCTTTATGTCATCATCTGTGATGTTTTCGCGTAAGAAATGCTGTTCTAGAGACTGGGCGACAACACCCAATAAGGAAGTTGTGAGTTTTCCTTTAGGCAGACGTCTGGCTCACATTGCTACGGGAATTCAACTGGTAGATTCGTGAGATTCGCAGGACTAAAACTCACCAGCTCACCTCTTAGAACAATGTTACCTACCTATTGAAACTCACAAGATTACGACGTTTCTGTAGCCCAATCTGCGACTTTCATTTTTCGGCTTATTGCCGAACCTATGCCTTAGGGGCTGCTGTAGGCACCGGAGATGGGGGGTCTCCTGCGTGCCTAAGCATTAGCTACAAGATTGATGAAATTTTTTTGGCCAAATCATTAGGCCTATTAGCGCTACTTATTAGTTAACGCATAGGTGCTTGAGGAGCATGAGGCCGGGCAGGCACGCCCTTGGACCTCCCATTTCATAGACGCGTTTTAACACATCCAAACTAAGGTAAAATCACGGGAATCTAAAATTTAAATAAACGGCTACGTACGGCTACTTTATCCAGCTACGTGCTACATCTAGAAAAATCTCCACGTGTCCCGTGTCACGTTTGGACTTATTACCGAACCTACGCCTCGGGGGACGCTATAGGCACCGGAGGTGGGGAGTCTCCTGCGTGCCTAAGCATTAGCTAAAAGATTGATGGAAATTTTTTTTCCAAATCATTAGCTCAAAACTGGAATCGTAGGCCATTCCCCGAGGTCACGTGGTCGGTTACGATTCAAAACTCCACCTCCAACACCGGTAGGGGATGGGGGAACTTCTCAGCCCCGGGTCCCCCCGGTACTTCGTTTAAATTCTATGCAGAGGTGAACTAACCGGTTGCTTTCTGAGAGGCACATAGGTCCGATACCTATAGACCACTCGAAAATTCCGTTTTAGTCTCACGACTGGTCTACAACACCCATTGGGTAAGTTGTGAGAATTTCGATTAGGCAGCATCCTACATCACATTGCTACGGGAATTAATTCAACCGGTAGATTCCGTGAGAGGGCAGGGACTAAAACTCACGATCTCACCCCTTGCAAGATGTTACTTGCCTGTTGAAACTCACAAGATTTCGGGCGCCTTTAGAGCCCAATCTGCGACCTTCCATCTTCTACTTATTGCTGATCGCTAGCCCTATGGGCCGCCATAGGCACCGGGGAGACAGTTGCTCCGACGAACCGAGGCGTTGGGCGCGCGATTGATGGAAAATTTTGGCCGAAGTCATAGGCCCTATGACGCGCTACTTATAAGTCAACGAGTGGTTTATAGAGGGGTCTGCTGCCGGGCTAGGATCACCCCGGCCCTACCTTTTCATAGGTGCTTTCGGCCACGGTCAAACTTCGATAGGTACCCGGGGGACGTGGACCGAGAATTAATTGAACGGCTACAGAGGCTACTTTGCGCGGCTTCTAGCTCCATTCGCAAAATTCTCAGGTTGTCCCCGGTACACGCTTAGACTCATCGGCGATCCCATTACTCCGGGAACCCAATACGAGGCCTATCCATTAGGCCTATGGCTCTGGGGAGAAGATTAGATAAGATGTCCCCCCGCTTCCTCCTAGCCTTACAAATTCATGGAATCATAGGCTAACCGACGTGGTGCAAGGTACGGTTTTCGCGTGTTGTCGTACCCCCGAAAGACTTATCGGGTTCCCTTGACTCCGGGAACCCAATACAGCCTATCCATAGGCTTATGGCTTGGGGAGAAGAAGATTCCCCCCGACTCCTAGCCCTATAAATGGAATCATCGGCTAATCGCCGCAGTGCAGTCGTCAATCACCTGACCAAAAAGAAATCTATCTACCATTTCATAGGTGCTTTCAGCCACGGTCAAACTTCGAAAGGTACCCGGGGGACGTGGACCGAGAATTAATTGAACGGCTACAGAAGCTACTTTGCGCGGCTACTAGCTCCATTCGCAAAATTCTCCAGGTTGTCCCCGGCACACGCTTAGACTCATCGGCGATCCCATTACTCCGGGAACCCAATACGAGGCCTATCCATTAGGCCTATGGCTCTGGGGAGAAGATTAGATAAGATTTCCCCCCGCTTCGTCCTAGCCTTACAAATTCACGGAATCATAGGCTAACCGACGTGGTGGTGCAAGGTACGGTTTTCACGTGTTGTCGTACCCCGAAAGACCTATCGGGTCCCCTTGACTCCGGGAACCCAGTACAGCCTATCATTAGGCTTATGGCTTGGGAGGAGAAGATTCCCCCTCGACTCCTAGCCCTAGAAATGGAATGATCAGCTAATCGACGCAGTGCACTGGGTCAATCACGTGACCGAAAAGAACACCTCCCACATCGTAGGGGATGGGGGATCTCCTGAGCCCCGGACCCCTTCGTAAATTGCTTGGAAATCTATGCTGAGGGGGAGAAACCGGTCGTTCCCCGATAGGGACATAGGTCCTATACGCGGGTAACTCACGTAACGCCAGTTTTACCCCCACGACTCAATCCAAGGTCTTACTCGCAGTTTAACGAAGTTATTAGTTATGGTTCCCTTAAAAATTAGGACAGTGTGGGGAAGGATTACAAGGCTACCTAAGTTAATGTACGTTGGAGAAGAGGTTTGAGACATGTTGGCTTGTGCTTGATCTGAAGTTTGAGTATTTGGAAATATGTTTGAAGGGCGCGGGGTAGGTGAAAAAATGTGTGTAGGAGAATTTTCAATGTCAGAAAGCGCACCGTCTGAATCGCTCATACGTGAAGGTACTGTTAATGTATTCGAATTTGGTCTGCTTGACCGATCTTAATCTATGGAATGATCACTTGAGTGGCTTTCCTAACTGCTCTCTCTAAGAAATAAATAAATAAATGCGCAACAATTTGCCTAACAGGAAAAATTTGAAAAATATTGTAAATAAAATAATAAAAAATGTAAACAAAATTTCACTCGAATGTATCGAATGTACGGTAATATTATGATTGGCACATTAAATAAAATTGTTCTATGCTAACTATAATAGTGGAAATAACTCGGTTTCAATAAAAAGAAATGTATCATGGTGTATGGAATGTTCACTGTGTTTTTTGTTAATTCTGGCTTCATACTGATTATTAACTGTTCATAATAATAACTTCTCAAATGTTTAGTAATTAATTTGAAAAAAAGGATCTGGTTAGGTGGCAGCAACGGATTTGTTACTCTGGAGTATCTGGTACCGTATAAGGAATCGCAGAAGTTTCTCATACTACTCTCCGATTTCTTCCTGTAGTGGATCGGAGGATTCTGTGAGGCTTACTAAATTCTCTGAAGGTTCCCCAATTCTTCTTGTAACGTATCGGGAAGTTATTTTTCTCTATTTAAGACTAAGTTCTCTGAAGAGAGTAAGGCTCGAAGGAGAAGACAAAGATATTCTATTACTGTAGTTTACTGCTAAAATGTTACAGGTAATGCTCAGCCTCTAAGTTAGATCAGACAATCAGAATGAAAATTTGAAAAATTATGAGTTTATATACACAAATTTTGTTGATATCATTATTATTTAACGTTGACTGGTTTTGTTTTTATTCTCAATAGGCTGCATTATTTTGCAAAATATTTGGAGATAAGGGAAATATTTTAGCTGTAGCAACGTCTAGACAGATAAGCAAGATATTTGAAGATGAAGCCATAGTTTTATTTTAAACTGCATATTGACAGATCTGATATTATCATGATCTGCCGGGTTAACAAAAAATGGAAATTGAAATATGCATTTTATTATGAATTACAATTAAACATGCATATGAGCAAAAATTAAATGCTTAAGATTTAAAATTAAACGTTAAGCAAGACATGACTTCATCTTTTACAACGAAGAGAGAATGTATACAGAAAATGAACAGTGCAGAATTTAACAAGATTACATTATTAAGCTAAATCTAAAAAAAATTATTAATTTAAAAAGAAATAATTCGCCAAATATTCAGTGGAAATAAAATAGAAAGCAAATCAAAAATTTATCCAAACTAGTGTCAGTGTTATGCGACTTTGGACTCTATATGTCAAAATGAATATATTAATATAAATATATACAAGAATATAAGGATTATATAAATATACAAATTATACGAATTATAATATAAGAATTATTCATTGTTCATTTTCACACACATACACACACACACACATATATATATATATATATATATATATATCAGTGGCGACTCCAGCTCTTCAGGACTACTCGGACTCTTTTTAAATTTTCAAGTCGACATATGAGCCGACAATTAAATGCATGACAATAACTTAAGATTATCAATAAAATAAATAAGTACATACCTCAGTTAAAAAAATTATTTGAATTTTATTTACTTGAACATAAAATCCAAGCGTCTTGGTTTTAAAGTAAATTCCTTTAATATTCGGTCATGTAATTCCTTTTTGCCCACGGGTGGGCTATACTTCTCAGAATACTTAAAATATTCAAAATAAATCAGATTATTTAAGAAAAGCGAACAACCTCACATTGCGGCAAAAATCAAACTGCACCGCCGCCCAAGGCAGTTGAGGCCGCGTTTATCGAAACGTAAAAAGTTACCATGTATCGCCAGAATTAAAAATTGTGCCTCTACAAGGCCGAAGGATATAAGCCCGAGTTGAAATGGTTTTTTCTTTATAAAAAAAATTAATAGGAGGAAAAACGTATCTTATTTAATGAAAATTAGAAGGAGGACTATTATGTAACCGTATGCAAGCAAATAATTATTCATTAAAAGAACTTTAAATATACGATATTACTTATACTTTCTCGGGCGTAATGTCTTGCGCTCGAGTAAAGGATCTTGAAAGATTACACGAAAACTCAATGTGTCAATATAGTTTTTTTTATAGGTAGTAAGGGTATCTAAATGCGCTCAAAATTTGCTTGCGTGACGAAGGCTAGGCAGAAAAATAGTAACATACTACCAGCCAAAAACCATTTTTACAATTTGTATTTAAAACTTTTTAAAAACTTAAATCTATAAATACACAATTTTATCTCTCATGCTTCTCCTTGCGCGTCATGTGATGCATGTTGTAGTGTCATTCAGTCTGTGTCCAAAGACGGTTACCGCTTGTTGATATCGTATTTTGTTCTCTCGATATTTACTGTTTGGTGAAGTAATTTTGTGTTTTGTCGCATTTTGTGCGTTTGAATAATAGCTACTGTCGCGCACTTCCATTGCGATGACTGCCGTTTTGTTTCAACGTCATACCCGTACACCCACGTCTTGTCACTCGTAACGATGTTTCTGAGAAAATTTTCATCAAGATTGGCAGGTTGAAGGAGGTCCTGAGACACAACAATATGTTGCTCTTTCTGCTCGGCAGTGTTCACAAGGGAGGACACCCGCGTCATCCCAGAGCCAGGCGTCAGGCACGAAGGTGCTGGCCTGGATAGTGTTCGATGTACCGCGACAGTCGTTGCCGATAGAATAGACAAATTGAGCGCGTTTAAGGCTTCTGGGCCAGACCAGTTTCTCCACAGAGTGTTGCGGGAGGTGCGTGACCAGGTGGCTCCCCACCTGGCTACAGTCTTCAACAAATCGTTGTAGACGGGCCAGGTGCCTGGTGACTGGAGGGAAGCCAACGTGACCCCTATCTTTAAGAAAGGGGATCACGAAAGTCCAGGGAACTATCGTCCCGTTAATCTCACTTCAGTTGTAGGTAAATTATTAGAAGGGATAATAGCGGATAGGATCGTTGACCATTTGAATTCCTACAAGCTGCTTGGGGACTCCCAACATGGGCTTAGACGGCATAGGTCGTGTCTCACCAACTTGCTCGAGTTTTTCCACGTCATGTTGAGTGAGTATGATAAGAGTAGCGCGATTGATATACTTTATCTCGACTTTCAGAAAGCCTTTGATAAGGTACCTCACCGCCGGCTAATGGCGAAAGTGTGCGCGCTGGGTATCGGTGGGGAAATAGGTAGGTGGATTGAAAACTGGCTGAAGAATAGGCAGCAGAGGGTTGTAATTAAAGGGGTTAGTTCGGGTTGGGCCTCGGTCACTAGTGGGGTTCCTCAGGGTTCCGTTTTGGGTCCACCGTTGTTTATCATTTACATAAATGATATCGACGGTGGCATCGTCAGTCGGATCGCCAAATTCGCTGATGACACCAAGCTTGGGGCCAATGTTGGGACGCCCGAAGCGATCGAGGAACTGCGTGCGGACCTAGGTAGGATAGGAGAGTGGCCCGAAAAATGGCAAATTTCGTTTAACTTGGGTAAATGCAAAGTGATGCACATTGGCTACGCCAATCCCAAGTCGGACTACTTGATGTTGGGGAACAATATCGAGGCGACTGATTTAGAAAAGGACTTGGGTGTGCTAATCAGCTGCGACCTTAAGTTTACGAAACAGTGCGTAGAGGTGGAAAAGAAAGCCCAGAAGCTGTTGGGTTATATCAGGAGGCAATTTCAGTTTCGGAACAAGGAGATTGTGCTCTCTATGTACAATTCCCTGGTTCGGCCGCACCTGGAGTATGCAGTGCAGTTCTGGTCGCCCACCCTCAGGAAAGATATTGAGAGGCTGGAGCGAGTGCAGGCGAGGGCCACAAAGTTAATCCCTTCCGTTAGGCATATGGGCTGCAATCGACGTTTACGCGCCCTGAATTTGTTTTCGATGGAAACTCGGAGGCTGCGCGGTCAACTGATCGAGGTTTTCAAGCTCTTACGCGGGTTCAACGATGTCGATTTTAGAAGCATGTTTAGTTTAAATGATAACCCAACTCGCAACAATGGTTGGAAGTTGGATTTGAAACGGTTTAGGACTAGTGTGTGTGGGACTTACTTTACGTGTAAGATCTGTGACGCGTGGAACAGGTTACCTTCAGAAGTTGTGAACAGTTCTTCTGTGGATCATTTCAAGAAAAGGTTAGACCAAATCTTGCACACTATTTGAGTGTGTAGAAAATTTTCCCTGGCACTGTTGCCATTGGTACCTCTTCGGTATGGGCCGCAAGGCCTTTTGAGGTACTTGTTTTCCTTGTAACTCCTTGTAACTCTCCAGGTACAGGTGGGTGACCCTCCTTCCACGTTCGAGGGGGCTCAGGCTCCTGCGGAAGTTGCCCCCTCGTTGGTGAGGGGCTCTTCAACTCCCGACAGCCCTGGCTGTTCGGGAAACGGGTCGTGCTAGGGGGCGGTCAGAATAGGGAAGGCTCCCTCCGTGCAATGCTTTTTAATGCTAGGTCGATTAAGAATAAGTTTTGCGAGCTACGGGCGCTCTTAGCATCAGAATACCAGGATATCGTTGCTATCACCGAGTCCTGGATTCATACTGATCGTAGGGACTACGTTGGGGAATTTGAAATTCCTGGGTATAGAATGTTCCGCAAAGACCTCACTCGTGGGGAGGCGGGAGGGGTACTAATATACGTCAGGGACACGTTGAGTCCGGTTGTCTGCCAGTTCCGGTCGGAACGGGAGCTGCTTGGCGTCGCGTCCATCTGAACGTGGGAGGGACGAACTATAGGTTAATCTTGGTGTACAGACCTCCGCATCTCCTCCTCGAGAAGGATACAGCCCCGTACACCGAACTCCGTAGCCTGTTAGGGGATAGGGTGTGTGTAGTTTTTGGAGACTTCAACTGTCTTGCACACTATTTGAGTATGTAGAAAATTTTCCCTGGCACCCGTTGTCATTGGTACCTCCTCGGTATGGGCCGCAAGGCCTTTTGAGGTACCTCTCTCTCTCTCTCTCTCTCTCTCTCTCTCTCTCTCTCTCTCTCTCTCTCTCTCTCTCTCTCTATACTTGGGGTGTGACAGCCCTCCGGTCCCGAGTCGTGGGATTCTAGAGGAACTGGCTGCCAGCTCCTTTAGGTTCTCTCTCTCTTTCGGGAGGGTGGGTAAAGTATTTTGCACAATCCCGTCCCGTGGGTTACTAGGACCCCATCCCATCCCTTCTCTGTCCTTTTAGATTACGTTAAGGTTGTTCTCCTCTCACTGCAAAAAAAAAAAAAAAAAAAAAAAAAAACCCTTTTCTTTTAGCATTAAGTCTTTTTCTCTTCTTTTACTATTAGGACCCTACTGCTACCTCATGCGTGGGAAGAGAGGCTTTGGAACCTCTATAAATAACACCATTTAACGCTCGTAGGTTGTGAGAGACTGGGATGGAGGGGTCCCAGGCGTAGGGGCGCGATGAATGGAGTATGGCTAGTGCCCCGTTAAGCCCATTCCTAACGCGTAATGGCTTGACCAGCCCCCTGCGACCGTTCTTTGGTGACCAATTGATGGTGCTTGGCTGTACTGCTCTGAGGTGAGAGGGCTTTACTGCCCAGCTGGCTGCCAGGCCAGCGTAAAGTCTCGGGCGTGGGCTCTGGGTCTGGTGGGATATCCCTTGAACACTGGATTCTAAGAGTCTGGCCGCTTGTGAGTGACTAGTAAGACTTAGTAAGGGGCTGCATCTCGCTGTCGCTCCTGGCGGAAAATCCGTGAGGCTTGCTTCGCGAGTGTTTGTCAGTTGGTAGCTGCGACACGTTTGGGACGGTCCGGCCCTGGGGAGACCTTTGGTCGGTGCGGCAGCAGGAGAGGTGTAGTCTTCTGGAAGGAATGAACGTCACTTGCAAAAAGGCGGGTGCGTCTACGCGCGGGATTAATTCACCCCCCCCCCCTTTTTTATATACTGGTCATAACGTTTTTGGATAGTTTTCATTGCTAGAACGCTTTATCTTATTCAGAGTATTCAGAAAAAAACAAAAAAAAGAGAAAATATGGCAGGGCCAGCTAAATTGAAAGCAGAATGCTTTAAATGTAAAGTTAATCATTGGTGCGTAGACTTCCCAGAGGGTAGTATCAGCGATATCACATCCCTTAGTGTATGTTTTGTAAACTTAGAGACAACCACGAAAAGGAAGTTAAAGAGCTAAAGGAATTAGTAAAAAGCTTGAAGCTAGGGTCGTAGCACTGGAAATCCAACCCAGTGGACAAGATCAAATTAAAAACACACCAGCAGATTCAAACTGTAAGATTAAGTATCTAGAACAAAGGGAGGGCTCAAAGAAGGGGCTGATAGAGAAGGGTGGGAAGGGATCGATAGAGAAGGGTGGGAAGGGGCCTGCTGATGGCCCAAAGAAACCGAAGGATGTAGCTACCTGTCGGGGTGGGTCGGGTGGTGTAACTGCGTGTATGGGTGGCGACGGGTTTCGAAAGGTCTCGGGCAAGAAGGCTGCGAAGCCGAAGCCTGAGACCCCAGTTGCCCCTGTCAAGACCTCTAACCGCTTTAGTCTCCTGTGCTCGAAGGAGGAAGACACCATTTTGATTGGGGACTCGCAGATCAGGGGCCAGGAGAAGTACTTTGCTTCTGCAAACCGGGATGGGAGGAAGGTAAGGTGCTTACCTGGGCGGGGAACGGCGCACTTAAGGAAGGAGGTAGAGAAGGTGCGCGTGGCTAGTCGGAGGACTGCGATCGTTGTCCACGCTAGTGGCAATGACCTGTTCCTCAAAGGCGGTGGGGTAGGTCTTACAGAAGGGATCATCACCGAGATCATGTCTCTTGCGGATGATCTAAAACTGAAGACAGACAGGGGAATGTTAATGGGTATTTTACCGCGAATGAATGCCAGTGACCACGCGCTCAGTAAGGTCATTGGCATCAACGAGAGGGTACAAGACTTGTGCGTTCCGCTGGGCGTGAAGTTTATTGACCCCTTCGATGCATTTTCGGGTAGGTGGGACCTTTACCAGAGGGATGGTGTCCACCTCAATGACAAGGGTAAAGGTGTGCTAGGCGCGCTGCTCGACCGGCACCTATACAGAATGGTGAGGTCGAGTCCTGGGAGAGATGATGGGCCCCCACCGGGGAGAGATGAGGATGAGCCGGTGGCGGACGTACCTTCAACTGAAGGGTGCGTCGAAGTACAGGTGGGTGACCCTCCTCCTACGTTGGAGGGGGCTCAGTCTCCTGCGGAAGTTGCCCCCTCGTTAGTGAGGGGCTCTTCAACTCCCGACAGCCCTGGCTGTTCGGGAAACGGGTCGTGCTAGGGGGCGGTCAGAATAGGGAAGGCTCCCTCCGTGCAATGCTTTTTAATGCTAGGTCAATTAGGAACAAGTTTTGCGAGCTACGGGCGCTCTTAGCATCAGAATACCAGGATATCGTTGCTATCACCGAGTCCTGGATTCATACTGATCGTAGGGACTACGTTGGGGAGTTCGAAATTCCCGGGTATAGAATGTTTCGCAAAGACCGCACCCGTGGGGAGGGGGGTGGGGTACTAATATACGTCAGAGACACGTTGAGTCCGGTTGACTGCCAGTTCCGGTCGGAACGGGAGCTGCTTGGCGTCGATCTGAACGTGGGAGGGACGAACTATAGGTTAATCTTGGTGTACAGACCTCCGCATCTCCTCCTCGAGGACGATACAGCCCTGTACACCGAACTCAGTAGCCTGCTAGGGGATAGGGTGTGTGTAGTTTTAGGAGACTTCAACTGTCGCGGCATAAAGTGGGAAAAGAGGACTGCCGATGCTGAAGGGAGGAGGCTAGTTGACTTTGCTGATGAGAACTTCCTCACTCAGTGGGTCAACGAGCCTACACGAGGCGAAAGCGTTCTAGACTTAGTATTCACGACCGAAGACAACCTCGTCACTGGCCTCACCGTTGACGAATCGTTGGCGGGAGTGATCACGGTCTTATTAGGTTCCGTGTGTGCGTCCCTCGGGTGAAGCGTAGTAACTCGAGAGGCAGTAAGCTCGATCTCTGGCGGGCGAACTTTGTTAGCCTCAGGGATAGCGTAGGAGAGATGGGGTTAGAGGTTGGCGGCGATGTTGAGAGAGTGTGGAGTGCATTCCGGGATGAGTTTATGGTGCTGCAGTCTGCTGCCATACCCTCAAAACCGGTCACCCCTGCTTCAATGCAGCCTAAGTGGTTCAATCGTGGCATCGCTTCGGCTATCCGAAATAGGAAAGTAGTGTATAGGAGGGCGAAGGCCAATCGTTCCCACGAGAACACTGAAGCGTATGTCCGCCTGTGTAGGGAAGTGAAGGCGAAGGTTAGGCTAGCGAAACGTAACGAAGAACTACGGGTGGCAAGCCTCTGCAAGAGGAATCCTAAGGAGTTCTTCAGTTATGTTAATAGTAGAAAGCCTATTAGAAGCATGATAGGTCCTTTAAAGGACGGAAGCGGCGTTCTGCGGACCTCCGACGCGGACATCGCTAATGTGCTTAATGAGTACTTTGCGGGAGTGTTCACCAGGGAGGATACCCGCGTCATCCCCGAGCCAGCTGTGAGGCACGAAGGTGCTGACCTGGATAGTGTTAGATGTACCGCGACAGTCGTTGCTCATAGAATAGACAAACTGAGCGCGTTTAAGGCTCCTGGGCCAGACCAGTTTCTCCCCAGTGTTTTGCGAGAAGTGCGCGACCAGGTGGCTCCCCACCTGGCTACAGTCTTCAACAAATCGTTGGTGATGGGCCAGGTGCCTGGTGACTGGAGGGAGGCCAACGTGACCCCTATCTTTAAGAAAGGGGATCACGAAAGTCCAGGGAACTATCGTCCTATTAGTCTCACTTCAGTAGTAGGTAAATTATTAGAAAGGATAATAGCTGATAGAATCGTTGACCACTTGGATTCCTACAGGCTGCTTGGGGACTCCCAACATGGGTTTAGACGGCATAGGTCGTGTCTCACCAACTTGCTCGAGTTTTTCCACGTCATGTTGAGTGAGTACGATAAGAGTAGGGCGGTTGATATACTTTATCTCGACTTTCAGAAAGCCTTTGATAAGGTACCTCACCGCCGGCTAATGGCGAAAGTGCGCGCGCTGGGTATCGGTGGGGAAATAGGTAGGTGGATTGAAAACTGGCTGAGGAATAGGCGGCAGAGGGTGGTAATTAAAGGGGCTAGTTCGGGTTGGGCCTCGGTCACTAGTGGGGTTCCTCAGGGTTCCGTTTTGGGGCCACTGTTGTTTACCATTTACATAAATGATATCGACGGTGGCATCGTCAGTCGGATCGCCAAATTCGCTGATGACACCAAGCTTGGGGCCAATGTTGGGACGCCCGAAGCGATCGAGGAACTGCGTGCGGACCTAGGTAGGATAGGAGAGTGGTCCGAAAAATGGCAAATGCCGTTTAACTTGGGTAAATGCAAAGTGATGCACATTGGCTACGCCAATCCCAAGTCGGACTACTCGATGTTGGGCAGTAATATCGAGGTGACTGATTTAGAAAAGGACTTGGGTGTGCTAATTAGCAGCGACCTTAAGTTTACGAAACAGTGTGTAGAGGTGGAAAAGAAAGCCCAGAAACTATTGGGTTATATCAGGAGGCAATTTCAGTTTCGGAACAAGGAGATTGTGCTCTCACTGTACAATTCCCTTGCTCGGCCGTACCTGGAGTATGCTGTGCAGTTCTGGTCGCCCACCCTCAGGAAAGATATTGAGAGGCTGGAGCGAGTGCAGGCGAGGGCCACAAAGTTGATCCCTTCCGTTAGGCATATGGGCTACAATCGACGGTTACGCGCCCTGAACTTGTTTTCGATGGAAACTCGGAGGCTGCGCGGTCAACTGATCGAGGTTTTCAAGCTCTTACGAGGGTTCAACGATGTCGATTTTAGAAGTATGTTTAGTTTAAATGATAACCCAACTCGCAACAATGGTTGGAAGTTGGATTTGAAACGGTTTAGGACTAGTGTGTGTGGGAATTACTTTACGTATAAGATCTGTGACACATGGAACAGGTTACCTTCGGAAGTTGTGAACAGTTCCTCTGTGGATCAGTTCAAGAAAAGGTTAGACCAAATTTTGCACACTCTTTGAGTGTGTAGAAAATTTTCCGTGGCACCCGTTGCCATTGGTACCTCCTCGGTATGGGCCGCAAGGCCTTTTGAGGTACTTCTTTTCCTTGTAACTCCTCCTTGTAACTCTCTCTCTCTCTCTCTCTCTCTCTCTCTCTCGTTACGAGATATAAAGATATAAAATTAGTTTAATTTTTGCAGCAATTAACTGC
The DNA here is from genome assembly GCA_023014485.1 of Bathynomus jamesi. Taxonomy (NCBI): domain Eukaryota; kingdom Metazoa; phylum Arthropoda; class Malacostraca; order Isopoda; family Cirolanidae; genus Bathynomus; species Bathynomus jamesi. The sequence continues at coordinate 2,623,263 of JAJOZX010000006.1, read as the reverse complement.
AACTAAATTATTTTTATCACGGATTGAAAACTCATACACGTTCTTTCACTTCAAGAATGTTAAATAATTTATATATTTCTTTAGAAGTCTGCACGGGCACGGGTAGGCCCGTAAGCCCATGCCCAGCCCGGCCCATGGCTCACTTGCTGAAAGCATGGCGTGGTATGGACGGGTTATATAGTTTTGGCTAAGGGCCTGGACGGGTATATAGGGGTAGACAGGGTAGACAGGGAAAATCCTCAATCCTGAAGGAAAATAGTTTTGTTGTGAGAGGACCAAGACTGTTTACCCAGCTGCCCAAGGAACTAAGGAACATGAGTGGTGTTGCGGTGTACATCTTCAAAAGAAGATTAGACGCCATGCTCAGAACAGTTCCAGATGACAATCCCAGTTTGATTTAACAGTGTATGCGCACGGTGAACTTAGACCAGTGTAAAAAGCAGATCTAAAGAAATCAGTCTCCGAGTGCTCAAGGACACGCGAGTGACCGTTAATTATAAGTGTTCATTAGTGCATAAATATCGATTTTAATGTAAGATTTAACTGATAAGTATAGTGGATTAAGTACTAAGTAGGTGTATCTTATTTAACTATTTCTTTTGTCTTTATGGAACATTACATCAAACTACTTCTTTAACTATTCTTTGTCTCTATGTAAGACTATATCTAACTATAATACTTGTGTTTGAGAGGATTTTCAAATTAACCCCCTAGTTCCAACTCTGGGAGGGGAGCCATGTGGAAAAGGTTTTCCACAGGAAATAAATTTTCGTCAAAATTTAAGGATATTATTCTGTTTGCATAAATTAAAGTATTAATCTTTGAATTTTTAATATTGTATAACTTGGTTTATGCCCGCAGTGGATTGTCTGGCATCCTTTTTTGATAAGCCTAACGACGATCTCCAAAGTTGCCAAATCTATAATTTTAAACAGAGACTCCTAAATTCTAAATGTTCTTTTCGGATATTACAAATCATATAAAGAGTTAAGTACGAAACCAAAATTATATAAATTCATTTGCTAATATCATTGTTAGACAAACTTTGCAACCTTAATAATCTTTTGTAAATATGGCACCAGGGCAAACACAAGGAGAGAGAGGAGGCAGTGGCGCCTCGCCCTACGGGCAGCCGGTTGCTTCGCCGGTTCGGCCCGGTCCACTGTTCGTTAATAAATCTCTAAGTCAGTGTAGTGATACAACATTGAATTCTGTTTTACATTGCTTCGTAAAAGAAATCTCAAATCTTAAAAGTGGTCTATCCTCGTGAAGTAAAGACTGAAAAAGTTAACACGTCATTTATATCCTTCCACGTGAGATTTATAAACATTCCATTCTCTCAATGGATTGGGGGAGGAAGACGCCATTGAGCGAAGGTATAAATTGTTTTCCGTAACACGCAGTCAGAACTTACGTTTAATCTCTTGAAAGAAGAACCGGGGACGTCAGCAGTATACACTTCATTGTCGGTGCAAGGAAGCGACATACTGAGTTTACCTAAATATCGGAGATGGTGTAATGTAGAACATCATCTTTTCCGACATATATATACAGGGTATCCCATAAGTCCGGCATCATAGGAGAAATTCATATTTTTCTGTTTCTACAAACCATAATTCATATTTTTCTCTTTCTACAGGCCATAATGTCTGTGAGCAAGGAAAAACGAATCCAGATAATTCTACTCATAGGAAATCGGAGTCAAAGAGAAGCCGCTGCTGAATTTAACAGACTGCATCCAGACCGCAAGCCAATAACACAGAGTTGTGTTAGCAGACTTGTTGCAAAGTTTAAGGAAACAGGATCCATAGAAGATAAACCACGCAGTGGACCTTCAAGGAGGTCCACTGACGATGATACAGCGACTGCTATCCTGGCTCATTTTAACAGAAGTCCCAATAAGTCTCTTCGGCGATTGTCCGCCGAGACAGGAATGTCGAAAAGTAGCATCCATCGCATTCTTCAGGCTCACAAATGGCATCCATGTAAACTTCAGATCCTACAGAAATTAAGCGAAGATGATCCCGACCGGCGGATGGAATTTTTGTGAATGGGCTACGGAACAATATGCTCGGGATGCCAATTTCCCGTCCACCATTCTGTTCAGTGACGAGGCTGTTTTTTATGGAAATGGTGAGGTAAATCGACAGAACACCCGCTACTAGTCTCAAAACAACCCTCACTGGTATACCTCTTCAAAGGAACAAGGTGCATCTCGGGTGATGGTATGGTGTGGCATTTGGAAGGATCGCATCATAGGCCCCCTCCTTTTCGATGAACATGTCACTGGAGGCACCTACCTACGTATGCTCAAGGAAGAAGCATTTCCCAGTGTCTTGAACGAAGAAGGAAATTTCCCAACATGGTTCCAGCAAGACGGCGCTCCTGCACATTACAGCACCCAAGTAAGGGAAAACCTGTACCAACAATTCCCTGGTCATTGGATAGGACGTCGAGGGCCTGTGGATTGTGGAATGGCCAGCTAGAAGCCCGGATCTCACGCCACTAGATTTTTATCTCTGGGGCCACTTGAAAGTGCTGGTATGCGCAGAGAAAATTAGGAGTGTTGAACATTTGCGGCAGCGCATTATTGGGGCATGTAACACCATTACTCCTGACATCATTCACCGTGTGCTTGTTGACTGGGTATCACGTCTGAATTTGTGTAGTGAAAACAATGATGGACATATTGAGCACGTTCTGTAAATAAAAGCTTTTGTTTTGCCTTTTATTATTATTTTTCCTATGATGCCGGACTTATGGGACACCCTGTGTGTGTGTATATATATATATATATATATATATATATATATATATATATATATATATATATCCTTACAGAATAGTAAAGGAATAACGTCTGAAAACGTTTGACACTTTCACAGAAGTTTCCGCTACCCTACCGAGGCAGTGATTATGTAATGTTCAGTTCAGGACCATGTTTCATTTGACTAATCAGAGGCAGGAAAACATTTTTAAACCCTAAATCCGATATTAATTCGTCAAAAAAAAAAAAAATATATATATATATATATTTTTTTTTTTTTAGTTCAGGAAGAACCGATTCGCCTCTATTTAAAGGGCATATCTCAGCGGAAAAACAAAGAAAAAGTGAGAGGAAAGACAGAGGAAAAAGAAAGGGTGGAGGGGACAGTCGAAGTGGAAAAAGACCAAGGATGACAAGGACTGCAGGGTCGAGCCCCATCATCCTTGGGTGCTAGGGCCGGGAGGGCGCACGTGAAACCTCCAGGAGCAAGCACGTACAAACGAGCACAAAGAGCACTCAAGAGCACGAGCTTAGAACATATATATATATACATATATACAGGGTGTTTCATAACATGTGGGACGCACTTTCAGGATGGATTCAGGACCTGAAAACAACAATGAAAAAGTTTATATAAACATATGCCCGAAATCGCTTTGTTTCCGAGTTACAGCCCGTTTTGTGTTCCAGCAATTGTTTCCGCAAACTGTTTACAAACACTGCTTGCCGACAATGTTTGTGAATGTGTACGGGACTTATTTCATGTATGGTCTTACCGATTGTAATGTTTCGTACACTCTATGACATGTTTCAATATCGTTGAGTGTAGAGCCATCAGTCAGTCAGAGTGCATTGCGGTGTTTCACTGTTCGTATTCGTAACTTCTTACCGTGAATAAGGGCAGTCCAGTGAAAAAAAAAAAGAAGTTTTTGTGCTATTCAGTGATAGTGTGCATTCGAAGTGAGAATGGAGGCTTATTCAAACAGAGAAATGGCAGATATGCATCTCATGTATGGACTTGCCGAGTGTAATGCGGCCGCAGCAAGACGTCTGTATGCGGAAAGGTGTCCGAATCGCGGTCTGCCAGATAAGAAGACCTTTCAGAGAATAGACGAGCGTCTTCGTGATACAGGATCATTCAACAAGCGAGTTTCAGATGGTGGTAGACCAATCAGCGCCAGAACTGTTGAGTTGGAGGAGCGGGTCATGAATCGCGTGGAGGAACATCCTGGTATCAGCACCCGAAGGATAGCAGCAGCAGCAGAGGGTGTAAGATACACAACTGTGTGTAGAATTTTACGGCAACAACAGCTTTACCCATATCACATTCAGAGACTACAAGGCCTTACTGAAGCTGATTTCCCACCACGAGAGGCTTTTTGTACTTGGTTCCTTCAACAGTTTGCTCGCGATCCTCTTTTTCTATCCTCCGTGTTGTTTTCTGATGAGGCTGCCTTCACAAGAAATGGCGTGATCAATTTTCACAACACTCATCACTGGACCGAAGAGAATCCGCATGCCATCATCCAGTCAAGGCACCAACAACAATTTAGTATCAATGTATGGGCAGGAGTTATTGCCAACAACATAATCGGTCCTTTTGTTTTGCCTGGAAGATTAACAGGAGAATCCTATTCCAATTTTTTAAGGAATGATTTAAGCGATTTACTAGATGAAGTTCTTCTTGGTGTCCGACGTCGTATGTGGTTTATGCATGACGGCGCTCCGCCTCATTTTAGTCGAGTAGCCAGAGACTATTTGGATGACCATTTCCCTGATAAATGGATAGGCCGTGGAGGACCCATTGCGTGGCCTGCTCGCTCCCCAGACCTGAATTCACTCGATTTTTACCTGTGGGGTCATCCGAAATCCATCGGTTTCGTGACACCCAGTGACAACGTTGAAATGCTTCGTCAACGTGTAGAACAAGGATGCCAGAAAATCCGAGCAAGACCTGGAATGTCTGAACGCGTCAGGCAGTCTATGACGAGGCGTGTATTCAAGCGCAAGGCGGTCATTTTGAGCACTTCCTTTAAAGGTAAGGCGGATACGTGCTGGAACACATAACGGGCTAACTCCGAAACAAAGCGATTTCTGGCATATGTTTATATAAACTTTTTTCAGGTCCTGAATCCATCCTGAAAGTGCGTCCCACATGTTATGAAACGCCATATATATATATATATATATATATATATATAATGTTATAACATACTGCATGCTTTCCGAATACGTGAACTTTAATAACGCTACATATAGTATATGATTCATATATAATAAAAATAAGGAGGAAATAAATAATTCGTTCTGAATATTAAATTAATGCGAATACTTGTCCCATAAGCTTCAGTTTTCGCCAAAAGTTCTTTAAAAAATTTAAGTTCCTCGTAAGCAAATTAACGTTTAAAAAAAAACCAGGCACTCTACTAATGGTACGATCCCTTTTCTTTTATTTCTACTTACTTTTCCTGTTGCAAACCAAAATGAATGAAAAATAAGCCAACTTAACCAAATGCGCCATTCTTATTTGCAGTACATACACAGATTATTAGCCATGTGGATGTGTGAATGTATGAACAGAACAACACATATGCAGCCCAAAGTGGCATAAACAACTGCCTAAGTGTGACTATACACCATCTAACTCGTATATACTATTCACAAGACCCGTCTTAAATCGAATCTACGAGTACAGTTGTAAGATCATAGCTGGCTTGGGAAGGAATTAATGCATCTCTAATAGAAAAAATACTGATGAACACTTCACTAATAATAATAATAAATAATAATAATAATAATAATAAATAATAATAATAATAATAATAATAATAATAATAATAATTGAAAAACTGGAGCACAAGAGGACTGGGATATAGTAGTAAGTATAATGGTGAAACAAGGCTTTGTCTAGACTAATTGGGATTCTAAAAGAACGACAGTCTATGATGCTATCACACACACACATCCCACCTCCGGGTTCTCGGATTCCACGGAGAATATCATTTGGTTCTTCATAAGGGAGTAGAGTTTAACATAAGGCGCTTTGATTTTCTGCCCGTCCAATTAGAAGGCACAAGGCAAAAGGGGATTTAGCCAAAAATAGTGTTAGAATTACCTCAAACAAAGCCATTTTTACTAAGTTCTTTAGGTTATCACACCAAAGCCGCGTTATTTGGTTTCTTTGTTTACTAGATAATCCAGATCCTATTTACATGAAAACCCTCGCGAGTATACATGGTTCCGTATGGTATACACACGGCAAGTATAGTGAAGTAAATTTTATATTAATAAATTTCAAAGTATGAAAGTACTCTTCAATTATTGTTAAAAGTAGGAAAGTAGTTTTTAACAAATTCAAAAAATGAAAGTTAATTTTAACGTCAATTTTGTTAAATGTCAAATTTCTAAAATATTACACTAACATACAAACTGACATTACCGATATTAATGTAACAGTACTGTACTATTACCGATATTACTGTAGTAGTAAGTTGAGTATTAACTTAGTAATATTCGTTACGTGGAAGTCACAACTAATTAGGAAAAGTCTAAGTTTCATGCAAAACTAATTTTAAAAGGTCACAAAATTTTGACGGTATTCAACCAATGAGAAAATTTGTACCTCACACTAACATAATCAAATCCCTTTCTTGTTTACATCTGACGTCTCAAGCAGACAAAGTTTCGACTGGCAAGAGATGACTCAATAAACATGGAAAATATTAAAAAGGGTTTTATTTTTTATTTCCAATTCATTTGTAAACATTTTTTGTGATGCAAACAGTGCTTCATACAGTTTCAACTTGCTGTCCATGGATATATATGAATGTATGAAAGCGGTCAAACGTTATTTCCAAACCGCTATGGCGCATCTCTGGTGGTACTGATTGGATGACATCTGTAATTCTTTCCCATATAAGTGTTAACATTTTTTTAATCACCCGGTATATATAATCCCTGGTGAATTAGTTCACTACTACTCTATCTTGAAGGACCTAAAGCAGATTCTACAACACCCTACTCGCATCCCCGATCGCCTTCGAGATAGGCCCAACATTCTGGATTTATTTCTCACCACGCATCATCCTTCTTACTCTGTCAAACTTTTTCTCAGTTGGGCTCCTCTGACCACAATCTTATATCTGTTTCCTTTCTTATCAATCCAGTTCGGCTCCATTTTTTCCGAGAGGAGACGCCTTTGGCACTTTGGCGCCGCTGATTGGGAGGCCCTTAGGCAGTACTTCTATGATTTCCCATGGAATGATTATTGCTTCCGTGGCAGGGGCCCCTCCGAGTGCGCTGAACGCAGCACGGAGGTGATTCTCTCGGGCATGGAGGTGTACACTTCATATTCTATTCCTACTACTAATGCAAAAAAACACTTGATTTAACTTTGCTTGTTCTAATGCTGTCAGCAACAGAGGAGGCTTTCAGAAGGTACCGTCACCATCCAACTCCTGACTCTGACTCTCACTCAGCTTATATTTCTGCACGGAATCGTGCAAAATCTGTTCTGTGACTCGCCAAACATTCCTTCATCAGACAAAAATGTGAAAACCTATCCACTTCTAATTCTTCTCCCTCTTTCTGTCACCTAGCTAAGAACTTCAACAACTTTACTTTCCCCCCCCCCCTCTTTTCCATCCCGATGTCTCAGTTGCCGCCTCTTATCCTGATGAAGCTGAACTCTTCGTTCAAACTTTCACCTCCAACGCAACCGTGGACGATTCCGTTGCTATTCCTCCATCTCCTCCTTCCTCTGACTTAATTATTCGTATGTTTGAAATTAGAATCTCTTCCAAGGATGATTTTTCTGCCCTATCTGGGATCAACTCTAAGAATAGGAAGGCATACGGTCCTGATGGTGGGTGTTCCTCCTGTTGTTCTCAAGAGCTGTGCTTCTGTGCTGACACCCTGCCTAGGCAAACTCTTTCGTCTTTGTCTTTCATCTGGTACTTTTCCTTCCTACTGGAAGTTCGCTTTCATTCAGCCTGTCCCAAAGAAGGGTGACCACTCCCAACCCTACAAGTATCGTCCAATTGCTTTGATTTCTTGCCTTTCCAAAGTTTTTGAATCTGTCCTTAATAGGAAGATTCTTAAACACCTCTCTACTCACAATCTTCTTTCAGATGGTCAGTATTGGTTCCGCAAAGGACCATCTACCGGCGATCTTCTTGCATATCTCTCTGACCCTTGGGTCATCCTACTTCCGGAATTTCGGTGGAACCTTTGCTATTGTGCTGGACATTTGAAAAGCTTTTGATAGAGTCTGGCATAAACCCTTAATTTCCAAACTGTCCTCCCGTTTCTACCCTTCTATCTATGTCTTCATCTCTGATTTCCTTTCTGGCCGATCTATAGATACGGTTGTAAAATGGCACTGTTCTTCTCCTAAAGCTATTAATAATGGCGTTCCTCGGGACTTTGTCTTGTCACCCACTCTTTTTCTTTTGTTTATAAATGATCTACTATGTCGCACTTCCTGTTCTGTCCATTCCTGTGCCGATGATTCCACTATCCACTTCGCTTTACAAAGCGTCCTTCTCAACGGTCACTCTATGCTTCGCGTGGGACGGCTATGATGCATCTGATCTCTGATCTTTCTACTAACTCTGATTGGGGTAGATTCGTCTCATCAATTCCGCCTCTCTCTCTCTCTCTCTCTCTCTCTCTCTCTCTCCTCTCTCTCTCTCTTCTCCCTCTCTCTCTTCTCTCTCTCTCTCTCTCTCTCTCTCTCTCTCTCTCTCTCTCTCTCTCTCTCTCTCTCTCTCTCTCTCTCTCTCTCTCTCTCTCTCTCTCTCTCTCTTCCTCTCTCTCCTCTCTCTCTCTCTCTCTCTCTCTCTCTCTCTCGTGTCTCACCATCATGCTCGAGTTTTTCTACGTCATGTTGAGTGAGTATGATAAGAGTAGGGCGATTGATTAGAAGGCCTTTGATAAGGTACCTCACCGCCGGCTAATGGCCGAAGTGCGCGCGCTGGGTATTGGTGGGGAAGTAGGTAGGTGGATTGGAAACTGGCGAAAAATGCCACAAAGTTAATCCCTTTCGTTAGGCATATGGGCTACAATCGATGCTTACGTGACGCGGGTTCAAAGATGTCGATTTTAGAAGCATGTTTAGTTCAAATGATAACCCAACTCGCAACAATGGTTAGAAGTTGGATTTGAAACGATTTAGGACTAGTATATGTGGGAATTACTTTAACACGTTGATAGTTTAAGATTAAAACATAAGAAAACTCTGCAGGAGTTCGCTTGCACGGTGTCTCTGTGAGCAAGGTAAATATAGAGCTATTTATATATTCTCCACTTTCCTGTAAAATTTCCTTGGCTACTTTTCCAGGGTCAAGGTATTTTCTTCAACCTTTTTCCGTACCTGCCTCTGGCAGGGAGGGAGCGGAGGGTGGGAGAGAGCCTTCTACTTTTCTATCCAGTTTTCTACTACTGCTAGCATAGTTGAAAGACAAAATTTTCCCTGGCACCCGTTGCCATTGGTACCTCCTCGGTATGGGCCGCAAGGCCTTTTGAGGTACTTCTTTTCCTTGTAACTCCTCCTTGTAACTCTCTCTCTCTCTCCTCTCTCTCTCTCTCTCTCTCTCTCTCTCTCTCTCTCTATCGTCCTATTAGTCTCACTTCAGTTGTAGGTAAATTATTAGAAAGGATAATAGCTGATAGAATCGTTGATCATTTGGATTCCTACAAGCTGCTTGGGGACTCCCAACATGGGTTTAGACGGCATAGGTCGTGTCTCACCAACTTGCTCGAGTTTTTCCACGTCATGTTGAGTGAGTACGATAAGAGTAGGGCGATTGATATACTTTATCTCGACTTTCAGAAAGCCTTTGATAAGGTACCTCACCGCCGGCTAATGGCGAAAGTGCGCGCGCTGGGTATCGGTGGGGAAATAGGTAGGTGGATTGAAAACTGGCTAAGGAATAGGCGGCAGAGGGTGGTAATTAAAGGGGCTAGTTCGGGTTGGGCCTCGGTCACTAGTGGGGTTCCTCAGGGTTCCGTTTTGGGGCCGCTGTTGTTTACCATTTACATAAATGATATCGACGGTGGCATCGTCAGTCGGATCGCCAAATTCGCTGATGACACCAAGCTTGGGGCCAATGTTGGGACGCCCGAAGCGATCGAGGAACTGCGTGCGGACCTAGGTAGGATAGGAGAGTGGTCCGAAAAATGGCAAATGCCGTTTAACTTGGGTAAATGCAAAGTGATGCACATTGGCTACGCCAATCCCAAGTCGGACTACTCGATGTTGGGCAGTAATATCGAGGTGACTGATTTAGAAAAGGACTTGGGTGTGCTAATTAGCAGCGACCTTAAGTTTACGAAACAGTGTGTAGAGATGGAAAAGAAAGCCCAGAAACTATTGGGTTATATCAGGAGGCAATTTCAGTTTCGGAACAAGGAGATTGTGCTCTCACTGTACAATTCCCTTGTTCGGCCGTACCTGGAGTATGCTGTGCAGTTCTGGTCGCCCACCCTCAGGAAAGATATTGAGAGGCTGGAGCGAGTGCAGGCGAGGGCCACAAAGTTAATCCCTTCCGTTAGGCATATGGGCTACAATCGACGGTTACGCGCCCTGAACTTGTTTTCGCTTGAAACTCGGAGGCTGCGCGGTCAACTGATCGAGGTTTTCAAGCTCTTACGAGGGTTCAACGATGTCGATTTTAGAAGTATGTTTAGTTTAAATGATAACCCAACTCGCAACAATGGTTGGAAGTTGGATTTGAAACGGTTTAGGACTAGTGTGTGTGGGAATTACGTTACGTATAAGATCTGTGACACATGGAACAGGTTACCTTCGGAAGTTGTGAACAGTTCCTCTGTGGATCAGTTCAAGAAAAGGTTAGACGAAATCTTGCACACTATTTGAGTGTGTAAAGACATTTAGGACCTCAGTCTGCGGAAATTTCTTTTCCTATAAAATAGTTAATATCTGGAACCAACTTCCCTCAGAGGTTGTTTCCAGTCAAAGTGTAAATCTGTTTAAAAATAGGCTAGACAAAGTACTGAACACACTCATAGTTTAAGATTAAAACCTCAGGAAACTCTGCAGGAGTTCGCTTGCTCGGTGTCTCTGTGAGCAAGCTAAATATAGAGCTATTTATATATTCTCCACATTCCTGTAAAATTTCCTTGGCTACTTTTCCAGGGTCAAGGTATTTTCTTCAACCTTTTTCCGTACCTGCCTCTGGCAGGGAGGGAGCGGAGGGTGGGGAGAGAGCCTTCTACTTTTCTATCCAGTTTTCTACTACTGCTAGGATAGTAGAAAGACAAAATTTTCCCTGGCACCCGTTGCCATTGGTACCTCCTCGGTATGGGCCGCAAGGCCTTTTGAGGTACTTCTTTTCCTTGTAACCTCTCTCTCTCTCTCTCTCTCTCTCTCTCTCTCTCTCTCTCTCTCTCTCTCTCTCATTAGAAGCATAATAGGTCCTTTAAAGGACGGAAGCGGAGTTCTGCGGACCTCCGACGCGGACATCGCTAATGTGCTTAATGAGTACTTTGCGGGAGTGTTCACCAGGAAGGATACCCGCGTCATCCCCGAGCCAGCTGTGAGGCACGAAGGTGCTGGCCTGGATAGTGTTAGATGTACCGCGACAGTCGTTGCTCATAGAATAGACAAACTGAGCGCGTTTAAGGCTCCTGGGCCAGACCAGTTTCTCCCCAGTGTTTTGCGAGAAGTGCGCGATCAGGTGGCTCCCCACCTGGCTACAGTCTTCAACAAATCGTTGGTGATGGGCCAGGTGCCTGGTGACTGGAGGGAGGCCAACGTGACCCCTATCTTTAAGAAAGGGATCACGAAAGTCCAGGGAACTATCGTCCTATTAGTCTCACTTCAGTAGTAGGTAAATTATTAGAAAGGATAATAGCTGATAGAATCGTTGACCATTTGGATTCCTACAAGCTGCTTGGGGACTCCCAACATGGGTTTAGACGGCATAGGTCGTGTCTCACCAACTTGCTCGAGTTTTTCCACGTCATGTTGAGTGAGTACGATAAGAGTAGGGCGATTGATATACTTTATCTCGACTTTCAGAAAGCCTTTGATAAGGTACCTCACCGCCGGCTAATGGCGAAAGTGCGCGCGCTGGGTATCGGTGGGGAAATAGGTAGGTGGATTGAAAACTGGCTGAGGAATAGGCGGCAGAGGGTGGTAATTAAAGGGGCTAGTTCGGGTTGGGCCTCGGTCACTAGTGGGGTTCCTCAGGGTTCCGTTTTGGGGCCACTGTTGTTTACCATTTACATAAATGATATCGACGGTGGCATCGTCAGTCGGATCGCCAAATTCGCTGATGACACCAAGCTTGGGGCCAATGTTGGGACGCCCGAAGCGATCGAGGAACTGCGTGCGGACCTAGGTAGGATAGGAGAGTGGTCCGAAAAATGGCAAATGCCGTTTAACTTGGGTAAATGCAAAGTGATGCACATTGGCTACGCCAATCCCAAGTCGGACTACTCGATGTTGGGCAGTAATATCGAGGTGACTGATTTAGAAAAGGACTTGGGTGTGCTAATTAGCAGCGACCTTAAGTTTACGAAACAGTGTGTAGAGGTGGAAAAGAAAGCCCAGAAACTATTGGGTTATATCAGGAGGCAATTTCAGTTTCGGAACAAGGAGATTGTGCTCTCACTGTACAATTCCCTTGTTCGGCCGTACCTGGAGTATGCTGTGCAGTTCTGGTCGCCCACCCTCAGGAAAGATATTGAGAGGCTGGAGCGAGTGCAGGCGAGGGCCACAAAGTTAATCCCTTCCGTTAGGCATATGGGCTACAATCGACGGTTACGCGCCCTGAACTTGTTTTCGCTTGAAACTCGGAGGCTGCGCGGTCAACTGATCGAGGTTTTCAAGCTCTTACGAGGGTTCAACGATGTCGATTTTAGAAGTATGTTTAGTTTAAATGATAACCCAACTCGCAACAATGGTTGGAAGTTGGATTTGAAACGGTTTAGGACTAGTGTGTGTGGGAATTACGTTACGTATAAGATCTGTGACACATGGAACAGGTTACCTTCGGAAGTTGTGAACAGTTCCTCTGTGGATCAGTTCAAGAAAAGGTTAGACGAAATCTTGCACACTATTTGAGTGTGTAAAGACATTTAGGACCTCAGTCTGCGGAAATTTCTTTTCCTATAAAATAGTTAAATATAGAGCTATTTATATATTCTCCACTTTCCTGTAAAATTTCCTTGGCTACTTTTCCAGGGTCAAGGTATTTTCTTCAACCTTTTTCCATACCTGCCTCTGGCAGGGAGGGAGCGGAGGGTGGGGAGAGAGCCTTCTACTTTTCTATCCAGTTTTCTACTACTGCTAGGATAGTTGAAAGAAAAATAAACTTTCAAAAAATTTTCCCTGGCACCCGTTGCCATTGGTACCTCCTCGGTATGGGCCGCAAGGCCTTTTGAGGTACTTCTTTTCCTTGTAACTCCTTGTAACTCTCTCTCTCTCGAGGAACTGCGTGCGGACCTAGGTAGGATAGGAGAGTGGTCCGAAAAATGGCAAATGCCGTTTAACTTGGGTAAATGCAAAGTGATGCACATTGGCTACGCCAATCCCAAGTCGGACTACTCGATGTTGGGCAGTAATATCGAGGTGACTGATTTAGAAAAGGACTTGGGTGTGCTAATTAGCAGCGACCTTAAGTTTACGAAACAGTGTGTAGAGGTGGAAAAGAAAGCCCAGAAACTATTGGGTTATATCAGGAGGCAATTTCAGTTTCGGAACAAGGAGATTGTGCTCTCACTGTACAATTCCCTTGTTCGGCCGTAACTGGAGTATGCTGTGCAGTTCTGGTCGCCCACCCTCAGGAAAGATATTGAGAGGCTGGAGCGAGTGCAGGCGAGGGCCACAAAGTTAATCCCTTCCGTTAGGCATATGGGCTACAATCGACGGTTACGCGCCCTGAACTTGTTTTCGCTTGAAACTCGGAGGCTGCGCGGTCAACTGATCGAGGTTTTCAAGCTCTTACGAGGGTTCAACGATGTCGATTTTAGAAGTATGTTTTTTAAATGATAACCCAACTCGCAACAATGGTTGGAAGTTGGATTTGAAACGGTTTAGGACTAGTGTGTGTGGGAATTACTTTACGTATAAGATCTGTGACACATGGAACAGGTTACCTTCGGAAGTTGTGAACAGTTCCTCTGTGGATCAGTTCAAGAAAAGGGTAGACGAAATCTTGCACACTATTTGAGTGTGTAAAGACATTTAGGACCTCAGTCTGCGGAAATTTCTTTTCCTATAAAATAGTTAATATCTGGACCCAACTTCCCTCAGAGGTTGTTTCCAGTCAAAGTGTAAATGTGTTTAAAAATAGGCTAGACAAAGTACTGAATACTCTCATAGTTTAAGACTAAAACATAAGAAAACTCTGCAGGAGATCGCTTGCACGGTGTCTCTGTGAGCAAGCTAAATATAGAGCTATTTATATATTCTCCACTTTCCTGTAAAATTTCCTTGGCTACTTTTCCAGGGTCAACGTATTTTCTTCAACCTTTTTCCGTACCTGCCTCTGGCAGGGAGGGAGCGGAGGGTGGGGAGAGAGCCTTCTACTTTTCTATCCAGTTTTCTACTACTGCTAGGATAGTTGAAAGAAAAATAAACTTTTACAAAATTTTCCCTGGCACCCGTTGCCATTGGTACCTCCTCGGTATGGGCCGCAAGGCCTTTTGAGGTACTTCTTTTCCTTGTAACTCCTTGTAACTCTCTCTCTCTCTCATTCCTTTTCTGTCAAACTCTCTAACGTAAGGGTTAATCAGTATTTTCAATCTTTCATCTACTGAACCGGTGAACTCTGAAACAATCTTCCTCAATTCATCTTTTCCCCTGTCTAAGACCTCCAATTTTTCAAAAGTAGCGTGTCCAGGCTTCCCGAAAACCTTGGACTTTGATTTTGGCTCTCTTCTTCCTCTTCTGTGGAGGGTGGGGGGTGGGGGGGGCGTGTATGCCGGCATTCGCTCTTGGTCCCTCCTTCCCGCATAAAAGAAGTAATTTATACCGTTTTGATATGTTCACAATTGCCTCTCCGAGGTAATTCAGGAACATAAACAATGATTCATGCAGAAAGGGGTTAATAGTACTGTACTTTAGAATTCTTTGTATTATAAAGACGTCTTCTATTTGACAAGTTCAGACGAGTTAAACTGAATCGAAACAAACATTCTATTCGTCGAGCTTTGCTCCAAAACAGAAGTAGTTTTTCAACCCCGAAGTCGAGCAAGAGCCGTTTTGTTTTGTTTCTTTCAATCCCGAAATTAAGCAGCTTCAGCTAATTCCAGATACGTCTGAAGTTTGGCTTAGGTTCAGATGTTAACAAAAAACATCCGGTCACCGAGTGAAAATATTGTTCCACTAACAGATCTTATATCGGGATAACGTTACACAAAATTGAATAATGGTGAATATTTGTCGTACATATTTAATAAAAATTATTTTTCACGTCTGAAGAACTTAATTCCTGTTCTTCACTAGGAGTTAAAAGGATTTAAATATCTTTGATCATTCGGGAAATTTTCCAATTTCATTCTACTTGTCCAAGCGTACAGACGAAGTTAAGACAATCTAAAAAGGCTAATATGGTTTGCCAAATGGAAAACGTCCGAGTTCTTGACAAAACTGTTTCCGCAACTGACATTTTTTTTTTTTTTTGTAAAATACGAGGTAATACCAAATTTCTCCCTCGAAGGTATTTAGTGTATATTTATTTTTGAGGCGGGACTTTTGAATCACCCTATATAAAAAATATTAAGTAGCGTTTCTTCTACGTTCTGTTCACGACTCGTAACACGGATTTCAATAAAATTTTTTGGCTTTTTCAGAAGGAAAAGAAGTGGGTTCAAATCTTGTGTGAGGCAAATTATCTTCTAGCAATTGCTTTAACGGGACACGAGTGTTATGACAAACTTAATGTAAATATTAATAAATCTTAAGTAGGATTTTTAATAATTTTCTTATAATGAGAAATAAAGATTTTACGAAGTTTTTAATAAGTGGATAAATTACTACGAAAAACTTTTAAACTCGTTATGTTCCTACATAATATTTAATTCCTAAATGCTTCGACCGCAAACCAAACGCGCGTAACACGATTCAAATAACTTCTAACGAATTATAATAACTTTACCAATTCATAAAAGAACTCTAGCCATTCAAAAAAACGGACCAAACTTTGGAAAAAAGTGTCTAACCTCCCATGACTCCATTGTCATCTCTTTGATTTCTCCGGCGGTATTCACTCCTCCTTCTCGTCCTCCAATACCGGTTACCTCGGGCCAAATCTCCACCTCCTCTTCGATGACGCGAAATCCTCGGCCCTTGATAGCTTCCTCATCGAGTTCTCCGTAAATTTCACTCGCCCAAATTTGGAAGAAGTGATACAACTCGTCCGTTCTGTTAAAAAAAAAAAAGCACCAAAGAATGATATCTATTTCGTATGATCCGTACTCTTCTTGACTTCACGCGTACCACCATGAACCAGAACGAACTTAAATTTCTCCCGAATTTAAGATATCAGCACCGAATAAACGATAGCTATTTCATTCATGGAAAGTCCTTTTTTTTATTTCTCTGAATTCACCACACGCACCACCAAAACTACCAAAACGTCTAATACTGCAATATAGTGGACTAAGCGTGGGCCACACTCCCCCAAACTTAGAATGTAGCACCGGAGAAACACGGTAACTATTTTGCTCAAGAAACTTTTTTTATATAATTCATTTGTACCGTAACTTCACCACAAACACTATCAGAGAGACCATATACTACTATAACAACAGCCTGTAAGTGTATACCACCAACTGAGAAACCACTACTTTGTAGTGGTTTAAGCGGAGGCCACGCTTCCTAAACTTATATATAGAGAGAATACGAAAACTTTCTAAAGATTAATATACGCAGATGTTTACCTATCTTTGGGAATGCTGAACCAGTATTCGGGTCGCATAGTTTTCTTGCCATAAGTCATAATCGGCGTTGTTCTGGGCATGGCCTTGTCTATGGGAGTGCCCATACGCAGACAGAGGTAAAGGGGAGATTCATCGCAAGACGATGCTGGTTTAGGAATCAACTCTGCAATGTTCATAATGAGCGGATAATTAGATGACAAATCACTTAAAATAATTATAATAATAATATTGACGATCATTAAAATAATTGATTGGTTAATTAACTAATTGCAGCCTCAAGATATTTCCGTTAAATTTAAGCGTTAATTATTAAAATTTCTATAATTTTAAATGTAATTTCTATTAAAATCTTAAGTTATTAATAATTATATGAATTTCATATATATATATATATATATTAAAAAAAGTTCTTTACCTTAAATTTATTTTGTCAACAGGAGTTAATTAAAAAAGGTGACAGCTGGTGAAGTACAAAACGACACAAAACGGGGGTGTAGCGTAATTAACAGTGAATGGGAACGGGTGATAAGTGCAAATAAAATCTAATACTTTAGCGTAAAAGAATTTATTTAAAAGCGAAAATGAGTGAAAAGTATATTGAACGGGTAAAATGGGTGGACTAACATATATTGAAAATCATTTTCCAACTGCGTATTACGATAAAAATTTTCACTTAATAAGGCCCTTTAAAAAAGCTCCTTCTTCAATACTTATTTTAAACGGGTGAGAAATAATACTAATATTATTAGGATCTTTTCCTTTATAGCACCACCACCGGCTAGTAAAAGTATCCCACCCTACAACTTTACAATTTTCTTGGATCACCTGAAGATCAGGGCCCCCAGCCTCATTTACCAAATGATACCTTCGTTAAAACTAACGAAAATATCACGACTTAACCTAACCAGTCGTCAAGGGCGTACAGTTGACCTAACCGGGCATTCAATTTAATTTATTATTATATTTGATATTGTAAAGCAGAAAACAAGAATACATGGGGGCCCTGATCTTCGGGTGATCCTTTTTTTTTATGTAGGAAGGCGAGGCCAAGGCCAAATGCTCGCAAAAGTGCCCCTCCTATAGAAGAAGAAGAAGAAAGAAGAAGAGAGCCAAAATCAAGGTCCGGGACTTCCGAGATGCCTAAACACTCTGCGTTTCAAAGATGGGAGGTCATAGACAGGAGGAAAGATGGATTGAGGAAGATTGTTCCAGAGTTGACCGGTTGAGTAGATGAAAGACTGAAAATACCGATTAACCCTCGCGTTAGATAAATGGACAGAAAGGGAAAGGGAATGGGAAAGTGTAGAAAATGTGGTACTGCGTGCTCTCCTTAAAGGAGGAGGCATGCAGTTAGAGTTCAGAAGAGCAATGTCCGTTATGATAGCGATAGTAGAGAGAGAGTGAGGCAACATTGCGGCGAAACGAGAGAGATTGAAGACAATCAGTAAAAGGCGGGGAATTGATGACGAAAAGCCTTTGATTCCACCCGGTCAAATACGGCTCTGTGGGTTGAGCCAACCCACACACGAGAAGTATACTCCATACAGGGACGAACAAGACCCCTGTACAATGACAGCAACTGAGTGAGGGTGAAGAACCTGCGGAGGCGGTACAGCACACCTAACCTCTTAGAAGCTGTTTTAGAAAGAGAGTATATGTGGTATTTTCAGGAAAGATCACGAGAAAAGGAAGGATTCTGTTGTGTGTTGTTAAAGATAAAGGGATAGTTGTTGTGTGGAAGATTGTGACAAGTAGACAGATGGAGTTTTTGAGGTATTGAAAGCCACAAGGTTTTCTCTATCCCAATCAGATTTAGCAGAAAGATCAGAGGTCAGCTGTCCCATAGCCGTCCTATGCAAATCATGAAGTGACTGCTGTGAGGGACGCTTTGGGAAGCGGGTGGAGAAGTGAGTGAAGAGAAGAATCATCGGCATAGGAGTGAATAGGACAGGAAGTACGAATTAAAAGACCATTAATAAATGAAAGGAAAATAGTGGGTGACAGGACAGAACCCTGAGGAACACCAGTGTTAATAGCTTTAAGAGAAGAATAGTGGCCATCTACAACCGCAGCTATAGATCGGCCAGAAAGGAAATTAGAGATGAAGACACAGAGAGAAGGATAGAAATCGAAAGAGAGCAGTTTCGAAATTAAAGATTTGTGCCAGACTCTGTCAAAAGTTTTTGATATGTCTAGCGCAATAGCAAAGGTTTCACCAAAATCCCGAAAGGAAGATGACCATGAGTCAGAGAGATATGCAAGAAGATCGCCGGTAGATCGTCCTTTACAGAACCCATACTGACGATCTGAAAGAAGATTGTGAGAAGAAAGGAGTTTAAGAATCTTCCTATTAAGGATAGATTCAAAAACTTTGGAAAGGCAAGAAATCAAAGCAATTGGACGATAGTTGTAGGGTTGGGAGTGGTCACCCTTCTTTGGGACAGGCTGAATGAATGCGAACTTCTAGTAGGAAAGAAAAGTACCAGATGAGAGACAAAGACGAAAGAGTTTGCCTATGCAGGGTGTCAGCACAGAAGCACAGTTCTTAAGAACAACAGGAGGAACACCATCAGGCCCATACGCCTTCCTAGAGTTCAGTCCAGATAGGGCAGAGGAAACACCTTCAGAAGAGATTATAATTTCAGACATAATAAAGTCAGAGGGGGAGGAGATGGAGGAACAGCAACGGAATCGTCTATGGTTGAATTGTAAGTGAAAGTTTCGGCGAAGAGTTCAACTTTACCAGGAGAAGAGACGGCAACTAAACCGTCGGAATAGAAAAAGGAGGGAAAGAAGAGGAAGTAAAGTTGTTGAAGAGGTTCTTAGCTAGATGTTAGAAAGAGCGAGAAGAATTAGAATTGGATGGATTTTCACATTTTTGTAGGATGAAAGAATTTTTGGCGAGTCGAAGAACAGATTTTGCACGATTCCGGGTAGAAATATAAGCTGAGTTAGAGTCAGGAATCGGATAGCGACGGTACCTTCTGAAAGTCTCCTCTCTGGTGCGGATAGCATCAGAACAAATAAAGTTAAACCAAGGTTTTTTGCATTAGTAGTAGGAATAGAATGCGGAATTTATGCCTCCATGCCCAAGAGAATCCCCTCCATGGTGCGCGCAGCACACTCAGAAGGGCCCCGGCCACGGAAGCAATAGTTATTCCGTGAGAAATCACAGAGGCCTAAGGGCTTCCCAAGTAGCGGCGCCAAAGTGCCAAAGACGTCTTCTCTTTGGAGGATCCAAAGGCCGAATTGGTGCGATAGGACAGGAAACAGATATAAGATTGTGATCGGAGGAGCCCAATGGAGAAAAGTGTTTGACAGAGTAAGAAGAAGGATGAGTGGTAAGAAATAAATCCAGATTGTTGGGCCTATCTCGAAGGCGATTGCGGATATGAGTAGGGTGCTGTACAATCTGCTCTAGGTCATTTAGGATAGAAAAGTTGTAAGCTAGTTCACCAGGGATGTCAGTGAAATGGGAGGAAAGCCAAAGGTGGTGGCGAACATTGAAATCTCCTAAAATGGAGATTTCAGCAAAGGGAGAGCGGGAAAGAGTGTATTCAACTTTCGAAGTGAGGTAGTCAAAGAATTTTGGATAGTCAGTAGAATTAGGAGAAAGGTAAACAGCGCAGATGTATTTAGTTTCAGTTTGGCATGTAAGCCATAACCAGAGGGTATGGAATTCAGAAGATTCGAGTTAGGGAATACGAGAACAAGTTAGGTCATTGCGTACATATACGCACCATCCACCTTTAGAGTGACATTGAGTATGGATAAAATAAAAGGATACAGAAAAGGGGTTGTTATCAGTCGCCCCAGACACCTGAGTTTCAGTGAGGAAAAGAAGATGAGGTTTAGAGAGAGGTGGTGGTGTTCAACAGATTGAAAATTTGAGAAAAGGCCACGAATGTTGCAGAAGTTTAAGAAAAGTGAATCAGACAGAGGTCCAGAACATCCCGAATGGGCGGTAGCAGATCCAGGCCCGCTACCCCGGTCTGCGTTCCCGGTATCGGCAGGGGTAGGGGGGGGGGAGCCAGAAGTGGGGACATTTGTGGTCCCCTCCCAGGGGACTCCGAGGCTCTTGAAGTTGATGCCATTTTTTTTTTAAATTTGGGAAGATTATGTGGTGTGTAAGATGCATGTGTATGTAGTGAGGAATAGGGAGAGAAGTGTGTGTGTGTGTGTGTGTGTGAGAGCATGTTGAACTGCTCACAGGGTAAATGAGACACGATAAAAGATCAGTTGAAGAGGACAGTGAGAGGAGAAACGTGAGTTCCAGCACTCCCTATCTTCCGTCTAACTTCCCACCCCCGGAGTACTTCCCTGGTCGATTGGTGTCTACAATCTCCTCTTCCTAATGAGACGTGAATGTAAAAATTAACCAAATGGTTAGGTTAACTGAATGCCCGGTTAGGTCAACTATACGCCCTTGACGATTGGTTAGGTTAAGTCGTGATATTTTCGTTAGTTTTAACGAAAATATCACAACTTAACCTAACCGACTGTCAAGGGCGTACAGTTGACCTAACTGGGCATTCAATTAACCGAGCATTCAATAATTTTCCCCGTAGGTTTCGATTAATATCGTTAGTTTAATGAAACTTTATAACCCCTCATTGTTTTGTTGTCTGTATCAAAATTGTTACTCACTGAAAAGAAGAAATTAGGGGTGCTACAAACGAAAAGATCACATTATTATTATTATTATTAAATTTTTAATTCTTCATAAATCGAACTACACATACATTAATATGAAGAAAATAAATATTACAAATTTTTTTTTTAACTATATGTAGATGATTCTTCAAAACTATTTATTATCCAAATAAAATACTAAATTAATTTTGAAATATATTAATGTAATTTTTGTGAGAAATTATCTCGTATTCTGAGAATTCCATTAACGATTTTTTCCCATACGAGAAAAAAAGGGTTCATTGATATTGGATAGAATTCTTGCCTGTTTAAATCCTTCAAGTTATATCCGAAGCCTACTTATATCTAGTCGGTCCATGTTGATATTTTAATATATAAATAATTTTGAACGGAAAATTTTAAGCCAGTGAGACCTTATTTAACATTTACGTTAAGCTCACGAACCACTTAGATTTTGAGCGCAGCTTCAAAATTTTTTTGTTCCGCACTGGCTTTGGATGTGAAACTCAAAAATGACCGTGATTGCTTCGTAAATTTAAGGATTGACTGCCTTTTCCTCAGTTTAACAAAAGAATAAGAAATTTTGCGCGAACGTGATCTGACTAGACACGGGTAGGCTTTGTTATATCAGTGAGCGGCGATTGCGTTAAGATTACTACACGAATTAGGCAATTTTAGAATCAACCACGTAATCTTAATTGCTTTTTATTGGATGGCGATTACTTCACACGAAATTCAGTTAAAATAACTCCGTAATTTTTGAAGTGAAGAATTTGAAAGATCTCAATTCTTTAACTTTGGCTATACGAACTGACGAAAGATCTATTTAAAAACTTTTTCCCGAACGATTCACGATCAGTTAAATCTCGTACATCAACCCATTTCACCGTTTTCCCGAGTAACGAAAATGATGGGCCAATATGGAACCAATATTGATCAATGGACCAATAATGACCAATATATATTCGTTACTCGGGTCGCGTATAGCGACTTATTATTATTATTAAAGCTCGCGGGAATATATTTGTTCCATTAAAAATTCGGCTGAAGCGAGTTACGTAATAAATTCATTTAGGAATTTATTAAACAGTTATCGTTTTTCTCCTTTTGGAAAGAAAAGCCACATTACGGTATAATATTGAAAGAATGAAGGCAATAATTAGAAAAATTCCCGCGAACTTCCCTCAATAAACATACAGAAACAAGAAGCACGTAGTTACTACGCGTAATATCCTAAACAGCAAAACGTGAAAAATAACTAAAATTAAAATTAACTCTTCCTAAACCACTAACAATCAAACAAAATACGTACAATTAGTTACACGCACTTTCCTTTGGTATTAAGGACTGGCCAATTTTCTACAGAAAGAATTTAGTTTACAAAATGCGATTGAGATTAAGGTACTAAATAAAGCGTATAGGAATTTTTCTTTTTTTCTGCGGGAAATTAGTCTCATTTTAACACATCTCAAAGAAGAGGCTACTCATCATACTGCGCCAATTAAGTTTCATACCCTTCATAAAATTCATATTTTGGGATTGAATTGGAGAAAATTTGCAATTTTTTTCCTTTATATAAAGCTGAAAAGTGTTGCTGCGTATCAATTTTGGAGGAGTAACAAATTCAAAACGAGCATTCCACTTCAAACAATAATAATAAGTTTTCATAAATGGCTCTAACTAAATGAAGAAGTCAAAGTTTTGAAAATAAACTCTTTTACGGGTCATACTTTTGACTAATTTCAGTATTAGGAACATTGTGAAAATATTTAAAATCAAATCCTTTCATGGCCTCGATTCCATGAAAGCAATTCATAGCGACATTTTTACATTTACGAAAACTTTATAGTCATTTCCCATACTTCTTTTTAACTTTGAAGAGCTTTTTTGTCTTATAACAAGCGTCTACATACGTAATAAACTGTAACTTCATTATTACGTAGACATATTCTGACAAAACAGTATAAGGGACTTAAGGAGTTATGATGTAAAAATATTTAACCTCCTCTAGTTGGTCACCGTTGGTCTTATTCAACGTATATATATATATGTATATACAGTATATATATACATACATATATATACAGTATGTGTGTGTATATATACATATATATATATGTGTATATATACGTATACATATATATATGTGTATCCCGCAAGGGGGTTCTAAGCTCGTGCTCTTGAGTGCTCTTTGTGCTCGTTTGTACGTGCTTGTTCCTGGAGGTTTCACGTGCGCCCTCCCGGCCCTAGCACCCAAGGATGATGGGGCTCGACCCTGCAGTCCTTGTCATCCTTGGTCTTTTTCCACTTCGACTGTCCCTCCACCCTTTCTTTTTCCTCTGTCTTTCCTCTCACTTTTCTTTGTTTTTCCGCTGAGATATGCCCTTTAAATAGAGGCGAATCGGTTCTTCCTGAACTAAAAAAAAAAAAAAAAATATATATATATATATATATATATATATATATATATATATATATATATATATATATATATATATATATATATATATATATATATATATATATATGAAAATTATTTCACGAAAGTAACACGTGAAAAATATTTATGATGAATAAAACCACGAAGGAAAGGAAACACAGATGGTGCTCAAGCGCTTTCGTCTAATGACACCATCTGTGTTTCCTTTCCTTCGTGGTTTTATTGCTCGCGAGCACTATAGTGAAGCCCTTGACCCCTCCTGCATCATAAAAAGCAATTTATTTTATCAAACATAGCAATGAATGTTTAATGTGCATGAAAAGGTTAAGAAACCCTGCTCTATATATATATATATATATATATATATATATATATATATATATATATATATATATATATACACAATGTTAGAACATTCAGAAAAAGGTAATGTACAAAATTAAATACCTATTTAAATAAAACCACAAAAAAATACTTTGTAGGCGCCTAAAAAATAGTGTGTGTGTGTGTGTGCTTTAATACAGGGATTCTTAACCTGATGCTCGCGAGCACCAAAGTGCTCTTTAAGTTGTGTGCAGTGCTCTCCACCATCACCTAAAACTTTGCTCGCGAGCACTATAGTGAAGCCCTTGACCCTTCCTGCATCATAAAAAGCAATTTATTTTATCAAACATAGCAATGAATGTTTAATGTGCATGAAAAGGTTAAGAAACCCTGCTCTAATATAACGATAGGCCCCCTCTTTTCTACTGATATTTCATTAACTGTAAAAATAATTATGAATAAACTTTTCAATTTCAAACGTAATAATGGCAGTCCCATTGTTTTCGAGGTCCAAAGCAATGAGACCACGCAACTATGTAAAACAATACTCAAATAACTTTCTATTTATGTTATAATATGTTAAGTAATATAATTACAGCTATAATATAATCTAACTATATTATTATATTTAAAGTTAATCGGGAAATGAACTTTGTTTTGAGTTTTCTTACTACAGTATATATATATATATATATATATATATATATACACACACTTTGGTCCAGTAATAACGCCGAGGGTGCACAAACAGTAATATAAACGAGACTCTCTGAGAGATATCTAATAATTTTGGGACCGATTAAATTTAATAACAAACGCGATTTCTTGACTAGAAAATCCCAAATGCTTAGTTCAAATTTGGGTTCTTTGACGCCTAAATACGATAGTGAAGGAGAAAATTTCACAACTAGAACCGAGTCTTAAAAGTATAAAGTAAATGCGTAAGAAAAAAGCTCTTCAAAATTGTGCTTTTCAAACTAAAGGAAATGCTTCAACGTTTGTAATACGAAAATAGACTGATGAACTATTGTGAAATTACTAGGATATAAAGTAACAGGTTTTAATTCTTTCTACCAGTTACTTTACGTTCAAAGTGTTTTAATAAGAGTGCGCATTTAAATAAGGTATACGCAGGTTGGTGAAAGTAAACATAGAGAGTGTGGGCGGCACCAATTTTATCAGTCTGTCAAGGCAGTTGTAATACGTATTAAAATTGAGAAAATCCTTCATAAACTGAATTTCTAGAATTACTGCGTCGACAGTGCTGGTAAAGAGGCAGTTGAATAATAATAACAGTCTTCACTGATATTAACGACCATACTCTTTCCTGGCTTTCGCAAAACTAGGGTTATATACTGATGGTTCACTGCGGAGCTACTCTAAGTTGCAACAGTCTTTCTATATATGTTCAAGCTCTAACATCTAGGTCTACTCATCTATCCATGAATGCGGGATGCGAGAATTTTGGGTAAAATCTACAAAGAAAATATGGTTGTGGGGAGTATGCCTCTGTCGTCTCAAAAGCACGTTTATCCTCTGATTAAACAATTTTTAATTCAAGGTTAAATTGATTAAAGTAGTTTTAGATTATCATGCGTGTTAATAACCTATTAGTCCCAGTTACTGATAAGTTTAGTCAGGGTTCTTAAGCTTTTAGACTACAGAACAGTGCCTATACTAATGACAAAAGTACGAACTTGAGTGGTGGTCTCCCTCTGTTGCGTTTCTCCAGCGCTCTGTTGGTTGCGGCAGAAAGATTCCAAATGTTTAGATTTAAAGTTCTCAGTAATAATGTTTAGGGAGTGTTTAGTTTTCTTTATAAAGACATTTTAAAAGGTTATGTGACAAAGGGGATATAGAGCTTTACGTGGGATCACAACCGTGTGCGGGTCACTAGCTACATCATCTGAACGCGGAGGACGGTTAACCATCCACCTACTGAACAGATACAACGCCGTTTAACCTCGCTGATCTAACGGGAAGCGGTGTTGCGACGTGATCACGACGTAGCTCATATAAACAACAAGAAATATTTTACTGTAACTAATAAACGTTATAATACCGTATTCATTTCGAGAAAAATCAACAAGATTATGTTTAAACCCTTTGCGAATACATTATTTATAAACATTAAGCGAAATAGTATCACAAAACTGTAAGCATAATGATCACTTAGCGTTGAATAGCGAGATAAGGGTACTGCTAAAAAGTACGCTGTATTTTATCAGTACCTACCTACATTTAATCATTTAAACGTAACAACCTCAAACATAACACACAAACACCACACACAAAAGCCATAAAACAGCAGATACAACAGCTCAACACAGAAATAAACAACAAACTTACCCACTCTAACAGCGGCATTCACGCCTCACACGCGGCTATCTGTCGTAGCCAAAATAATATCCCAACATATACACAACAAGCTAACATTCTAGTTAATCACTACGCAAAGATAAGTCACTTAAACAGAGACAACAACCAGAAACAGGCAGACAGACAAAGTCAGACACAAGAAAACCTACAGACTCGACACGACCATTACACCCTTCAATACAGACCAGACCACCAAGATCATCAAAAACATTAAGAATTCGAAGGCTACTGGACCAGACAACGTATCTAACATAAACCTTAAACACTTGGGCCCACAGGGGAATACTAGCTCTCACAAACATCAGCACATGTTCATACCAACACTGTATTATTCCTGACATATGGAAACAAGGTAAAATTATTACACTATTCAACCCAAACAAAAATCCAACAGAACTAGCTTCCTATAGACCCATTACTTTACTATGCACACCTTCCAAAGTAACAGAAAGACTAATATTACAAATCATCAACCCACACATACCACTATCGCCTACTCAACATGGATTCAGACCTCACCACTCAACCACGACATTACTCACTAACCTCACGCAGCACATCATGGATGGCATCAACTCCAGACGACCAGCTCAACGTACTCTATTAGCAACAATAGACATTAGTAAAGCATTTGATGCTATCCCACGCTTCCCTCTCGTAAACAAAATACTCAACACAAACATGCACAATAACACCAAAAGGTGACTGAGCAACTATCTTTCAGGAAGATACTCGCATGTCACATTTAATGGTAAGTCATCCAAAAACAAGCTTTTTCCGAACGGGGTTCTTCAAGGCTCTGTTCTCTCACCAACACTCTTCAACTTATACATGCATGACATTCCAATACCCATAGATAACAAGCTTACCTTATCATCATATGCAGATGACATCACTCTAACATCCACCAACAACAACATCGACACCGCTACAAATATACATAAACAGTATACAAGACTGGCTCACACACAATAGACTCAAAGTAGCGCCCACAAAATCAACCATCACCTTGCTTACAAGCAACAAAAGAACACCAGATAACTCCACAGATTACACTAAACAACACTAACATCCCACACCCTCACAGGACCAAAATACTTGGGGTCACATACAACACATCATTATCTTTTGCAAACCACATTCAGGACATTAAAAACAAATGTACGTCAAGATTTAACACGCTTAGGGTACTAACAGGCACAAACTTTGGACATCAGCAGGAAACAACATCACTCATATACAAACAATATATTCGCTCAGTTATGGACTATGCTAGTCCATGCTGGGCACCCATTATCTCAAACACACACATAAACACCTTACAGACAATACAAATCAACGCACTTCGTATCATTACAGGATGCATTCAAACAACACCAATAGAACACCTGCACACAGAAACAAAAATATTGAAAGTTAGGGAACACAATTCATGGCAGCAGCGACAACTAACCCACAACACCCTTACCACTACATGTACAATCACGCACCGACACCTCGCACCATTAAGGTAACACCAGAGAGACATTATAACCAAATACTCCATTCCATACCACGCCCCACAAACCTCACACAGTACAGAAAACACATACACATACACAACTAACCCACAAAGCACTGACACGACTCGGTCCGAATGCGGTCCTAGGTGCGAAGCCGCCACCTATTGACAGGTCAGAGACCAGCCTGAGCAGATTGGATCGAGTTAACTTAGTATGATTCCGATGTGGACATCACCCCAACTTACAGACATATAAACACAGACTAGACAACTCCACAGACGACACCTGCCACCTGTGCCAGGACACACCACAAACAATTGAACACATTATGACAGATTGTACCGCTCTAGCACAACATAGAACACAACACAACATCACTAGTGTATTAAACCTCTGGTCCACTCCGGAGAGGGCTTGCTGGATCAGGGTGGGCTGATCGGCTAACCAACAACAACAACATTTAATCAGACCACGCTTCTTCAAAATTTCATACTCTTTTGCGACACCGAAAGAGTCAATCAGTCTGCAAATTTACAAAAATCTCGCAGCCATCAAAATTTTGAGCTTCGCATTCAAACCATTGAGTCAAAGGTTGTGAAGCTGGATTCAAAATCTAAATGGCTCGTGAATTTCAGTAAATGTTAAAAGTTTCTGTTCAAAATCCTGAATATAAAATTATTTAAAAGTTATAATGTGAGCGTGGACCGATCAGATATTGGTAGGCTTTGATTTTATGACGAGATGTGTTTTTGTGACGTTATAATGAACAAGGGGAGGTCCGAACACTATTTCACACGTTTATGTATTACATTTTGTATCTATAAATACGTAATTACATATGTTTATAATGCGCATTTTTGTTTTACATACACACACACACACACTTTTATATATATATACAAAGGTGGGCAGTTGCGGCGCAACTTGCGGCGCAACATTTTTGGTTGCGCTTGCGCTTGCGGCGCAACTTTTTGAAAAGGGTCGCGCTTGCGCGTGCGGCGCAACTATTTCAGCAGAGTTGCGGTTGCGGTTGCGGTTGCGGCGCTACAAAAATTGTTGCGCGTGCCCACCACTGTATATATATATATGGTAAATGACCACACTAGGTAACTGGGTTTGTTCATCACATGATTCATGTACGAAATCTCTTTAACCACTGAAAGGATTACTTAAATAACCTGAATAAAGGTCTAAATTAAGCCCTTAGCGATTAATATTTTACACCAACTACGCCCACAAAGATCTAATGGTACCCTAATTGACTATATATATATATATATATATATATATATATATATTATATATATATATATATATACATATATATATATACACACCAATCTCCTCTCACTAATGTTTATTACAGTGAATATAGATAAGCACATGGGAACACAACACCAGGTGCACAAAAACGCTTGAAAAGACAATGAGCACAACGAGAGAGGAAGGAAATATTGGAGAACTAACGTACCTATCTCATCTAAGGAAGGGTAGTTGGGTGCTACGACTACCATGGAGGAAGAATAACAAGGACGAGAGAAAAACACACATTAATATGAATACCCTTAATAAGTTATTCGCGATTAAGGAGCCGAATAAGCCATAAGCCAAACTGAGAAGTTTGCCAGAAATTTACTAGATCTGGTGCGTCACTTTTCAAGCAAAATTATATTTTTAAATCTGGTATAGTGTCACTTTAGAAATTAAACTAGAATACCACTCGATGGGCTATTTGCATCTCTTTTTCCCCGTTTCTCTTATAGGACTTGGAATCCTTGCACTCTTTTTGAATTTGTGCATCACTTCTGCCAAACTTCTCATACTGGGCTATAAGCAATGTAAAGATTCCAGAGAGACACCTTTTTGTGATATTAACAAAATAATAATAATTTTGATTCATTATACAGAAATTCATTGTTAAATAGCGAGGAAAAACACTTAAATGCGAGGTATTGTTACTATTATTGGTATACAGTATTAAAGCCTCTAATTTTCTGAATTCATTCTTTAATGGTACGGTACTGAAATTTTATTTCATTATAAAAAAAAAAAATCCATTTTATTCGATTATAAATAATTTTCCTTTTTAGTCCACTACAAAATTCGATGCCATCAAGAAATGTAGAGCTATTCAGAAAATTAGAGGCTTTAATTAAAATCGTATAGCAAAATACAAGCTGATGTTAAGTTCCCCCATTATTATTTATTATTATTATTATTATTATTAAGACTAAATATGTTGAGGAAGGACATTATCAGTGGTGGCTTTAAAATACTAACTTTTCATGGGAAATAACTGAATTTTTCTATATTAAAATGAATCAAAACACGCCATATTGTAACTTTTATAAATTAAGAATATGACGTAATAATTGTCTCAATTTTAAGAAAATAAAAGTTCATTTAAAAGAAAACCCTTCTTGATACAGTTTGCTACGGAAGGAAAGCACGCACAAACTGCTTACTATCACTAAAACATCGAAGTAACTAATGCAATATACATTCCACTCAGATAAAACGGTTACCTTTATTTACCGTACCCACGATAATTATCTACACTATATAATCAACTAAAAACAATACCCACGTAACAAAGAGATACTGGTCCACTGTTCAACCAATGAATCAACACTGGTTCAATATTCAGCCAATATGTTATACCAATACTGCCCAATCGACTTTGTTATTTGGGTAGTTAAGACAGGATAAGAGACAAGATCAAAAATGTCTAACAGTGTTGTTAATTCTGAAAATGTTTCTAAGTCAGTGTTTCCCAACCAGAGTGCCAAAAACGTCTCTTAACGAACCATAGTGCCAAAAAACGTCTCCTAACAAACCAGTGCCAAAAAACGTCTCCTAACGAACCAGTGCCAAAAAACGTCTCCTAACGAACCAGAGTGCCATAAACACGCTCACTAAACTTAAAAAATAATATTAATTCCACAAAAAAGATGGTAGGTTAAAAAAAAATATTCTATTTTCAAAACTCTATTAATTGAAAGAGTAACTCGATTTAGATAGAAATAAAAAAATAACCTAAAATAGTTCTTAGTAATTATTATTATTATTATTGACATAAAGGTAAAATAAAGTACTAAATATGAAAAGGGGCGGGACTAAACATCCAGTAAAAGTAGGGTTCATCGAGATGTTATACAGTCTATTTTACAACAACTATCGATGGGCATTCAATACCCGATTACTGGGTATGCCATTTATCCAATCGGCGAATCCGAGTTAACAAAACGGGCAAATGTTAGTTTTTAGTTAAAATGTTCAAGAACCCCATAAAAACATCCGGAACTCCCGATTACCCCATAAAGGGAGGACGAGTGGGCATGAACTCCCGAAGGATTCACCCAAAATCGAACTCGGGACCCATACGTTTCGAGTCCAGTTAATAATAATTATTAGATCGTGTGGCTATATAACTGAGTTTTTGACTCAATTCAACTTAAAAGAACTTCTTTTGACCTAACAAAGTTCTATAACTTCTTAAGACCTCCCCCCCCCCCATCCCCCCAAAAATCTTAAAGTACAACCAACTAAACAAATCTTGGAAGGTGTAATAACTAACAATTTTTGAGATTGTTCAACCTCCTTCGTAACGGCAAAGGTCACGAGACGGAGGGGTCCTATATACGGCTTTACGCGGGACTCGGACCATCTACGGGTAGCTAAATCATCCGAACGCGGGAGATGGTCACACCATACAACTATTGAGCAGACGCAATGTCGTTTAAAAGTTTAGAAAGATCAAAAATACTTACTATCGAACGACGCAAAGAGGTCAGGCATGTCATCCATACTGACCATACTTTTAAGCCCAAATTTTGGCCCCCTTAAACTGCTCCCTCTTGTGAGCTTGTTGGGCGCTGGAGAGTTCTCCGGGGATCGAGGACGAAGAGTTGGTATGAGTGTGTTCCCCTCCTTGGGCGGAAGGACGTCGAACGAAGTCTAAAGAAGTTCGTCTGACGAAGCGAAATAAAGCAATAGTAAAGTTTTCTCGCTTTAAAAGAAAGATTTCAGCGTGTATAAATAACTTAACGAGCATTTTATCATCATTAAATAAACGGGAAATAAGGGAAATGGCACCAGTGACTTCTGCAAAATCTTCAAAATTGCGAGCAAATAGCCGGAAACATCGTAGTCACCCGCATTTTGAAGCGTTTATATCATTATGATTGATTCAAACAAGAACTATGGCAAGACATTTCCTTGACGAAGACACCTTCGGATACTCGGAGATATGACGGTTAGATAAATGCATCAGGACTCAAACAAGGTCGTTAAATGTGCGTGCGACATTCCATCGCCAGACACCTTTAATTCAACGCTCTTAATCGCGTATCTTAATCATTAACATCAATCTCTACGCATGCCACTACTCTACCCAACAACAACAACGACAACAACAACAACAACAACGACAACAACAACAACGACAACAACAACGCTTGTTGATCGAGAGGAATCGAGAAGAGGAGTAATCGAAGTACTTCAAGGGGGTACGTTGAAACGAGAGAGAGAGAGAGAGAGAGAGAGAGAGAGAGAGAGAGAGTTACAAGGAGTTACAAGGAAAAGAAGTACCTCAAAAGGCCTTGCGGCCCATACCGAGGAGGTACCAATGGCAACGGGTGCCAGAGAGAGAGAGAGAGAGAGAGAGAGAGAGAGAGAGAGAGAGAGAGGCCACGGAACACCGATGCTTTGAAGCGACGATTCTTACCCCATAAAAAGGTCGCCGGGCGCTCGCTTCTCCTTATCGGAGTCTTGGGGGGCATTTTGCTGCCTGCGCCCCAAAGAGGAAGGGAAGAGGGAGGGGGTGGAGGAAGATAGGGAGGAGAAGGGGGGGCGGGGGGAATGGGAGGGGCACGCATCGGAGATGTCCCTCACCGACCCACTTCCGCCGGACGTCTCTGAAGGAGAGCGAGTGAACAGACCACTACCGAAGTCGGCCAAGTACTTTGGAGAGCTATCACGGGGGGTAAAATGGTCTTAGGGAAGGGGGAAAGGGGAAAAGGGAGGCAACTTTAGGGGTTTCGTAACTCCATTTTTGAGAGGAGGGGGAGAAACGAAGGGTCCCCCACAAAAACAAAAATAGAGATTGTTAAAGAAAAATGTGATAAATGGAAACCAATTTCATTTTATATAAAAGTGAATAAAAGAATTTATAATTAATTTTGAAATGTTGCGTGGTTGTGGAAGTGTTAAACAGTGAATTTGTAATGAAAAAAATAAACGAATAACGCGTAATGAAAAAAAATGAACGACTAATGAAAGAAATGAACGTGCAATGAAAGAAATGATCGTGTAATGAAAATGATCATGCGATGAAAAAAGTAACACGCTGTGGAAGAAATGAACGTGTAATCAAACAAACGAACGCGTAATACGTGACTTTGTAAAGTAATGAACGGGTAATGAAAGGAAGTAAACGCGTAAGGAAAGAAATGAGCGTGTAATCAAAGAAAATGAACGCGTAATGGGAGAAAGTTCATTAAATGACTATACACTCAGCCTATACAGTATGTCGTGAAGGAAGGAATCTTTTTGAAGTTTCTCTTCAACCCGAAAAGAGGCAAATTGGTCGAAGATAAAATTTATAAAATGCCTTTAAAGAAATACTAAAATGTATTAATTAATAACAACCTTAAAAATAAACAAAAAAAATCTATTAATCTATTATCTACTTAGTTTAATATTGCATATAAAGAATTAACTACTCGACAAGCTTAAATTTTGTTAAGTGAAAATTGCGAATTGTTACTCTGAAAAACGAACCACAAACGAGAGTGAAGTTGCGGAAAGGTGAAAGAAAGAATAGCACAATTCAATGCATGAACTGAACGGCGGGAAATATAAATTAGTCTAATTGTAAATGATAAATAATGCTATAAAGGTGCACAATATAGATAATAAAGCATTGTTCATAGACTCATTTATACATTCCCAAACGTTCGTATAGGGAACAGCACTGTTATAAGGAGATAAAATGCTTTAGCGAAGAAGAAGAAGAAGAAGTTGGAAGAAGTAGTTGAGAGAAGAAGACGAAATATTTGGAAGAACTGGAAGTAGTAGTAGTAGTTGAAAGAAGAAGTGGAAGAAGAAGCGTTATTTACAGGGTAACCATAATGCTTTTCATTATCTCGTATAATATCTAATTGGAATAAAAAAAATTCTAATTGAGAAACTGTTTTAACGACTTAATTCAATCGAATGAATGTCTATTTCTTTCTAATTTAAAACTATTACACTGAACGATTTCTGTATAATTTTTACCATTATACAGGGTGTCCCATAAGTCCGGTGTCGAAGGAAAATGTATTTTAAATTAACTTTACAAAAGTAATATATTAGAACTAAAACAAATGCGCAAATTGATATCTCGTTTTGGGACCTTTTTTTCGTTGCGGGTAGAATAACACGGGTGATAATAATAATATGGAAATGAGTTACTACACTCGCGAGAAAAAAGCCTCTGGAGGCCTTTTCCTCACGAGCGTAACTCATTTTCATATCAGCCATTGCGCGTTATTCTACCCGCAACAAAAAAAACAAGGTCCCAAAACGAGACCTAAATTTGAGCATTTGTTTTAGTTCTAAAGTATTACTTTTGTAAAGTTAATTTTAAATAAATTTTCCTCCGATACCGAATTTATGGGTCACCCTGTATATACCCAATTTAAGGGATAACTTAAAAAAAAATAAAGTAATGTAATACGTAATAAATATAAAGTATCGTCATTGAAGTTGCGCGTAGAAGCGATCAATGGAAAACGAACCTCGTCAACATATTCGACACATTCGACATATTGAAGACATTACTAAACATTCCTTGTCTGTTGGCGTCGGTAATGTCCCCCGCCACTGGTCCCGGATGAGCGCCTCCCGCCGTACCCATCCAGCTACCGCCAGCGGGCGCTGATGAAGGAATACCCTGTTGGTGGCTGTGTCCCACGCTCTCCTTGGCATCCGCACTAAAGCTCTCCATCCACGAAAGGGGATACGAGATCCTCTTGAGCACCTGTGGAGATAATCGCGTTGTGAACAATCCGAGAGACGAGTGAATTTCTATATAATTTACTTTCTCTTCAGCTTTACCTATGGCTATCCAACGTATAGGATATAAACGGGGTCTTCATTTTGGGACAACGTTAAAAATTGTGACATCACCAGCTTCACCTCCGTGTGAAGAGAGACCAACGCACGAAACAACATAAGGTAAGGTTATGAGGAATCTCCTAATGTTACTGAGAGAGTACTGAGTATATATATGTATATATATATATATATATACCTTTGGTGTTAACCTTTGGTTAGCTTCCGCCCGAATTGTTCATTCTGACGAAGATCAAGCTTTTCACTCCACCTTAGACCTACAGTTTTAACGTGGAATCCGAATCACGCCCCATCAGCAGCCCAGCGTCTTAACCACTAGGCCACTTAGGGTACCCATTTATGTACCAACCACTTTTTTCTTTATTGTGTGGAAGAATGAACAGCTGGGTTTGCTGCGCGCCGGCTGCCGTCGGGTCTCGAACCCGGGGCCGATGGATTCGTAGTCAGCGACGCTAACCACTACACCACCGAGGTATATATATATATATATATAATATATATATATATATATATATATATATATATATATATATATATATATATATATATATATATATTCTGTTATCTGATCAATATGGAATTAAAGTTAACAATCAGAGGGACTAAAACTCATCCGAAAGAGTCAGTAGGAATATTTGAAGGTTTAAATATAAATTCAAAGAAAGTAGATTGGGAATTTGTACAGGAAGATTTAAAGCAAATAAATTGGGAATTGCTACTTCACGAGAAGACTCCAGAAGAAATACAATGAATACACAAATGACCCAGAAAAAATTAGCGAACTGCTTAAGGAACAATTTCACGCTATGTTTTGTCCCCATAAGTCCGAGAATGGAGTAGAAAATCCAGATTAATTTTTTCACTGATATAAATCAGCCAAGAACAAGTTCTGGCACGAACTTATTAACGGACTTACAGTTCTCGGGAGATGTAATTAAGGCTCTATCACAGATGCGAGAAAATTCGGCACCAGGGCCAGACACATGGAGTAACACGTTTCTAAAGAAATAGAAAGTGAGTATTGCCAAGCCGCTACACTTACTATAGAGAAAATCACTCGACACGGGACAAATGCCACTTCCATTAAAGAACACGAACATTGTCCCTTTATTTAAAGGAGGTAACTGAGCAATGCCCAAGAATTATCGACCATCAGCTCTCGCCTCCCAC
The DNA here is from genome assembly GCA_023014485.1 of Bathynomus jamesi. Taxonomy (NCBI): domain Eukaryota; kingdom Metazoa; phylum Arthropoda; class Malacostraca; order Isopoda; family Cirolanidae; genus Bathynomus; species Bathynomus jamesi. The sequence continues at coordinate 2,586,998 of JAJOZX010000006.1, read as the reverse complement.
CTTATAAAGTGATTTGAACGTATAATAATAATAATCAGAGGCAAAACTACTTACTACCTACGAGAAAAGAATTTACAATCCAAACCAACATGGATTCAGGGCCACCAGGAGAAAATATTGGAAACATTGTGTCGAGGACAAAACATAGATGTAATATATACTGACTACGCTAAAGCCTTCGATAAATGTACTATTTATTCGATAAAAAATTATAGCACACAAATTTAATAGTACAGGAATTACGGGAAAGGTGGGAAGATGGATATTTAATTTTCTGACTCAAAGAACACAAAGAGCGGTAGTAAATGAAGTTAAATCTGAAGTCTCAGAAGTCATAAGCTCTGTCTCACAAGGTACAATATTAGCTCCCTCGCTCTTCATAATAATGATTGCAGACACTGATACAAATATTAATGACAGTACTGTATCATGTTTCGTGGATGAGACAAAGCTATGCGAGGAAATATCGAACGAAGTTGACATAAAAGAATTATAAAGTGACACTGAAATATTATTCAAGTGGGCAGAAAACAACAATATGAAGTTCAACGAAGAAAAATCCCAGCATCTAAGATATGGTAATAACAAGGTGCTACAGAATAAAGGGTAAAAAACTCTAAGTCAAACGGATAACACCAAACCCACGAGTCAGGGACCTCGAAGTAATAACGTCGTCGGATGCAGAATTCAGAGATCACTATAACATCAAAATTACAACAGCTAGTAAAATAATGGGAATTATCTGGAGTAGTTTCCATAGCAGAAAAACAAACATCATGTTAAAATTATGGAAGAGTCTAGTCCTACGATAATTGAGTATTGCTCAGTATTCACAAGCCCATACAGAAAACGAGACATTGCAAACACAGAAGCCATACAAAGGACTTTTATGTCAAAGACAGAGGAAACGAAAGGTGAAGACTACTGGTCTCGACTACAATCCCTGAAACTCTACTCTCTGGGAAGAAGATGCGAGCGGTACACAATAATATACACATGGAAAATAATCGAGGGTTTTGTCCCTAACTTTAGAAACGAAATAGAAACACACTGGAATGAGAGAAGAGATTTTGTACTGTCCCAGCTGCGGTGGGACAGGGGGCCATGAAAACGAGGATGGTGGGAAATACACTCAGAATACGAGGTCCAAAGCTTTTTAATGTTCTGCAAAAAGAAGTGAGGAACCTCCACCACACCAACCTGAATAATTTCAAGAACCAGCTGTACCGGTTCCTATGCGAAGTCCCTGACCGGTCATGCGTGGTTGGCTACGAGGGCAGGAGGAGATCGGAAAGCAATTCCCTCCACCAAATCCCGCAAATGAGGCGGGATGCTGCAGAGGGGTCGACCTAGGTCGATCCTGAATCGTCGTTCAAACCCTCATAAAGTAAGTAAGTATATATATATATATATATATATATATATATATATATAATATATATATATATATATATTTTATATATATATATATATATATATATTTATATATATATATATATATATATATATTTTATATATATATATATATATATATATTTTATATATATATATATATATATATATTTTATATATATATATATATATATATTTTATATATATATATATATATAATATTTTATATATATATATATATATATATATTTTATATATATATATATATATATATATTTTATATATATATATATATATATATTTTATATATATATATATATATATATTTATATATATATATATATATATATATATTTTATATATATATATATATATATATATATATATATATATATATATATCAACTATGCAGGTCTACGGTAGAACATAAATGGTGCATATGTTAACTTACAGAGTGAACTGTGACCTATATGCGTGTTTTTTCGTTTATTCCTATATAAGTAGGTAAAAGTCCTTTAGGCAGATAAAACAAAAGGTTACTTCAAACTAAAAACACAAAGTTGCTTCAGTAACTAATTAATTTCAGTGACTCTCATTGACAAAAACAGTTACAAATAACTATAATATATTTATATACAGTGAACAACTGTAAGTGTTTTTCATCAGTGTGAACAAAGATACGAAAATACTGTGGGTAAATAATAACCTCTCAAAATTTCTCTCGCCTTCCTCAGTCTCCTATTACGTAGTATACAGTGACGAATGCACTGTAAATCATACTGTAAATTCGTAACTCGTCTCAGAGTGTTATGAAGACCAATTTACTAAACCATTAAATAACAAACGCATATTTGAAACATAAAGGCCTTAACTCTTTCTAAAATACACTTACGGTGAAGTTACAGTAAAGATCCGAACACGATAAATATAGTAAATGCGCCTGTAAAAATATGTAATCCAGTCTTTAAAAAAATTGTACATTTATCTTAAACTGTAAAAAGATAGTAAACTGGTCTTCCTACGAAGATATCATAAAGTGATTCAAAGTATGTGACAATCGTGACATCAAATGCGAGTTTCCGATAACGTTTCGTCTGGAGCCTCACCTCGGATTTGGCCTTAACTACCCCATATTTCCTTCGTCGAGGCGACACACCCCAGAGAGGTTTCCGTTTTCCATCCGTTTCGACCCTTATTCAACCACTTGAATATAGGTAAGAGTAAATCAACAGGTATTTCATTCAACAGGTTATGAATGAACATAGCAATGAGTAGGTCAACAGAGAATCTCGCTTCAGTTACTGTATGTATAGTACGTATATATTGGGAAATTCCGCTAACAACGCTTTAAACAGTATCTCTGTCATCGAAAAACGTGCAATGGGGTTATTATTTGATGCTCATTTCCACGATCATTCTAGTGCATTATTTAAAGAACTAAAAATACTAAAGTTCAAAGATCTGTAATCAAAGTGGCACGTTTTATTTTCATTTTAAGAGTGTAAGAACAAAATCATTAACTTACAATGGATAAATAGATATTTCGTAACTAATCAAGAAATCCACTCATATTGGACTAGAAATAGATTAAAACGTGTTATTCCTCAATTTGGATCGTCTTCATCTCAAAAATTACCCATTTTCATTGTACTGAAAACTATGGAATGATTTAAATGCTGATATAAAAAAATATTGTGAATGTAAATTCGTTTGAAACCACGTTGAAATCGCGATTAATAATGGAATACTAATAGAAATCTAGGATTAAATGTATATAACTCTATTACTTATTCGTTTCTCGTGTCTAATCTAGGATTAAATGTACGTTACTCGTTATTATTCATCTCTTATGTTTAATATTGATTTCTTTGATTTCTTCGTTATCGTACCTTCAATAATGACTTTGTATTTGTTTCATGTCTATAATAATAACTTAAGATTAATATATATGTCATTAATAATTCTTATTAACGATTTATATATTATTTATTAATTAATTAATTAATTAATTAATTAAGAGTAATAATAATAATAATAATAATAATAACTGTTTTATATTTTTAATTAAGAGCCAAGTATAGCCTAAAGCTTAAGGGCCAAATTAAACAGAGTCCAATTTCACAATGTCAAAATTATCGTAACAAAAATTGTAAAACTGTATTTATTTTATCAATAAAGTTTATTCAATTCAATACAATATATATTCTTCCGGAATAGTAAATGAATCATGTCTGAAAAGGTTTTCACTTTCACAGAACGATATTTTGTGGGGTTGTTTAATCTACATAACGGCAAAGGTCACGTGACGGAGGAGACCGCCATCTTGACGTGGGATCAGAATCTCTGGATACGAAGGACGGTCACCCATCCAATTACTGAGCAGACTGAACTTCGTTTAACCTCACTGATCTACGAGAAGCAGCGTTGCGGCATGACCGAGATGGATTAGAGATTTATGAATTATCCAACCAGGGACCGTGTTCCACTTCTTCCAAAGGCTGACTAATCAAAACTTAAATTTTTTGTAAATCAATATGAGAAGGGTCTCAAAGGCAGTTTTTAAAAATAGCAGATGTACATTTTCAGAAAAAAAGTTTGGAAATATAATTAAAAAAAAAAAAAAACTGGTAATATATGTACAGGGTGGGCCGTAAGTTTCCATACATAGGAAAATTTAAACGTTTGTTTTTATGTTTCAGATACCCTAAGAATATGCGTTTGTAAGATCTTGTTTACTGATGAAGCAAATTTTTACGTCAATGGAGAGGTTAATCGGCAAAACATACGTTATTGGAGTAATGCTAACCCTAACTGGCTGAGTCCGACGAAGATGCAAGGTGCCGGTAAAGTGATGGTGTGGGCCGGGATATGGGGTGACAGAATTATTGGACCAATTTTTTTTGTCAGTGGAAATCTTAATGCCGAAAGGTATCTTAACATGTTGCAAGAAGAGATTTTCCCATCCCTGCTAAACGAGGAAGGTAACTTCCCAGTTTACTTCCAGCAAGATGGAGCTCCACCTCATTATGGTCTTCACGTGCGTCGGTATTTGGATCAGCAGCAGCAGTTTCCGGATGCTTGGATTGGTCGGCGTGGTCCTGTGGAGTGGCCTCCCAGATCCCCAGATCTCACCCCCCTTGATTTCTATCTTTGGGGGCACTTGAAGGCCATGGTGTATCAGGAAAAGATACGAGACATAAATCATCTAAAGGAACGTATCACCAACGCCATTACAAGCATAACGTCAACTGTGCTAATGCGTGTTCATCAACAGTGGGGAACACGTATTGAAATGTGTTTTCAAAACAATGGCAACCATGTAGAGCATATTATATAAATAAAAATGGTTGTCCATAAAAAAATGTTTATTTTTCCTATGTATGGAAACTTACGGCCCACCCTGTATATATATATACAGGGTGTCCCAGAATTAACTATCTATTTCAATGAAATCGGACAAATTTTTTAAAAACACACTTTTATTTATGTTTATCATGTTTAATATGTGTTAAAAATGTATAAATTTCTAAATTTTTTTCATAATTTTATTTTCATAATTTTTTCATTATCTGGTCCAATGAAAGACCGTCTGAAGTCATAGAATGGCAAAGAGACTCTCCAAAAGTTAACGTGTGGCTTGGAATGACCAAATCCAAAATTTATGGCCCATTCTTCTTTGCGAGAGCAACTGTAACAGGTACCGTCTACCTTGACATGCTTCAGCAGTTTCTCGAACCACAGCTTCTTGATGATGGCATTCTTGATAATGTTGTGTTTCAACAAGATGGAGCACCATAAATTTTGGATTTGGTCATTCCAAGCCACACGTTAACTTTTGGAGAGTCTCTTTGCCATTCTATGACTTCAGACGGTCTTTCATTGGACCAGCTAATGAAAAAATTATGAAAATAAAATTATGAAAAAAATTTAGAAATTTATACATTTTTTACACATATTAAACATGATAAACATAAATAAAAGTGTGTTTTTAAAAATTTGTCCGATTTCATTGAAATAGATAGTTAATTCTGGGACACCCTGTATATTTTTTTTAAATATTTTATCGTGTTCTATTGTGTCTGACTAAGGCTTACATACCAATCTCAAACTAAATATATCTGCGCTGTCTAATTCTCCCCTAATTCTACTGCCTATCCAAAATTCTTTGACTACCTCGGTACCTCCCTTCCAAAGTGGAATACATTCTATCCCACTCTCCTTACTAAAATCTCCATTTTAGGAGATTTCAAGGTTCACCACCACTTTTGGCTTTCCTCCCATTTCACTAACATCCCTGATGAACTAGCTTACAACTTTTCTATCCTGAATGACCTAGAGCAGATTGCGCAGCACCCTACTCGTATCCCCGATCGCCTTGGAGAAAAGCCCAACATTCTGGATTCATTTCTAACCATTCATCCTTCTTCTTACTCTGTCGAACTTTTTCTCCGTTCGACTCCTCAAACATAATCTTATATCTGTTTTCTGTCCTATCGCTCCAAAAGGAGCCTTTGGCACTCTGGCGCCGCTGATTGGAAGGCCCTTCGGCAGTACTTCACTGATTCCTCATGGAATGATCACTGTAAGGGACTTCAGATTGTGCCCAGCGAATCACGGAGGTGATTCTCTTGGGCATGGAGGCGTACATTCCATATTCTATTCCTACTACTAATGAAAAAACCTTGGTTTAAGTTCACTTGTTCTGACGCTATCCGCAACAGAGACGAGGCTTTCAGACGGTACCGTCACCATCCAACAACGGACTCTCACTCAGATTATATGTCTACCTGTAATCGTGCAAAATCTGTTCTTCGACTCACCAAAAATTCCTTCATCCGACAAAAATGTGAAAACCTATCCAATTCTATTTCTTCTCGCTCTTTCTGGCATCTAGCTAAGAACCTCTTCAACGACTTTACTTCCTCTTCTTTCCCTCCTCTTTTCCATTCTACGGATCAGTTGCCGTCTCTTCTCCTGACAAAGCTGAACGCTTCGCTCAAACTTTCGCCTCCAACTCAACTCTGCACGATTCCGTTGCTGTTCCTCCATCTCTTCCTCTCTCCGACTTAATTATGTCTGAATTTATAATCTCTTCCAAAGATGTTCTTTCTGCCCTATCTGGGCTCAACCCACGCAACTCTACGTGACCGGTTGAAATCAAAGGCTTTTCGTCTCATCAATTCTTCCCCACTCATTGTCTTTAATCATTGTCTTCGCCGTAATGTTGCCTCACTCTCTCTTCACTATCGCTATTATAGCGGACATTGCTCTTCTGAACTCTCTAACTGCATCCCTCCTTCTTTAAGGAGAGCACGCAGTACCACACTTTCGACACATTTTCATTCCTTTTCCGTCCAACTCTCTAACGTAAGAGTTAATCGATATTTTCAATCTTTCATCTACTCAACCGGTCAACTCTGAAATAATCTTCTTCAATCCACCTTTCCTCCTGTCTATGACGTCCAATCTTTCAAACGTACAGTGTCTAGATATCTCGAAAACCCTGGACCTTGATTTTGACTCTCTTCTTCTTCTTCTATGGTGGGGGCGTTTTTGCTGGCTTTTGCCCTTGGCCCCTACTTCCTGCATAAAAAAAAAAAATTTAAATCAACACTCAACCATTAATAATTATTTTTTTAGAAAGTTCAAGTTTGTAGGCGAACCTTTTTCCGAAACTGTACCTACTCCCTTCCTATTCCTAAGTTCGATATCACTCCAAAAGGTCTAAGAATGAAAAGAAGCAAAACAAAAGTATCAAGAGCCTCAAAAGAGGAGTTAAAAAAGAATTCAAATGAGATTAAAAAGTTAAAAATGAGTTAGAATGAGTTTTAAGTTAGCTAAAATGAGTTAAAACTAAATTACAAAAATGAGTATAGACCGAGTTAAAAACGAATTTTAAAATGAGTTAAGAGTTAAAAGTTAAAATGAGTTAAAACGGATTAAAAAAAACTAAGTTCCATATCCAAAAGAAGTTGGACAAACTCACCTTCTGTTTCCTGGACTCCTGAGAAGGCATCTCAATACCGTCATCCTCTGGAAGCGGTGGCATGTCGCTCTCCGAGGAGGTACCGAAGGTGACGGAAGTCGTTCTCTTCTTGTCGTTGGTGATCTGCGGCGAAACCGGCGGCAGAGAGGAGGACACCGTCAGGGGCGTCTTTTGAGCAACATCCTCGCGGCGGGGTTTCGTATCACACTGGCTTTGAGCAGGCGTAGCCGAAGGGGCGGTGTCCCCGGAAGGATGGGTGACTTCCTCTTCCGGTTTAGCCCGCTCTTTCGGGGGTGAAGGAGGGGGCGCTCCGGCTTCCGGTTTAGGTCCCTCCACGATGGGGGCAAGGTCTCCCTGAGCGAAGGCGGGGGCTGGGGCTTCTCCCCCGCCGGTGGGTGAGACGTCTGAGCTGATAGGCGTGAGAAGTTCGTGCTCGAACGCCTTAGGGAAGGCCGAGGTCTCTCTGGTGTCGCCACCGCAGGAACAGGACGAGTCGTTATCGTTGTCGTTCGACGCGAGTTCGGGGAAAGCGCCATCCTTGCTCGGGGACTCTTCGCTAACCCCCATCCCCCCAACATCACCCACCCCGAGGAGGCGGTCCGAGCCGGCATCCATTCGCTCATCCGATGACGTCTCCCGGATCTCGGACGGACCATAATAAATCTCCGGTTTGGGAATATCCGGTCTGAAAGGACAAACCAATTTAGTCACACGTTAACGCAATAAGAGGAAAACGTGAAAAAAACGTAATTTAAAAATGGAAATGAATTACGAAGAATTTATCATTCAAGGTAAAAAAAAAAAAAAAAAAGTTTCAAAATCTCACCTTGGCAACCCTGTGTCCTTGACCTTCATGTGAGCAATATCGTAATAAAGAGCAGCGTTCACTACATAGTCCATGGGAGCGATGACCCCGTAACTTTCCGAACCCCTCTCGATTACGAGAGGGTCCGAAACGTTGGGGTCGAACATCACTGCATTGGGAGTCACCAAGAGTACGCCCGCCACTACTCCCTGCGGGAGTAGAATAGTGACATTCGTCGTCCTACAACGACCTTCAGTCGCGTAAACAACCATCTCCTCATTATAGGAGTACTTCATTGGAAGTCGGGTTACATCATGGCCACGTCGAAACATCGCTGGATGTTAGATCAGAGAGTTAAGCGACGTTGGGTCTGTTCAGTAATTGGATGGGTGACCGTCCTCCTCCGCGTGCAGATGATGTAGCGACCCGTGGATGGTTCGAATCTCAGTCATGTGACCTTTTTAGCCGTTACGAAAGAGGTTAAACAATCCCAAACATTATTCGTATTCTGTTTAAGCGATTATTACCGGTTTTGGTTCCCGCTAATACTAATAATGTTTTGGAGGTTCTTTAACTCCCTTCGTAACGACAGAAGTCACGTGACCGAGGGGACCTACATACAGATTTACGTGAGATCCGTACCATCTACGAGTCGTTACATCATCTGAACGCTGAGCAAGGTCACCCATTCAACTACTCAATAGATGGAACGTCGATTAACCTCGCTGATCTAACGGGAAGCGGTGTTGAAACGTGGCCATGACGTACGTAGCCGTGACTTCGTACAGCAAGGATAATTTTGCGCGCGGTCATGATTATTTTTCTTTTTTTATACTGTATATCATCGTAACTTCACTAGTGAAACTGCAGAAACAAAACAAAAGCCAAATTCGGAAGAGGCTTCAGTATCTTTAAGATGTAATAAGATGTAACAACAAAGATGTAATAAGATGTAATAAAGTGACATGCTTTTTCACTTATTTTAAAATTGTCTGAGGTCACCCGCTTGCTCGGAGCCACTTCATTGTACGGGACCAATGAGAATCGTGGGGCGAAGCTAATGTGTTCTGTTACGTGGAACTAACTGTCTTACATACATACATACATACATACATACATACCAGTGGCGTGCGGTGGGTACGTCTACAGGGTAAGCGGTATTGCGTGCGAGCACACGCACTATATGCACAATTTGTACATATATAATTATAGTAATTATAGTAGCTAATGATAAACTTCATAACTGGCTATTGGGTATGTATCGAAGACTATTCTGAAAAATACGGCACAGTCTTTAATATTTTTAATAAGATTTTTATTAGGGTTGGCGCGCTTACCTAGCTTACCCTGAATGCACGCCACTGATACATACAATTTTGGATAAAAGTTCGCCTAGAAACATTAAAAAAACCATAAAAACTTAGTAATTGGTAATATTGTGCGTTCTCTCGGAAATTTTGTTCTTTTCAGTAACGGTAATAAAATTTAAAAAACAAAACGTAGTCATTACCAATTAATAATTTTTTATGCGTTTTAGAAATTTTATATTTGTAGGCCATCTTTTCTCCGAAACTACATAATCTAAAAAAAAAAAACCTTCCTATTTTCTTTTGAATGGGTACGGCACCACACACAAATTTGAAAACGGTTAAATCAATTACACGCACAAAAACACAAAAGGATCACCATGCACCAGGAACGAGTGCTACCCCAATCTCAGGGATCCAGTGATACCTTTCATAACGAAGTTTGGGGTATAACTCTAGTAGTTAATTATAATATTAATCTATTAATTAATAATTATTATTTAATACTAATTTAATTAATAATTAATTTAATGAAACAACATCTTCAAAACTTACCTGACCGTCGGTGATGTGCCGAACTTGAATTTTGAGGAACTTTTCCAAGCATTCTTTATCTAAGGCTCTGTCTACGTCCACTGAGTTTGCGGGAGTACGAGGAAAACCCCCGGTTGATGGGGATTTTTGAGGGAGTAGTTCCGTGAGTTGGGGAGCTGAATGGGTATCTAAAAGAAATAAATTATATGTACTGTATAAATGAGTGTATATACGATATATAATTAATCACTCTTATTCACGCGTGATATTCTATTCATGGGACCCTCGTGTTACGCGAGACATTTGAATAAAATGTTGCCATTGGTTCGAGTGCAGGGGGATTAGTATGGAAAACACCTCTGGAAGCGAAAGCGTTATGTATTCCCTCGGGTGATGAAGTATGCTCTAGGTCTAGGTTGCGCTAACTTTTATCTTGTCATAGGGCAGTGATCAGCAATGTTGGGATAGTTACGAAAAAACAACTTTGTTACTTACCTAGTTATCGGTCCCCCCTAAAAAACTTCGTTACTTAGTTTTTTCAAAAACATAATTACTAGTTAATAACTAAGTGTAAAGCTCTGTTAAAACTCAGTTATACAAAAAACTTAGTGAAACAGCAAAAGTAAAGCAGTGCAAAAATCGCAGCTACATAACTGTGCTATTCAATATTGAAAGTTAAGAGAACGTTTTTGTTTATTTATCGTGCGTTGCTAAGACGCCATCAGCAAATTACGTAAATAAAGGAGATTTTCAAAATTTTTGACTGCCTAAACCAGACAGTTTGACCTCCCCAATCACTTACGTAAGTTGTGGATGTCCAATAAACACCACCAGATACAAATAACTATTAGATTAAAGGTAAAAGAAATTAGAGACGACACAAAACAAAGTCCGAAATACCATTAATGGTATTTCATAATGTATTTCAATTCAAGCAACCAACCACCCACTAATGTCTATCGTAAACAAAAATATATTTCAACGTCACGCGTCTGAAGTCTTTCAGTACACGCAACGCTCATGCCATTTTATTAATTAGTACAAAACTTAGTTAAAAACTCAGTTATAAGAAAAACATAGTTAACTAGTAACTATAACAGAGTTTTTTTTAACTTAGTTATGAAACTTTGTTTTTGTAATTTTCTCAACACTGGTGGTCAGTGCCCTTGCGCGCCTTCTACTCAAGAGGTATTGGCTTCGAATCCTGGTGGTGGTAATTTTGCTCGCGCGCGCGCGCGCACACACACACACACACACACACACACACACACACACACACACACACACACACGCGCGCGCGCGCGCACACACACACACACACACAGATGTGCGCATTTCCGCATAAGCGAGATGGCGACTATTTTTTTAAACCCATATACCTAAAAAAAAATAATTAACTTAACCTTAGTGTCATCGAACAGAGAGGGGCGTGATAAGTGTTTCGGGCGCGAGTGAGGGCTTGAACGGTGGTTTCTGTTAAGTCATTAAATAGTGAGGTACTCGCTAACCTAGCCCAACCAAACCTTAACTAACCTAACCTAACCTACAGATCTACGGAAGCTAAGGCTAACAAAGACCCTAAGATCCACTCTACAGTAAGGTTAGTCCGAGAGAAAGAAGAGAGTAAGGGGTTAAAAGAAGAGAATAAGGGGTTAAGTAGCATAACCTATCATTCGTGGGTTAACATTCATTCAGAAAAAGAGAGAGAAAGACTCATCATCATCCGCCGGCCACTGCATAAATCTTCTATTACACGCGTAAATATATATTAATTACGAAAACAATAAGTGACTTATAATTATCTAAGCACTAACCAATTACATATATGAGTAAATGAATTTTCTATTCTACATTTCACTCCTTCATTACAATTACTGCCGCAATTCTTTCCAAAAAAGACACACAAAAGTCTTCAACGATAAAATATGTACCAACTTCAGTCAAGCTAATAATTATAAGGAGAAACTTCCGTAGTGTATTGCTTTTTAATAAAGATAAGATAATAATGTCTAATTGCATTTATCAATGATTCGTTATCATTTATTTTTTGTCGTGAGATTGAAGTTAATTATATAATAATTGGATTATTTACAATATATAGCTTTCATTTCTTAGAATATTTTTTCGCTCAGAATAAAAACAGAAGAATGGAATTTGTTTATAAATAAAATTTTTGGCAAATTCGAAATTACCCGTTAAGAGTAAGTACCCTATAATTGATTTTATGATACTATTTTACTTATTTTTATGACTGAGTAGTGAGTAGTTATCTATTTATCTATTCGACTTTCTCTCTCTCTCATATATATATATATATATATATATATAATCGACACAATTGTTCGCAATTTCTGAGGCAGCACCCCCATAACTGAAAGTCACGAGCCGCCACTGCAGTCTTGTATACTGTTTATGTATGTTTGTAGGTTATTTGTAGCGGTGTTGATGTTATTGTGGGTGGATGTTAGAGTGATGTCATCTGCATATGATGATAAGGTAAGCTTGTTATCTATGGGTGTTGGAATGTCATGCATGCATAAGTTGAAGAGTGTTGGTGAGAGAACAGAGCCTTGAGGGACCCCGTTCGGAAAAAGCTTTTTTTTGATGACTTGCCATTAAATGTGACATGCGAGTATCTTCCTGAGAGATAGTTGCTCAGCCACCTTTTGGTGTTATTGTGCATGTTTGTGTTGAGTATTTTGTTTATAAGAGGGAAGCGTGGGATAGCATCAAATTCTTTACTAATGTCTATTGTTGCTAATAGTGTACGTTGAGCTGGTCGTCTGGAGTTGATGCCATCCATGATGTGCTGCGTGAGGTTAGTGAGTAATGTCGTGGTTGAGTGGTGAGGTCTGAATCCATGTTGAGTAGGCGATAGTGATATGTGTGGGTTGGTGATTTGTAATATTAGTCTTTGTTACTTTGGAAGGTGTGCATAGTAAAGTAATGGGTCTATAGGAAGCTGGTTCCGTTGGATTTTTGTTTGGGTTGAGTAGTGTAATAATTTTACCTCGTTTCCATATGTCAGGAATAATACAGTGTTTGTATGACTATGTGATGATGTTTGTGAGAGCTAGCATTCCCTGTGGACTAGTATTCCCTGTGGTGTTCCTTAGGGCTCTGTCCTGTCAGAGGCGTCATTTCATATTGGCTTGGGGGGCGAAGAAGACAGTGAGAGGCCCCTCACATGTCAAAATTTATTAAGCGCTACTCACAATGTACTTTATAATCAAATTAATATAAACAAGAATGATTAAATGGTATCAGCTAGACTGGCTATCAAATTATTAGGTTAAGCAATAAATCATGAAATTTATATAGGCCCTACCTAATGTAGTAGAGGATATCTTCTAAACTTCATTTTGCAAAATCATCAACCAAAACACTTCCCTCCACAACTGCCAGAGGTCTACGAACCAAATCGTTTTCTATTACGTTACACGAGATATGATTTTCCTTCACGACGGAGGCAGTTTAAATGTCAACCGTCTCTGCCCCAACCTCCTTGTCGGGTCCCTGTCCCTACCCTCTCGCTTGGAAGCTGGTGGACTGACATCAGCCCATCACAAGCTTCGATGCTCCTGCGCTCATTTGATTTTTGTTTACTGTGACGTCGGACGTTACTCACAGAGTTTTCAATTTTTTTTATGTCATAATTCATTGTCATTATTTTATTCAAATTATTCTAAAAAGTTTTTAAACTGTAAGCAGTTCATTATATTGATAGTCCACAAAATATTGGGTGCCTTTTTTTTAAGAAACTATCATTTGGAAGGCCTTGGAGGCCCCCCTCGTGAGCTTGGGGGGGGGGACGACCGCCCCTCACGGCCCCCTCCTCAAATGACCCCTCTGTGTCCTGTCACCCACTCTTTTCCTTTTATTTATCAATCTATTAAACCGCACTTCCCGTCCGATTCACTCCTATGCCAATGATTCCACTCACTCTTCACTTCTCCACTCCGCTTCACGAAGCGTCCTTCTCAACAGTCACTTCATGATTCGCGTGAGACGGCTATGATGCACCCGACCTCTGATCTTTCTACTATATCTGATTGGGGCAGAGAAAACCCCCGTGGCTTTCAATGCCTCAAAAACTCAGTTTCTTCTTCCGTCTACTCGTCACAATCATCCACACGAGTATCCCCTTATCTTCAGCAATACACAACTCAATCCTTCCTCTTCTTTTAACATTGTTGGCGTTTCCTTTTCTCATGATCTTTCATGGAAAGATCGCGTATACTCTCTTTCTGAAACAGCTTCTAAGAGGTTAGGCGTGTTGTACCGGCTACGCAGTTTCTTCACTCCCACTCAGCTGCTGTCTCTGTAGAGGTTAGGTTTGGTGATGTATGGAGTCCGCTTCTCGTATGTGGGGTGGCTCAACCCACGCAGCTCTACTTGACCGAGTGGAATCAAAGGTTTTTCGTTTCATCAATTCTCAGCCTCTTACTCACTGTCTTCAATCCCTTTCTTCGCCGCAATGTTGCCTAACTTTCTGAACTCTCTAACTGCATGCCACCTCCTTTAAGGAGAGCGTGTAGTGCCAGACTTTCGACATACTTTCATTCTTTTCCTGTCGAACTCTCTAACGCAAAGGTTAATCGGTATTTTCAATCTTTCATCTACTCAACCGGTCAACTTTGGAGCAATCTTCTTCAATCCATCTTTCCCCCTGTCTATGACCTTCAATCTTTAAAACGCAGAGTGTCCACGCATCTCCAAAACTTTGGACCTTGATTTTGGCTCTTCTTCTTCTATGGGGAGGGGGAGGGGGAGGGGGTTTTGTGGTCATTAACCTTTGGCCCCTCTTTCCTGTATAAAACAAATGTATAAATCCCAAATGCCGTAAATCGTCTTCCTGACGCAGTTAACACTTATACCTTTAAGAGACTCGGTGTCTTTCTTCGGCAGTTCTCCCAAGTTCTCCTTAGCTCCCCCTTTGTCGGGGACTGTAAGGATCTGGCCCGGGAAGAGGAAACGCGTCGACAGTCTGTTCATCTTCGTCAGTTCCGAGGGCGTCGTGTCGAAACGAGCAGCGATGCTCATCAGAGTGTCGTTCGCTTGCACCTGACAAAGGAGAAGACGGATTAACACCTTCAGGACATAATTAATAATGATTATTAATATATTTAATAAATATTTAATTGGCACGTAATTATTATAATGAGAAAATAAAAATTATAAGTAATGTAAAAAAATAATAAATACCATGATCATAATTAATAATTATGTTTGGACGTTGTTTTACTCCGTCACGGCAAAGGTCACGTGACAGAGGGAACCTAGTCTAAGGCATGGTTCTGATTAATCAGTTAATCATTGTTTCGAATTTAATCATTAATTAATCAAAAACTTTTTTAGAAAATTATGGGAATTGATTAATTTTCCTCGTAATTTCAGCATCATTTTACCTTAAATTTTGTAATGTATCATTTGAATTTGGCACTTTTTTGCGTGTACGGGCTCCAATAAACCTTAGCCCCCCCCGCCCATGGCCTAAACCATTAGAGGTACAGTAAAACTAAACATACCTTACAAAAGAGAATTTAATCCTGCATTTAATGAGAAACAATTAAAACTTGGTGTTCCCGCCATTGGCTTCCAAGACAGCCTGAATTCGCTTTGGGTAGCTTGCCAAAAGTGACGTGAATAGATCTTGATCGTTACGCAAATTTGCTAAAACAGTTTCAATGTGTTGCGTCATTGTATACTTCGAAAATCGATTTGCTGCAGGTTCTTGAAACGAGACATTCAACCTTGTCCTTTATAACTGATCCAATGTGTTCACAGACGTTCAGGTCAGGAGAATTTCCTTGCCATTCTTCATTTCCAAAGAAATCGATCTCACGGTTCCGCAACAACTGTTGAGTGGCTAATGCCTTAAAGCAGGGGGCCTTATCGTGCAGAAGTGTGACCTGATCGACATCCATAACATTGTTTGGGTTTCTTAGAAAAGGAATGACATGCTGGGATAGAATAATATCACGAAAATACTGTCCATCCCAACTCTGACCATTTGGCTTCAGCACCACATGAGCTTCTTGCAGTGAACAAACAAACACACCAACACAGTCTGGACTTTTAAATAATTCGCGATAATGTTCATTGTCATCGATTTCATCTGGTGTTGTGGCCCACACTCGATCATTTTGGTAGTTAGGCCGACGTGTTACGTAAACAAAAAATTCATCGGAGACAGCTAAATGCATGAAATCATCCACATCCCAATCTTCAAGATAATGGGCAAACCACATTCTGTCATCGATGTTAAGTTGAGTTTTTCTTGGCTTTGGAAGTTCATGCCAAGGCTTTAAACCTTGCCTATGACGGTACAGTCGAATGATCTCACCACTAACGATCTTTCCTCTCAACACTTCGATCTCTCTAGAAAGTTTAGCACAGCTGTTTTTCCGCTTACGAGTACCGCTTTCAATGATGTCCTTTGTTTCCTGAGAGAGTGGCAAATTTGGGCGCCCAGATTTGGTTGTAACCATTTCACATTCATCCAAAGTTTTATTCCAATTTCTTTTGACGAAGTCCTCACTTCTTCGCAACTTTTTGGCAACCCATGAACGTGTTATAAAGGTGGCTCCAGCATCACGAGCTTCCCGAAATGTTATTGCTCGTATGCGATCTATCACACGTTGCCTCTCCGAATCACCAATTAATTGAGAAGCCATTATATTATCACTTTATCAGCTAGAGTAATTTTAATACCTGCAATAAATAAAGAATTTTATATATTTTTATAATCACTAAAAACTATTTCAATATAAGTAAACATGTAAGCTGCAAATAGGGGGGGGCTAAGGTTTTTTGGAACCCCTTATAAACTGTCTAATCCGCCCATGCCCGATTTCTTGAACTAAAGCAAACTAAATGTTTGAGCAAAATGTTTTCTTCGGTCTTATCTCACGCAACAGAAACAATAAAGCTTTCTTACTCTTCTCAAAAGTATTTAATTTTTAATCATTTTAATCAGTTAATCATTGATTAATTATAAAATTTCATCATTCATCACTTTTTCCTAAAAATAATTAATTAACCATGCCCTAGGACCTAGAACCTACACCTTTACGTGGGATCCGAACTATCTACGGGTCTCTACATCATCAGAACGCAGAGGACGGTCACCATCCAATTAACAGACCTGAAGATCTAACGGTCGCTGACCTAACGGGAATCGATGTTGCTATGCGGTTACCACTTCCCTCGATCGGGAGGAGAATATACTGTACCTTTTTCAGGTTGGTTGCCCGTGGTATTAAACCATAAGTATTAAAAACAACATATATATATATATATATATATATATATATATATATTATATATAACGTAAAGAACGACGCTTGTATAGGAGAACATTCCGCGCAAGATGAGGAGGGAGAACGAACAAATGAAAAAATGAGGTAACCACCCGGGAATCGAACCCGGGATCTTCCGATTGCCGGTCAGATATGATAACCACTACACCATGGTCCTCACTCGATCAGAAGTCGTAATTCTCCTACATACGCGCAGAAACCAATGCCCCGAGGGGGGCACCTCCCGCATGCCGCACCTATATATACACATTTCAACTTGCGCGGAATGTTCTCCTATACAAGCGTCGTTCTTTACGTTATTTACTGCGTGTTCTTTGCAGTTGAAATGTATATATAGGTGCGGCATGCGGGAGGTGCCCCCCTCGGGGCATTGGTTTCTGCGCGTATGTAGGAGAATTACGACTTCTGATCGAGTGAGGACCATGGTGTAGTGGTTATCATATCTGACCGGCAATCGGAAGATCCCGGGTTCGATTCCCGGGTGGTTACCTCATTTTTTCATTTGTTCGTTCTCCCTCCTCATCTTGCGCGGAATGTTCTCCTATACAAGCGTCGTTCTTTACGTTAATTATACTGCGTGTTCTTTGCGATATATATATATATATATATATTATATTATATATATATATATATATATATATATATATATATATATTGTTGTGACGGCAAATTTGTGTGCCTAAATCTCTTACTAAAATAGAAACAAAAATTTTAGTTTTAAGATTTTTGTTGTTTAAATCTCTAAAAGAAAGTAGTTTAGATTATTGTTATTGAAGAATATCAATAGGTTTCTTGGTACAGTGTTAAAAAATAAAAATGTTTAAAATTGTTTAAAATTCGTTCAATTTTAATTTTTGCCTTCTCACGGTAATTGTATCACCCAGGTCAGCCTTGAGGTGGAGATTTATGGTAGGGTCTCGAGGATCGCCTCTCAGTTAGAAGGAAGGGAAAACAAACTGACCTGGTTCAAAAGTAAGATGGTTTGTTTACTCTTCGTTTCGTGGTTAAACTTTTGGGAACTGACTTCGAACCCACTTGTTAAATTGGACCATAAGGTTGGTCATAAATTTGAGGAAACGAGTGGCTTCGAAGAAAGGACTTTATTTTTTAAATTGATTTTTAAGGAAAAGGAGGCCCTTTCTTTTGAAGGGAATGACAATGTCTAATCGAAGGGCAATGATTCTTGTAACACCCAGTGAGGAAAAAGGGAAACTCCTCCTTCACTTATGTATGGATGAAAACTTTCGTAGGAATGACCTCGTGTAATGAAAATGTTTTTCATAGGTCATTCAGAGTACTATAAGGCGGAATCCTTGTAATTTTAAGGTGTAACTTGGAGTTCTAAGTTAGTTGTAGTTCCTTCCTCAAAAGTTGAAGTGGTTTTTAAAACTAAATCTTTAAATTCTGTGGCACTATTGAAAATTTCTAAGTTGAGTTAAAACTGTTTCACGCTGTACGAAATTCTGAATTGCATTTGTTTTACGCGAAATTGGTTGTATGAAAGTTAATGTTAGCCGACAAAAAAATAACTTTGTGAAATTTCTTTGAATTTAATTATTGTTCACATTAAATGTTAAACTTGTAAGTTTGTGAAATATTATGTTTCCTCCGGGGAAGAGTAAAGATCTTGTGGTGATCTCGTTTCCAGAGGAAACCGGTGAAGTTAGTGCATGACCATTTAAAGCCTTTGTGAAAATTTATTCGAGTTAATTGAACTACTTTTTTTCCTGAAAAACCCTGCGGAATTCGAACAGAACTTTTGAAAGTAAATTTCTTAAATTTTTTGTAAGTACACTACTTCTGTACACTTATTCTTAGATTTCGGAATTTGAATTTAGTGCTATTTCTAGAGTTACACGCAAATCAAAAACCCCTCTGTATAAATTCTTTTTTGAGACTTAAGTAATTGCAAACATTTTCTTTAAATTGAAAATTTGGTTTTTGGAACGAAATTTGTAATCGTACATCCGTATATTTCTTTTCAATTTATGTCCTATTTTGAGTGAAATAAAATAAACTTTACACGAGGGAGGGTGTTGTTTTATGCTAACTTGCAATAGGCCTCTCTTGTAAGCTAAGGGTAAATTAACATTGAAATTCGAAATTCAAAGTGGGATTCAAGTTAGCTGAGACAAACTATGCATATAAAATTGAAAGGCCATCCGAGCCTTGAAAGGCCATGCGCGCGCAATAAGTGCAACCGAAAAAGGAGTTGCACCACAATATATATATATATATATATATATATATATTATATATATATATAGGCGTATGAGGCGGGGGGTCTGGGGGGCGGTATCTCCCCCGGACTAGGGAATTGAGCATTTTCATGGCAAATATTGAGCATTTTCAGGGCAAATACTGAAATTTTCAGGGCAGATTTTTCCTGACATTCCTTTTTTTTTTTTTTACTTCTTGAGGTGAATTAATTACTTGCTACTCTACTTCTAGTTAATAATTAAAACGTAAGTTGGGGACTTACTGAATTCTATATCAACTGCAATGCCGTAGTTTTGCTTGTCATTTAGAAATGTTGTAGCAAAATTTTCTCATTTTTATAAATTGTAATGTTTTTTTTATATAAAAAAGGCTTTAATATATGTTACTCATACTCTAACCTTTGTTATTTTATGCTACACATAGTGCTTATGCGGAAATCAGGGCCCCCTGAAAATTTTCAGGGCAAATTTTTTTCGCCCCCCCAGTAGAGTGCCATCCCATATCCCATACGCCTATATATGTAAAAAGTGAACAATGAACAATTCCTACACCATCATTATATGGATTCATTGTCTTCATGCAGTACTTATGTTCTTATAGTTTTATGTTTGAATGTTCATTTTTACATAAGAAACCAAAATCGCCTAAGCGAGTTTTGGATAGAATTTCGATTTATACTTCTTTATTCATTACTGTATTTCTCTAATTCATCTTTTCTAATAATGACTTATACACTATGACGTCATAAAATAACTTTATTCTCTTTACGTTTCCCATACTTTGTACACTGAATCACGTTCTTAGTATTTGGACATCTTCCGTGTGCAATGTATGGTAAATTCTTTAATAATAATGTTGTGGTGTTGTGTAGTATAAGCATTATTATTCAACCAGATTCATCCATACGTCACGTTTTCCCGTCATTGATTTCCCTTGATCATTGTCCTATATAAATTTTATTAAATATTCATTTTTTACTCGTGTCAATTTGTGAAGCGCGAAACTTTGGGCGTTCGTTCGAAAACGCGAAAATATGTTCTCGTAATATTTTTTTCATTTTTATTTTTAATTATATGACCTCCCGAGATGAACTCAAAAAAATGCTTAGTAAGATCGAATTCCGCTCACTACAACAGATTCGAGCGCCTCAAAGATAAAATATCTCCGTTCGCTCTGATTTCAAATTCATAACATATTATAGCATATTATTTCGTAAATAAATTATTTCGTAAGTGCCATGTACTTTGTATTATATTTCTAACATCTAAATTGTCTATTAATATGAAACACTGTAAAAAAACAAAACAAAGTTATAGTAACTGTTTAATTGTAATTAACTGTAATACTTTAATTTAATATAACGTAATGTACTTTAATGAAACTGTAATTAATAATAACTTGTAATGTACTTCAATGAAACTGTAATTAAATGTAATGATTTAATTTATAATGTAAGAATGTACTTTAATAGAACTGTAATGGACAATCATAAGCGAATGTGAAGTAATCCATAATTATAATCGTAATTGTAATGAACCAAAATTAATACGTACTCAGTCGTGTACTTACTTTGTACTTATGTGTACTATTACGAAATGATATCGCCTTCAGAAATGAAGATTCGGCAAAAATACAAATTAGTTTTTATTTTTATTTTTTTTATTATTTTTAGTTGAAATCTTTCAAAACATCTGATCATGTGTTTAAAAAGGGGGGAAATTTAACCTTCAACTGTCCTCCCCCAAAACATTTAAGTTTATATTATACATGTACTTGTAAAATTAGAGCACTTCTTCATTAGACTTCTTGATTAAGTCACTTCATTTTATAGCACTTCATTAGGACTCCCTTGTTAGCAGCCTTGCTGCGGGGAGGGGGCAGAAGCCCCTTGCCTTCTTAATATTTTTAGATTCCGGCCTGAGCCATGGTCGAAAGAGGTCGAACCTCTACCCCTGTAAATTCAGAGCAGTACCTGTATATTTTTAAGAAGTAAATTACCGTGAGAACTTTTTATTTTTCCCTTCGAGCCGTGCTCTCTTCAGAACTTAGTCAGAAAAGTCGATAATTTTAGTATCAGAGAAAGTATCAGAGTATTATAAAAAGAGAATTAAAAATTGGCGACCCTTTGCCCAAATTAAGAGGCAACCCAAGCACCATAGAAGATATCGGCATAACAGTCTGGCGAGTCTGTAGCCAAGAGTTTAACAAGAGGCGACCGAAAAGAATTAGAATGTTATAGAAGAAATATCCGTTGCTTGCCTCCTAACCAGAACCCCCGTCGATTCCGAACCGACTCAGGGCCATAGACGGAGGGGTTAACAAACTGGCGACCCTTTACCAGGATAAGAAAAAGATTTTTAGAAAGATTTTTAGAAGATTTTAACCAGAAGATTTTAACCAGAAGATTTTAAGAAGAGGCCACTCTTTGGCCAAGATAGAAATTACCCTGCATCAGGATAAAACCAGTTGACTGGTGTAGTAATGCTTAATTAAGAATATTAAATTTTGTTTAATTAAATAAGATAATGTTTAATGTAAATCATTTACTAATAATTATGAAATTAATTGTTTAAAATGGGTATAGTTGGTAGTCCTGAACAGGGACCCAAGAGAGCAGATTATAACGCATAATACTCAGTCTTGAGGCAACGCCTTACACGATAGGTTGACAAAATGTAACGAAAAATTAATTTAGTGAGTGTCCCTCTCCGACCTAAATATATTTAGTAATATTTCATACTCGCATACCCCTAATTAGACTAGACCACTTTCGAAATTAATAAAACGTAATAAGTGTTAATAAAGAGTATTAATATACCCTCCCCCCCCCTTCGTTTTGTAACGGTCTTTTAGAGTCAGAACTCGGCGTCGCTACCGGAAACTATACGAAGAAAGTGATAAATGAAGCAAAGAGCCGATAGAGAATAAATAGAGATAATAATAAAGTAGGAAGAAGCGTAAATAAATAATGAAGATAATAAATAATAAAACGTAGTCACTACACCGGCGTGTCACGACTTCTAGTTCGTAACATCCACCCTTGAACCGGTGTGTCACGACTCCAAGTTCTCCACGCCTAGTTTTCATCCAAGAGGTAGCCAGGAAGACGTCTTCAGGACACGTCTCTGAGGATTTCGCCCGTGGAAAATTTTATTAAGTACAAAACCTTTTTTTAAATAATTTCTAAACATTTGAAAATTCATTATTATTAACAGTTAATATTTAGTATGGAGCCAGAATTAACACAAAACACAGTGAACACTTCAGACACCAGTGATACACTTTTTTTTTAGTGAAACAGTAATTGTCACAGAGTAAATTGTCACAGAGTAAATTGTCACAGAGTCAATTGTCACAGAGTCAATTGTCACAGAGTCAATTGTCACAGAGTCAATTGTCACAGAGTCAATTGTCACAGAGTCAATTGTCACAGAGTCAATTGTCACAGAGTCAATTGTCACAGAGTCAATTGTCACAGTTATTTTCACTATTATATTCAGTATAGAATTATTTTATTTTATGTACCTTCCCGTACATTAGAGTGAAATGTTGTTTACATTTTATATTTTTGTTTGCAAATTTTTTTCAAATTATTGAATTGACTTGCAAATTACGAGTGTGTGTTTTTAGAGAGAGTTTATAGAGAGTTTATAGAGTTATAGAGTTACTTGAAGCAGTTTCAAGTTCCATTTTCAGTTTTCAGACAGTTTCAGTTGGTTGTAACCAAAAGGGACAACCAAACCCCAAAGATTTATAAAGATACTTGAAGTCAGTTTTGAAGTCATTTTTGAAGTCATTTTTTGAAGTCAGTTTTTGAAGTCAGAAGGTTGCACCAAGAGGGTCAACCAAAACAGAGGTTAATCGTCTCCACTTGATAAAGATCAAGTGCAGTCATTTTCCGTTTTCAGTTAATCTTCACTTGATAGCAGTTCAAGTGCAAGTCAGACAGTTTCAGAATACTTGACAAGCGTTCAAGTCAGACAGTTTCAGAATACTTGACAAGCGTTCAAGTGCAGTCATTTTCCGTTTTCAGTTAATCTTCACTTGATAGCAGTTCAAGTGTAAGTCAGACAGTTTCAGAATACTTGACAGAGTTCAAGTCAGAGTTTTATTTGAAGTCAGAGAGATTTATTCCAAGTCAGAGAGATTTATTCCAAGTCAGAGAGATTTATTCCAAGTCAGAGAGATTTATTCCAAGTCAGAGAGATTTATTCCAAGTCAGAGAGATTTATTCCAAGTCAGAGAGATTTATTCCAAGTCAGAGAGATTTATTCCAAGTCAGAGAGATTTATTCCAAGTCAGAGAGATTTATTCCAAGTCAGAGAGATTTATTCCAAGTCAGAGAGATTTATTCCAAGTCAGAGAGATTTATTCCAAGTCAGAGAGATTTATTCCAAGTCAGAGAGATTTATTCCAAGTCAGAGAGATTTATTCCAAGTCAGAGAGATTTATTCCAAGTCAGAGAGATTTATTCCAAGTCAGAGAGATTTATTCCAAGTCAGAGAGATTTATTCCAAGTCAGAGATTTATTCCAAGTCAGAGAGATTTATTCCAAGTCAGAGAGATTTATTCCAAGTCATTTTTATTTCGAGTCCCAAGTCAGTTTTCAATGCAGTCAATTGAATTCAACCTTTTTTTGTTGTTCAAAAGAATTTAATTCAACCTTTTTTTTTTTTGTAAAAGAGAATTAAATTCAACCTGAATTGACCCGTTTGTCTTTAGTTTAACTTTTTTTTGTTTGTGAGAAGGAAATTGACCGATTTGTCTTTTCTTTTTCATGCATTGTTACGTATATAAATATATAGTCATGTAATTTATTATTTGTAACAAAACCGTTTTTACAAAAGTTTTTAACGAGTTTTATAATTATTTTGATTATATGATGACAGAAATAGCGTAACAATTAATCGATCATGTACCTAATTTATCCTGCTCTGTACGATCGGGAAATTTACCCGTATGACCGCACATACCCTAAATTTCAGTTGTTTGTTCTTTTTTGTCATTTAATTTTAATAAAACTTCTACACAATAAAACATGTATTTATCATATGCAAACAAGTTTTCAGACCAAAATATCAAATAATTCAAATTCTATCAACATTTAACGAAAAAGTATGATTTTTCTACTTAACATGCAAAAATTATTAAAACCTTTTTAATTTTTTTTTTATTATATAAAAAATTTTTAATGTAAAATTTACCTGAGATTATTAAAAGAAAAGATTGTTCGAAATGCTTCCCTTCCATTTCAATAACTTTTTTATTCTTGGTCGAAATTCATCTATGGCTCGATTTACTTTCATTTTTTTAGAATATTATAAAATTATATTTAGCTTGTTGAAATGCATAATTGATTCATATTCTTAATTTGTATTTTTATTTTTATTTTGTTCAATTAATCGTGAGTAACTGTCCTTAAATTGTTATTGTACCATTTGTAAGGTATCAAACGAAAATTATAGTCAAATTGACATACTACTACAGTATATGGTTATGAATTTTAGTAGTCGAATTTAATTGTGTCGAAATTCAATTTTAAAACCGTGAGAGTTACTGTCATTACTCGTAAGGTCTTCTAGTACGTCTTTTTTTTATTACCTTAATTCGTGTAACTGATTTAATTAAATACTTAAATACTACCTTGAACTTAAAGGATTTTATAATATAATAATAATAATAATAATAATAATAATAACAATGATTGACTTAAACTTAAAAGATTTTATAACCCTAAACCCATCTTAAATTATTATACATTATTTTTAAACTTTAATTCAAAAACCTCCCAAATCCCTACACATACACACGCATGTATGCGCACTATATATATATATATATATAGGGCGTCCCAAAAAAATGTATACACACTTTAAATAATTATAAAGGCAGTGTTTATTAAAATACATTTCATTTTCAAAATGTAATAGAATCTACAGACATTATTTAATTGTTTTGTCAACGCCTGTTTTCAAACTGACGTCCGTTCTGGTCCAGGCACTGCTGATAACGCGAAGCAATGGAATCGCAAACATCACGAAACATTTCGTTTGGTATTTGTGTGCATTCTTGTTCAATGGCTGCTCTCAATTCAGCGACTGTTGCAGGTTTTATAGCGTAGACTTTGTCTTTTAAGTATCCCCATAAAAAAGTCTAGTGGTGTGAGGTCTGGTGAACGCGGAGGGTATTCTACGAAACCCCTTCGTCCAGTCCACATCCACATCGTGCCAAGTACCACTCGCAATACTCCACTCTTCGGTCCGGATCATCTTCATTAATAGCATGGACTAATCTTGGAATGTAACTTTTCCATTGACAGCGCTTCAAAATGCGTTGGACAGACGATTCTGAAATTCCTACCTCACGACTCGCTTGCCGCACAGATTTTCTTGGACTTTGGTGATACGTTTCCAGTACTCTTTCTTGCTTTGTGGGGCTTGTCGATGTCCGTGGTCTTCCGGAACGCTTCTTGTGGACATTCTGAACAGTTCCATCGGCTTCAAACTTATCTCTAATTCGAGTGATGGTAAGTCGCGTTGGTGGATCTGTTTGAAACTCCCTCCTAAACTGTCTTTGCACTTCAACTGCATTTTCACACTTCCAGTAGCATTTTAGAATGAATTTCCTTTGTTCAAAGCTTAGTCTGACTGCCATTATTAATTCTAATGGGTTTAACTTGGAAAGAAAGAAACATCAATTGAGCTATCAGCTGTTAAAGTGTGTGTACATTTTTTTGGGACGCCCTGTATATATACAAACCTTATGCTAAAATCATTGGATGTCACAATAAACTATTTCATAGCGTGTAAGTGCTAACTATGCTATTTATATAGTCCTAAGCATTTTTGCTTACTATATATAAATTTTTGCTCAGGCATTTATTCGGTTAATTTAAAAATCCTCTCAGCTAATCTAATCTGTCCTTCGAAATTGTAAGATACACACTTTGCACCTAATACACCCAAATACACACTAGACCACAGGTCTATACATCATCCATTACGTAATTCTATTTTTACCTACAATAGTCAACAAAATTAGTTCAGGAATTGTACTATCATGTTAACCTTGAAAAATCCATGAACTTTAAAATTTATATTTTTCCCTTTTACCTATTCATTATGAATCCAATTTTCCCCACAGAAAAAAAAAATAAAATTTTGCTAAAAATTTTACAATATCATTCTTTGTCTAACTTAATTGTTTGTCTAAATTAACGTATTAATCCTTTATTCTGTTTGTATAAAAGTAAAGTTTTAACCTTTGAATTCTTTTATATTATATAATAACTCACTTGTTCTGTATAAAAATTTGTAATGTAAAGAAAAAAATTCGTCATCTAACTTGAATTACTTACGATGTTATTTTCTCAATTGTATTATATTGTATTAATTGTATTATATTATTGTATTAATACCATTTTAGGGGGGGAAATACTGTAAAAAGTGAACAATGAACAATTCCTACACCATCATTATATGGATTCATTGTCTTCATGCAGTACTTATGTTCTTATAGTTTTATGTTTGAATGTTCATTTTTACATAAGAAACCAAAATCGCCTAAGCGAGTTTTGGATAGAATTTCGATTTATACTTCTTTATTCATTACTGTATTTCTCTAATTCATCTTTTCTAATAATGACTTATACACTATGACGTCATAAAATAACTTTATTCTCTTTACGTTTCCCATACTTTGTACACTGAATCACGTTTCTTAGTATTTGGACATCTTCCGTGTGCAATGTATGGTAAATTCTTTAATAATAATGTTGTGGTGTTGTGTAGTATAAGCATTATTATTCGACCAGATTCATCCATACGTCACGTTTTCCCGTCATTGATTTCCCTTGATCATTGTCCTATATAAATTTTATTAAATATTCATTTTTTACTCGTGTCAATTTGTGAAGCGCGAAACTTTGGGCGTTCGTTCGAAAACGCGAAAATACGTTCTCGTAATATTTTTTTCATTTTTATTTTTAATTATATGACCTCCCGAGATGAACTCAAAAAAATGCTTAGTAAGATCGAATTCAGCTCACTACAACAGATTCGAGCGCCTCAAAGATAAAATATCTCCGTTCGCTCTGATTTCAAATTCATAACATATTATTACATATTATTTCGTAAGTGCCATGTACTTTGTATTATATTTCTAACATCTAAATTGTCTATTAATATGAAACACTGTAAAAAAACAAAAAGTTATAGTAACTGTTTAATTGTAATTAACTGTAATACTTTAATTTAATATAACAATGTACTTTAATGAAACTGTAATTAATAATAACTTGTAATGTACTTCAATGAAACTAATTAAATGTAATGATTTAATTTATAATGTAAGAATGTACTTTAATAGAACTGTAATGGACAATCATAAGCGAATGTGAAGTAATCCATAATTATAATCGTAATTGTAATGAACCAAAATTAATACGTACTCAGTCGTGTACTTAATTTGTACTTATGTGTACTATTACGAAATGATATCGCCTTCAGAAATGAAGATTCGGCAAAAATACAAATTAGTTTTATTTTATTTTATTTTTTTTTATTTTTAGTTGAAATCTTTCAAAATATCTGATCATGTGTTTAAAAAGGGGGGAAATTTAACCTTCAACTGTCCTCTCCCAAAACATTTAAGTTTATATTATACATGTACTTGTAAAATTAGAGCACTTCTTCATTAGACTTCTTGATTAAGTCACTTCATTTTATAGCACTTCATTAGGACTCCCTTGTTAGCAGCCTTGCTGCGGGGAGGGGACAGAGGCCCCTTGCCTTCTTAATATTTTTAGATTCCGGCCTGAGCCATGGTCGAAAGAGGTCGAACCTCTACCCCTGTAAATTCAGAGCAGTACCTGTATATTTTTAA
Source organism: Bathynomus jamesi (assembly GCA_023014485.1). NCBI lineage: Eukaryota > Metazoa > Arthropoda > Malacostraca > Isopoda > Cirolanidae > Bathynomus > Bathynomus jamesi. The sequence continues at coordinate 2,558,549 of JAJOZX010000006.1, read as the reverse complement.
GAAGTAAATTACCGTGAGAAACTTTTTATTTTTCCCTTCGAGCCGTGCTCTCTTCAGAACTTAGTCAGAAAAGTCAATAATTTTAGTATCAGAGAAAGTATCAGAGTATTATAAAAAGAGAAGAATTAAAAATTGGCACCCTTTGCCCAAATTAAGAGACAACCCAAGCACCATAGAAGATATCGGCATAACAGTCTGGCGAGTCTGTAGCCAAGAGTTTAACAAGAGGCGACCGAAAAGAATTAGAATCTTATAGAAGAAATATCCGTTGCTTGCCTCCTAACCAGAACCCCCGTCGATTCCGAACCGACTCAGGGCCATAGACGGAGGGGTTAACATATATATATATATATATATACACACACGAGATGTGTCTGTTACACACGGTGTCTCAAAAGTCACTGTGCACACACACGCGCACGCACATATATATATATATATATATATATATATATATATATATATATATATATATATAGACTAACAAGTAGACAAACAAATTCTTTCTTCCACGCCATCATCAAACATTCTTAGAAGACACACGTGGTCAAGAAATCAGAAACAATGAAAACGTCTGTTTCTTCCCAAAATGCCCGCGAAAGCAAGCCCTTATCAACTAAAGGACGCGTGGAAGGCGTCTCAAGATATGGCGGGAAAGTCCGCGTCACAAAAACTATATAAGCGAGATTCCACTGATACGTATTTTCACTTGTTCACTTGTCGCTCGTCATTTTCTCGTCTTGCTCTCCACCTTCGCGAGCAGAAACTCGTCACGTCAACCGCCCTCCGGCTTCCCGCCGGAGGAGCAGCCTGCTGTTCCTTCAAGGCTTTCGATCTATCGTCAAGTAAGATCTTCCGCTGTCAGCATGCAGAAGCACTTCTTCGAAGCGCAGCGCCGTTTCGACTTCGGCCGGCTTGTCCCTCAAGCATCATCTCAACTCTACACGAAGCGAATCAACACTTGAAGCGACCGGCGCCCGTTGAACAAACTTCAATGGGACGGTCAGCATCACCTCGGGCCTACGTTCTACAAGGTCAACCTTCAAGCATCTTCTCCATTTCAAGAGGCCTAATCGACACGACCAGCGCTCGGTCAACAAGCTTCAATAGGACGGTCAACGACACCTCGAGCCTACAGTAATAGGTTCACCTTCAACACTTCTTGAACAGAGGGTTTCATCGTCCCGGTAAGCTAAGTGCATCTTTTCTAAGTAACTCTCGTGAAGCCTACATCAGCCTACCGCCGAACGGTAGGCTATACTCCCAAAGTGTGTAATTAAGCGTTCTAACTGACTCTCGTTAAAGAACGCAGTAGGCCTATTTCCCAATTCAAGTGTCATTCCAAAACCGTAATCGTGTAGCATCATGCTATTGGGTTCAATCATGTAATCCACAAATACTTTGCATCCGTTTATTTATGTGATTTATTTAAGCACTCATTATTGACAGCCGAATCCACTTCCCGTGTACTAAACGTCCGTGCATTCTTATATCATTTACTAGGCCCATTCAATGTTCCACTTATGCGTAACTCTAGCCTACCTAATCCATTTACAGTGTACCAATTTAACGGGCATAATTTCCATTATCATTTGGCTGCATCATTTATTCCATGTTCATTCATGCATAACCTTTAGCCTACATAATCAGTGTTACATATTCTATTCAGTGTACCAAAACGTACGTGCATAATTTCTATTATCACTAGGTTTCATATTTTATGTTGTGTTCCATTTTGCATGGCATTAGCCTAACATAAATGAATGCATTACTAGATCATTAAGCTCTTAACCATTTCTCTTATTGGCTAAGCTCCATGTCATCTTAGCATAATATAAAGGCCGTTAAATAATCGTTATTCACTATAATTATTGTCAATCATATGTTATTCACTGTGAACAAATAACTGATTTATTTTCTTAATTAAATACAAAACAATAAGGTGCTTTTTATAACCTTAACAATATTTGCTTGGGTGTAATCCAAGCTGGTGACCTCGAAGCAATTCGTATCACTCAGAAATATTATAGTAGGCCTACTCCATTAGCCACTTTCAACTGGTGATACTGTATGAACCCAGCCTGTCATTAAAAATTTGCATCAATTAATCACTAGCATTAAATTAGTCATTATCACCTTAAACGACTAAAACTGGGCCTACTATATATATATATATATATATATATATATATATATATATATATATATATATATATAGCTATTGAAGAATAGGGACCCCAGCCTTCTTTAGTTAGCTTTATAAGGCTAACTAACGAAAATTTCATGACCTGACCTAACCTAACCAATCGTCAAGGGCGTACAGTTAACCTAACGATTGGTTAGGTTAGGTTGTGATATTTTCGTTAGTTAGCCTTATAAGCCTAACTAAAGAAGGCTGGGGTCCCTATTCTTCAATAGCTCATATATATAATATATTATATATATATATATATATATAGAGAGAGAGAGAGAGAGAGAGAGAGAGAGAGAGAGAGAGAGAGAGAGAGAGAGACACCCTGTAGTAACACCAATTTTAACAAGTATAATTAATGAAGTTGGCCAATCTCTTTTTTCAAATGAATATTTTTCGTTTTTAATGTTTCGTCTTAAAAGTGTGACATCGTTCCTCATCGAAAGATTTTAGTGAAATTAAAATATGAATGTTGTTATCCTTTAAATTACCCTTTACTTCTTAATAGTTATCATTATCTCTTAATAACAACCCCCTTACCTCGTAACAATTATCCGTTAACCCTTAATAATTATCCCTTACCTTTAAACAATTACCCCTTACCTTTTAAATCTATCCTTAAAATTACCCCTTACCTTTTAATTACCTCTTACCTCCTACTAAAAATTACCCCTTAATATATGGTACCCCAAATGAACAAACACTGAATTCGGGTGTTAGGCTGTATAGGTCAGCGTTGATATCTTGTTGCCATGGCTACAGTATTAGAATTAACTTATTTGTAAATAAATTATAAATATTGAGAAAAGACTGCGGTAAAATAAGAGACAACAATAGGAAAAATCATTGTACCTTTCAGACATTTCGTTCACAGGTAATTTCAGCGGCACTAATAAACTAAACTAAACTAAACTAAACTAAACTAAACTAAAATAAAATAACCTAACCTAACTTACTCTAACTCGAAACACACTTGATAATATGTTACGTCGAGATTTAAATGTCGTGAGCTTTAAATCACTTATGTTTAAGGTCCATTTTGAATTACGATAACGAGCCTATACATGATAAGCCTAATAAGTTTAGCAAACGGAAGAAGAGGGAGGCCTACTGTATACCTCTCCCAATGTATCGTGGGATTTTCTAGTTAACTTTCTTTAATTAACCCTTTCACTGCGTCATTTCTATATTTCGAAACAGTTTTGTTCGCAAATATCCTAATTGCGCAGGAAACGGTTAAATAGCGTCAGTATAATGCTTTGTGTTCACTTCATGTCTGTAGTTAATAGAAATTGCTTGTATTATGTTATTATGCTTCAGTTTCCTTGTCTTATTAAAAATGTGCAACTGTATAGTGACTGACTTTTGCCTCATCCTGTGTATATATATATAAGAAAAGCAAAAATGATTTAATTAAGGTCAGTTGTGTGTGTGTGAGCTAGGGAGGAAAACGTTCGAAAACTTTAAAAAATAACTAAATACTGTAAATGCAGAGCGTTAGCAACTTTAAGTATTCCATCGTTAATGGTAAATCCGCTACGAGAGAAACCATAAAAACGTCCCCACTCGATCCCCTCAAAAAGGAGGAAAATAAAGTCTCCCCTTAACTCATTTATTTAAAGATTAAAACAGGCGCATTTCTCTCCGGTGCCACGTGTCTCGACCTCAAAACTTCCTAACTCAATAAATGTTGCCCCTCCAAAACTTCCTTCATTACTCTCGCGCGCGCCACAGTTTCGCTTCGACCAATTTTCCGAAATTGAACTTACACACCGTCCGAATATAAACGTTTCCTCCGTTTGGCACTCAAGCAGGCACTCAGGCTAGCACTTCACCACCGTTCGTTAGGAGAGACGGGAAAAAAACGGAAAAAAAAATCATCTTTTCATTTCACTTACATTTTTCTTTTTTAGGGACGCATTTTCATTCATTTCACTTCACACCTTTCTTTTTAGACGCGTATTTTTTACCTCTTTCAGAACATCAGAGCACTCAAAATTTTTTTCATTGCATTCACTCTTATGTTTCAATATATATATATATATATATATATATATATATATATATTATATATATATATATATATATATATATATATCTCTCTCAGTGGCAACGGAGGGGATCAGGCAGGTCAGGCTCAGCCTGACCTGTTATTTCTCCTACTAGGGGACTTAAAAAACTAACAATACACAATCCCATCTCTTGTCAAGTTGTCAAGCTAAAAATTTCCATTCATCCATCATCTAAACCCCATTTCCCCAGTGAGGGTGGGGAGAGAGACGCGGGAAGAGAGGGAAGACATGTGGCTAAAAATTTTGAGTCAGATATCCCTACAGCCTACTTTATAAAACATGTTATAATGACCATGTTAGGATTTATAAATAAGGATTATAGCTCTTTGCATATACACTGACTCTACATAAAGTTAATTATTACTGTATTATTATTATGCATCTTCTCAAATAACAAAGCCTTACAACTCTCTTAAAAACGCACAATTTCACGTCTTGTCAGGCAAGCAATTTTAAGCCTGACGTCTCTCTTTGAAACGTGTTATGATGTAAATCTTATGATTTATTTATAATGTTATAAAGTCGTTTGGATATTCACTATACGTAAAGTTTATTAGTATTTCAATTGATTTATTACTTTGTATCCACCGAATAACCAAGTTTTTAATGTTTGAAGTCAGGCAAATTTCTATCTGCCTGACGACTTGCTGCTGTGCCAAATGTATGCTATTATCTTGAATTACTAAACATTTAAAAGCAATATTTGCATAGCATACTGACAGTTGGGTATTTTTATATATTCTACTTTTGCATAGTACAGTAAATTTTAGGAAATTTAATACCTAACATTTGGAAAGTGTTCATTTTATATAATATCTGTCACATCTGCGTCGAAAGAGAGCTATTGGTATGACGTCACGTGGTGACGTCAACGTATTGCATGTGAGGTGGTACGACACTTTGAATGATGAAATCTGGTGGGATGAAGATAGTTTAAACCAGGATGAAAACCTTTACACAAAACTAGATGACTTTATGTTTTATATTTGCTGCTTTGAAGAATTACTTAGCAATGCTATAAAACTATTTGATGTTTTACAGTGCAGAATAGTGGGCATGAGTAGTATGACCGCAAAATGGTAGCGTGCAATTGCAATATCGCAAAGAAGGGGAAGGGGTTATCCCCCAAGCTGCAATGAAAGGGGGTAGGGAGCTTTTGGGGGAGAAGGGAGGATGACTTCCCCCCAAAGGGGTAACCTTAACCTAAGCGAGAGAGAAAGGAGGAGGAGGAGTCTTTGGGGGAGAAGGTGGGATGTCCTCACCCCCCAAAGGGAAACCCTAACCTAAGCCTTAACCTAAGGAGAGTTGTTTATTCCACCGGAGTCCGTCGCATAATGAGCGTCCAAGGGATCCACAGCTGTTATATAGAGGGTCAGGAGTTGCCAGATACCCCTATATAATTTAATTATGCTCAGTTGTACCTTATTAGGGTGAGTTGCCAGCTACTACTATATACTTATTTATATAAGGAGGGTTACCAGAGAGAACTATTTATTTATATATAGATGAGTTGCCAGATTGCACCATTTATTTTAATTATTTATTTACATATAGATGAGTTGCCAGGCAGCACCATTTACATATGCAGGGTTACCAGACATCACCATTTTAATTATATTATTTATTAAAGGCAAGAGAGAGGGAGACGTTCTCCTTAATTTGCTCAGTAAAAACTAAAAACACTATTTATTTAATTAACAATAAAAGAAACACACAGCTCTTTATATTGTACATTATTCTAATAACATTCTATAAAAATAATATTTAATTTACCTATAATTCGAGACCTGAATCGCTTTCATTTATTCTAAAGCCAAACCGAAAGTGTCTATTTATTTTTGTTAATCCTTTTATATACTTTTATATTATCTTTTATAAGGAAATTTCTGCGAAAGCAAAGTAATTGAGGAATCCTTTATTCATGTTTTCTTCGTACTTTCATGCTAGTATACTTAATTAACAATAAAAGAAAAATGCATGCAAAATAACAATAAACACTTTAAACGCTGTGTATATATATATATATATATTATATTATATATATATATATATATATATATATATATATATATATTAGACCGTTTCACGATTATATGGTAATTTTTCAAATTGAATTTTGATAAACGCACACACTTTTATTTTTTTATATAAAGGAAGAAAAACAAGTAGACAAAATATCATTTTATTTGAATGATAAAAAGGCACCCCTCAGATGGCACTTCTTTTACATTAATGGATAATTAGAGCAAATATAAGACTGAACGAAAAATATGTTTTAAAACAAAGCGACTTAAATTCTATTTAAGACATATATTGATTAAGAATATAGGGATTTCAGTGGCTGAGGGACCTCCTTTCTCTGATTTTCAATTATTTGAAAGGCCCGTTGTCTCTCTTCCTCACTCTTTGTGAGCTTCTCATTAAACTCTGTAGCCAGTTTGACTCCTCGTTCAGCACAGTCGTTGATTACTTTGACTGCCATGACCCGATTACGGTGCTCCTCAATGTCTTCAAGTTTCTTGGGAATTTCTATTTTCAAACACTTGAAGAAGTCTTGTGTTTGAGTTGTGACAAAACTGGTAATCTTTAAGTCATTGGGGTTTTGCAACATTCGGGGGTCCACCTTTCTTGCCCTCACTTTTCGAGGAGGCGCGTGGTGAAGGTTGTGGAGCATTAGGACCTTATCATCTTCAGTCACGAGGTTTGAGAAAAAGCCAAATCCTACAAGATCCTCACTCAAGTACCAACCATGGTTCTGAAGTTTTTTGAGGGCTGTAGCACCACTTCCTTATCAACCTGGATCTTGTAGATATGTAGCATCTTGAGGAGGGCCAAATCATTTGCTGGAGCATCAATTCCAACTGGAGATGTATACCAAGCTTGAAGATAAACTGTCACTGAAAAGGCGTTTATTCGTATCAGAGCTTATTGTTTTTCATGAGGGGTGAGAAGGAATTGGTTCCTAAATAAGTAAATTTTTAAGGAATAGATGCCCTTTCCCATCCATCTAGCTCTGCTGTAAGCTCCTGGGTAGTGGAATCTGCTATCAGAGCCTTTATTTGTTTTAGGCATTGGACAACCAAGGAAGATAAGTGCAAGTTCTAAGTATTCCCTGTAGTCACCTCGAGTGTGGCCCTCTTGAAGTTTGGAGTTGATGAAAGAAATAAGCTTGTCTCTGTGCTTCAAGATCCAATGATCTAAAGATTCTGAGGTGAGATCATTGGGTTCATAGGGCTTGTAATTCTGCTGATCAATGTTATCCCAACAATCTCTGAATCGATTGAATAAGGGAATTTGTGGACCCGAAGAAGAGAAAAACATGTCAAAAACTGCAGTGATAAGAAGCTCGTGGATATGGTGGCGGCATGCCAGAAAAAGGAGTGATCTCTGAAGGGCCTTTTGGATGATGGTACAAGCCCCAGCATGGATACCTGTATTGCTTGCAGTAGTATCAAAACAAAGGCCTGCTACCCACTCATTTACTTGTGGCCATTGCTTCAAGACATCTAAAACTGCTCTCCCCATTTCTTCTCCCGTTCCAGAAATAAGCTTTGGAATAGACAGTAATTTTTCTAATTCGCCTGCACCAGTCACAACAATGGGCATTACATCAATCTTACCCACATGCATGGATGGAAGAAGCTTTCCATCAAAATGAATTATTAAAGGGGTATTTGGTTGGAAACTGGCTTTAATGTCTTCTCCCATCTGCATCCGTGTTGATCGCCGAGACCTGTAGATAGAGGATGATGAAAGTGTGATCTCTTCAATTTCCACTCCAGCAGCTGAAAGGGCAGGTGCCACAATGTGCATAGCAGCTCTTGCAGATGTTCCAGTGCGGTCCAGAGCAGCCAAGAACTTTTTATCCCTAACAATTACACCTGGTTCAAGCTTCTCCTTTTTTGAAGATGATGATGAGAGTGCTCTGTAGAACAATTCATCACCAGATGATTCTTCACTTCCTCCTGAACCGGAATTTTCACATTGGTTGAGATCCACAACCTTTGTCAATTGCCTCATTTCTTCCTTTGATTTCCTGCGAAGTTTTCCATTCTTTCCATGCTTATCTGTCGTGTTTTTGCCTTTCTTGAAAACTCCTTGTCTTCTGGACCCATAATCATTTTCCGATCGTTCCTTTGATCCTTAAGAAAATCTTTATCCTCCTGCAATTTTATTTCTGTTTCCACTTCTGAATGAGCTACATCGAAAAGCTTCTTTAGGCTGGTGACAAATTCTGCTTCATTCTTCTCTTGGGTAGGAGTTCGTCGAGTTCGGTTCTTGACCAGCCCTTCATGCTTATTGTAAAGCCTTTTAAGCTTTGAGACAATATAAGGCTTGTGGGATGTAATTAAGGAGGCTTTTTCCCACATAGCAATAACTTCGTTGGCTACAGTTGCGCAAGCTACAGAGACATTTTGCTTTCCCACCTTAATGTGATAAAAAAGACGTTTAAGGACATCACTGTCAGTTGGAAGCTGCTTCTCAGAAAAACCCTCTTCCAGCACTTGTCCGACCAACCAGACTTCACACTCGTTTCTGGTTTTTGCCATAATTCTGAGGGAAAAAGTTTTACCACCTGTTAGTCTTAATAATAATATAATATAATCATTAATCACTCACCTAAATTATATTATGACTTGATTACTGTAAGAAAGTTGTAAAGTAACATGAAGTAACCTTTCTAGAACAGTAAATTTGTGAAAATATCAGTAATTATAGATGAAAAAGCAAATAAAACATCATATAATCCATAAAGGGAAAAATGGAAATTCTAGAATAGTTATCCTGAAGGAAGAATTTTCTAGAATTCTCTCTAAAGAATATAGGGGAGTTACTGGACCATTCCTGAAAATGACCTACTTATCTTCCAATTTTATTTATGAATTTTATATACCAAATTTAAGAGGACATCACAAAATAAATAAATATATTTGCCTGAAAAATGAAAATTTTCTCATGAGGGGTAAAATAGATATGCATTGAGGGGTGGGATAACAATAAGCTCTTGTCTTAATATTTTGCATGAAGTCTTTATTCATGACATATTACTTTTTTAGTATGTGTGCGTTGAGCCATCATAAATTTCGATTTTTCGAAACGGCCTAATATATATTAAATTACCAACCGTGGTGGATTCCGTACCATGTTTCGGATTCCATGTTATACTGTAAGTCTAAGGTGGAGTGAAAAACATTGATTTTTATTTTAACCCCAAATTAATTATATAATTTTTTTAAAGAAAATTCCGCAAAATCAAAGTTAATTCTCCTTAAATTTGCTGGAGCTAATTATTTAAACGAGTCCCAATATTTTAAAGAAATACACTTAATCCGAAATAAAACACCAAATTGACAGTAGAAAACAAAAATAGCAGTACACTATATATATATATATATATTATTAGGGTGCCACTTATTTGGGGTGTTTTCATTTTTTGGGAATTTCTATCAGGACGGGCGCATTTCTGGTGTCATTCCGTCTAAAAACATTGTGTGTAAAATATTTTTGAAATAAAATAATAATTAGAACTGCCTCAACGAGGTCAAAGTTTATACTTTTTGTCGAAAAGTACTCATGGCGTTCTGTTATCATGTCAGTTTTCGTTTCGATAGCTGCTGTAGTTTCTGAGTTGAAAAATGATAACAGACAGACAGACGGACGGTCAGAGTCGTTGGTTTAGTCTTCCGCACTGGTGTACAGAAGACTAAAATGAGGTATTATACAGGGTGTAACACGAGTTTATCCAAATATTGATACAGGCGAAAGAACGTTATTCTAAGTAGAAAATGGGTTGGGACGAGTTTTGCCAACACTAACAGTGTTTCATTCTCTTTTTCAGTGAGTTCTGAAACGACGTGATGGCTTCGGCAACAAGATCTAAAACAGCAGTCTATCTCCTGGGGACCGTGGACCACAGCATCACAGGAAGCATGCTGCCTACGGGAAAGCAGGCGCTTCAGTACTTTTTCCACCTTCACCTTGACGTCAAGAAGCCGATCAAGGAAGCAGCCGCTGAGACAGTGACCGCAGTCAAGGAATTCTGGGAGCGGTCCCGTATTCCTACGCAGAAAGACCAACGCGCAAGGGACAAGGTTCTCCGAATGTACGAGAAGTGGCGGGCTCTGAACAAGAACTCGAAACGGCGCACTGTGACCCAAATCAGGAACGAGGCCGAGTTCCTCTCATCCCTTGACCGCCTCTTCGACATCGCACACGAACAGGCGATGTCGATGATCACAATCGAAGAGGACAGGGAGTTCCTGACGGGACAAAGGGCCGAGGTGCGGCGCGGCCGCATCTCCTCCACACGTGACATGACGCTGCACACTGAGGAGGAGCGTGCGAGGAGACAGGAAGCGGAAAGGAGCCGCCGGCAAGATGATGAAAGGGCGAACAGAGAGAGCCGAGAAGAACTCGTCGAACTGGCATCGAGCTCCAGCTCAGGTGCAAGCAGCCCGACTCGGTCACCGACACGGCGTCGTCGCCGAGAAGAAGAGGAAGAGCTCTCTCTCCCGGGCCCGTCCACGTCGAATGCAGAAGCATCTACGACCCCTTTACCACCCAAGCGATTCCGCGCGTCGAAAAAGATGATCACCCCTGATCTCTCCGCAACGATGGATCGGACGAAACTTACCGACCGAGGTGGTTTTTTTGCTGTCGGCGGCTGCGAGGAGCTTGGGCCACGACCCTGAGGAGCTGGTCTTGAACCGCGAATCCTCCCGCCGCGACCGAGCAAAGTTCCGTGCTATGGCAGCAGCGGAAATGAAGGCAGCCTTCCATCCTACTGTGCCGCTGACCGTTCACTGGGACGGGAAAATCGTACCAGCGGCTGACGGAGGCCCTGCTGAAGATCGCCTTCCAGTTCTGGTGTCTGGGGAGAACGTCGACAAGCTTCTGGCTGTGCCCAGCCTCCCCGACGGCACCGGCCGCGCCATGGCGGAAGCCGTCCTCTCTGCCCTCGAGGATTGGGACATCAAGGGACGGATCTGTGCCCTCTCTTTTGACACCACCGCCTCAAACACAGGACTCTCAGGAGGAGCTTGCTAATCATTGAGCAGAAACTCGAGAAGACAGTGCTTCATTTGGCTTGCCGCCACCACATCCACGAACTGGTGTGCGAGAAGGCATTCACGGCGTGCCTCGGTCCCTCTACTGGTCCTGACATCCTCCTGTTCAAACGATTCGCCGCCCAGTGGGACTTCATCGATCAAACCAAAGCGAAGCCCTTCGAGGATGGAACCATGCCGCAGCACCTGAAGGACGCCCGCGACGACCTGCTGATCGAATTCAGCCGCCTCCTCGACGGTCAACATCCACGTGATGACTACAGGGAACTTCTGGAGCTCTCTGTAATTGTGCTGGGCGGTCCGAACAAGCGGGGTGCCCGGTTCGCTCGTCCCGGCGCCTTCCATCGCGCGCGCTGGATGGCAAAAGTCATCTATGCCATCAAACTGTTCCTGTTCCGGGAACAGTTTCAGATGTCGTCAGGCGAAGCGGCTGGAATCCGGCGATTCACCATCTTCGCCGTGTCCATCTACGTGACGGCCTGGTACAAAGCGCCGCTCCCGGCAACGGCCCCAGCCGCGGACCTCGCGCTGCTCAAGGCCGTCGTCTATTATCCGGACTCAGCGGTGGCCAAGGCGACGGCGACAGTCTTCGCCAGGCACCTATGGTACTTGAGCGAGCGCCTCGTCACCCTGGCCATCTTCGACGAGGGTATCGACTTGGCGACAAAGCGGGAGATGATTAAAGCGATGGAAGAAAGGAAGGATCGGAGGATCCCCCGCGGCGTATCAATGTGGACCTGTCCACCGCCTCAATCGCCAACAATACATTGGCCAAGTTCACAACGACTACATCAAAGGAGTTCTTCAAGGTTCTGGACATCAGCACCGCCTTCCTGCTCAAGGATCCGGAGGAGTGGCGGACGGACCCAGCCTTCATCGCCGCATCCCGCCGAGTCCAGGCCCTTCAAGTTGTCAATGACTTCGCGGAGCGCGGGGTGGCGTTGATGCAGTCTTTCAACCTGGCCCTTACCAAGAGTGAAGACCAAAGGCAGTTCCTCTTACAAGTGGTCGAGAAGCACCGCTGTGACTTCCCAACCGCCCGCAAGTCCACCCGCAAGTCCGCCCGCAAGTCCGCTCTGCAAAGTAGGCAACAATGAGAGGGAGATGGGCGCCCATGATACCTCCCCCCCCCCCCCTTGAGGGGCTAATACTCGAGTTGAGGGGGACCTAGAGTTGAAAGTATGAAGTCCAGTTATATGTTTTAGGTCAAGATTAGTAGCTTGAACAAACTAGAAGTGATATTTTATTTGCTAGAGGCATAGAACATCATGATCTAAAATTTCTACTTTTCGAGAAAATATACAAACTTTGACCGTATTGAGGCAGTTCTAAATATTGTTTTATTTCAAAAATATTTTACACACGATATTTTTTGACAAAATGGAACCAGAAACGCGCCCGTCCCGGTAAAAATTCAAACTTTCGAAAATAAGTGTCACCCTAATATATATATATATATATATATATATATAATATAATATATATATATATAATATATATATATATATATATATAACAGTACACTATATATATATATATATATATATATATATATATATATATATATATATATATATATATATAACAGTACACTATATATATATATATATATATATATTATATATATATATATATATATATATAATATTATTATATATATTATATATATATTATTATATATATTATATATATATATATATAATATACGAACGCAAAGCAGTTTAATGGGATAAAATTTTTCTGCGAAAACTGCTTGACCGAATTAAGCTCTTTTACAGTATTTAAAGCAGAGACTACGAGAAGAGAATGAAAGAGGAAAATGGAAACAAAGAACAGTGGAAAACAGAAGAAACGGAGAAAGGCGAAATAGAAAAAAATCAAATACCGTCACAAAACGAGGTCGAAAACACACAGGCGACAAAGAGTGTAAAGACAACACACAGCATAAGGGCAACGAAGGACACAAACACAACTAGCACAAGACAAGAGGGCAGTCAAGAAAACGAAGTAAAACTGTCCCCCAATAAGGAGCAAAAAACAAAAGCCAAGAGTAAATATGGGGAAGGAATTATATGCAGATATTATATAAAAGATAACACCGGTCTGCATGAAAATCGATTTCTTTATTTTGAGTTGTGATTCTGAAGCATTTCGCTGCGCTGAATTCAAAAATGCTACCAGTTTATTTCTATCACCCACAGTTTTAAAGTTATTAGCAAAACAATTTTGGGGCGTTTTGTAATTTTTTACCTTTTTTATCTTTAATTAATTTCATTTTTTCAGATAGATAATTCTAACATTACGTCTTTAAAATTTTAATAATGGCTTCTAGAGGATGTACCCATAGTCCAGACATATTTTGTTATATTTGTGGTCGGTATGTTGTTGTAAAACAAAGGACAAATGTAACGACCTTCATTAAGAGAGCTTATCATGCTTATTTTGGAATTAAATTAGATCAAGACAAAAGTTGGGCTCCACACAAGGTTTGTCTTACGTGTGTTGCGGCACTAAGGAATTGGAGCAAAGGTAAAAAGAAAAGTTTGCCATTTGGGATCCCTATGGTATGGCGCGAGCCTAGAAACCATACCGAAGACTGCTACTTCTGTTCTTGCAATGTTAAAGGTTATAATGCAAAGAATAAAGAGAGCCTTCAATACCCAAGTCTTCCATCTGCAATAAGACCGGTACCCGATGGTCCAGAAGTTCCTATTCCCCGCCCACCCGAGAGTCTGGATCAATACAATTCAGATTCTGATTCAGCTCCAAATCCAGATAATGATGATGTTTATGAACAGCCAACAGCTGACCGAGATCCTAAACCATTAACCCAAGCCGAACTAAATGACTTAGTCAGGGATTTGAATCTGCCTAAGGACTCTGCAGAACGTTTGGGGTCTAGATTGCAGGAGAACAATTTATTGGCATCCGACACATACTTCGCTTGGTACAGAAACCGTGAGAAAGACTTCGTGCCTTTTTTCGAAGATGATGGTCCCTTGGTGTTTTGCAAGGACATCACACGATTAGTGCGCAAGCTAGGCATCGAATACCAAACCAGTGACTGGAGGTTGTTTATAGATTCCGCTAAAACCAGTCTAAAAGGAGTGTTACTGCACAACGGTAACAAATATGCATCAATCCCAGTGGCCCATTCTACTCATTTAAAAGAGACCTATGATAACATGAAACTGCTTCTAGAAAAAATTCAGTATCAAAATCACAGATGGATATTGTGTGGGGATCTCAAAGTCCTTTGCATGTTACTTGGGCAACAATCAGGATACACTAAGATGCCATGTTTCATCTGCGAATGGGATAGTCGAGCATGTGACCAGCACTGGAAGAGGAAAACTTGGCCTCCTAGAGAGAATCTTACCCCAGGATCAAAGAACATTTTACATGAACATCTAGTTGAACCAAATAAAATCCTCCTACCACCCTTGCACATTAAGTTAGGCTTGATGAAGCAGTATGTCAAAGCATTGAATAGAGAAGGTGAGTGTTTCAAGTACATTTGTTCAAAATATCCAAAGATTAGCTACGAGAAAATAAAGGAAGGTGTTTTTATAGGTCCTCAGATTAGAAAGTTATTGACAGACGATCATTTCCTGAACACAATGACCAATAAAGAAAAAGAAGCATGGCTTGGTTTCAAAGATGTTGTTGAAAACTTCTTGGGAAACTACAAAAGCCAAAATTATGAGACTGGTGGAAAATATGCTTAAAAAGTTTTGCGCCTTAGGCTGCAACATGAGCCTGAAAGTTCACTTCTTATTTTCGCATCTTGACCGTTTTCCCGAAAATCTCGGAGATGTCAGTGAGGAGCAAGGGGAACGATTTCACCAGGACATCAAAACCATGGAAAGAAGATATCAAGGAAGATGGCATACAAATATGATGGCGGATTACTGCTGGTGTCTGCAACGAGATCAGCCTAACGCACAGCATAAGAAAACATCAAAGAAGCACCGGTTTAGTCGTCATTAGTCAGATGTACCTTCGTAGTCTTAAGTCTTTGGAATAAGTCCTGAAATGATTGCAAGTAAAGAAGGTAAATATATTTTGTTTCTTTCAGTTATTTTTTTATTCTTTCATAAACAGGCAATATGCTTGTCCAAGAGCTAGGAGCTATTTAATTCTGCTTTAATTAGGTTTTACTCTATCACCTAAAGATTTCGTGCTACAAGGGGGTTGTAATACCTCATCTGTCCCCAAATGTTAACCACCCATTGATGGGAGGGGAGAGAGTATTTTGCTGGGAACGGGACTGGTTGTTATATATATTTACCCTACATTATTATGTAAGCGTTACTGTAGTCTATAACAACAAAATTTATGGTTTAGCATGTGCAATCCAATGTTGGTCTCGATAAGATGGTTCACATTTGGGGATAAATGGGGATTTATGACACACCCTGTAGTAAGAAAACCATACGTGATAGGGAAAAACTAACTATATTTTTGAGATCAGCGCACTCAAAGTATATAGAATCACCAACTAGTTTGTAAAAATCGATCGACAAGTTTTCAAATGTGTACTGGTGTAATTGCAGATTTAAAAGAGGACAATGTATATATGAACATCCCCCAACATGCAATTTCTTCTATAATAATGGTCATTGTAAATTTGGAGACGGATGTAAATTCTACCACCCGGACATTTGGCTCCCGGGCAAGAAGCTACCAATACAAGTAGGCGGAAACGAATCTCTTTCGGAGGATCATAGGGCAACGAATCAAGCAATATCGAAGGAAAACGAACTTGAAATGCACAAGGGGCAACGAAAAACAGAGAACAAAAATTGTCCTGGCTAATATTCAAGGAATAAGACCAAACCAATCACTCAATAAGGTTTCGTACCTGAAAGGATTTATGGACGAAACAAGGGCGGACATCGCATGCCTCACAGAAACTCATCTTAAAGATTGGCAAGGAAATTGTGAAAACTGCGAACATTGTATTGATAAGAAAGAGATAAATATAGAGGGCTTCAACTTACTAAGAGCGGAGAGAACGACGAGACGGAAAGGTGGCTGTGCTATATATGTACAGGAAGGTCATATGAGAGAGACGATAATAAGTAAATCAAAGAGCTATGTGGAACTCCTAGCAGTGAAAATAGAAAAACTAAACTTGATAGTAATAGTCATCTATAGACCTCCAAGCACCCCAACCGAAAAATTCTCGGAGGCCACTGATGACATCAGAAAGCTAATAAAGGCCATAAACCCTCCATCCCCCAATATAATGAGCTGCGGAGACTTTAACTTCCCATTTATAAAATACAAAAAGGTGACTAGGAATATATATATATCCACCAGGACAAGGGGGGCACAAGAGAAGACCAGGAGCAAGCACAAATTTTGATGGCTCTCACAAATGAGTTTATGCTGACACAGGAGATAACAGAAAATACCAGAAAAAATAATTGCCTGGATCTGGTATTCACGAATAACACGAACTTGATTGCTGATATAAAAATAACCCCAACCATTATCTCAGACCACAACTTAATCGAGATATCAACAAATATGACGACAGCATTAAAAGACAATACACATACTGTGGAAAGAAGTAAATTCGGGGCCTTTAACTTAAACTCGAAGACTATAAATTGGGAAGCAATCAGATCGCACATGGCCCAAATAGAATGGAGAACAATTTTCGAGAATAAAACAACTGAAGAAATGCTAACAACCTTGGAAGAAAAAACGCTGAAAATTTTAGAAAAATATGCTCCGAAAAGAAAGTGGAGGCGAAGTTAGGTAACTGCGGAGATAATGACAGGAAAGCAATAAAAGAAAAACTGGAGGGTATCGATCGGGAAATACAAGCCCTGATTAAGGACCATACAGAGAGGGAAGAGGAAAAGGCGGTAGAATCAATAAAGGAAAATCCAAAATACTTCTATAGCTATGCAAAAAGGAAAACAAAAACGCGCGCCGCTATTGGGCCCTTAAGGACGAGAAATAATTAACTAACCGACGATCCAAAAGAAATAGCGGATACATTGAGAACTCAATATGAATCAGTTTTCAGTACCCCAAAAAGTGACAAAGCGATACCTGACATAAATGCATTCTTTGAAGAGGAATTGCAAGGAGAGTATATACACCAGACTTTGATTTTACACCAGAAGATGTAGCGAGAGCTATAGGACAAATGAACCACCAGCTGTAGGTCCGAACAATTGGAACGCATTATTGATTAAAAACTGTAAAAATGAAATGGCTACACCTTTATACTGGATATGGAGAAGATCCCTAGACACTGGGGAAATACCGAGCATCTTGAAAAGAGCAAACATTGTCCCAATATATAAAGGAGGGGACAGCTCTCAAGCAAAGAACTATAGACCAGTGTCATTGACGTCCCACCTCACCAAAGTATTTGAAAGAATAGTTAGAGAGAAAATTTATATTTCCTGGAGACACGGGAAAGATTCAACGAAAATCAGCATGGATTCCGATCAGGTAGATCATGCCTATCACAACTAATAGAACACTACAACAATATCCTAGATGCATTGGAAGGCAATGACAACTACGATGTTATATACACAGATTTTGCTAAAGCTTTCGATAAATGTGACCATGGTATAATAGCACATAAAATTAAATATATGGGAATAACAGGCAAAGTGGGAAAATGGATCTACAACTTCCTTAGAGATCGTCTGCAGGTCGTCAAAATTCAAGGTATATCATCATCAGAATCGGAAGTACGCAGCTCAGTACCACAAGGGACAGTACTGGCCCCACTCCTGTTCATTATCATGCTAACAGACATAGACAGCGGAGTAAACAGCAACAGTATAGTAACATCCTTTGCAGACGATACAAAGATCAGCAGAAAAATCAGCGATGTACATTAGGGTGGCCCACTTTTCAATTTTTTTTTTAAAGTATAGGTGATCGTGGTTTTTCCCATTATTTGGCACTATACTAGCACATTGGTACCATTTTTACAAAAATTGATCAATATTTAGGGGTCTCGCATCGACCTTGAAATTACTAGTTTTTTTTTAAAATGCTTACTTTTTAACTTTTTACCGAATCAAGATAAATCATTAAGTAGGGATGTTTTCTGAATCCTCTTAATGAGAGAAGTCGTTTGGTGTGCCTGCCAATGTCATACGACTAACGGTTTAAAGGTTGTGCCTGTATACAGGTAATACCAATGTGCTAGTATAGTGCCAAATAATGGGAAAAACCACGATCACCTATACTTTTCAAAAAAATGAGTCACCATACCCGTGCGGAATGTATAATGTATATAGGTAATTAGAAAATGCACTATGCCTGTGCCAGGTACCTAACCTATTACTTTTTTGCAGATCATAACATTTTGAAATTCTGTCTGAGTTCCTCATCCTTTGTCATGGACAAATCGATGGCAACCATAACTGGAAGAACTCTTGAAGCTACAAATAGAGAGTCATCAAAAGGAAAGGCGAAAATAACATCGCTACCTTCTCTAAGATCGGCCTCGGAAATTTTTTTAGTTGGCCAACCGTCGCGACGGTTGGCCAACTAAAAAAATTTCCGAGGCCGATCTTAGATCGTCGCGTCGTCCTCCATCAGTGGTAGCAAATTGCCAACAACACGGCAGGTTTTGCAATACTTCTTCAGTGTTATCCAGTACACTGCTAACAGGAAAGACGCATTCAAAGAAACCGTAAACAACGTCTTAAAGTTTTGGAACATGGCCCGCATTAAAACAATCACAAAGCTCAACTGCGAACGGAAGCTAGAGGCATTGTGGAAAGAGTGGCACTTACTCCAAAAGAGCAGAAAACGAGAAACTGACGCCGGAGGAAAACGGCAGAAGTTTTCGGACAGTGTGGACAAGCTGTGGGATATCGGAGCATCTGACGCTGTCGAAGATATAAAGAAGAATCGACTGCTGTCCGACAAGGACAAGAAAGAAGACATTGACTTCTACCTCGATCAACGTGGTCCTCGGGTGGCAACGATGAGCGGGAACGATAAAGTTTTCGCTGTAAAAAGAAAGCTACAGGAAGGAAGAAAACGTCCTCGCCAGGAGCCGCAAACCTCAAAGTGTGCATACGAAGAATTCGACAGTCTGACATTCAGTTGCTCTTAGACTGCTACTGCGACTTTTTTCTTCCACTAGCGGGAGTAGGCATTTGCGTTTAGTAACAGATAGACTTCTAATTGTTTGGGGTTTCAGAATTGGACATTTACAATGGATTTGAGTACCGTGAACGTCGCAAGAGTCGTCGCCCTAATTGAAGATGGTGGGAGCCAACGTTACGTCGCCGATGCGCTAAGAATTCCAAGAACAACTGTTCGACGTGTCTACCACCGTTATGTGGAGACAGGAAAGCACACCAGAAGACCAGGATCTGGAAGATCGCGCTGCACATCTGCCGTGACAATCGTTTCATAATCTTGAGTGTTTGAGAGATCGTTGCTTGACTGCCACAAACGTCCGCAATGAGCTGGAAAGGTCTCGAGACGTCAGTGTATCGGAGCAACCGTTAGAAGGAGACTTATGGAAAGTGGCTTACATGCTGGACGTCCAGCAATGGGCCCGGAATTGCTCCCACACCACCGCAATGCTCGACTTCCTTTCGCTTGTGAACATGTCAATTGAACTATGGTCCACTGGGGACGACTATTGTTCACGGACGAATCAAGATTTAATCTTCGAATATCCGATGAACGGGAAAGAGTGTGGAGAACAGGAGAAAGATTCGCCCCGTGCACTTTTACGGAGAGGGTTGCTTTTGGAGGAGGCTCAGTCATGGTCTAGGGTGGTATCACTTCAAACTCGCGTATAGAGCTCGTCGTTATTGTGGGTCATTGACGTCCGCAAGATACATGGAAGAGATCTTGCTGGAGCATGTGTTCCCTTTTGCTCCTTTCGTTGGCGAAGACTTCCTTCTACGGCACGATAACGCTAGACCCCATGCGGCAAGAGCCGTTAGCAATTTCCTTGACGAAACTGGAATTCGACGAATCGAGTGGCCTTCCCGAAGTCCGGACCTGAACCCCATAGAACATCTCTGGGATACGATGAGACGGCGTCTTAGGGCTCGTCTAGTAGCCCCTAACATTCTACAGGAGCTACAACAAGCTTTAACTGAAGAGTGGAAGGGAATCCCACAGGATGTGATCGCCAATCTCATTCATGGGATGAATCGACGAATGGCTGCAGTAATTCAAGCTAGGGGAGGCAATACCTCTTATTAACCCTGGATCATAAGTTGTTGGTTTTTTTTTTTATTGTTTTTTTTTCAATTTTTTTGTTTTTGTCGAAAGCTCTGTTTTTATGAATTACAATTTTTTGTACGGTTTTTTTGATAATAAATTGTATTAAGCAGGTGTTTGAAGATTTTTTAATGTCCTCACAGACTAAATTTTAAAACTTTTATAAACAAAAGTTTGCCCATTTTTTGCTTTTCGCGATATTTCTGCCGCTCAGTGTATATAGAAGCAAACGAAATTTCTCTTCCTTGCCTCTTTGTTTCATGGCTGGAAATTGTAAACAAGGCTATAGAACTCAAACGCGTGGGCATGGAGCAGGGCACGTAGGAAACAGATTTCGTGGTATTTCCCGAAATCCCTGCCAGAGGACGTCACTAAGGCCTATAAAAATGCGAGTTCTTTCTCAAATCACTCTCACTTGCCTTTTTTCTCCATTTTGTTGTCAGATCTCGCTCTCAGCTCCGTCAGTAATGCCACTCGTCACGCCACCCGCTCTCCTTGTGTTTTGCGTATATAAATTAATAGATTGATAGAGGGCAAGAGAAGAAGACAAACCCATATAATCTGGCAGAAGTCCGTCAAAGATGCAGTTCAATAATATTGGTATAATGACAGGGCCGGATTAAGACCTTTAGAGGCCCTAAGCACTTAAAAGATTTTGGTGCCCCATATATGTAATTCAAAATATAAACAAAAATAAACCATAAAATAAAATTTTATTTTTTGAAATGAAACAAAACTTACAGTAAGATGGAAAATAATGTTTATTTTTGTATACTTCCACCTCATTTATATTTGAAAAGTTTTCTCCTACTTTTTTTAATTGCAAAGTCTTTGATCAGATCCTCAAAACTAATCTTACGTAACACATCTGCTTCTATACTTAGTAGAGATAAGGCATCCAGCCTGCCTTGTTGCATAGTTGTTCTGTTGGTATTTTTAATATACTTCAACTGAGAAAATGAACGCTCAGCTGAGCAATTTGTGACCATTAATGTTAAAAATATACGAAAGGCAATTTCTACATTTGGGAACGCACACTCAATATTGTCTTCTACAATTATTTTATAAAGTTCAGCATGACTGAATCTTGTTTTTACATTTACTATAGCACACGAAAATATTTAATCTATATGTATTTTTAATATGGCGCTCAAAGATTTGATATAAACAAAATAATAACGCAAAGCGTAAAGTGTGTGATTACAACGAAATATATTTATTCTCTCAAAAGGGTTGTTGTTCACTACAAATTCAAACAATGAAAAAAATAAATATATATATGAATATTATAATTCAGTTTTCAACAGCTTATAGGCTATAAGCCGCGATTATAATAGTATAATAAATCCATGGTAAATCCGACAATGGAAAATTTCTGTGGTGCCCCCCTTCCCTTGATGCCCTAAGCACGGGCTTATTTTGCTTAATGGTTAATCCGGCCCTGTATAATGACCTCACTGGCATCTCACGGTCCATCCATGTGTTGTGTATATATGAGGTCTTCCGAAGCAAAAGTAGCACAAGCGCCATTTTTAATCGTCAGAAAACGCGTTGAAAATTATGCGACCTTCGGACAGAGATAACGCATTATTTTCGCGAGACTTTCGACCATACGAACATTGGCATTTCTGCAATTCGTCCATTACCATATGATAGTATACGGTCTGAAGAACCTCTCAGTGGGTATAACTCATTTTTGTCCCGGATGGCGCTTGTGCTACTTTTGCTTCGAAAGCCCATATATATATATATATATATATATATATAGAGAGAGAGAGAGAGAGAGAGAGAGAGAGAGAGAAGGGATGGGACAGATAGATAGATGGACGGTCAGATAGATAGATAGATGGACGGTCAGATAGATAGATAGATGGATACTTTTGCACTAACTGGACGAGCTAGTTGCCAGATATGCCTCGCAAGAGATTGCTCATTTTAACTCTGTTCTGACAAATCATGTTAACGTACAGATGAAAAGAATTTCTAATGGGGAAATGGTGTGCAGGAGATTTCAGATCAAAAAGGGAAATTTTAAGAGCGAAGCTAGGGAAATTATATAATTCATATGTCTGTGCATGATTGGTAGATATGACCCAATGTTCTTCCTACTGTCTCTGGTTTTCAGGGCACCAAAATGCAGTTCCTTCAAATGCAGAGTGCATAGGTACCTCAATCCTTGTTTTGGCCCTTCTCTCTGTATGGGCGGGAATTTTGCAGGCAATCGTCCGTGGCCACACCTTCCTTTTCAATCCTAATATCACCTTCTGAAATGTAATTTTATTTCTATTAAAGTCCACAGAGGAGATGATCTCGGTATTAGATATATACAAATTAAATAATTTTCCACGTTCGAATCTTGAAAAACGACCCAGCCTTATGAGTTGCTGATATTCTCTTCGTTTAAATTGAGTTGTAATGGGTACTGGCAACTTTGGCGCTAGCTGGATGGGCCAGATTTGTCTGGAAAAGATTGTTGGTATACCGTAGTACATTTTGCTTTAAT
Organism: Bathynomus jamesi; assembly: GCA_023014485.1. Lineage (NCBI taxonomy): Eukaryota > Metazoa > Arthropoda > Malacostraca > Isopoda > Cirolanidae > Bathynomus > Bathynomus jamesi. Next base: position 2,535,476 of record JAJOZX010000006.1, on the reverse strand, counting down.
AATACGAGATCTATGAGCATATATATAGTCAGTGTATTTCAGATCATCATTCAAATCTGGTTGTAACCCTTTTGCGTATCCTTATCTGGTATTACTCTACTTAATTCAATGTATAGCGCAGTCTGGCATCTTACATACATCTGTTTATATACGAGGTGCGTGTGCTTTTAATTCAATAATTTTTTCTTTTTGCGGGGTTTTTGTCTATTAATTGGGTCGTTTTAGAGACCTTGTCGGTCTATTAGTACTGTGCTGATGGTTGTGGGATTGCGAGATAGCCTAAGGCTGTATTTTGTGCGGTAGTTATTCTAAGGAATGTGTATATAAATTTGCTATCGAGATAAAGCCTTTCCATGCATCTGTTTATATACGAAGTGGTGGTGTGTGTGTGTGTGTTTATATATATATTTTATATATATATAGGGGTGTGTTTCAGATAATTCTTCTTTAATATTGAGATAAAAGATGAAATACGCTTAGAGAAATAATGTTGGTATAATGACCTCACTGGCAACTCTAAGTATTATAATTGTTTAGTTCAATTTAAAATGCTGAATTTTAGAGTTTGGGGAGAATTTAATGTAAATTAAATAATGAAATATGTCTGGTACTGCAATAATTCGAATTACTCTTCTGCAAAAATGTGAAAATAACAGAATTACTTAGTTTAATGCATAGCGCAATCTGGCAACTATTCTAAGTGTGTGTGTGTGTGTGTGTGTGTGTGTGTGTGTGTGTGTGTGTTTATATATATATATATATATATAGTCCCGTAAGTCTGAAACCATAGGGCAAAATGATAAAAACGGCAATAAAAACGCCGAAGAGACTTTTGAGGACTTTGTGAAATGAGCGAGGATGGTAGCGGCTGTGTCATCGTCGGTGAATGTCCTCGGAGGTCCACTGCATGGCTTATCTCCTATGGATCGCATTTCCCTGAACTTTGGCACAAGCTTGCCGACACAGTTGTATGTTATCGGCGCGCGGTCCGAATGCAATCTGTTAAATTCCTCAGCGACCTCCCTCTGACTCCGATTTCCTACGAGCAGAATTACCTGGATCCGTTCTTCCTTACTTAAAGACATCATGGGCACTTGCATAAACGGAAAAACATGAATTACTTATTTTACTCTATTGTTCCAGACTTATAGGACACCCTGTGTATATATATATATATATATATATATATATATATATATATATATATACTCTTCTGCAAAAATGTGCAAATAACAGAATTACTTAATTAGTTAATGCATAGCGCAATCTGGCAACTATTCTTGTGGAATGCTTCGATATACATATCTAATCACTATATCGTAAAATTACGGTTGAAAATATTTCAATGGCATGCTTCAACAAATTACTGTTTTGATTACAGAGAACATCTCTCCATTAAATATATACAAATTAATTAAATAGCGCAATCTGGCATCTAATCTTTAAACATGAGGGGGATAAAATGCGAAAAAATGAAATAGTTAGCCCTAATTTAATTTCCGTTTTGTTTTAAAAATTATGTTAATGCTTTTTGTTATATAGTTTACGGATAAATTTGCATATTAAGGTGAAAATTTGTTTTTATAATAAATTTGGTTGATCATATTCGATTTTTTGTTTAAAAGATTGTCCAACAAATCCATATTCGATTTTTTTTTTTAAAAAGATTGCCAACTAAATTGGCCTTGTGGTGGTTTTCTACCATAAGAGGCTTAATTGATAAAACTATTGCGTTGCCCTTTTTTTTTAGACCTTGTCGGTCTACCCCTGGCTCCATAAACGTATTTTTTTATGATTAATAGCTCTGTCTAGTAATTGGGTCGTATTTAGAGACCTTGTCGGTCTACTGGTGGTTACGGTCAGTGATGGGCATCGATACATGAAAATCGCTAAAGCGATACCGATACATGAAGAACGTCTTAGGGCTTAGGCGATACCGATACGCCGATACTTTCTAGATGTCTTAAGCGATACCGATACATGCATCGCCGGTACATTTTTATAATTATTAATTTAATATGTAGGTATTAGATATTATTGTTTATACTAGTAATTTGTACGCACTGTAAGTAAAATCAACGACATTTTAATGGGTTTTATAGATGTAAATAAAAACAATTGCTTTATTTAATGAAAGTATGTTTTAATTTTGTACGATACATGAATGACTGAAAATATTACACTAACAATTAAAAGTAATTACTATTACCCTTCAAAATACCAGCTGGCTAAACATCTGGTCAGACAGTCTATTCCTTTTTGGAGCGTGAATGTGACCAGCCAAACTAAACAACCGTTCTACAGGAGCAGAGGATGGTAGTGGTGTGTTATACTTCAGGAAGACCCGTAGAATTCCTGGGTACTGCCTCAGAGATTGGAGAGAATGACTTCCGTCACCCAGATACTGTAAAACTTCCATCTCAGTGGAATCTTGGGTTGCAGAGACATTAGTGGAAGCAGACTCATAACAGAAGAAATCATCTGCAATTCCGTCAGATGCAGCATCACTTAGTTGTTGCTGGGGGGTCTGCTCGATGAGGCTCTTAACAGCATTAACCAACATTTCTTGAACCCTCTTTTTGACAGTTAGTATTAAATTTGCCTTTTATTGTCATCCACTTTAACTTGAACAGAGGATTTGAAGACGATGCCAGTATTGCTGCTTTACACTCATGCGACGCATCAAGGCACATAAACTTTTCAAACCGCTTAGTGAACCCTACTGTGACTGCATTGAGAAGTGGCTGACAATGACGCAATGCCTCCGAATTCAAACGCTCTAGCTTCTTCTCTACAGCTAACAATGTCGGAAGCAGGCAACCGTAAAAACATTCTTTGTCGGACTGCAACCCATCAAGTGCTGTTGCAATGGGTTGTAGTACAGTTAGGTATTCCTGGAGAAAATCAGCTCATTATATGAGCGTTTCTATATTATGGTTAATTAATCTCAATAACACAAGTACAAACGTGTTTAAACGTTGCGCCGTACTGTGTGACGTGACCAGTAGAGTAGTACTGTCATTAAATAAATATTTAATAATATTATTATTTATGTATATTCATAAATATAACTCAGTAGTGTCATATTATAACATCTATTTAAATATTTAAAAATTCTTATTAATGTATCGATGTATCGAAGTATCGATTTATTTCGATACATTTAAGAAATTGACCTTAGCGATACCGATAAATCGATACTTTTGTCAAGTAGCTAAAGCGATACCGATACAAAAGTATCGATATACGTATCGGCGATACATGTATCTAGATACTGCCCATCACTGGTTATGGTGATGGGTGTGGGGAGGTATTCTAAGGATGGCTTTTGTGTGGTAGTTCTTCAGCATGCTCGTATATTGGGATAAAACCTTTACATGCATGTTTTATATATATATATATTATATATATATATATATACTCTGCCAAAGTGCTGGTTATGCCAGTTGGAGATTAAGACTTCTAAGCCGAGTGCGAGAACAAGAGCTTTATTATGCGATGCGACACGCCAGCAAGAACATCTCTCCCTCCTCTCCTCTCTCTTAGTTAGGTTTGGGTGAATTCCCCCCTAGCTTGTGGCAGCTTCGGGGATTCCACCCTGCCCCTCTTTTTCCCTTTTTTTTAGGCACCCTGGGGGGTGGGGGTGGTACCTGGGGGGAAAGGGGGGTTGGCACTGGCCTTGGCACTCATATGATCAACATTGCAATTGCTCTGCACTCGTCCATTTTGCGCACATGCTACTACTGCTTAACTTCGTTGATCAACTGGAAGCGATGTTACAACACTGGCTACGACGTGGCTCCTTTACATTCGAAAAATTATATCGCTACATAGTTACTATCAGGCCAACCATAGGACAAAGGATCTTTTAAATTTCCAATCGCAGCTCTCCTTCTCACTTCGCTAGAAAGCAAGGGGTTGCATCACCAAGCAACAGATCAGCGCACGTTGAGGTCTCTCTCTCTCTCTCTCTCTCTCTCTCTCTCTCTCTCTCTCTCTCTCTCTCTCTCTCCTCTTCTCTCTCTCTCTCTCTCTCTCTCTCTCTCAAATAATGAAGAAAAAAGATGTCGTTCAATTCAAAGAGGATAAGAAGAATGGAGATATAATGGAAATGGAATCAAGTACCGGAATCAGACGGAATTTGCTATTCTAGAAGCTGACGAAGAAACTCGCCACTCTCATCTCAACTTCTTTTCGGCGAGCGCTGTCACTTTGCTACGTCCAGCTAAAAGGCTCCCTACATGGTATTGATCAAACGATCACTCGGCAGTAGGCGATTTCACAACGAACCTACCGCGTGCCTGTATGGACAGTAAAGCCTTAAACACTCGTTCAAATTCTCATGGCTCGCCTACTAAGTAGTAAGAAGCACGCGCGCCCATACATAGTAACCATAATTATACTGTAATTTAAAAAAGATATTGTTCAAACTATTTTCGGGAATAACATCACCACAATTAAGTACAAAAGACCAAAATGGAACCGAAACTTTACGTCATCAACTTACGACAACAACGAACTAACGCAACACCTCGTCGGGGAGTGCGGACAACACGAGTCCCCGAGATGCCACAAAATATTTACCCAAATATAATTAAATAACCAAATTTAAATATAAATACCAAAAATTAAATATGGTAATTCCAACCTGCAATGGTAAATTTCGCGGGGAAAAAACCCATCTATATCTATACTATAATAAGAGAGCTGTCCGTCACACTTTCAGAAATTGTGAGAAAAAATTGTGAGAAAAAAATTCAGAAATTGTATTACGGGCGGCAATGTGAAGCTCAAGATTTTCATGACTGTGTTCTTTTCTGTAGTTTAGCAATGGGGGAAGGGTGGGGGTGGGGGTAATGGGGGATGGGTGGGGTAATGGGAAGGGGTGGGGGTAATGGGGGAGAGGGTTAACCCCAAGTTGCATGAATGGGGGTGAGGAGGTTTTGGGAGATACCACATTCAGAAATGTTGACACAATGTGAAGCTCAAAATTTTCACGCTGGGTTCTTTTTTTGTAGTTTAGCCTGTCTAACCGTCAGCGAAGCGGCGGGAACTGTACTAGTAATTTATAAAATATCGGGTGATTCATAAGTCTGTTACCACTGTAATGGTGAAATATTTTCTGTGTTTCAGACTGTTGATTTGCGAAAATACGGGGTATGGTTAAGGATAGGGTATACGCGACAAAACGTCGTAATGTCAATGATTTAAAAGAAAGAATTCCCACTGTTAATTTCCAATGTGTAACTGCGTAAAAATAACCTCAAATAAAAGAAAATCGCGGGTTACTGCGGTTTGTAGTTATTTTTTATTCACCATTACAGTGGTAACAGACTTACGAATCACCCCGTACATCTAAGAGACAATTCTCTCCATGTCTCCATCTCCAGCTGACTCGTAAATCCACGCAATTCATCATTACAAAGTGAAACTAATTACAAATGTTCATTATTGACGTAAGTAAGAAAAGATACTATGAAAAAAATATCGTGCGCAACACTACATAGTCGGAAAATCAAAATAATTAATTATATTTTGAAGCAAACGTCCACTTTTTATTAGCGAACCTTTGTATAAATATTTCAAACCGAACCAAACTACATTATACTCGTATATAAAAAATTTGTATTATCTATACAAACACGCGACGGTTCCAAAAACAATTTCCGTCCTTATATCCGGAGGAGTGGAGAAGTATCCGCAACAGCGACCCCATATAAATGGGAATAATAATGCTGCAGAATGCTGCTCACCACACTCTTACAAGAGTGTGGTGAGACCAGCAATAATGTGGAGACAGTACCCATGACGAAGGCGCTGGAAAACAAGCTAGAGGTGTCGTGTGAAATGACTAGATGGGATAGAGTGAGGAATGAGTTAATAAAGGTTGGACGCATATCTGAAAAAGTGCGCGAGGCAAGACTACGATGGTTCGGACACGTGAAGAGGAAGGACGGAGGGTACATAGGAAACAGGATGTTAGATATGGAACCGCCGGGTAGGAGAAGAAGAGGAAGACCTCGGAGAAGATGGATGGACACTGGACAGTGTTCGGGACGACCTGAGGAAGCGGGAGCTGGATGTCTAGCTGGTACAGGATAGAGAAGAGTGGAGAAGGAGGATCAGCAGCAGCGACCCCGCACAAGTGCGGGACTAATAATGCTGTAGAAGAAGAAGATATCCGCAATAAATAACATTTTAGAAAAAAAAAAGAAGCTGCTCATGACAGTAAGATGCAATTTTAGAATAAAAACTGAACCAACTAGCCTATATATATATATATATATATTATATATATATACATTCAACTGCAAAGAACACGCAGTATAAATAACGTAAAGAACGACGCTTGTATAGGAGATATTCCGCGCAAGACGAGAAAGAGAAAACAACAAATGAAAAAATGAAGTACCACCTGGGAATCGAACCCGGGATCTTCCGATTGCCGGTCAGACGCGATACCACTACACCATGGTCTTCACTCTTCCAAATGCCGTAATTCCTCTACATACTCGCAGAAACCAATGCCCCAAGGGGGCACCTCCCGCATGCCGTAACATTATATACATTCAACTGCAAAGAACACGCAGTATAAATAACGTAAAGAACGACGCTTGTATAGGAGTATTCCGCGCAAGACGAGAAAGAGAAAACAACAAATGAAAAATGAAGTACCACCTGGGAATCGAACCCGGGATCTTCCGATTGCCGGTCAGACGCGATACCACCTACACCATGGTCTTCACTCTTCCAAATGCCGTAATTCCTCTACATACTCGCAGAAACCAATGCCCCAAGGGGGCACCTCCCGCATGCCGTAACATGCCGTAGAGGAATTACGGCATTTGGAAGAGTGAAGACCATGGTGTAGTGGTATCGCGTCTGACCGGCAATCGGAAGATCCCGGGTTCGATTCCCAGGTGGTACTTCATTTTTTCATTTGTTGTTTTCTCTTTCTCGTCTTGCGCGGAATATCTCCTATACAAGCGTCGTTCTTTACGTTATTTATACTGCGTGTTCTTTGCAGTTGAATGTATATAATGTTACGGCATGCGGGAGGTGCCCCCTTGGGGCATTGGTTTCTGCGAGTATGTAGAGGAATTACGGCATTTGGAAGAGTGAAGACCATGGTGTAGTGGTATCGCGTCTGACCGGCAATCGGAAGATCCCGGGTTCGATTCCCAGGTGGTACTTCATTTTTTCATTTGTTGTTTTCTCTTTCTCGTCTTGCGCGGAATATCTCCTATACAAGCGTCGTTCTTTACGTTATTTATACTGCGTGTTCTTTGCAGTTGAATGTATATAATGTTACGGCATGCGGGAGGTGCCCCCTTGGGGCATTGGTTTCTGCGAGTATGTAGAGGAATTACGGCATTTGGAAGAGTGAAGACCATGGTGTAGTGGTATCGCGTCTGACCGGCAATCGGAAGATCCCGGTTCGATTCCCAGGTGGTACTTCATTTTTTCATTTGTTGTTTTCTCTTTCTCGTCTTGCGCGGAATATCTCCTATACAAGCGTCGTTCTTTACGTTATTTATACTGCGTGTTCTTTGCAGTTGAATGTATATAATGTTACGGCATGCGGGAGGTGCCCCCTTGGGGCATTGGTTTCTGCGAGTATGTAGAGGAATTACGGCATTTGGAAGAGTGAAGACCATGGTGTAGTGGTATCGCGTCTGACCGGCAATCGGAAGATCCCGGGTTCGATTCCCAGGTGGTACTTCATTTTTCATTTGTTGTTTTCTCTTTCTCGTCTTGCGCGGAATATCTCCTATACAAGCGTCGTTCTTTACGATATATATATATATATATATATAAAACGTACTTAATTTGCATTAAAACTCTTGAAAAAAAAGAATAAAAAATGAGCGTACATATAAAATAGAAACTTAAAAAGTAACAAAAATTATTCGATACAATAAAATTTTGAAGATGAGTTAAAAGCGAAAATTTTCGCCAAGCAGTCAATTTGTAGAAGCAAACTAAGGCCGCTTTCAAACATAGTAAACGCTCGTCCAACGCGGGGGTTAGGTTCCTCGAGAACGGCGCGTTATCTAAATCCGCGTCGGACAAACTTAATACCTTACGAGATAAATGGGGATACGGGAACGCGGCCGCGTAATGTCTCCCATTAATACTTAGATAGGTAGATTTTTTATTCACGCGTAAATGAATTTCCCTATCTATATTGTATATGAAATAAGAACGTAATAAAATCGTGAACATCATGATATTTACGTATGATAAATAAAATATTAAATGAAAATAGCGCGTATCTTTTCTTCGCTCTTTCAGGATGGTGCGTATGGTAGACTCATTCGCGTGATACTCGCGGCCGAGTGATGTTATGCTCATACCACCACGCAACTTATCTAGAATCTTTATTTTTTCGGCTAATGTCATAACCTTACGACTTCTCTTCACTATCAGCATATAGCTTTACGTTTTGGTGCCTACTGCTGTCTAAGGGTAATAGCAAACAACTAAACAACGTCAAAATACGACAAAAACAATCCAACGCAACTTCGCTGAACTTAACGAGGTAGCGGGACTGAAACAAAGGGTGATGCGAGGGGTGACGCGAGAGGGAGGGAGATGCGGGAGTGTTGGAGAGTGTAGGAGAAAACACTAGAGCGCGCATTGGCACGCGTACAGTACTACTGTATTAGAGCGTGTTTGGCGGACCGTGTGTAATCAAATTTTCCGCTTTCGGCAAATAATTGTTCGCATTTATTTTTCCGTGTATAAGCAAATTCGCGCCGGACAAACACGCGTTGGACGACGAGGGTTTACGTACGCAGTTTGCGAAGAATTCCAAAATAAACTACGCGAACCAATTTCGATCATTCCAATTTATATCTGAATGTACGTAAGACATTTTCAACCACGATAATTATGCTGAATTTAAGCCAAATTGTTCACCAAATAATGATATTTAAAGAGGGCAGATTCTATACGATAATATAACTAATCCGAAAACGGGAGCAGAATTTTAAAATTTCGAAACGAGACTATTCTCTTTCTGCTCTGTACAAAATCATTTTAAGTGTCGGGTTATAATTTTTTTTTTTAATTTAGGCAAAAATACATACTAAAATTAACGAGCAATTTCACTATATTATTTGGGGCTGTGTAAATAACTTAATATGCAAACATGTTAACACTACACAAAAAAAAATTACAAAAAGAAAGTAATTCGAACCTTTTTTTTTCATGAAGAGGCCTCATTTGCTACTGTAGGCCTATTCAATGTCTACCGCATCATGTCGTGAATTGGTTTTTATAATATGAAATATAGTAATGTTTATTAAGAAATTTAATAGTGTTTTTTAGAGTAAAATAAACTGATTAAAATTGTAGGAAATTAAAATATGTAAAATGAAATTGTTTAAAACATAAAATACTATTTAGCACCAATCAAAATGTGCTGAGGCCGGAGGTATTAAAATACCCAAAACCCAGTCTCAGAGACAGTGGGGTGGGGTATGTATGAGAGAGAGGGTTTTGTTCGATTAATACGTAATTGTGATTTAAAGTTAGCTAGAAACTCTCTCCACGCTCAAACCATTAAATCATAAATTCGCGTTCGCTTTCCCCGTCCTGTTCATTGTTTCAATTTAAATAAAAAATCAGAAAATGGTGATAAATACTCTCATTTTTCCCACTCCCTCGCTTTGTTCGTTCTAAATTTCAATGGCGGCCACGCTAACCCGTCTAGCCGTTTATAATAGTGTGAATAAGTATAGAGTGATAATAAACAGAGTAAAGAAAAGTGAATAAGAATTAAAGACATTCCACTATACCTAGAATTGGGCCAAAACTTACAACATAGTCTTAGTCTATAATGCAGCCCAAAATAATGTTTAAAACCACTGCTTACAGTATCCTCTACTTAAAGTACACCACTAACACTTCGATTATGAAAATAATAAAACCCCAAATTTTAAACAAATCGTAAAAATGCAAAAGTCACCCTTCAAGCGCGACTAAAATAATTTATTTTTATTTATTTAATTTATTACATAATTTATTTAATTTATTTTTAAATGCCGAAACGGCTAAAATAAAACTTTAAAACTCAAATTTTTAAATAACAACATAGGTAGGCTTTATAAAATTTAAAAAAAAGGAAAACGACAGAAAATTGAGCCTCGCACGGGATTTACAGTTTTTCTCCACGATACTCAAAAGAAAACGCGAGCGAAGTAGGCAGCACTGACGTATGTACTAGGGCATATCATACTTTTCCGAGTCCGAATTTCACTCTGGCTAATATGTATTTTTATGTAAAATTTAATTCTAAGAGGGGTTTCTTTTCTGCAACTTTTCCCAAAAATCGCGTTATCATGTTCAAACTTGCGGTTTTCTGTTCTATGTTGAAATACCGAATATTCAATTGAACACAACCTCATATTTTAACCCTTTGTCGTAATTTGTTGCCATTTAGACACATTAACTTTGCTTAACTCTTACACAGGTTTAATACATACATACATAAAAAAAATCTACTCCATTTGAATCTTTGTAATCATTTGGACGCAGAAGGCGAAGTTCAACATTTTCTCAATAGATGGCTCTGAGCAATTACGCCAGTTATAATTGTGAAGTAGAAGTGAGTGGACGCCATTTTTTTTCGGTAAGTGTTTTTTGTAATTTTCCTAAGTTTAATCACCATTATTATATTTGTTTTGACTATAATTTCGTTCTAGAAGTATTAAGGAAGCTCCCTGTTTACTTTAAGTAATATTTTTAATAACTGTGAAGAAAGACTTTATTCAAAGTTCGTTTCGAAATGGACACAAAGTTTTCATAGGGTTAATTTCTGTCTATGATAACACGTGTGTCCAATTGGATACATGAAATTAATTTTTCATTACGATTGTTTTTATGTAGTTATATATATATATATATATATATAATATATATATATATATATATATATATATATATATATATATATATATATATATATATATATATACTGCGCCTCGGTGGTGTAGTGGTTAGCGTCGCTGACTACGAATCCATCGGCCCCGGGTTCGAGACCCGACGGCAGCCGGCGCGCAGCAAAACCCAGCTGTTCATCCTTCCACACAATAAAGTGGGTGGTAGATAAATGGGTACCCAAAAGTGGCCTAGTGGTTAACACGCTGGGCTGCTGATGGGGCGTGGTTCGGATTCCACGTTAAACTGTAGGTCTAAGGTGGAGTGAAAAGCTTGACCTTCGTCAGAATGAACAATTCGGGCGGAAGCTAACCAAAGTTTATATATATATATATAGAGAGAGAGAGAGAGAGAGAGAGAGAGAGAGTTACTAACTACCACCACTAATTAAAATGCTTATATATACCTCCTATTCTATATTTCAAGTAAAAATGAACCTACGCTAAATTAAATGGTACTGAATGACAAAGGGTTAAGCTTATGTTACATCATTATTACGAATTTTAATTAAATTTGCAATGCCAAATTCAAGTTTTCTATTACCAAAATAATATTCATTACCAAATTTATGTTAATTTGGTAATTAAAATGCCGGTGACCCTGATTATAACCAAAAATTATATTCCTTGTCTACAGGGCGTCCCAAAAAAATGTACACACACTTTAAATACTTATAAAGGCAGTGTTTATTAAAATACATTCATTTTCAAAATGTAATAGAATCTACAGACATTATTTAATTGTTTGTCAACGCCTGTTTTCAAACTGACGTCCGTTCTGGTCCAGGCACTGCTGATAACGCGAAGCAATGGAATCGCAAACATCACGAAACATTTCGTTTGGTATTTTGTGCATTCTCGTTCAATGGCTGCTCTCATTCAGCGACTGTGTGCAGGTTTTATAGCGTAGACTTTGTCTTTAAGTATCCCATAAAAAAAGTCTAGTGGTGTGAGGTCTGGTGAACGCGGAGGGTATTCTACGAAACCCCTTCGTCCAATCCACATCCACATCGTGCCAAGTACCACTCGCAATACTCCACTCTTCGGTCCGGATCATCATCTTTCATTAATAGCATGGACTAATCTTGGAATGTAACTTTTCCATTGACAGCGCTTCAAAATGCGTTGGACAGACGATTCTGAAATTCCTACCTCACGACTCGCTTGCCGCACAGATTTTCTTGGACTTTGGTGATGCGTTTCCATACTCTTTCTTGCTTTGTGGGGCTTGTCGATGTCCGTGGTCTTCCGGAACGCTTCTTGTGGACATTTCTGAACAGTTCCATCGGCTTCAAACTTATCTCTAATTCGAGTGATGGTAAGTCGCGTTGGTGGATCTGTTTGAACTCCCTCCTAAACTGTCTTTGCACTTCAACTGCGTTTTCACACTTCCAGTAGCATTTTAGAATGAATTTCCTTTGTTCAAAGCTTAGTCCTGACTGCCATTATTAATTCTAATGGGTTTTAACTGGAAAGAAAGAAACATCAATTCAGCTATCAGCTGTTAAAGTGTGTATACATTTTTTTGGGACGCCCTGTATATTTATGGCGAAAGAACACTAAACATACTGATATGAATTTGTTACAGATTGGACAAGAGCAAGAATAAGCACCGACTAGACGTGATGGCCGAATCTGCCCCCAAAACCAGGAAAATGTCAGGTTCAAAGCTCTCGGATGTTGTGGGCCCGGGGAAGGAGTTCATTCCCAGCGAGGTGCCGACTTGAAGAGCCGTTCTTCAGAGGGGATTCGTCTGCAGGAGGAAAAGTTCCTCATTCATGACATACAAAGGTCTAAATACCCTATCCGAGAGATGACTGACGAGCTGGCTTCACTCGTGATGACTCAGTGGAGGAAGTCGAATGTAAAGTTCTCCCCGCCTGTGACAATCACGAAAAAATTGCTCTCATAAAATCTTGTTTGAAATGGAAGGAGATGACAGACGTTGTGAACGTGAGAGTTAAGTCTGCTACCCAGGAGAAGAGGATGGCTGATCTGGATAAACTCTGTGAAGGCTGCGTTTGCAAGCATCAGATCTTCTTGTGCGGCTCAGAGGGGAGTGGATGCTCAGGATGCTCCCTCAAGGCCCATGTGAACTGTAACTGTCCTTGGAGGTGAAGATTCTTAAACTGAACCTTCAATGGCTGTACTACCAGAGAGTGAAGACTTCCGAAGCTTCAGGAATCCAGATGTCTTCTGTAGACTTCGAAGACAGCAGGAGACAGATCAAAGCAACGAAGAGGAAGGAGGCTGAAGAAGCTTCTGCTGTGAAGAGGAAGAAGAAGAGGAGGCTACTAATGAGGAGCTTCTCATGAAAGACTTTGAGGAGGACGAAGAACCAAACTTGGAAGAAGCTGCAAAAGAAGCCTCTGGTAATGCTGAGGCTACTGAAGCTCCTATGGACGTTCCCGCTGAAGTACCTGCCGAAACTCCAACTTCTGCTACACGAAACTACATGAAGATCCAAGGGACAGCTTCAGCAGCTTTGAGGTACGGGGTGGCAAATGTTCCGGCAGCTGCAGTTGCCACTGGCTTCCTGAACGACCTCATCAAGGCCGGTCATCTTTCCAAAGACAAGGCTTACTTGGCCATAGATGGCATGAAAGTCTGGAGGGCCAAGGAGGAAGTAATGGCCTCATCAGTTAAAGCTCTCACGCAGAGGTCAGAGGAAAAGAAGATCTCTGGGATATTCTTTGATGGCAAGCAGGATAGGAACACAAAGGTGTTGAAATATGACAAAGTGACAGGAAGATTTCATCCTGGCAAAGTGATCGAGGAGCATTACACTATCACGTGGGAGCCTCAAGGAAAGTACCTCTTCCATTTCACTCCCGAGGAACCTGAGGAAGGAGAAAAGCCTCTCATAAGATCGCTCAGGGCCTGCATGAGTGGCTTCTGGATCACGGAGCTGACGAGAGCCTTGTAATGATTGGAGGAGACTCTACCAACACCAACACGGGGTGGTCTGGAGGTGCCATAGCCCTATTGGAGAAGATGCTGGGTCGCAAGTGCCAGTGGATGATCTGTCAGCTCCATGTGAACGAGCTCCCCCTGAGGCACTTAATCATCAAGCTGGACGGCCCTGTAACTCCCCGGTCAGGCTTCAGTGGGCCTATTGGAAAACTTCTTGAGAAAGTGAATGAACTTGAGGTCAGCTTCAACTTCAAACCAGTGGAAGGAACTGAAGATATCATAGAGCTGTTAGTAGAGATAGTCAAATCTCTCTCCACAGACCAGCACAACTGCTATCTTCTGATCAAAGCCATCAAGTCTGGAGGTCTCAGTCCACAGTTGGCTGGTCTCAAGTGCGGACCTCTGAACCAATCCAGGTGGCTCACTACTGCACAGGCCATCTTGCTGTTGTGGATGAGGGAGCACGGACTGAAGGGGGAGGTGTTGAGGAGGCTCGAGGTCCTCGTGAAGTTCTGCCTTAACTTTTACTTCAAAATATACATCAAAGTGAAGCACCACCTCAAATTTGGTCCTGCACACGTTTTTTCAAAGCTGAGGCTGCTGAGGAACCACACTACCGAGGTCAGGAACATCATCTCTGCTGCAGTGATAAGAGGAGCTTACCACGCACATCTGAGAATCCTGGCTTCATTCCTGTGCAGTGAGGATGAGCATCAGAGAGCTTTGCTGTGAGCAGATAGAGAAGGAAGAGACTTTGGTGATACGACAGTGAGGCCCCATAAAATCCCAAAGTCAATCTGCAAGCCACTTCACCTGAGGATCATCAACTGGGAATCAGAGAATATTTTACGAGACTATTTTCCACCTGCAAGATGACCTTCACTGAGCTCGAGGATCTCAGGAAAACTCCACTCAAAGTGGACGCTTTCTCTGTTCATACTCAGTCCTGCGAGAGAGTTGTATAGGAAGTCTCAACTGCTTCCCAAGCTGTGTACGGTCACGAGAGGAGAGATGGGGGTGTGAGAGCCAGGATAGGACCATCGAGAAATGCTCTCAGTGTTCAATCGAAGCAGACGTACTTAAGAGCTTTTCAGGTTCGAGGGCTGATGAAGAGGCTGAACCATCGTTAATGCTCATAAGAGCTGAAAGTTCTCATAAGATCACAATAAGATCTTATGAGGCCCACGTTTCAAGGATCAGGAAGAACAGCGTGTAAACCTACACGTGGAGGTTGGCAAGTCTCCCGCTACTCGATCAGAGTAGAGCTGGTGAGCCGCGCCTATTCTTTCAAGAAAACTTAAAATTCTTAAGTTTTACGTGAAATTTAAACATTTTTCAGCACGCAACAAGGATGAGGTCAGAAAAGCAGCTTTTAGACAAAATCATATGCGGAAACAGCTGCGCGATTTGGTTTGGGTGCCCTGAGGCTGCGTTGGGCAGCCTTCAACATCAGAAAATCACGATTTTGACCATGAAAATGAGATTTTCGGAAAAGTTGCAAATAATAAACCCATCTTAGAATTAATTTTTACATAGGAATACATATTAGCCACTTTGTTTTTCCAAAATTTCAACCCTGAACCCAGAGTATGATATGCCCTAAATTGCTACACACCATATTGAATTCGCTTTTTAAACTGTTTTTAGGAATGGGAATTTGTAAATTTGGAAGGGTTCACCCAAAGGGTGTTCACCGTTGCCAACGAAACTGTCGCGAAATGTCTTTTAATTTCTATTTACTTTTCTTTAATTTTAGGTTATCTTCGTTATTTTTCACTCTCTACTGCGAGTACTTTCCACTGATTTCCGTATTCTATAAACGGTAGCGTGGCCGCCATAAACTCAAAAACACACGGGCTGCATGGCGAGCCATTTAGGAACACCGAGGAAGGATTCGAATGACGACAGTTATCAATATTTACCGGTTTATTTTAATTATGCCAATAAAAATGATGGGGGAAAGCGAACGGGAAGAACTTAACTCCTCATAAACTCACCGCTCCTCATAACACCGCGCCCGGGACTGACTTTTGGGTATGCCTCCGACCTAATCTCTCTCCATGTTGCCAACTAGTGTTTCATATTTCAAATAATTATATTTTACATACGTTAATTTCATACAATTAAATCAGTTTACAGCACTAAAAAAATCCTATTAAATTTCCTATTTAAAAACCAATACACGACACTTCAGTATTTACGGTCTGAGATATTATAGCGCAGTTACGCAATAATTTGATTCTCTCATATATGAATTTGTAATGCAAATCGATTACGCAAAAGTCACGTATAATTATTACGGCAAAGGGTCATCAAACAACATTTATTTACTAGAAAAACTAAATTTTTAATATCAAACACGTTCAAAATTTGGATCTTTTCAGTTTTATGAACTAAAAATTTTAAATAAAAACGTTCATAAACTGAAGACTCCCAAAGTTTTACTTAAATAATATTTATACGATGTACCAGTGGAGTTTATTCATGGTGGCCATGGCACACCCTAATTCGTTTAACCGTTATAGCAACAAATAATTACCTAAATAACAAAATAAAAGCTACTTAATCTTAACCGACAACTAATATATATTGTAGTTCGACATGCCCACATACGTTCGACATGCCCACATATTTGAAAAAATAAAATAAATAAAATTACTGCATATCCAATTAAAGAAATCTACATTTTTCCCCATGCATTCCCCCCCCCCCCCCCCCCCAATAAATTCAACGAACAAAGTTAAAATTCCGATTTATGTTGCGGTCCCAAAGGACTTCATATTTTCATATCGTATAAATTTAAAAATCTGAATAAAATATTCGAAAAGTAATATACATTCAGGAGGTAAAAAAATAAAATAAAAAATAATATACAGGCCAAGTCGAATAAAGATTTAGTTTCTTCTCTCCAATAAACTATTATATACACTGTATATATATATATATATATATATATATATATATATATATATATATATATATATATATATATATATATATATATACAGGGCGTCCCAAAAAAATGTATACACACTTTAAATAATTATAAAGGCAGTGTTTATTAAAATACATTCATTTTCAAAATGTAATAGAATCTACAGACATTATTTAATTGTTTTGTCAACGCCTGTTTTCAAACTGACGTCCGTTCTGGTCCAGGCACTGCTGATAACGCGAAGCAATGGAATCGCAAACATCACGAAACATTTCGTTTGGTATTTGTGTGCATTCTCGTTCAATGGCTGCTCTCAATTCAGCGACTGTTGCAGGTTTTATAGCGTAGACTTTGTCTTTTAAGTATCCCCATAAAAAAAGTCTAGTGGTGTGAGGTCTGGTGAACGCGGAGGGTATTCTACGAAACCCCTTCGTCCAATCCACATCCACATCGTGCCAAGTACCACTCGCAATACTCCACTCTTCGGTCCGGATCATCATCATCTTCATTAATAGCATGGACTAATCTTGGAATGTAACTTTTCCATTGACAGCGCTTCAAAATGCGTTGGACAGACGATTCTGAAATTCCCACCTCACGACTCGCTTGCCGCACAGATTTTCTTGGACTTTGGTGATACGTTTCCAGTACTCTTTCTTGCTTTGTGGGGCTTGTCGATGTCCGTGGTCTTCCGGAACGCTTCTTGTGGACATTCTGAACAGTTCCATCGGCTTCAAACTTATCTCTAATTCGAGTGATGGTAAGTCGCGTTGGTGGATCTGTTTGAAACTCCCTCCTAAACTGTCTTTGCACTTCAACTGCGTTTTCACACTTCCAGTAGCATTTTAGAATGAATTTCCTTTGTTCAAAGCTTAGTCTGACTGCCATTATTAATTCTAATGGGTTTAACTTGGAAAGAAAGAAACATCAATTGAGCTATCAGCTGTTAAAGTGTGTATACATTTTTTTGGGACCCTGTATATATATATTAGTGATGCACCGATGGCAAAGTTTAGCCGAAGCCGATGCCGATGACTAGCGAATTGGCCGAAGCCGAAGCCGATTATTTAATAAACAAAAACTTAAAATTTTTGAAGATTTCTTGGTGCTCTTCCAATATGTGCTCTACCGCGAAACTGTGATCTACCATATTCCAATACGTGCTCTACCGTGAAACTAGCCTTATAAGGCTAACTAACGAAAATATCATGACTTAACCTAACCAATCGTTAGGTCAACTATACGCCCTTGACGATTGGTTAGGTTAAGTCGTGATATTTTCGTTAGTTAGCCTTATAAGGCTAACTAACGTACCTGCTGCTAATCCGAATAATCTAAGGTAGATCACGTATTGGAATGTAAATTTTAAGGTAGAGCACATATTGGAAGAGCACCGATTTCTTGTTATGTTAGTATCAAATTATTAATTTTTATATATCCCTCTCTAGCCAGCTTACCATCTGCAGTACCTAGTGTACAGCACATTAATAAATTAGTTATTATAATGGAGTAATAACATCATAATAGCTGAAACCTGATTTTGAGTCTGAATTTTTCGTTTTAACTGGAATTTTGTTTCAAACTTTGAATAAAAAATAGAGGAACAAGGAACACTTATTATAATTCAGTTATTTGCCCATTTTACTCAAAGAAAATCGTTTTTACATAAAACCTTCATTACGACTAATTTATGACATCTTCGTTTCGTTTTCTCGTTTTTCACCTTTTCATAGAGAAAAAGGTGAAAATAATAATTTTATGTATGGTGCAATAATACAGTAGGTACCCCCTAGCTATCTTTCAACAAAGGTCATGAATATATACACAAATCTAACGAATGTGTTTATTAATACAATATTTTTAACTTTTTTATTTTTTTTATAATGGCCTCCTCATCACCCTTTATAGCCATCAGATCCTCCCACATTAAATTATTTATTTTTAAAAATCAAACAAATATAATCAGCCACATCATCGGCCAAATTTGGCCGAAGCTGGTGCTGATGCCAAAAAGATAGCCGATGCCGATTAATCGGTGCATCACTAATATATATATATACAACCTTACAAAGGTTCCGCGCGATGATTCCACATTTCGCGAAGGTCACGCTTGTCGCCCCTCCTCTCGAGTTGGCCTGGTGTGTGAATGTAAATTTGTTTAAAACCAAGTTGAAATCTCGATTAATAATGGCATACTAACAAAAATCTAGGATTAATGTCCATTAATATTGTTTACTAATTATTAATTTCTCGTGTGTAATCTAGTATGAAAAACACATTTCTTGGGATTGTTCAGTTCTTATCTCTCGTGGGAAATATTGGTTTCTTTGTATGGTATTGATATAGTGCCTTCAATGGTGACTTGTATTTGTCGTGTCAGTAGTGATAATTTAAGATTAATACACGTTTTAACTATTAATAATACTTATTTACTTATTTATTTATTTATTATTATTAATTAATAACAACTAGCTATTTATTTTTAATAAGAGCCCAGTAAAGCCTAAAGCTTAAGGGCCAAATTAAATAAAATAAATAGTCGAGCTTCACAATTATTCATGTCATTGTAAATTGAAAAGAATGTATTTATTTTATTATTAATAAAGATCATTCAATTCAATTCAATTCAATTCAATTCAAAAAATATTAAGAGCTCAGTACGAGTCATCTTTCAGTACCCCAAAAACTGACAAACTGATACGCGATAGAAACCCGTTCTTTCAAGAACTACAAGGGGAAAGTATAACGGACTTTGACTTTACAACAGATGATATTCCAGAAGCTATAGGGAAACTAAAAGCACATTCGGCGACAGCACCGGACAAATGGAATGCCACACTGATCAAAAACTGCAAGAATGCAATCGCTAAGCCCTATATTGAAGATGGAGACGATCACTCGACATGGGAGAAATAGTGAGCATCCTGAAGAGAGCGAACATAGTTCCAATATATAAAGGACGAGATCGATCCGAGGCCAAAAACTATAGGCCAGTGTCGCTTACATCTTATCTCACTAAAATATTTGAAAGAATAGTTAGAGAAAAATCTGACTTTTTGAAAACTTGGAAAATATTAAATGATAACTAACATGGATTCCGGGAAGGCAGATCATGCTTATCAAAACTAATGGAACACAACAACATTATTGATGCACTTAAAAGTAATGAAAACTATGATGTAATATTCACAGACTTTGCCAAGGCGTTCGACAAGTGTGAAATCATTGTACATAACCTGAAATATATAAGAATAACAGGAAAAGTAGGAAAATGGATATACGGGGCTCCAATAAACCTTAGCCCCCCGCCCATGGCCTAACCATTAGAGGTACAGTAAAACTAAACATACCTCACAAAAGAGAATTTAATCCTGCATTTAATGAGAAATAATTAAAACTTGGTGTTCCTGCCATTGGCTTCCAAGACAGCCTGAATTCGCTTTGGGTAGCTTGCCAAAAGTGACGTGAATAGATCTTGATCGTTACGCAAATTTGCTAAAACAGTTTCAATGTGTTGCGTCATTGTATCCTTCGAAGATCGATTTGCTGCAGGTTCTTGAAACAAGAGACATTCAACCTTGTCCTTTATAACTGATCCAATGTGTTCACAGACGTTCAGGTCAGGAGAATTTCCTGGCCATTCTTCATTTCCAAAGAAATCGACCTCATGGTTCCGCAACAACTGTTGTGGCTAATGCCTTAAAGCAGGGGGCCTTATCGTGCAGAAGTGTGACCTGATCGACATCCATAACATTGTTTGGGTTTCTTAGAAAAGGAATGACATGCTGGGATAGAATAATATCACGAAAATACTGTCCATCCCAACTCTGAACATTTGGCTTCAGCACCCACATGAGCTTCTTTGCAGTGAACAAAACAAACACACCAACACAGTCTGGACTTTTTAATAATTCGCGATAATGTTCATTGTCAGCGATTTCATCTGGTGTTGTGGCCCACACTCGATCATTTTGGTAGTTAGGCCGACGTGTTACGTAAACAAAAAATTCATCGGAGACAGCTAAATGCATGAAATCATCCACATCCCAATCTTCAAGATAATGGGCAAACCACATTCTGTCATCGATGTTAAGTTGAGTTTTTCTTGGCTTTGGAAGTTCATGCCAAGGCTTTAAACCTTGCCTATGACGGTACAGTCGAATGATCTCACCACTAACGATCTTTCCTCTCAACACTTCGATCTCTCTAGAAAGTTTAGCACAGCTGTTTTTCCGCTTACGCGTACCGCTTTCAATGATGTCCTTTGTTTCCTGAGAGAGTGGCAAATTTGGGCGCCCAGATTTGGTTGCATCCATTTCACATTCATCCAAAGTTTTATTCCAATTTCTTTTGACGAAGTCCTCACTTCTTCGCAACTTTTTGGCAACCCATGAACGTGTTATAAAGGTGGCTCCAGCATCACGAGCTTCCCGAAATGTTATTGCTCATATGCGATCTATCACACGTTGCCTCTCCGAATCACCAATTAATTGAGAAGCCATTATATTATCACTTTATCAGCTAGAGTAATTTTAATACCTGCAATAAATAAAGAATTTTATATATTTTTATAATCACTAAAAACTATTTCGATATAAGTAAACATGTAAGCTGCAAATGGGGGGGAGCTAAGGTTTTTTGGAACCCCTTATAATTTCCTTAGTGAGCGGCAGCAAGTTGTTACACTTCAAGGAATATCTTCATCAGAATCAGAAGTCCTTAGCTCAGTACCACAAGGAACAGTATTAGCTCCATTATTCTTCATAATCATGCTAACTGACGGTTCCACGGCAATTGAGCGCAGGACAAATGAGCGCCAAGACAATTAAGCGCAAAACAATAACCTAACCTAACTACATTATTTTTAACATCCTTAATAAATATTGTTTTTAACATCCTTAACAAATATTTGTTCAAGCTTATTTTGTTTCTTTTATCGTTTTTATTTGCTTGCTCTCGCTCTTTTGTTTTTGCGCTCAATTGTCTTGGCGCTCAATTGTCTTGGCGCTCAATTGTCTTGGCGCTCAATTGTCTTGGCGCTCAATTGTCTTGGCGTTCAATTGTCTTGGCGCTCAATTGTCTTGGCGCTCAATTGTCTTGGCGCTCAATTGTCTTGGCGCTCAATTGTCTTGGCGCTCAATTGTCTTGGCGCTCAATTGTCTTGGCGCTCAATTGTCTTGGCGCTCAATTGTCTTGGCGCTCAATTTGTCTTGGCGCTCAATTGTCTTGGCGCTCAATTGTCTTGGCGCTCAATTGTCTTGGCGCTCAATTGTCTTGGCGCTCAATTGTCTTGGCGCTCAATTGTCTCGCGCTCAATTGTCTTGGCGCTCAATTGTCGACGCTCATTTGTCCTGCGCCCAATTGTCGTGTCACGCTAGCTGACAAGATGAGGACGTTACCAGTGACAGCACAGTAACACCCTTTTTTTTTGTGTGTTTTTTATGCAGGAAGGAATGGCCAAGGGCGAATGCCCGCAAAAGAGCCCCCCACCCCAATAGAAGAAGAGAGCCAAAATCAAGACCGGGAGGTTTCGAGATGCCTAGAAACTCTGCGTTTAAAAAAATGGTAGGTGTAGTTAGTGATGTAAAAAAAACGTTTTTTTTTGTTTTTTTTGTCGTTTTTTTTGTTTTTTTTTGTTTTTTTTAATAATTAATATAGATATTGCCAATTTAATTATAAGGTATACTTTTGCAATGATATATATTATAAAAATAAATAAATAAATAATAAAATAGGCCATATGGTACCAGTATAGAATGTCCTTTTCAGCCTATTTACAGAAAAAACTGGCCTCTTTCTTGCACTGAAAGTCTTGTATCTTGAGATCCATTAAACTTGCGAGAACACTGGCTGGGAGCTGACTGCCCATTGTCCAACCTTTCCAGGACTCTCCCATCCATTCCTCGGATTTTGAATCTCCCACTTAACTATCCTTTAGACCCGCGATGACATATTCCCCCCCCCACGAGACCATCCATATATATATATTATATATATATATATATACATACACATACACCCATATACATATATACCAATATATACATAAATACTTATATACACATTTATATCTATTGTATACCCCATACACATGCATACATCCAGAATTCCAGATACATATGCATGCATACTCACATATATACCTACACAAACTCATACACCTCTATTTCGCCCTTTCATTACCTCCGAGATCATTTAGCACATACAGTAATATCCATACAGCCAAAAGAAACCAATTAAGCACAGACAGAGCAGCAAAGCTAGTATTTATATCCCAAAATGCAAAATTCCAAGAAAGTGAAGTAAAACATGGTGCTACATTGGCTTCGTCAACATCCAAATCTGCAATAAATACCAGTACCTGTGATATTGAAACTATTTGCTTTAATCAATCTAGTGATAATGATTCTTCAATGGAAATAGAATCAGATAATGAAAGTTAAACAGCATTAGGTTAACACAAAGGTTAAAGAAAGAGATGAATATTTATATTTTTTTTATTTTTCTATTTGGAATATATATATATAATATATATATATATATATATATATATATATATATATATATATATATATATATATATACACTGGTATTCTTGCCAATCACAATTATATCTATTGTTTTATACCAGTATTATGTATATTATACCAGTACCTATGATATTGAAACTAGCACATATGCTCTACCCAATCTAGTGATGATTCTTCCATGGAAATGAAGGTTAACCAACATTAGGTTAACAAAAAGGTTCAAAAAAAGGTGAATATTTTTTTTTTCGATCTGGAATATATATACTGGTACTCTTGCCAATCACAATTATGTATATTGTTTGAAATGAGGAAGAATGTTTTATGTTCTAGTTAAAAAATATAGGTATATACATATAAAAAATGAGGGTTTGTTTTCCTTTCTATTATATACTTTTTGTGTGATTCAGTTTTTCTAAAAGATGACTATATACATATACTAGGTATAACCGTATAAGCATGGTAGTATAGTAAATTATAGGTAATACTAATATACTTATTAGATTAAAGGAAGAAAAATATGGAATAAGTTTAAAACAAAAACAAAAAAAACAAAAAACAGACTATCTTCGTTTTAAACAAAAAAAACGACAAAAAAAACAAAAAAACGACACAATAAAAAACGACTCACATCACTAGGTGTAGTCTAAGTGTAGTGTATTGGGCTTTTTAATAAAGATAATCATGTCTAATAAGAATTTAATGTTTTGTTTAATAAAGAAGAAAATAATGTTGAATAAGAAATTTAATTATGGTTTGTATGTAAATAAGAAATTGATAATGTTTTGTTTGAAATTAAAAATATAAAAATACAAATTGGCAGCATCTGAGATGTGCCCACTATGCCGACTTAGAATGCCCCAAAACGGCAATCTTTGGACGGGGTTTGCCCCAATAAGGTGTTTTTCGTATTAGAATGTTATTGTTTAAAATATTAATTATGTCTGTCTCCGCGATTAAATGTTAACACTAATTCCGCCCTCGCATTACCCCGTTCGTCTAAGGCATTTCGGCATAAATAAAGTCAGTAAATAGTAAGTAAAAGTGTGTAATTTATACCCGGTCTCTTTTCTTTCTTCGAAATAATAATGCCGGCCATGGCTACCCGTTTGCCCGCGTTTATAAAGTACAGTGAAGCGAGTGTAAAGAGAAGAAAGAGCGGTGATAAAAGAAATTGAATAAAGTAAAGTAAATAATGAATTGCAAATGAGGGAATCACTACAGAGGTCATAGGCATAAGAAAAGATGGATTGAGGAAGAATGTTCCAGAGTTGATCGGTTGAGTAGATGAAAGATTGAAAATACCGATTAACCCTTGCGTTAGAAAGTTGGACAGAAAAAGAGTGAGAAAGTGTAGAAAGTCTGGTGCTGCTTGCTCTCCTTAGAGGAGGAGGCATGCAGTTAGAGAGTTCAAAAGAGCAGTGTTCGTTATAACAGTGATAGTAAAGAGAGATTGAGGCAATATTGCGGCGGAGAGAGACTGAAGAGGTGGGAACTGACGAGACGAAAAGCCTTTGATTCCACTCGGTCAATTACGACTGTATGGGTTGAGCCACCACACACACATGAGAAGCGTACTCCATACAGGGGTGAACAAGACCCCTGTACAGAAACAGCAACAGAGTTGGGTTGAAGAAATTGCGGAGGCGGTTCAGCACACCTAATCTCTTATAAGCTGTTTTAAAAAGAGTATATATGTGATCTTTCACGAGAAAAGGAAACGCCAAGAATGTCAAGGAGAGGAAGGATTCAGTTGTGTGTTGCTAAAGGTAAGGAGATAGTCATGTGGAAGATTGTGACGAGTAGACAGATGGAGGAACTGGGTTTTTGAGGCATTGAAAACTACAAGGTTTTCTCTGCCCCAATCAGAGATAGCAGAAAGATCAGAGGTCAGTTGCTCCATAGCCGTGCTACGCAAATCATGGAGTGACTGTTGAGAGGGACGCTTTGGGAAGCGGGTGGAGAAGTGAAGAGTGGAATCATCGGCATAAGAGTGAATAGGACAGGAAATGCAAATTAAAAGCTCATTAATAAATAAAACAGACAAAATATGTACCCTGAGGAACGCAGCACAGTTCTTAAGAACAACAGGAGGAATACCATCAGGACCGTACGCCTTCCTACAGTTGAGCCCAGTTAGGGCAGAAAAAACATCTTTAGAAGAGATTCTAATTTCAGGACATAATAAGGTCAGAGGGGGAAGAGATGGGGGAACAGCATCAGAATCGTCCAGAATCGAGTTGTAAGTGAAAGTTTGAGTGAAGAGTTCAGCTTTATCAGAAGAGACGACACAAAGATTAGTAGAAAAATAAGAAACCCAGATGATATAGGATCCCTACAAATAGACATGAACAGAATCTACAATTGGTCGGAAGGCAACAATATGAAATTTAACACTGTGAAATTTCGACTGTTAAGGTACGGAAGAAAGGAGGACCTAAAATCCATGGAATACTATACCCAAAATGGACAGGAAATTCAGAGAAATTCTAAAGCAAAAGATTTAGGTGTAATGACTGATAACGCGAAATTTGAAACACAAAATAAGATAGCAGCAAACAGAGCAAAAAGAATAACTTGGCAGATACTGAGAACCTTTAAACGAAGGAAGAGGAATATAATGATCCCTCTATTGAAAACACCGATCATACCCAAGTTGGAATACTGCTCAGTCCTAACATCCCCATATAAAAAGAAGACATTAGACAACTAGAAAGGATTCAGAGAAGCTTCACAGCCAAGATCAATGGATGCAAAGAACTAAATTATTAGGAAAAGTTACGTGAATTAAACTTATATTCACTGGAAAGAAGAGAGAGGTACACCATTAATTACACTTGGAAAATAATGGAGGAACTAGCCTCTAATCTTACTCTGAACCCTATAACCCCCCAAACAAGTGGAAAGTAGAAAAAGAAGAATGTGTCGCGTTCCCAAATTAAAGGCTAGACAGGGAACATCCTCAACCCTGAAGGTAAATAGTTTTGTTTTGAGAGGATCAAGCCTTTTCAACCAGCTGCCCAAGGAACTAAGCAACACGAGTGGTGTTGCGGTGAATATCTTCAAAAAGAGATTAGAAGCTTGGCTCAGAACAATCCCAGATAAGCCGGGTGTATCTGTCTATATGAGGTGAAGAGCAAAAGAAACCAACTCTCTACTTCATCAGGCCAACTCGAGAAGATGGGCGAGAAACTTAACCTTCGTGAAGTGAGGAATCATCGCACGGAACATTTGAAAGGTTAAAAGGAAAGGTGTACACACACACACACAATATATATATATATATATACAGACCGTGCATAGAACAAGGAACTCTTCTGGGAAAAGTAAATCCACTATAGGTCGAATAAGTAATGGTAAATGACAAATACTATAGTTTTTTCCTTTTCATGATGTTAGCCAGACGTGGGCAACAGGTCACTCGCAGAGAGACCCCAAAATATAGCTTCCCTCACCAGCTATCTGCCAAGCAGATAGAATCCAGCTTTGGGGCAGGATCTCGGGTTTACAGCTACACCTAACCTACTATATTCAGAACCTCAATATACATAAGAAACTCGTTGCATTCACATCGGATTGAATACAGCAAAGAAAAAGGGGTAACTATTGTATTTTCAGCCAAAAACCAAAACTTACACCTCAATTCTGCCAGTTGAGGTTTAAGTTTTGTTTTTTGGCTGAA
Organism: Bathynomus jamesi; assembly: GCA_023014485.1. Lineage (NCBI taxonomy): Eukaryota > Metazoa > Arthropoda > Malacostraca > Isopoda > Cirolanidae > Bathynomus > Bathynomus jamesi. The sequence continues at coordinate 2,508,476 of JAJOZX010000006.1, read as the reverse complement.
AATACAATAGTTACCCCTTTTTCTTTGATGTATTCAATTCGATGTGAATGCAACGAGTTTCTTGCGTATATTGAGATTCTGAATATAGTGGGCTAGGTGTAACTGTAAACCCTAGATCCTGTCCCAAAGCTGGATCCTATCTGCTTCGCAGAGAGCTGGTGAGGGAAACTATATTTTAGGGCCTCTTTGCGAGTGACCCGTTACCCACGTCGGGCTAACATCATGAAAAGGAAAAAACTATAGTATTTGTCATTTACCATTACTTATTCGAACTATAGTGGATTTAATTTTCCCAGAAGAGTTCCTCGTTACATGCACGGTCTGTGTGTAACATAAAAGATCTCAGGGGACCATTCTGAGTTCATATATATATATATATATATATATATATATATATATATATATATATATATTGCTTGTACCTTTGCTTGTACCTTGTGGGGAACGGACGTGTTGTCTCTCTCTCTGGATTAACACCCACATAAGAAGGGAATAAACTACTCGGCGGTTTATTCTGTTTACACTCGAAAGTTTATAAAGTATCAGTGAATCTGTGCATATAAATTATAAAGTTAAATTCATTACAAGTAAGAAAGTGCAAAACAGTTTACATAAATTATCACCAGTTTAACGTATATATTTAAACCGTAATACGGTTGGCATTCGAGAAATTTTGAAACAAGGCAGGAAAAAGGTCGTAAAACGCAAAGGTTAGAAAACCCTCGCGACCATCGAAAGGAAAGAAAAGAGAAAGAAAGGAAAAAAATAATAATTTGTGTGTGTATTTCTTTTTACGCTAATTAATGAATAGCATGACCATGGGTCCAAATTCTCACTTAATCTGCAATTTGTGTAATCTGGAGACAACTGAAAATGCAGCAATAAGATGCGAATTCTGTAAAAAACTGCACAACTTTATCCGCTTGAATTGGGATTATAGGAAATTATTCTCGTCTCGAACGCGAAACAGATTGTAGGAATCCAATTTGTGTGTGACGCGTGTACACAGACTGTAAACTCGTTTGCGATATTTAAAGAAATGGAGAAAGCAAATTCGAATGTTACAAAAAAGGACGGAAAAATGGGGAAACAAGAGTCTGGAAATGTCCCAATGAAAATTCGGGTGGATGAGAGAGAACACGAAATAACGAATAACAATATAATAATGAATAATATAATACGGAATGAAGACATAGATGAGAGAAGAGAGATAAGTAACAAGTTGCGAGGTAGTAAAACTGCCCAACGAACAAAATGATGAAAAGATAAAAAAATAAAAACGCAGGAAATAAATAGCCAAAGAAAAATAATGATAATATCAAAATTAAGAACATAGAAGATAACCAGATAACAAGAAGTAGAAGCATAGAAAATGCCGTTTGTAAATACTACGCAAAAGGGTACTGCAGATATCGGGATGGGCAATGCATCTATGCACATCCCACATTATGTCACACATATTATACAAGAAGATATTGCAAATTTGAAAAGAAGTGCAAGTTCCACCACATTACTGTCTGCAACACCCATACAAGATATGGGAGGTGCAAATACGGACAAAAGTGCCGTTACCACTACCCTCAAAGGAACGCAACAGGTGAACAGGAAAAACGAACATCAAAGATGGTTACCAATTTTTAGACGTAGCCAACACAATTCAGCTGCTAAATACCATCCAGCAAATACAAAGCCAGCTGACAAATATAGGAATCCGAGAGCCGGACAGAAGCCACGCACAAAGATACTTCATGCGTTATCGGGACAACAGGTACCGACAAAGATAAAGAGAGGAAAATTCTCGGACGACCACAAGACAACGAAACCGGCACCACCATTGGAAAACGAATCGGAACCACATGTATGTGAAAATGATAGAGAAAAAATAAAAATAATCCTAGCCAACATTCAGGGCATTAAATCAAATCATTCCCCGGACAAAGTTTTATACCTCAAAGGACTCATGCAAGAAACCGGAGCAGACTTTGCATGCCTCACGGAAACCCATCTAAAGGACTGCCAGGCGAACTGTGAAAACTGCGAGTTCTGTATTGACAAAAAAGAAATACAAATTAACAACGATAACATCCTCCGAGCCGACAGAACAGTGAGACATAAAGGAGGATGTGCTATTTACACACGCGAAAGGCATATGGCGGAAGTGACTATAAGTACCTCAAACAGCTACGTAGAATGTGTAGCAGCAAACGTTGAAAAATTAAATATGGTACTAATTGTAATGTACAGACCCCAAACACGCCAACTTCAAAATTCTCTGATTCCATTACAGAGGTAAGAAACTGGGTAAAAGATCTACACTCTCAACCCCAAATATTTTTCTCTGTGGTGATTTTAACTTTCCATTCATGAAATATAAAAGGATAGGAAAACATATATGTGTACACCAGGACAAGGGGGGGCACACGGGAACGCCAGGAGCAGGTAAAAATGCTACTAGAGCTGATGAATTTATGTTAACACAAGAAATAACAGAAAACACAAGAAAAAACAACTGCCTAGATTTGGTGTTTACACACAACAGCAACCTAATTGATAATGTAGAAATATCCCCAACTATAATATCGGAACACAACATTATTGAAATAGCAACCAATATAAAAGCAACAGGAAAGGAAAGAACACGAACAACAGAAAGAAGCAAATTCGAAATTTTTAATTTTCACTCCAAGCAATAAACTGGGAAGATGTTGCATCCAGCATGGAAATAATAGATTGGAAATCTATCTTCGAGGCCAAGACAACGGAAGAGATGCTAATGACCTTAGAGGAGAAGACGCTGGAAATTGTCGAAAGACACGTCCCAAAAATACAACAAGGGGGAAAGCGAAGCAGGTTCGAGAGACAAAAGAGGTCATTGTTCCGAAAGAGAAAAAGAGTGACTGCAAAATTAAGTAACTGCAAAGATAACATCAGAAAAATATTAAATGATAAACTGCAGAGTATCGATTGCGTCATACAGGAACTAATTGAGAAGCATACAGAGAGAGAAGACGCTATGGAAGCGAAAAGGGTTAACTCAAAGTACTTCTATAATTTTGCAAAAAGGAAGTCGAAAAATCACACGACTATCGGACCTCTGAAAAATGAAGACAATGCTTTATCTGATGATCTAACAGAACTATCTGACATATTAAGAGCTCAGTATGAGTCATCTTTCAGTATCCCAAAAACCGACAAACTGATATGCGATAGAAACGTGTTCTTTGAAGAAAAACTACAAGGAGAAAGTATAACGGACTTCGACTTTACGACAGATGACATTACATAAGCTATAGGAAAACTAAAAGCACACTCAGCGGCAGGACCGGACAAATGGAATGCCACACTGATCAAAAACTGCAAGAATCCAATCGCTGAACCCCTATATTGGATATGGAGACGATCACTAGACACGGGAGAAATACCGGGCATCCTGGAGAGCGCGAACATAGTTCCAATATATAAAGGAGGAGATCGATCCGAGGCCAAAAACAATAGGCCAGTGTCGCTTACATCTCATCTCACTAAAATATTTGAAAGAATAGTTAGACAGAAAATCTATAACGTTTTGGAAACAGAAAAAATTAAATGATAACCAACATGGGTTTCGGTCAGGCAGATCATACCTATCACAACTAATGGAACACTACAACACCATTATTGATGCACTGGAAAGTAATGAAAACTATGACGTTCGACAAGTGTGACCATGGAATCATCATACATAAACTGAAATATATGGGAATAACAGGAAAAGTAGGGAAATGGATATATAATTTCCTTAGTGAGGGGCGGCAAGTCGTTACAGTACAAGAAGTATATTAATCAGAGGTCCTCAGCTCAGTACCACAAGGAACAGTATTAGCTCCACTACTCTTCATAATCATGCTAACTGACATAGATGAGGACGTTACCAGAGCCAGCACAGTAACATCCTTTGCCGATGACACAAAGATCAGTAGAAAAATAAGAAACCCAGAGTATATAGGATTTCTACAAACAGACATGAACAGAATCTATAAGTGGACGGAAGACAACAATATGAAATTTAACACCGAGAAATTTCAGCTGTTACGGTACGAAAAAAAGAGAGGACCTAAAATCCATGGAATATTATACCCCAAATGGACAGGAAATTCAGAGAAATTCTAAAGCAAAAGATTTAGGTGTTGTAATGACAGATGATGTGAAATTTGAAACACAAAATAAGATAGCAGTAAACAGAGCAGAGAGAGTAAATGGGCAGATACTGAGAACCTTTAAATGAAGGGCTAGGAATATAATGATTCCTCTACTGAAAACAATGATCATACCCAAATTGGAATAATGCTCGGTCCTAACATGCCCATATAAAAAAGAAGACATTAGACAACTAGAAGGGATTCAGAGAAGCTTCACAGCCAAGATCAATGCGTGCAAAGAACTAAACTACTGGGAAAGGTTACGCGAATTAAATCTATATTCACTGGAAAGGAGGAGAGAGAGATGCACCATTATTTACACTTGGAAAATAATGGAGAAACTAGTCCGTAATCTTACTCTGAACCCTGTAACTCCCCAAACAACAGTGGAAAGTAGAAAAGGAAGACTGTGTCGTGTTCCCAAATTAAAGGCTAGACAGGGAACATCCTTAACCCTGAAAGAAAACAGTTTTGTTGTGAGAGGATCAAAACTGTTTAATCAGCTGCCCAAAGACCTAAGGAACACGAATGGTGTTGCAGTGGACATCTTCAAAAGAAGATTAGACGCCTGGCTCAGAACAATGAGCCGGGCGTACCTGGCTATGTGAGGTGGAGAGTACAAGAAACCAACTCACTACTTCACCAGGCCAACTTGAGAGGAGGGGCAACAAGCTTGACTTTCGTGAAATGAGGAATCATCACGCGGAACATATGAAAGGTTAAAAGGTGTATATATATATATATATATATTTTTTTTTTTTATATACAGCGTGAGTCACGACGAAATGTCAACTTCGGGAGCTTATAGCTGAGGTCATTCCCAGTCAGAAACTTTGCATGAACGTACGTCCGATTCTTAACGGTTATGGAGCTATGGATGTTTGAATGTTTAAAAAGAAGAATAAGTGAACAAATAGCTGCTAAAGTTTTTATTCATGAATTTATGATACAATAACTGTTCAAAATGACTACCCTCTGCCTCAATACACATCGCGGCTCGTCTGTGAATCGCGCGTGTAGCTCGCAATCGTTCATTACGATTGTCCTTTATGAGGGCTGCAGTATCTAAAATGCGACGGAGCAATGCATCTCGTGTTTCCACTTTTCTCTGTTACACCAGCTCTTTCATGCGCCCCCACAGAGAAAAATCTAGAGGGGTTAGGTCCGAAGACCTGGGTGGCCAATTTTTTGCACCACCACGACCGATCCATCGACCAGGGAAGCGATCATCGAGATGCGTTCTCACTGCACGGCTAAAATGGGGAGAGCCCCGTCTTGTTGGAAGTACATACGCAATCGTGTTCCCAAAGGTACATCTTCTAACAGTGGCGGCAGTTCGTCTTGCAGAAATCGTAGATGAATGTCACCTGTAAGACCACCTTCGAACACTGAACCGATGTTGAAAATTACTTTCCATAATGACATGAGGATTCATTTGACCACACATGTGACTTGCGAGTGTTGTTGACACCGTCGCGGGTAAATTGAGCCTCATCACAGAACAAGACGTATCGATGCAATTGTCGATCGGCATTGAGCCAATTACAAAATTCCAGCCTTTGAGCACGATCCCCAGGTTGGAGGTGCTGAACGCGCTGTACGCGGTATCGATACATGCCTTCTTCGTGTAACGTTCTACATACTCTCGTTTGAGGAACTCTAAGACGTGTGGAAATCCTTCGCGTACTAACATAAGGACTCCGCTGTACCATCTGAATAATGTTTTCTTGTTCAGCCACATCTTGTTGTACCGAACGCTCAGATAAAACAGTAACGCTAGGAAATGAACAGTTCTCTCGCAATCTCCGAAAAACGTTGCTAAACACTCGTCGATCCGGAATTCTTCAATTTGGAAAACCTCGCTGGTATTCAGCCACAGCAGCAGTAGTATTTCCATTCGTAAACATGCACCATATCGGCATATTCGGCATTTGAAAACATAAAAGGGATACTGAACGCACAAAACATCAACTGCACACTGTGAAACAGAACACTCTATTGCGTAGTTAGTTCGGTTCGGTAGGTAACTGTTAAATCAGTTCAAGGTCACGCATGCGCATACTGTACTTGAAATTCAAACATCCATAGCGCCATAACCGTTAAGAATCGGACCTATGCTCATATGGAGTTTTTGACTGGCAATGACCTCAGCTATAAGCTCCCGAATTTATGACATTTCATCGTGACTCACCCTGTGTTTATATATATATATATATATATATATATATATATATATATATATACATACAGTGAAAAAGAAGAAACACAAAAAAACAGCCAAAGAACAGCCAAAGGAATAATTTCCCCGCCATTCTCAAACATCTTAGAATCACATGGAAGCGAAAGACGCACGTGTTTTCAAGGAATCAGAAATAACGCTAGCCTCTAAGCAACAAAGGACGCGTAGGACGCTTCTCAAGAAAAGCCGCGAAACTCCGCGTCTCAGATCAGAGGTTATATAAGCGAGGGTCCACTGATACACTTTCTCACTCGCTCACTCTCACTCATTCACTTCGTCTCTCAGCAGTCATCACTTCTCGTCTTGTTCGTCACGTCTCAGCATCTTTCGTCAGCAGCACCACATGTCAAGCCACCCGCTCTCCGGCCTTCGCCGGAGAGCGGCCTGCTGTTCCTTCAAGACTCAGGTCTATCATCAAGTAAGACCTTCTACAGACCGCCTGCGGAAGCATTCCTTCGAAACCCAGCGTCGTTCGACTTCAGCCGGCTTCAGTCCCTCAGGCAACATCTCAACTCTACACGAAGCGAATCAACACGTGAGGCGACATGACCGGCATCAAAGGAGTGATTCTGATGGACGTTATGAACAAAGGACAAACAATCAACTCAGAGGTATATATTGCTACCCTACAGAGACTCCAGAGACGTATAAAGCGAGTTCGACCGGAGAGAAAACTGGAAGACGTCCTTCTTTTGCACGATAACGCAAGACCACAACAGTTTGCAAACAAGAGAGGCCATCACAAAAATGCGCTTGACTGTGTTAACCCACCCTCCATACAGCCTGGATCTGACACCTTCAGACTTCTATTTGTTTGGGCCAATGAAGGATGCTATTCGTGGAAGAAAGTTTCAGAGTGACGATGAGGTTGTTGAGGAGTTAAGAGGTGGCTCCAGCGGAAGCCATTGGACTTTTACCAGCAAGGAATAAAGGCCCTTGTTTCGAGGTGGAGGAAAGCCAAAAAAAGGATGGAGACTATGTGAAAAAATAAAAACTTGTAAAAAAGGTATATAACTACTTGTGTACAAAATTTCTGGAACTTACAAGGAAACTTGGAAAAAAAAAAAGGTGGGGCAAAATATATTGAGTAGATTGTTACATTATTAATAAGTTTAATGGCATGTAAAATTACACCTGAAAGGTTAATAATTCTTACAAACAAGATTAATCAAAAAAGATAATATTATTTGGGTATATAAATAAATCTATGCCTGGCAGCCTCGCTCGGGAAAGGGTTAATAGGCCCAAGAAGGCGTTGTTGTATAAATGAGTCAAATCGTATTAAAACAGAGAACGAGAATGAAATTTATATGAAGTTACTCTTTACTTATTGCCGAATAACATAGCATAAAATTATGTTAGTTAAAAGATGGGATTAATGTGTGTATTATAAATTCGAAGCGGAAGATGCCCAAATGAAGCAAAGGGAAACGCAGAGTCAGTGCGTCTTGAAGCTTGTTAACGAAGGTTCCCTCTCACAAACCCTGTGCTGAATTTAAATAAGAACATTAAATTATTTCTCCTTTTAAGAACAAAAAACGAGTTATTAATGGAAGTTTGCTCAAGTATATAAATACACATATATTGTGCCGTAATGATAAATTCAAATCGTGCGTGGCACTTAGAAGCGAAATCGTTCTTCTAATAATATAATTAGTGAATTACTCGCCAAACTAAAGTTGTCTTCCCTTAAAAAAAATATAGCGGAAGAATACGAGCACCAAGTTCGTGGGGTAACCTACACAGTGTTATTCCCATTGTACGTTAATTGTAACGACTAATCCGATCCAAGAAGGTCTACCTGACAGATAAGTGGTTCTTATTGTTCTTATTATTCATTTATTCTATTCGCATTATGTATGTTAGCTAATGTGGTTAGTAGTATGGGCTAAAAATGGGCGAATGCAGAGATGCTGAGCAATGTTGCAAAGGGGGGTATGTTGCAAATGGGGAGGGGTATGCAATGAAGGGGGGAGGGGAGGGAGCTTCGGGGGAAGGGAGGATGACCTCCCCCAAGGGGTAGCCTTAACCTAAGAGAGGAAGAGAAAGGAGAGACGGAGGAGGTCTTTGGGGGAGAAGTTGGGATGTCCTCACTCCCCCAAAGGGAAACCTAACCTAAGTCTTAACCTAAGCAAGAAGGAGAGATCTTTATTCCGTCGAAGTTCGCATCATTATGCTCCTTCTGAAGCCGAGCAGACCTTATACAGAGGTAGGTTGAGTTGCCAGATACCACTTTTTATTTTATTTGTTCAGGTATACATTATTAGGGTTAGTTGCTAGATACCACCATTTATTTTAATTCACAAGAGTTACCGTTTTTAAAAGCAAATGAACTTTCTCCTTAAAGAGAATTAATTACTAAAACGAAACCCAATATTAACAATAAAAGACAAATGGCTTAGCAAAAGAAATCGTTCCATTAACATATTCTCTAAGCATAATATTCAGTTTTCCTTCATTAAAACCTTAGAATGTATACTCTGTCTATTTACTTTTGTCATTCCTCTGTGTATATATATATATATATATATAATAATATATATATATACACAAAATGTGTCTTCACAACTTTGTGCATTTTTTTCGTTCATTTATTAATTCTATCGATTTGAGAAATCTATACACACACAGTTGTTCAGTGAAAGTAAAAGAAAAAATATTTTAACTAACTTCACCTAAAGTGTTTATTGTCATAAGGACTATAGTCTGACAATAAACCTTTTCATTTCATCACTTTCATTTCATCTCATTTCATTAGAGGTGTATATACAAGTCCAGAGCTGGATCTAGCTGTTCGCCATGGCTACAGCATATTGAAGATACATGAGGTGTGGAGGTTTCAGAAGCTACCCAACCTTTTCACACCATATATAAACGCTTTTTTGAAAGATAAGGTCGAAGCATCAGGGTATCCGCGAGGAGTTGATACCGAAGATGAAAAGTCGGCCTATATTCAACGTTACCGTAAAGGTATATGATCGTGAAGGTATACAGCTTGACCGTTCCCAAATTGTAAAGAACCCTGGCAAGCGCTTTAGTGCAAACTTGTTTAAACAGTCTTTGGGGAAAATTTGCACAGAATACCGACAAAGAGAACGTTCATTTGGCACAAAGTTATAGTGAAGTCTGGGATTATGCCAATGCTCCCGATAAAGAGGTCATGGAGATCATGAATGTAGGTAATACTTACATAATAAAGTACAATAATACCGAATTGCCCACAGATACCTCACGGGTTACAAACATACCTGTAGCCAGCTTCACAAAGCCCTACGCACGCATCAAACTTTGGGGCTTATTGCATTCTCTTGGGCGGAGGGTATTGTACGCTGATAGATAGTGTGATATTCACAGAGAGGGAGGGTGAATACATGCCTCCTATTGGTGAATTCCTCGGTGAGTTGACTGATGAGATCAAGGATGAGTATGGAGACACCGCATACGCCGACTCTTTTGTCTCAACAGGACCAAAAACCTATCGGGTAAGGGTGAGGGTGGGGTAGGATATGAAATATATCGTGAAGGCAAAGGGTATCACACTCAACCATGCGAATCGGCGGGTCGTTAACTTTGAATCGTTGAAGGATCTAGTGTGTTTGGATGATGATGAGGACGATCGGCCGCCCCAACTAACTGTAGGCACCCACAATTTTCGGGCGCAGAAGCTGGGGTGTGTGAAGGAACTTAGGGGTACAAAGGTGTGCCGTAACACCTATAGGAAACGTTACCAGTTACCTGGTACCTATGATACCGTACCCTTTGGTTACCATAATCTTTGATGTGTCTATTGTTAACTTATTTATTACACGTATTTGTAAATATATATACCTTGAATATAATCTTTGATATGTCTATTGCTTACTTATTTATTACACGTATTTGTAAATATATATATATATATATATATATATATATATATATATACACAGGGGTTAGACAAAATAATATGAACACCCGCCGATTTCACCGGTTATCTTTACGGACTGCTCAGACACAAAGTAAACGGTCAAATGACTGGCAAACCTATTTAAATGCGTAACAGAGTGTACACGTCATGTTATAACCCTCACGTTGTTTTTACAGATGAGTGAATTATGAATTAGCAGTTATGAAAGACCTGTCAGACTTCCAAAGAGGGCAAATTGTCGGAGCGCGGATGGCTGGTGCATCGGTGACGAAAACCGCTCAGATGTTCAATGTATCCAGAGGAACTGTCTCTATGGTCATGTCTGCATACCAAAACCATGGAAAGACAAGCACCGACAAATGCAATAGTGGACGCAAGAAGAAGCTGTGTGATCGAGACCGCCGGGTGCTAAAGCGCATTGTGACAAAGAACCATAAGACCACAGCTCCAAAAGTGACTGCAGAGCTTAACCAGCATCTTGCAAGCCCGGTATCGACCAGAACTGTACGTCGCGAGCTCCATGGAGCTGGATACCATGGGAGGACTGCAATTGCCAAACCCTTCCTTTCGCACATCAACATTGAGCGGCGCAGAAAATGGTGTAATGACCATAAGAATTGGTCAATGGACCGGTGGAAGAATGTAGTCTACTCCGACGAATCCTCCTTTACGCTATTTCCATGTTCCGGTCGAGTTTACGTCTAGAAGCCTAAAGATGCTTATGATCCCGACTGCCTGACCCCAACCGTTAAGCATGGAGGCGGATGTGATGGTTTGGGCAGCAATATCGTGGAATACTCTTGGCCCAGCTGTAGTACTGCATGGTAGGGTTAACGCCCAGGTCTATCTGTCAATACTGGCTGACCTGGTCCACCCATGGTCCAAACGCTGTTTCCCAATGGCGGCGCCGTCTTCCAGGATGATAATGCACCAATCCACACCGCTGGGGTCGTTAAAACTGGTTTGAAGAGCATGTTAGTGAAGTAGAACGCTTGGATTGGCCTCCACAATCCCCGGATCTTAACATTATCGAGCATCTGTGGTGTCAGTTGGAGCAGCAGGTCAGAAGCGATTCCCACCGCCGGCGTCTTTGGAGGAACTGGAGCAGGGTTTTGCTCGAAGAATGGCTCAGGATTCCTCTAGCCACTGTCCAAAAGCTGTATGAATCAATTCCCCGACGCATTGCAGCTGTTATTGCCGCTAAAGGAGGACCAACTCCATATTAAGAATAAAAACCGCCATTTATCAAGGTGTTCATATTATTTTGTCCAACCCTGTATATATATATATATATATAAATATATATATATATATATATTATATACCTTGAATATTTCGTTTATTAAATAAATCGTGTTTCAATTTCTCCTTTGTGTGTGTGTACAGGAAAAAGTTCTAAGCTCCGCCCACTGTAACCAGCAACGTGAGTCATGCTACTACCTGGGCTTCCCTGCATGCTCAGTTGATCGCAGTAAGCCCTGGACATCAGACGTGTATTCTCCCGCGTAGACAGAAAATAGTAATGGTTACCTTTAATACTGCTTGTTCAACGCTTATGAAATGGTATTCTGCAGTGTCAAGATGTGGTGGATACTGAAAAAAACTCTATTCCACCCTCTTTGATGCTTTTAAGGCTACATTGATCGTGCGAAGAAGCAAGTTGTACAAATACTCTATGGCTATTCTTGTAAAAGCATTGTAGGATTTCGTGAGACAAGTGATGTGTTGAACTATGTTGTAGGACTAAACTTTATAAAAGCTTACATATACCGTGAAGTAAAAGAAACAACACGTGCAGAAGAGAAGCAACGGTTATGGATAGTGAGTCTTGTTGATGAGTGGTGTGACAAGCGTTATTATGTCATGTTGCATCATACTGAGTACTCGTACCCTGCGACTGAAAATGCAAATCTCGTCATCATGGAGAATCTTAAGTATTTTTACCACTATATTAATATATATCATGAAGTTTGTAGTGAGGTTGTGGCTAATGCCCTGTGTGAGTTTTTAACAGACTTTAGACGAGTATCGCTTGTTAAACAAAAAGGAAAAATATGGGCATATGTTCCGCTCCAATAGTGCGCCGGAATGTGAAGATGTTTAGTTTGTAGAAATGAACGTGTGGTGAGTGGTAAAACATTAAAACCGTTATAAAATGTGTTTAGTTCGTGAAAATTACCCTGAAGGAAAATGCCTGGTGCGTATTCGGGGTAGTGGGAGTGATAAAACATTAAAACCGATATTACTTCCTGTATCGGAAAATTTCTCAAAACACCTGCCCAATATAATGGGATACAATGATTCATGTTGGATCAGCGCCGTACACGTTTCATTAGATTATGGTGTGACTCACACCTCCCGTCGAACCGTCGCGTTGCATGTGCCTCATAGTTATCTCAGAGCTTGAGCCGAGTGCAGTGCGCTCCTCGAATACGATAGAACTTCCTTTGAGCAGCATTCTCAACGGCGTGTACGATGTGTCCGTGACGAAGTCGTTGCGCGTGTTCAGGAGTAAATCCGGTGTCGTTAACTATGTACTGGAAACGGATTGCAGACAAACAAACGGAATGTTTTTATTTAAGTGTCGAGGAGATGAATAGAATCTTCGTGATAGTTGAGAAGTGGAGTGAAGATCGTTATAAAATTCCTACGGGTGTAGGTACAAGAAGAGCAGATTAGTGACACCCCCTCATATGCTGTTGTATGTACGTTGTGTATAAATAACGATCGGCCATGCATTGATATACGGTTGATGTGGAAGATGCTGAAGCCTATATTAGACGCGCGTGTTATGGATATGCTTTATTTTGATACGGTTCTTGAATACGCATACACCGCTCTGCTCGATGGGTTTACCGAGTGTAGGGTTGAACAAGGTGAGAATGGTCCAGAGCTGGACGTTTATTTTAAAAGTTTACTCTTTGAAATATCATGAACTTTGGTACAAAGCACTTGATCGGTACAGGGCTGACCTCACCTACACCGTTCACCCTGAAGAACTATTTCTTTATATAACGAGCAACTGTCGTAACGACTTAGATTATTTCAACTGTCGCTAAGCAGTGTGAAGAAGAGCTCACGATTGAAAAGCTCGGGTCGGTAGAAATAAACCCTCGATTGGAAAGGCGTGTTTATAAACTTGTATTTGACGTTGTGGCTAACGATGAACTCTTTGTGCGTGCTTTTGATTGTTTCTAGACGTACTTAAAGATAACTTGCCAACCGGTTGTAAAGTGGGAACAAAAATAGTACTGAACGATATGAAGGCCCTTCATATCGAGTACAAGTTTCCCTATACCTTAAGCGGTGAAATATTATTAAACCGCGTATACTGCGTAATGCAGAGCAATAATGGTGTAATTGTAGACTCGATTAAGTGCGAGTTTAGTGTTTTGCGCCGTAAAACAAAGTGAAATGTATTTATTTATTTAACATGAAATTTGCGTGTGTATATATTATATATATATATATTTCGCCTGTACTGCTATATTGATGGCTATACGTTTTGTATTTCTTATTTTATTTTGTGCGGTAGAAGATAAAGTGTATGTATTTATTTAACATAATTGTGTGTGTGTGTATATTTCTGCTATATTGATGGTTATATTATTCCTTATTTATATTTTTTATTTTGTTTTTTGATCATTCCAATGTGTATTTATTTTCTATATATTTCCATAATATAATTGTATATATTTCTCCTGTACTGTTATAGTGACGGTTATATTTTTTTATTATATGCATATTCCTCGTTCATATTTCTTATACTATTATTATTTTTAATTTTTCATTCAAATGTATATTTATTTTCTATATATTTACAATATTTAATAAACAGAATGATGTAATGTTTAATTTAATTCTTTTGGTTGTAAACAATTATACCAAATGGCTGGTTACGCCTTCTAAACCTACTGACGGATTTCTGAGCCAACTGTTAAGAATTAATTAAATAAATGGCACAATCTGGCAACTCAACCTGAACAAGCCATTTACGCCTTCTAAGCCAATAGTCAATAATATAGGCTTTAATTAAAAAAAAATAGCACAACCTGGCAACTCAACCTGTACAAGCCATTAATGCCTTCTAAGCCAACTGGCGGATTAAGCCAACTGGCTAATTAGGGGCCTATAAGAGAACGGCGGGTCGGCTGAAATGTTAAGATGCACTTGGCTCCTGCCAGGTGAACACCTCTCTTCCTTTCTCTCCTCCTGTCTTTCTCTTGGGGGATAACGCCGCCTCCAAGTTTCATGACTTCTTGTTGCACCTGCAACATTCCCCTCTCCCCTTTGCAGCATTGAGTTGTTGCATAACCCCATCCCCCCCTTTGCAACATTGGTCATTATCTCTGCAACATTCTTGCACTCGTCCATTTTTCGCCCATACTACTGTGGTTGAGGGCCGAGCAGGCCTATGATTTTAACTTAATTGTTATTTTAATGGTCTCGCGTATTACAATCCGACTGTATTAAGTTAAATAACTACCAATTGTAGATTAAACTTGTCTTACAGTCAAATTTACTGTGCTTGTGCATTTTATGAAATTGTACTAGTACAAAATACGGTCAAAAGGCCGGGTAGAAAACCAATTGTTATTCTAAAGATAATTAAAAAAAATTTGTATGTATGCGTTTATTCATTTTAATGAGCTTGTGTATTACAATACGACTGTACTATGTTAAATAACTACCAATTGTAGATTAAACTTGTATAACAGTCAAATTTAAATTGCTTGTGTATTTTACTCATTTGTCTTATTATCGTGTCATTCTTCAACAAATCTTTATTACTGTCAAAAAGTTAATTTGCATTGTAATTGGTTTAGAAGTTTTGTGATGAATATATTATTTTTGTAAAAAGATTGTATAATTATCCCCCTATACGAATTGACAGAGAAATAATATATATAATCAGTGATAATATAACCTTGGGTTAAATTTATATTATGTGGTTTAAAGGAAAACAAGCTAAACTAAGGGTATAAATCACACCTTAAAAATAAAGTATAAAACCACGTCATATAACAATATATGTGTGTGTGTGTGTGTGTGTGTGTGTGTGTGTGTGTGTCCATAAATTATCTTTATAAATTCCATTGAAATTTAATAGAATATAATTTATGGACACCGAGTATATCAGAGATTATATATTTATGGTATAAGTACAGTATAGAAATAAATGAAGGTACAGGTGCGATAAACAATTATACTAGGGTGAGAATGAGTAAGGAAACGACCACAAGTTGTTTGTAATGATCGTGTTCCACCTTTCATTTTACTTCAACAAAAGGAAGTTAGATAATACTTTGTTTTATTTCAAATTGCCGCATGATACCTATAAAGAGGTATGGAAATTTTAGTAGGTATAAGTAAAGAAATTTATTTTTGAGAAGGTATAGCGAGGTATAGGTTATAGAATAGGTTATACGTTATAGGTAGAGGTTATAAATATGCGCATGTATAAAAATGAACTTTGAAAGCTTCGTCCTCAGTACATGAAAAATACAAATATACTGTATGTCTAGGCCTACCTTCTATATAACGGCGATTCCCCAAACTGTGGTACGCGAGTTACCGCTTAATGCTATATAAATTTACCGGGTCATTGCGAATGATCTTCCCGATTTTAAACATTTATTTTTTTAAAAACTAGCAAAGCTACAGCGAAAAGCAAGATATACAAATAAAGAAGAACTCAGAAAATTTTATTTACGAGCTACTGAAGTTCAATATGAGCTCCTTTTGTGATTCTACAGACATCAAAGCGGTATTCTGTTTCCCTCCACACATTTTGTAGCATGTCACGCTGAACATTTCTAACAACTTCACGTATCCTTTCCTTCAAATGTTCCAAAGTTGTTGCCATTGGTGGAACAAAAACTTAATCTTTTATATAGCCACAAAGGAAGAAGTCAAGAGGGGGATTAGATCGGGCGAACGAGCCGGCCTGCTGAAACCACACATCAGCCGTAAATGATACCGTTAATTGTTTGTTCAGCGAAGAAGAATGGACCGTACACTTTCTCAGCGGTAAGAGCGCAAAACACGTTAACTTTAAGACTGTCTCTGACGTGTTCAATATTACAGATGCAAATTTCCCGAAATATTCTTTATTTGTATATCTTGCTTTTCGCTGTAGCTTTGTCAGTTTTTCAAAATAAATGTTTAAAATCGGGATGAACATTCGTAATCACCCGCTATTAAAAATTAAATCTCAGTGAGATAAAAATTAAAAAAGAAGATTAATTTCGAGTTTGCAACTTGGAAAAGTAAAGATAATGATAATAGGCAGTGATGGGCATCGATACATGAAAATCGCTAAAGCGATACCAATACATCGATACATGAAGAACGTCTTAGGCGATACCGATACGCCGATACTTTCTAGATGTCTTAAGCGATACCGATACCGATACATGTATCGCCGGTACATTTTTATAATTATTCATTTAATATGTAGGTATTAGATATTATTGTTTATACTAGTAATTTGTACGCACTGTAAGTAAAATCAACGACATTTTAATGGGTTTTATAGATGTAAATAAAAACAATTGCTTTATTTAATGAAAGTATGTTTTAATTTTGTACGATACATGAATGACTGAAAATATTACACTAACAATTAAAAGTAATTACTATTACCCTTCAAAAATACCAGCTGGCTAAACATCTGGTCAGACAGTCTATTCCTTTTTGGAGCGTGAATGTGACCAGCCAAACTAAACAACCGTTCTACAGGAGCAGAGGATGGTAGTGGGTGTGTTATACTTCAGGAAGACCCGTAGAATTCCTGGGTACTGCCTCAGAGATTGGAGAGAATGACTTCCGTCACCCAGATACTGTAAAACTTCCATCTCAGTGGAATCTTGGGGTGCAGAGACATTAGTGGAAGCAGACTCATAACAGAAGAAATCATCTGCACTTCCGTCAGATGCAGCATCACTTAGTTGTTGCTGGGGGGGTCTGCTCGCTGAGGCTCTTAACAGCATTAACCAACATTTCTTGAACCCTCTTTTTGACAATGTTAGTATTAAATTTGCCTTTTATTGTCATCCACTTTAACTTGAACAGAGGATTTGAAGACGATGCCAGTATTGCTGCTTTACATTCATGCGACGCATCAAGGCACAGAAACTTTTCAAACCGCTTAGTGAACCCTACTGTGACTGCATTGAGAAGTGGCTGACAATGACGCAATGCCTCCGAATTCAAACGCTCTAGCTTCTTCTCTACAGCTAACAATGTTTCTATATTATGGTTAATTAATCTCAATAACACAAGTACAAAAGTGTTTAAACGTTGCGCCGTACTGTGCGACGTGACCAGTAGAGTAGTACTGTCATTAAATAAATATTTATTATTATTATTTATGTATATTCATAAATATAACTCAGTAGTGTCATATTATAACATCTATTTAACTATTTAAAAATTCTTATTAATGTATCGAAGTATCGATTTTTTTCGATACATTTAAGAAAATTGACCTTAGCGATACCGATAAATCGATACTTTTGTCAAGTAGCTAAAGCGATACCAATACAAAAGTATCGATCGATACGTATCGGCGATACATGTATCTAGATACTGCCCATCACTGGTAATAGGTACGGGTCTAATCTATATAATATAATAAGAGAGCTGTCCATCTGTCCGTCACACTTTCAGAAATGGTGAGAAAAAAATTCAGAAATTGTATTACGGGCGGCAATGTGAAGCTCAAGATTTTCATGACTGTTCTTTTCTGCAGTTTAGCAATGGGGAAAGGGTGGGGGTGGGGGTAATCGGGGATGGGTGGGGTAATGGGGAGGGGTGGGGTAATGGGAGGGGTGGGGTAATGGGGGAGGGGGTTAGCCCCCAAGTTGTATGAATGGGGGTGAGGAGGTTTTGGGAGATACCAGATTCAGAAATGTTGACACAATGTGAAGCTCAAAATTTTCACGGCTGGGTTCTTTTTTTGTAGTTTAGCCTGTCTAACCGTCAGCGAAGCAGCGGGAACTGTACTAGTGTATAATAATGTATAGGTCTGCCCTGGAAAAAAAAATTCAGGGTGATGGTCTATAGTACGAAATAACAAACTTAATTGCTTATCGTTTCCAGTACCTCGATCGGAATAAAGTACAAAGCTTTTTCACCACCAACGCTTATCTGTGCGAGTGTACTTGCCACGGAAGTCATCGTGTTTATATATTATATATATATATATATATATATATATACTAATTGTATTCAATGACCTCATGACTCGTTCTTGCGAGACTAAGGGATCACTATACCTAATCTATCTATTTGATTAATTTACTCTAATTTCATTTAACTTTTAATCTATTCTACGATAATTCCTACAAGGGAAAAAGTAATTTCACCGAAATTCGTTATTATTATATACAGGGTGAGTCAAAAGTAGCGCCCGATTTCTGTTTTTTCGGCTGTCAGATTCTTTCTGGGAAGTCATGTTGTTAATAATTGTCTTGCAGATACAGTTCCGGTACAGTTCCGTAATAATTTTCCCCCGAATAAATGGTCAGATAAACATGTCATTCATTTATTTCTACCTTCTTGTACACTGTAATACAAATGACAAACAAACAATCAACTGACAGAAATCGGGCGCTACTTTTGACTCACCCTGTATTTACGAGTAAACTATATATATATATATATATATATATATATATATATATACTGTATATATATTGTGTGTGTGTATAATATATATATATATTGTGTATATATATATATATAATTTAGGGTGGCCCTTAGTTGTATGTGATTTTCTAAAATGAAATATTTTTCATCTCCCAACCTCCAAAGTTGTTCTAATCCATGTAAAAATGCTCTGTGTAAACTTTCAGCTCAATCAGACAATATTAAGATGGTCCCCAAAGGCCCTAAAGTTTCAGATTTTAACAATATTGATATTTTTTCATATAAAACCGTTTTTATCTTCTTTACAGTGTTTTATTCGAAAGAAATATAGAATATGATCGAAAGAGAATTCAATTTACAATAAATTTAGTTATAACCATTATTTACTTAAAACCAAAATTGGACGAGATATTCACGGAAATTGAAAAGTATCATGAGTGCGTAAAAAAACCGCTTCTGGAAGGTTCTAGAAAGTTCTGCGCCTGCGGCCTATATAAGCGGCGTAATTATTTGTTGTAAATAAAATTCACTTTCGATTATGCTTTGTGATTATTTTCCCAAACAAAGTTTGCAAATAAATTATAAAGGTTTTATATTAGAAATACCAATTATCGGTGAATTTTGAAACTTTAGGGCCTTTGGGGGCCACCTTAATATAGCCCAATTGAGCTGAAATTTTGCACAGAGCACTTTTTTATATATTGGAAGAAGATTAGGGGTTGGGAGCAAGTAATTTCAAAAGTTGAAAAATAAGGGCCACCCTAAATATATTGTATATATATCGGGATCTTCCGATTGCCGGTCAGATATAATAACCATTACACCATGGGCCTCACTCCATCAAATGCCGTAATTCTTCTACATACGCGCATTTTTTCATTTGTTTCGTTCTCTCTCTCTCATCTTGCGCGGCATATTCTCCTATACAAGCGTCGTTCTTTACGTTAATTATACTGCGTGTTTGCAGTTAAAATGTATATAATGTACGGCATGCGGAAGGTGCCCCCTTGGGGCATTGGTTTCTGCGCGTATGTAGAAGAATTACGGCATTTGATGGAGTGAGGCCCATGGTGTAATGGTTATCATATCTGACCGGCAATCGGAAGATCCCGGGTTCGATTCCCGGGTGGTTACCTCATTTTTTCATTTGTTTCGTTCTCTCTCTCATCTTGCGCGGAATATTCTCCTATACAAGCGTCGTTCTTTACGTTAATTATACTGTGGAAGGATGAACAGCTGGGTTTTGCTGCGCGCCGGCTGCCGTCACTGGGTCTCGATCCCGGGGTCGATGCATTCGTAGTCAGCGACGCTAACCATTACACCACCGAGGCGCATATATATATATATATATATATATATATATATATATATATTAGGGTGTCTCTTATTTTCGAAGTGTTGATTTGTTTAGGTTGCGCCCCCTCAACCAGTTCCATTGGTTGATAAAACATCACATATAGAATGTTTTTTGGATTGAACAATATTTAGAGGTCGCCCCCGCTTATTAAAGTTCATAAAATATAGCTATTATTTATGCAATTAATAGTTGAAATTACTAGCAGTTGTCAAGTATACTAAACATATGTTTTTAATTAATTAATCATCATATTTATGATGAATTCAATTAAATGAATATATTAGAGATAATTGTCAAGTTTGTAGCTGAAAATATTGCTTGATAAGACAAGATCAACCTGTTTAAACATGTTTCATCAAGAATGCTCCAGATTATGTTGCAATTGTTTATTTGTCATCATTCAGTGTTCTGCTGTCATAAGTAAAAGGTGTGTAACTGTGTATCACTATACTTCTTTTTTGCTATTATCAGATAATAAACTATGTTATTTATATTTTTCACAATTATTTATACTGATTTTGTTATTAGTGTTTGAAAAAAATTTAATGAAAAAGAAAGTCAGAATCTTTGATGGAGGCGTCTACTAGTCAAGTTGTACTGGCTTCTTCCACATCTTCCAGCAACACTGATGAAAGTGAGAATGAGGAGGAGGAGCCCAAAGGAGCTTGTGCTTTACCAAAATCTAAGAAAAAACGAGGCATGAAAAACATCATGACTATTCAGATGTCTGCTGCCCTGGATCGTACACAAATTTCCTCTAGAAAGGCAACATTTATCCTCGCAGAGGCAGCTAAAAGCTTTGGTTTGGACGCTTCAGATTACAACATAAACCAACATTCTATCCATCGCCTTCGAAATAAGAACCGAGCTCGTCATGCTAAAGAACTTAAGGAGCATTTCCATGGAGAATGTTCTATGACAGTCCACTGGGATGGCAAGATGATGGAGGACCTCACCTCGCACAAGCACATTGATCGTCTCCCAGTACTTGTGTCAGGACCTGGTGTTGAACAGCTGCTTGGTGTCCCCAAAATCCCAACTCAACTGGAGAAGCACAAGCTAAAGCCGTCTTTAACTGCCTGAATGAATGGGGAATTACAGAGAGAGTAAAAGCAATTTGTTTCGATACAACAGCTTCAAACACGGGTCAATATAGTGGAGCCTGTGCTCTCATCGAAGCAAAATTGGGACATGATGTTTTGTACTTGCCTTGTAGACACCATGTTTTAGATTTATTGTTGGAGCTGCATTTTGAAGCAACATTGGGATCTACATCAACTGGTCCAGAGATATTGATCTTTAAGCGTTTTCGTGACAATTGGACTTCTGTTGATCAAAGCCAGTTCCAAACAGGTGAGACAGACACGATTACTAAAGAAGCAATTACCCAGTCTAAAACTGAACTAATTCAGTTTGCTAGATCCCATGCACCTATGCTACGGGATGACTATCAAGAACTTTTGGATCTGTCCATCATCTTTCTTGGAGGTGTCCCCAATAAAGGCATCAAGTTTCGTGCACCAGGTGCCATGCATCGAGCTCGCTGGATGTCCAAAGCGCTCTATTCTATCAAGATTGGCTTTTTCGAAACCAGTTCAAGATGACTAAGACTGAAGAACGAGGAATTCGAGATCTTTCCCTTTTTTCTGTTCTCATCTATATGAAGGCTTGGACAACATCCTCACTCCTATTGAAACCCCATTTAATGACTGGCTCCTTATGAGGTCATTGATTAATTATCCTAACAAAAAGATTTCTGATGCAACTAAAAAAAAGCTCTCTAACCACTTATGGTACCTGTCTGAAGAAGCAGTTGGTCTTGCTTTCTTTGATGAGCGAATTACTACAGATGTAAAGAAAACGCATGGTAAAGGCATTAGAAGATGAGTCCACTGATAGACCACCAAGCGTCCTCGGATTCCTGAATCGACCTTCTGCTCTGGTGAAGGACTACACCAACTTGTTACAAGAAATACTAGAGAATTCTTTACTAAGCTGAATTTGCCAGAAGGATTTCTGAACAAGGCACCCAGCACTTGGACATCCAACTGTGAATATTAAGGGCCAGAGCTATTGTTGCAGCTCTATCTGTTGTAAATGACCGGGCAGAACGTGCAGTAGCTTTAGTTCAAGAGCTGAATAAGAAATTGACGGTGGGGGAAGAGCAGCTCCAGTTCCTGCTCCAAATTGTTGCAAAACACCGCCAGAGTCACCCAGTTCCATCAAAAACTGTTCTTCTCAAAAAATAACCATCAATGAGGTCGCACCTTAAAATACACCATATGGTATAATCAGTGGCGACTCGTGGTATAAATGTATGGGGGTGCGATTTCATAAAATTGTACGACAACACGGACTCACAATAGGCTAGCGCGAATCCAACTGTCGCTCACAAGAGTACTTGTATTAACATATGCGGCTATGCCAGACGTACAATTCTAGTTAATTACAAATAAGTAATAATTTCAATAAAATACATATAAATGGCTTATATCATTATTACTGAAGTAACTATTAGTAAAAATAAAGTTGTTATTATAAAAAAAATTCGCGATTGTACTTATATTTTCATTACAACAGTAAAATATAATTTATATTTACTTGAGCGAAAAATCTATCGCTCCATTCGGCTGCAATATTATTTTGTATTCAAACAGCAGTATGCTGGTTGAAGCTGTGCTATAAGTTTAGAATATTATGTACTGTATGAAGGCTTACTCAAAATGCCTCATGAATCATGATATGCCACATGAATTTTTAAAATATATTTCAAGAATATTTATTTTAATATCTTAAAATTAATATATTTTTTATCTGTTAAATTAATATTTATCGTTTCAAGCAAGGGGGAGCGACCGCTCCATTGCTCCTATACGCCAGTCGCCACTGGGTATAATCATTGTATATTAAATAAATGTTGTATAAGGAAATAATGCTAATTAAAGTAATTAAAGTATGTAAATAGCACTGGCATTTTGAATTTATCTCTATATAATAAACTAATGGTTTTTTTTTGTAGCAATGCTTCATTGCTGATTGTATATAAAAAAGAGCCAGGAAGGATTTTGGATAGGAGAAAAAGGATTGGGATAAAGCAGGATTGAGGACCAAAGGATGGATTATAACAACATCAAGGATAGGTTAGAAAAGGATCAATGATAAATAAGAAGGCCTATACTTATAAAAACGAATCAAACTAAAAAAGAAGGAAGGAATTATGTGTATAATGAGCATAATCATATGTCAGGAGCTATTATGCCATGGTCACCATTTTTATTAGCCGGGGGCGACCCCTAAATGAGCCAATTTGTGTCAAACTTTCAGGTTCTCGTTTTTATGCTAAATGGAACTATTTTAGGGGGCGCAGATAAAATAATTCAACATTTCAATTTTTGACTACCCAATAAGAGACACCCTAATATATATATATATAATTAGTAATGGCCGATTTTTTTTTTTTCAAATTTTATTATTGGCGGAAAAATGACTTCCGTACTACAGACGATAATAATAATAATAATAATAATAATAATAATAATAATAATAATAATAATGAAAAATAAAATAAAAGTAATGAAAATAATAATATTGATGTCAAGTGGACCTGCAGACAAACATTTTCATATGATGAAGCCCATATGGCAGGCCAGAATATTACCAATTATTAATTTATTATGCTTTTTAGAAATTTTGTTTGCACGCGAATTTTCTTCCTGTCCATCATAACGTAAGTTTATCTTCGGAAAGTTGTATGAAGAGACTAATAAGCAACACGAAGCTAAAAAGTTGCGAAGAAGTTATTAAGAACCCGAGAGAAAAGGTTGTACAGTATTTCCAATAACTTTAAATATATTATCATATACATATAATTATTAAAAAACGCACATTCTATTATCATTGAGGCAGGGCGAATGCCCGCAAAAAGGACCCCGTAAAAGGGAAAGCATACAGTCGAAATAAAGGTCTTTGAAGCTCTTGCAAAGATTGCCTTTTTTAATTTTGAAAAAATTACGTAGTGTATAAGATGCGTGTGTGTGTGTGTGTGTGTGTGTGTGTGTGTGTAGAGAAGAACAGAGGGAGAAGTGTGCGCTTGAGAGCATGCTGGACTGCTCACACGCTAAGGTAAGACACGGAAAAAGATCGGCTAAGGAGGACAGTGACGGGAGAAACGGGAGTTCCAACATTCCCTGTCTCTTGCCTAACGCCTCCCCACCCTCTCGGGGTACTTCCTCGTTCGATTGGTGTCTACAATCTCCTCCTATTGAGGAGAATGACATCCCCGTATTATGTAACGACAACAACAATAATAATAATAATAATAATATTATTTGGGAGTTGTTTCACCTCTTTCGCAACATCTGTAAGGTTATATGACGAAGGGGGGCCTACATCTTGACGTGGGATTCAAACCACTATTCCACCAAGGAAGACCTAGATAAGCGCCATAATCTCTCAAATTTGAAGTCCGAGAGAAGACTCGAACCCACGACCTGCAGATTAACAGTCTGATATTATATGCGTGGATTAATTAAAATAACAAGCACTGTTTTAGCCTAACAGGGCAGAACCTTACCAACAGGGTATGACTTAACCTAACCGGGTATAATTTAACCTAACCTAACCCCCATAAAGCGAACACACACACACACATTATATATATATATATATATATATATATATATATATATATATATTTGTACAATGTTCAGTTCTCTTTTGATGAGATTCGGGTCAAAAGTGTTGAGTTGGGAACTATACTTATTTGGTCAACGAGACAAAATCGACAATCTAAACAAAGTAACCTATGCTAACCTAGCGTAAGCTAAGCTAAGCTAAGCTAAGCTAACCTAACCTGAGTCTAAGCTAGAATAACTTGTTGATTTTGGCACGCGATCGGGCGTTGTTATTCTGGTTGAACTGCGCTTCTTATCGACTTTATTACGAATGGTGTCTCTTCATTCGATAATGATCGAGTCATTAAAATGAAGAAAATATATAAAAATTGGAAATACTCCATATATTTATTTTTTTAAAAAATGAAATGAAATGAAATGAGGGGAAATTCTGAAAAGAATTCCTATTTTTTCATTTCAAATCATTTTCCATTACATGACATGAATCCAACTTTTTTTTATTTAACGATTAGGAACTAGAATCATAAATTTCGCGCGTGACAATCATTTTTTTCTTTTTCTTTTACTATAATAATTGAGCACGAACCCGAAACGGTTGTGAGAAACTTATGAGATTTGGTGGATCACTTTTCGAGCTAAAATGTTAGTTTCGAATTTTATGTGGTGGAATCACTTTATAAATTGACAGTAGTGTACTATCGGATAGTCATCACTTTTAATCTATTTTCTATAGGATTTCGAGCGAGTTCACTCGATGTTTGTACGAAAATATATCATGCGGATCACACGCGCAATCCAATATGAAAAATTTGGCAGAAGTGATCTGCGCGTCACTTCTGCCAAACTTTTCATATTGGATTGCGCGTGTGAACTTCACAATTTAATTTCGTACAAACATCGGTTCATCAACCGGGGTAGACCGTATAACAGTGGGAACCTACAACTTTTTAACGTGGAATCTAAACCACGGGGCACTACATCACGTGAACGTTTCTTTTTCTGGCGGAGCGCGCCGGAACGGCGTTCCGGTGCCTTTTTCAGCGTGCAGAAGAAAACTCCATATTTTTATTTTCATTCCTATTTTTAATTTTGTTAAAGGGGGGGGGGGAGATGTTATAGGAAGGGCGCTTTTTTGGATTGGGATGGTCACGAGTTGGGATGGAGTAACAAATGGCAAAGGGGTAATTTTTTACTATCAGTCCAGTCCAGTCTATGGAAACTGAAAATAAAGTTTACCATAAGACTTTACATTTTTGTAAACAACTTTTATTAAGTACAATATGAAGGCAAATGCCGATTAAAGCTATAAAATTAATGTTAAGAAATTATTTTTTTGAGCGATAAAATCGTGGATCATGTTTTTGGGAGTGATAAAATGGCTGATCCCACAAAGGTTAGGAAGGTACCGCTAACAAAATTGGGGAGTTTGACCTGAACTCATAAGATTTTAGTGTCACGATGGCGTCGGTTTGCGATGGTTGTAATTATTCACTGTGTTTAACTTCATGCAAATTTTTTGATGATGAAGAGGCTGCATTTAATTTTTATGTAGAACATGGTGTATTGCTAAAAGAATTTATTTGCCCTAAGAAAAACAAGGAAGCTATTGTTTGTGGTAATAAGTGTATGTTCGATAAAAACAGAAAAGCTGTAGGTAGGGTAGTTAGGTTAGTATAGTTTTACGGTATATATAATATATACAGTGAATATATACAGTGTTCGTTTTACTACATATATATAAATGTGTATATATATATATACCTTTTAGGTCACTCATGTTGGCTGTTTCTACAATTTCCATAATTTATATATCAATGGATTCGTTTTTACATCGCGAATGCGCCCTAGATAGTCTCTACTGAAGGAATTACCCGCATTTTAGGGTATTTTTTCACACTTATACCCCAAAACAAACTTCGTGTCCTAAGGGCTGCCAATGTTGGGGGGATGCCCCCAGATCTGGGGGTTTCACAATCTATCTGGGTTGCTGGGTTTTTATTTTGAAAATGGTTAGAAATCTGGGGGGGTTTATATCCTAAATGTGTAAACAACTTAAAATAGCTCATTTAAATATTTAAAACGGCATATTTCCATATTAATAATATATATTTTACAATTTAAACTATTGCCTAAAAAAGCCATTAAAAGAATACGTTCCAAACATGTTTGAAACATGTATGGTATATGTCTGCAATGCGTCGCAAGCTCGCTGCCTCGGCCGTCTCGCTGCTCGCGAGTCCAGTGATGCCGGATTGGGCGAAAAGTAGCGGATTGGGCTAATTTTCGCGGCTCTCCACCAATACTACAGTATTTTGAATCCGTTAGTTGCAACTTTTTTGGCTACTTCTTCAAATCTTTCCCTCGCGATCTGACCTGACAACTTTGTAAAGCACGTTCATTGAGGCACATAGACTCGCACGTAGCCCAAATTTACATTTACGATATCTTCAATGACGGTCGCGTGTGGTTACATGTTTATAACATGCAACAACGGGGCGTTTCGACTCGCTCACGTCAGCCTAGCCGTTGTGGAAGTGACTCCTCCGCGCATGTTTATAACATGTAACCGGACCATAAATCACTAGCAAACTATATAGTATTCTTAAAGTGTTTGTTATTTTCGTAGATTTTTTATTTTAGCAGAATGAAAACTTGCAAAAATTATTCTTTACTCAAGCAATACTAAATAAGATTGGAAATATGGAAACATTTACTATCAGCGGGCATAGCGAGTTAGCGACGACTCGGCGTCGGCGCGAGTCAGTAGTCACATGCAGTTCAGTCGAAAATCTTGTGTGGTGCAGTGTGTTATGCATTGAATGATAGTAATAATTGTGTTATCAATTTAAGTCAGTCTTATAATAAACGGCTCACAGATAAAAGAAACACGTGTTGGTGGTGATTTGTGATTTCTGTGTGATTTTTCCCCTCAAAATGAGTGATGAAAGCATTGAAATGCAATCAGCAGCTAAAAAAAGAAGTGGTACGTACAATCATTTAAAGAAGAATGGCTGAAAGACCCAGAACTCAAAGACTGGCTTCAGCAAAACAAAAATGATCATGAAGCATGCTATTGTCGATGCTGTAATGTAACTCTTAAGAATGCAAATAAGTCCATGCTACTAAAACATAAAAATTCAGTAAAACATAAGAAATCTTTTGATGGAGCTAAATCATGCGTCAACATTACCCAATTTATGTCGAAAAAGAAATCAACAGAAAGTGAACAAATAGCAGAGTGAACTATTGTTGGCTGGCTATTTTGCTGAACATAACCTACCCTTTAGTAATGTTGATCATCTTCTGACAGTCTGCAAGAGAGCATTTCCTGATAGCAAAATTGCCGACAAATTAACAATGAAAAGAACTAAACTTGCATATGTCATTCAGGATGGCATAGCATTTCAAGAAAAAAGATTGATTGCAGATATATGCAAGGCACAAAAGTTTTCAATCCTAATAGACGAAAGCACTGACATTTCAGTTACCCAAATTTTGGCTATTGTTGTACGTTATTTTGATCTAGAAATAAATGAAGTCGTAGATACACTGTTAGATACTGTAGTGGTCGAAAATGGAACAGCTGAAGGCTTATACAAGGCTGTTAAATCTCTGTTGCAGGAAAAAAAATATTCCTGTAAATAACATAATTGGATTCGGAGCTGATAATTGTTCTTCCATGATGGGCACCAAAAGCGGGTTTCAAAAATTAATAAAAAATGATGTTCCTTCATTATTTGTCATGGGCTGTGTTTGTCATTCCTTTGCTTTGTGTGCAAGTCATGCTGTCAGTGTATTGCCCTCTTACTTAGGTTTTTTAAAAGATTTAACATCTTATTTTAGTCGTAGTAGCAAGCGACAACGGGACTTCGCGCTAATACAGGAAGCTGTTGCCACGGCGCGGCATAAAATACCTAAACTTGCTCAAACAAGGTGGCTCTCACGAGAAAATGTCATATCAGTGATATTAGAGCAATATGATGCTTTACTTCTCTATTTTCAGAGTGAATTAAATGTTGATAAAGTTGATGGAGCCAAAAGAGTGTATGACATATTAAGTAATCGTGGAACCAAACACATGCTCTTTTTCCTACAATATGTACTACAGAAGGTAAATTCGCTGAATATTGAGTTCCAATCTGAGCATTTTCGCTTACATATGCTATATTTGATGGTATCATCAGAGTACAAGGTTTTCTTGAGTTTCTTTGTAGATGATAAAGTACTCAAGGACACCAAACTTCCAGAGATTGATCCAAGCAATGAAAGCAATCACAAAGATGTCAATGATGTGTACCTTGGAGGAAGGACAATGGCACACTTAATTAATGAGCCTCTTGGTGATGTTAATATTGTTAGACGGTTTAAAAATGATTGTTTGAAGTTCCTAGTGGAACTCTGCATGCAAATAAGAAAACGATTTCCTCTCAATGATGATGGGAGTTATTGCTAAGTTAAATGTATTAGACCTAAAGATTGCCCATGATCCCAGCACATCTCCAACGTCAATTATTCCACTAGCTGTTCATTTTCCATCGATTATGCCGGAATCAAAACTGAATGACCTTGATGATGAATGGAGGAGTTTTCGTCTTTCAGCAGATAAATTGCCCATTTCTACAGAAAACATTCCAGGATACTGGCATAAATTAAAGACCATAAAGGATGGTCTTGATAAATCAAAATATTCAATGTTGTCTGAGTTCATGACAAATCTAACAATTTTTCCGCATTCGTCTGCATGTGTTGAACGGATATTTTCCCAAATGAATTGTGTAAAAAACAGAAACACAAATTCATTGAAATCTGAGACTGTCAGAGATAGGTTACTAGCCAAACAATCTATTACTAGAAATAATATGGCATGCACAACGTGGGAACCGGACAAAGAATTAATCAGAGATTTGGAAGAGGGTGCAGTCAGTAAAAGAAACCTAGACAGAATGAAATCACAGAAAGAGAACAAGGAATTAAGTACTCTTTCAGGAGGAATTAGTGAAGAGGACGACTTGTAATTATTCCAATTAATAGGGGTAAGCAAATAATTCATTTTACTATTTATAATTGTTTTTTTTTCAACTTTTATAACATGTTGTATCTGGTTTTTTTTATTTGATTCTGGGGCTTTTTGAGAGTCTGATCTGGGGATTTCCTCAAAATCTCATTGGCAGCCCCGGTCCTAACTTAGTTTTGGGCCAGTTCCCTCATTTGAGACTATCCAAATCGCATTCCCGGTGCAACAACGAATCCATTGATCTATAAATTATGGGAATTGAAGAGACCGGAGTGATAGTAAAAAATTACCGGCAAAGGTTGTAGGAAACTTATAGCAGAGTTCCCGAACCTTTATATATATATATATATATATATTTTTTTTTTTTTTTTTTTTTTTTTCAATAAATAATTCACTGTTCAACAAAGTTTTTCTCCTTTTGATAAATGTGGGTGATTCTTATGTTCTTTTTTACGCTGTTTACCAAAATGAAAACAGTTTTTTTCTATCACTCACAGTTTTTGGGGGACTTGCAATTTAAAATCCTTTGAGATCGAGATAGCATTCCTCAGTTTGCATCATAATACGAGATTTATTGTTAGTCATTTATTTTGTATAAAATCTTTATATTGTGCATATTATTATTTATATTTACGTGTTTATATATAATATGCATATATTTAAGAATACTGCATGCCTTTTGCTGTCCCAGTGGTATGGAAAGAAGAGAGAGACGACTCGAATGATTGCTACTTCTGTTTAACGAAGATAAGTGGACATTCCTCAAAATCTAAACATGCAATTCAGTATCGTAATTTAGTGTCAGCCATGCGACTTCTTTCACATTGTGACGATTTGCCAGTACCAAAACCACCAAAGACACGGACTTTAGATGATGAACCTGATGATGAATCTCGTAATGACCCTTTGGACAGACAAGATGATGTGGATACACAATTTCAACCACCTTCATCGGATGAACCTCATTTAATTTCTCAGTGAGAATTAAATGATCTTGTCAGAGAGTTGAATCTATCTAAAAATCAGGCTGAGCTTTTAGGTTCTAGATTAAAAAGTTGGAATCTCTTACAAAAGACTGTAAAACTATCATCACTTCGTAAGCGTCAGACGGGCTTCACATCGTTTTTCTTCATGGAAAGTGATTTAGTGTATTGTAATGATGTGAACGCTCTCATGGAGGTACTTGGTCGAGAGCACAATCCCGAGGAATGGAGGCTTTTTGTCGATTCATCAAAGTTGAGTTTGAAAGCTACACTATCGCACAACGGTAATGTCTATCCTTCGGTTCCGATTGCGCGTAAAGTTCATACGAAGGAATCATATGACAATATGGTTACTTCTGAAACATAATGACTATGATAAACACTCCTGGCATATCTGTGGTGATCTGAAAGTGATTGCGCTTCTCCTCGGCTTACAGTTAGAATACACAAAGTTCTCTCGTTTCCTCCGCGAGTAGGACAGCCGAGCTAAGGGGTCATTATACGCGGAAAGAGTGGCCACTTCGACAAAATTTGGCTCCAGGAAAAAATGTTGCCCATCAACCCCTAGTAGATCCAGCAAAAGTTTTCTTACCACCTTTCTATATCAAACTTGGTTTGATGAAAAATTTTGTAAAAGCCACGAATAAAGACGGACCTGGATTTCTATATCTAAAACAGAAGTTCTCTAGAATCAGCGAAGCGAAAATCAAAGAAGGCATGAAGTGATGAAGGACACTGCATTTCATGAGTCTTTGAATGAGGTTGAAAGAACAACAGGGAAAGCTTTTAAAGAGGTGACTACGAATTTCCTCGGCAGCGTCAAATCAGAAAATTGTTTCCCTGGTGGAACAGATGCTTAGTGCTTACCAAGCTATGGGGTGTAACGCGTCTTTGAAAATGCATTTCTCGCACTCCCCACCTGGACTTCTCCCCATCAAACCTGGGCGCCGTCAGCTATGAGCATGGTGAAAGATTTCATCAAGATATATCAACCATGGAAAAGCGGTACCGAGGAAGATATAGCCCCAGTATGTTGGCCGACTACTGTTCGACACGTATACGGTATAAGAGAAGACCCTAATACTAGTTATAAGCGAAAATTAGCTGCAAAAACATTTTAGGTAAGGTATTCTTTTTTGTACGATTAAATATACCAAAAAGAAAATATGTCAATTTTCATTTGCATTTCCTTCGAAATTGGTGGGTGATCGAAAAATTGTGTTTTCAAATTCCTAATCAGCGTAAGAAAGTACACTGGAATCACATAATTTCATTCGAAGGAGGAAAAGAAAGTTCTATTTTGTCGTTCCGTGATAATTAATCCATGTATATTTATCGCTTAATTATATTTTTAGGAATATTTATTTTCTTTTTTCTCGAGTTTCCCATTCGATTAAATTTCATATTCCGCAAAAAATTAAAGAAAACGTACGAATAAAAATAAAGGGATAGACTCTTTAAAAGTGTCACAGGTGGACTCGATAACAGTCAGGTTGGGTGTGATGGGGGAGGAAGGGGAATACTTCGCCCCAATCGATCTATGACGTCAAGAACTAGGTGGGTGGAAAGCGAAGGAAAGTGGGGAAGCGGGGGATAATCGAAGGAGATAAGAAGGAGCTAAGAGGGCGATATTGAGAATTAAAATAAGAGCGGAAGGAGGACGGTAACTTTGGCGGGAAACGTATCGATTACTCTCGTTAATTCGGTCTCGTCCCAAAACTCGAAATCATCATCTTTTACATCGATCGATTCGCTCTCACCAGCCACCACCGCCCCTCCGTTGTCGGCCCGTCGTCGTCATCGGCCCTCCATCGTAGATGTGGACCGACCTTCATCCACGTTTACGTCACGGGCTACTCGCGCTATCTTTTTTATTAAGGGGGGAAACGCTTTCGGGAAATTAGTCGCCTTCCTAATGTCTCTCCGGCCGCTGATATAAACACGCGAGGGAGAGGGGCCTTATATCGGTCTACGCTTTAAATTAAGACAAATACTCCGTCCATTAGGGGATCCAATTCCGAGTTAGACCGTTGTTTTTAGCATTATCTCTATGTTACGAGTATATAGGCCTAATTGGTATTTTCTATAATACTCATAGTTAATGCCACCACGCTGTTACGCGCGATCATAATAAAGTAACGCGAAATTAGTAATCAATATCGCGTTATTATATATTGACCAAAATGTACTTCGAAGTTTATAGAACGAAACGCCGTTGGGTAAAAGGTTCGTGGCTAATCAAGCTAATAATATTTGGTAAATATGGCTTAGTGCGAATGTACAAAACCCTTTTACCATTATACTGTCGCTGTACCTTTCAACTTCTCGAACTTCACTCCGCATTCGGAAAAAACTTTAACTGAATCGATGAACGAGAGCCAAACGTGAATATTAACGACAAAACCAACCAACTCCAGAATGAGTTTTTCACTTTATTATGAACGACTTAAAATAAAAATTAAATGCCCGAAGTAATTCATCCTTTCTAGCGAGTTATGAGAAAATGCGTCGTCGATGTATCATCATCGTCGACGAATGTTGGTTCTGTAGTATAAACCGTCCACCTACGTTCGATTTACGCGTTACCTCGTCAACTACCATTCCATAGAACGCGTCTCTATCTAAACGGAACCTTTTCATTGGTTTAGTTTGTCTTACGAAGCAAAACTAGATAATTCCGCCGACATAATTAAGGCCTAGTTGGCATCTTCCCAATCAGACGTTATCGTATAAAGAAATGATAGGTCCTGAAAGGAGTGTTCAGGAGGGATTCCTTTTTGTTCGAAGGGACGAGGTCCCCCGAGTCGTCCAGCCCTAACCTCCTACTAATTTATACAGAAAAGATATAAACGAATGTTCGAGGCCAATGGCAGAAATACTTTTTACCTCAAAACTGTTGTCTAACGATTTATTTATGAATATTCAAAAGGAAGGCAATGGTTGAAACAAAAGTCGGACTAAAATAAACAAGATTTTTATCAACAACTTTTTGGGAGTTAGAATAAGTCAGGTTAAGCTGGGATAGGTTAGGTCAAGTTATTAGTGTCACACACTATATATATATATATATATATATATATATGTTAAACACAGACCGTGCATGGAACAAGGAACTCTTCTGGGAAAATTAAATCCACTATAGTCCGAATAAGTAATGGTAAATGACAAATACCATAGTTTTTTCCTTTTTCATGATTTTAGCCCGACGTGGGCAACGGGTCTCTCGCAAAGAGATCCCATAAATATAGCTTCCCTCACCAGCTATCTGCAAAGCAGACAGGATCCAGCTTTGGATCCTGTCTGCTTTGCAGATAGCTGGTGAGGGAAGCTATATTTATGGGATCTCTTTGCGAGAGACCCGTTGCCCACGTCGGGCTAAAATCATGAAAAGGAAAAAAACTATGGTATTTGTCATTTACCATTACTTATTCGGACTATAGTGGATTTAATTTTCCCAGAAGAGTTCCTTGTTCCATGCACGGTCTGTGTTTAACATATAATGTTCTCAGGGAACCATTCTGAGTTTGTATATATATATATATATATACACACACACACAAGGGAGCAGTTATTACTATGAACAAGAAGTCAAAAGATGAAATGAATGTTTGATGATGTATTTACTGCTAATACTTTATAGGTAATTAAGAACCATTATTGGCCGATCCTTTCAGATTACACGTAATTTGGACTTTTTTTTTTTAAAACCATCTTAAATCGCCAGTACCCGAAACTCAGTAAGTAACGCTAACTCACTAAAGGCGAGATGAAGACACTAAGGTCGGGAGTGTTCGAACCCCGAAGGTGTTGATAATGATGATAATAATAATAATAATCCAGAAATTAGCGCAATGAGCCGCGTTAGTTGGCCCGAGCGCCGTACCAGTTTCTGGCCTTCCTCAATCATTATTATCGTCTTAAATCCCGAGCATTTAAAGGCAAACAACTGCCGCTAAATGGCGTATAAGAAGTCAACGGAATTAAACAGTGATCCAAAGTACGTAATTGCAACGTTTATGTAACTAACAAAAGCAAAAAGAAAAATAAAGAAACAATCCCCAAAATGAAGGACTACATCCGATACAGAAACACATTATCGTCGATTTAAGAGAACGTTCCTATAACAAATTACGAAATAATAATAATATAATAATAATAATAATAATAATAATAATAATAATAACGAAGTTACGTATCAACCAGTGCCACCGATAATACTCCTTCCTCGAATGAAAAAAGAAAAAAAGGCGCCGAGTGCCAAACTGTCGAGAATTCGCGGAATATGTATAAGTTGAACCAAAATCAATTACGGTCTATTTTACATTTAGTTATTTATTTAAAACACACCCTTCTCGCACGCAAATACGTCATAATTCTTTCGAAATCTTTTTTTTTTCCATTCCACAATTTTACATTTCGAGGAAATACTTCTATTTTAGTCCCGCATTTCAACAGCTCTCCCGCTCAATTCTACTCTTCTATTTTACAAACGGGATTATTATTATTATTATTAATATAATTTCGCTTTCCAATCGCTTTTATACGATATTAAGCAGTCATACGCCTTTATATAAACTTCTTTACGAACTGTTCATTTAAAATTTGAACCCTTATAGGCCGGCCGCACGCGGGATCGTCTCACGACTCGGGTCGTGTCGACTCGAATCGCGCTCGGCCGCCCTTTACGATAACGGGTATTTCGGTCGTACGTATAAAGGTAACCTAAATTGATTCGTATAACCAATAAAAATTACGTTAATTACGTTACATAAACGCTCTTTGAAGTGAATTATTAGGGAAGCATTTTCAACATTTACGATAAATTCTTATCATAAATAAATGTATTTTGTATCGGGTTACGAGTTTCAATATACATTGGTAAGGACTTTTCGGACACAATGTACATTTCATCTAATTATGATATAAGCGTTGTTTTATATAAAAAGTCTTTTAAGTAACGGACGATTAAACTTTTAGGACATTTAATCTTCACTTATTCAACGTCTGTGTAAACAACAACAACAACAACAACAACGTCTCACTTTTTCTCTTTTAACTTCTCACTATTCCACATGCCAAGTCGGCCTTGTGGTCCGGTATTGCGCTTTTCATCTGAAGGTCGTGGGTTGGAGACCCAACTCGGACTTCTTCGAATTTTGGGGAAAGATGCTTCTCTGGATCTTCATTGTTAGGTAGTAGTGGCTCGAATACCACGTAACGTTGTAGGTCCCCTTCGTCACGTGACCTTTACCCTTACGAAGGAGGTTAAGGATTCCCAATTATTATTACTATTATTACTATTATTATTTCCCTATTACCATACATGGAATCATTTATATAAAAGCACCCATGATGCCAGGGTTACGTCGTGGCTAATGTCGTAACACCGCCTCCCGTAGATCAGCGAAGATAAGCGACATTGTGTCTGGGATGTATCGTATGGGAGACCGTACTCCGTATCTAGATTATGTAGCGACCCTCAGATGGTTCTGATCCCGCGTAAAGCCGTTGGTCCTCTCCGTCATACAATCTTTTAAGATGTCTTGAATGAGGTTAAACACCTCCAATGAAACAAAAGAAACAAAATTGATGTCAACTATTGCATGAAAGTAATAACTCGTAATCACAATAATTTCACGGACACATAATAACACCAATTTTCAATACATTAAACTTCCATTTTGACTGGAAAGCTTTGAAACATGCGTCCAAAGTCATTTCAATATATATGCGCCTCGGTGGTGTAGTGGTTAGCGTCGCTGACTACGAATCCTAGGCTGGGCTGCTGGTGAGGCGTGGTTCGGATTCCACGTTAAAATGTAGGTCTAAGGTAGAGTGACAAGCTTGACCTTCGTCAGAATGAAGATCTAAGGTGGAGTGACAAGCTTGCCCTTCGTCAGAATGAACAATTCGGGCAGAAGCAAAACCAAGGTTTTATATATATATATACAGGGTGTCCGTAAGTCTGGAACCATAGGGCAAAATGATAAAAACGGCAATAAAAACGCCGAAGAGACTTTTGAGGACTGTTTGTGAAATGAGCGAGGATGGTAGCGGCTGTGTCATCGTCGGTGGATGTCCTCGGAGGTTCACTGCGTGGTTTATCTCCTATGGACCCCGTTTCCCTGAATTTTGCTACAAGTTTGCCGAACAGCTGTGTGTTATCGGCGCGCGGTCCGGATGCAATCTGTTAAATTCCTCAGCGACCTCCCTCTGACTCTGATTTCCTACGAGCAAAATTACCTGGATCCGTTCTTCCTTACTCAAAGACATCATGGGCACTTGCATAAACGGAAAAACATGACTTACTTATTTTACCCTATGGTTCCAGACTTACGGGACACCCTGTATGTATATATATATAATATATATATATATATATATAATATATATATATATATATTGCAAACCCACAAGCAAAAGAAATAATTATTCCAAGGTCTTTCATGTATTCAACAATACACATCGTCAGGTGTAGGTTTGCATCATTCATCATATATATATAGTACAGGGTGGGCGGAAAGTAGCTCCCTATTTTGGATTGGTAAAAAAATACGTATATTATCCATTTATTTCAGAAGAAATAATATGAAAAGGTAGGCATACATGGTAGGTTTTCTCTAAAATTCAATGTGGGCTCCAACTCTTTCCACCAGCTTCTGGAGCCGCCCAGGAATGGCGTCCACTGACTTTAGCAGGAACTCCGGCGGGATGGAGGACATGACTTCCCGAATTCGGTCCTCCAGTTCTTCCAATGTCCTCGGTTTGGTGCGGTAGACTTCTTCCTTTACCCACCCCCAAAGAAAGAAGTCGCACGGTGTCAAGTCGGGGCTCCTGGCTGGCCATTGATGTGGACCACGACGACCCATCCAACGCCCAGGGAAGTGGGCATCCAGCCACTCACGGACAACAAGAGCGAAGTGCGGAGGGGCGCCATCTTGCATAAATATCAGATCGTCGATGTTCTCCCATGTGCTGACAACCGGCCAGACCTCGTTTCGCAACATAGCAAGGTACCGCTCAGCACTTCGCTCTTGTTGTCCGTGAGTGGCTGGATGCCCACTTCCCTGGGCGTTGGATGGGTCGTCGTGGTCCACATCAATGGCCAGCCAGGAGCCCCGACTTGACACCGTGCGACTTCTTTCTTTGGGGGTGGGTAAAGGAAGAAGTCTACCGCACCAAACCGAGGACATTGGAAGAACTGGAGGACCGAATTCGGGAAGTCATGTCCTCCATCCCGCCGGAGTTCCTGCTAAAGTCAGTGGACGCCATTCCTGGGCGGCTCCAGAAGCTGGTGGAAAGAGTTGGAGCCCACATTGAATTTTAGAGAAAACCTACCATGTATGCCTACCTTTTCATATTATTTCTTCTGAAATAAATGGATAATATACGTATTTTTTTACCAATCCAAAATAGGGAGCTACTTTCCGCCCACCCTGTATATATATATATATATATATATATATATATATATATATATATATATATATATATATATATATATATACTACTCAAAAGAATTTAAGGGTCAAAGGAAATTTTTTGATCATTTTTGTAAGTATGTCTTTTTAAGCCAGATAGGGTTAGAATATCCCCCTTTGGGTTGTCATTTGGACTATAGACATCACGTTATTATGGGACATGCAATCATTGCACTTATCTTTAGAAACTTTTTAAGTTAACCCAGATTTCCTTTTCATAGATTTGAAGCACGAACTTAGTCAGACTAAACTGACAAACTGCCTCGAAACACCCATTGTGACACCTCATGCACCATTTGCACGTGTTTTGCATGAGTGTCATTCCATGCATGCCAATTTTAGCAATAAAAGGGCTGAGCATTTTCCATTCATCATCACTTGAAATTTGAAGATGGTTCGACGACAACTCAGCATCCAAGACAGGGGAAGGGCCATTGGCTGGCTACAAGATGGACAAACTCAGAGAACTGTGGCTCAGCGTCTAAATGTAAGCCAAAGCGTTATCGGCAGACTCTGGCAGAGGTTCAGGACAACTAATGCTGTTCAGAATCGCCCCCGTTCTGGAAGACCCCGATCAACAACAGCACGAGAAGACCGCTTCCTGATGATAACGGCGTTGCGACAGCGCTTTGTGACCGCACGGCATCTTCGGGATCAACTCAGAGCTGCCAGAGGCACCAACGTGTCCGACCAGACCATTAGGAATCGTCTGCGAGACCGAGGTTTGCGATGCCGGCGTCCTGCAGTCCGACCACCGCTACTTGACCGTCACAGAAGGGCCCGCCGAGATTGGTGCAGACGTCATATCCGGTGGAACCGTGGTCAGTGGGCAGAGACAATGTTCACAGATGAGTCACGCTTCTCGCTCCAGTTCAATGATGGCCGGGCTCGTGTTTATCGTCGTCAAGGAGAGAGATCTGCTGATGTCAACGTTGCTCAACGTCTACCATTTGGAGGAGGAAGTGTGATGGTGTGGGCGGGGATATCCATGAACCACAGAACCCCTCTGTACGTCGTCAACGGAAATTTGACTGGTCAGCGTTATCTCAACGAGATTGTTCAACCTCTGGTAATTCCACTTCTGCAGCGGATTGGACCAGGACCTTGGTTCCAGGACGACAACGCAAGACCTCATCGTGCCAGGGTGGTGACCGACTTCCTGCAGGAGCAGAACGTTCAGCACATGGATTGGCCTGCATATTCACCCGACTTGTCACCCATTGAGCATGCGTGGGATGAACAGGGCGGCGAGTTCGATCACATCACGTCCCTGCCGTCAACCTCCGGCAACTGGCTCAGCGATTAGTCGCAGAATGGCAAGCGATCCCTCAACGTTATTTCCAACGCCTGATGAACAGCATGCGCCAACGTTGTCAAGAATGTGTGAATGCTAACGGTGGCTACACCAGTTACTGAAGCTTCTGCGACTTGTGTGAACATCATTTTGGGGGGTGCATGACTTTTTTTCATCAGGGTAATAAACTAGAGTCTAATCAAAAGTTTTTGTTTTGTGTTTTCTGTTCTTGAGCCATCAAAGAATTATTTTGTCATTAGTCGTCACCATTTTAGCTCGTTAGCTTATATTTATATGCACAAATATTTTTTACCCTTAACTTCTTTTGAGTAGTATATATACACTATATATGTGTGTGTACAGGCCAATTCAGAGGTCCAGAAGAGGCCCGGGCCACTTCCAGCTTTTGAGGCCAATAGCTAAACCCAATTATTACTTTCACTGCAAAACATTATATTCAAACCTGAAAGTTTCTAAATTTGAGGCCCCCCCCCCTTAAGCTTGAGGCCCAGGCCAAATGGCCCTCCTAGCCCCGCCTCTGATAGGTCCTGTGTGTGTCTATATATATATATATATATATATTTTTTTTTTGTATTGGGGCGTTTACCGCCATTTCCCGCTATACGCTAGCGGATATCATGGCGAAGCAGAATATGAGAAAGAGAAACGGAGACGGGGGAAAGGCACTAGAAGTGGGAGGACCGCGGACGACGGGTGAGAAGTCACCTAAAGCTCAGAGAGGAGGCGAGATTGGGAGAGGAAAAGGAAAAGACGGTCAAGCGAAAAGAGAGGGCTCTCAGCGAGCATAAGACGTAAACGATCGGGGAAGGGGAAATCAGAGAGGAACGGGAAGGCGCGACGACGTACTGACGACAGGGTGGGGCATTCTACAAGGATGTGAAAGACGGTGAGGGGCGACTGGCAGGAGGCGCAACAAGGAGCCTCCTGCCGGGACATAAGATAGCCGTGCGTGAGGCAAAGCTGGGCACTTGCGGTTTTTTTGCGGTACTGCGGTACTGCGGTACTACCGCACTACCAAACCGGTACCGCATAAGCAGTACCGCAAAGGATCGCTGAAAGTACAGCCTGTACTTTCAGCGATCCTTTGCGTTATGCGGTAACGGTTTAGTAGTGCGGTAGTACCGCAGTACCGCAAAAAAAAACGCGTGCCCAGCTTTGGCGTGAGGCGCGTATGGCCGATGCGAAGCCGCGCAAGGACGACCTCTTTGTGTTGGGAGCGGTGGAAAGAGGACGCCCAATATGACAGGCGGGGGCGGATGGACCAGAGTTTATTTCCGGTGGCATCGTCCCAGGACTGCTGCCATATGCGGTCGTAGAGGGACCGAAAGACCTGCACATAGTCAGAGAAGGGGAGCGGGCGGGGGAGGGGAGGCATCGAGGCGGCGGACCGGGCTGTGCGGTCAGCCGCCTCATTACCGGAAACACCGACATGGGCAGGAACCCAGCAGAAGGTGACCAGGATCCGGTGAACGGTGTGCAGGACATGGTACTCCTGTTGAATAATGCGTACGAGGGGGTCCGGGGAATTATAGCGCTCGAGCGCTTGAAGAGCGCTCAGCGAGTCCGAAAAGATGGTACAGGAAGACCGCGAAAAACCCGATACCAGACGGAGGGCTTCCAGAAGGGCAAAGAGCTCCGCCGAAAAGATGGAGGCCTGAACTGGCAGGCGGATACCCCGGGAGGTAGGTGACAGCGACGGAGAAGACGGCGGCCGCGATACCTGCAGGGGAGCGAGAGCCGTCGGTGTAGACAGGAACATCGTCCGAGTGTACGGGAAGATGGGCAGAAAATAAGACCGGAGGACGGTAGGAGGAGACTCCTTACGCAGGCCTCGGAGCGCCTGGCAGCGGCAGATAGGGGTGGTCAGCCAGGGGGGCGACAGGTCGAAGGAGAACGGCAGAATAGAGGGTGGGGGGATCCCCAGGGACGAAAAGACGTCGGCCAGGGAGGCAGCGAAATGCCACGTGTCAGGCCGGGGTAGCGCCTGGGAGATCGCGGAGAAGAGTAGGGACCTCGGGAGGCGGCAGATGCGAAGGTAACACTTCGCCATGAGAAGGCCCCGGCGAAGGGGCAGGGGGGGGTGTCCGCAGTCCACCTGAAGACTAGCGACAGGGGACGAGCGGAAGGCACCCGACGCCAGGCGAAGGCCACGGTGGAGAAGAGGATCCAGCATACGGAGTGCCGGAGAGGAGGCGGAGCTGTAGACCACACAGCCGTAGTCGATGCGGGATTGCACCAGGGAGGTGTACAGGCGCAGCAGAGTACGCCTGTCCGCCCCCCAGGTCATGTGGGACAGGTGACTCAAAAGGGAGAGGGTGCGGCGAGATGATTGCCGCAACCGCCTAAGGTGTGGAACCCAACCGAAAAATTCGTCGAGGGTCATACCCAGGAATCGAACGGATGGGACGAGGGGAAGAGGAGTGCCGGCAAGGGTAAGGGCGAAGGTATGCGACAGACGGAGGCGCCGAGGACGGAAAAGCATACTGGAAGACTTAGAGGGTGAGAAAGCATAGCCAACCGAGGACGCCCAGCGAACCACCGCGTTGATGGCTAGCTGGAGTCGACGTTCAGCCAAAGACGGGAGGCGGCCAGAGCAATAGATAGCCAGGTCATCGGCATAGAGGGAGCTATGAACGGAAGTAGGCAGGACCGTAGCGACTGTGTTCATCACTAGTGAGAAACACAGGACGCTAAGGACACTACCCTGAGGGACACCCTCCTCCAACGGAAAGCGGTCAGAGAGGGTAGAACCGATGCGGACGCGGAAAGAACGGGCGGACAAGAAGTTATAAATAAAGGAGGGGAGAAAGCCTACGAAACCCAGGGAGCGTAAGCAGTCAAAGACCGCGCTCCGCCGAGTAGTATCGTAGGCCTTCTGGAGGTCGAAAAAGACGGCAGTACAAAGTGACGCCGGGAGAAAGCCTCCTGCACGTCGTGGCTAAGGAGGAGGAGGGGGTCGGTGGTAGACCGGAAGCGCCGGAAACCAGCCTGGGTAGCAGGGTATTGGTCACTCGCCTCCAGAGTAAGAGACAGCCGCGAGGCGACCATCGCCTCCATAACCTTGCAGGCGCAGCATGTCAGGGAAATGGGGCGATAGTTCGACGGGAGTGAGGGGTCTTTATCGGGCTTCGGGATGGGGACGACGATGGACTCACGCCACCGGTCCGGGAATGAACCCTCCAACCAAATCCGGTTATAGAGGTCCAGTACAAAGCTGAGAGCAGAGGGGTGGAGGTGCCGTAACAAGTCATAGGGGATATTATCGGGGCCGGGTGCGGAGGAGCGTCGGGGGCGGAGGGCCTCCCGAAGCTCCGTCATGCGGAAGAGGTGATTATAGGGGTCATCCCTATGAGGTGGAAAATCCGGTGGGTCGCGGCGGGAATGGGGGGAATCGGAACTGGAGATGGCTGCGAAGTGCGCCGCGAGTGCGTTCGCGACGGCCTCCGGATCGGAGACGAACTCGTCGTCCCCGACCCGAAGCACCAGGGGTCGAGGGGGGACACGGGTCCCCTCAAAGCTACGCACCTTGCGCCAAACAGTCGAGGGGGCAGTCGTGAGGAGGAGATCCCGGACACGTAACTCCGCCAGGAGGTACGCCGGGCCAGTTTCAGGACCCGACGGGCCACTGCCTTCAGGCGCTGAAACTCGATCTTGTGCTCCAGCTGGCGGGTCCGGTAGAAGCGGCGGCCGGCACGGCGCCGCTCCTGAACGGCATGGGAGCACTCTGGGGTCCACCATGGGACGCTTCGCGGCCTGGGGGAGCCAGAGGTACGGGGGATGCAACTGGCGGCAGCCGAGAGGATCTTACTCTCGAGGAAGGCGAGGGCCTCACTGACGGAGGGAAAGGCAGGAATTGATGGCGAGAT
The DNA here is from genome assembly GCA_023014485.1 of Bathynomus jamesi. NCBI lineage: Eukaryota > Metazoa > Arthropoda > Malacostraca > Isopoda > Cirolanidae > Bathynomus > Bathynomus jamesi. The sequence continues at coordinate 2,464,850 of JAJOZX010000006.1, read as the reverse complement.
CGCCGTGCCCCTCGCGTATGAGGCCCAGTCTGCTCGGGCGAACAGCCAGCGCGGCGGACAGAGGTGGGGGGGAGGAGACGGGTCAGGGTAAGACACACTGGGAAATGGTCACTGCCGGAAGAATCCGGCAGGACCTCCCAGGTGAACTCCGTCACGATTTCGAGGGAAACCAGGGAAAGGTCGATACAGGTGAAACTGTCGTGGGCCGAGTGAAGGCAGGTTGGGGAGCCATCGTTCAGAAAGGTGAACTCGAGCTCGTCCATAAGGGAGAGAAGGGTCCCGGAGAGAAAGGTGGAGCAAACGTCCCCCCAGGCCGGGTCCCGACTGTTGAAGTCCCCGAGAATCAGGAAAGGGCGGGGAAGCTGAGAATTAGGTCACGGAGAGAATCGGGTGGAGGGCGTACGTTAGGGGAGAGGTAAAGAGGCAGACCGTGAGCTGGCCCCCAAGGAAAGGCGCACGGCCACAGCTTGCAGGACTGTACGGAGCGGGAGGGGGCGGAAAGGGACGGAGCGGTGCACGAAGACCGCGGCGCCCCCCCTCCCCGCCCCATCGAGAGGCGGGGAAGGGAGCCCGCAGTAACCGGACACTCGAGGGAGGGAACGGGATCCCAGAATCGTCTCCTGAAGGCAGAAACACGCCGGACACCTGGAGGCCAGGAGAGAGGAGACACTCTCGAGGCCTACCAGGAGCCCGCGGATGTTCCACTGCAGGAGCGAGGTATAGGGAGGGGTAGGAAGTCAGCGTAAAGGATGGTTATGGGGTGGGTGGGCCGATCGGGCGGCCCGAGATTAAAGAGGGAATCGGAAAGCCCCGGAGTTCAGCGAGGGACGCCGAACGAGGGCGAAGGCGAGGGTCACCCCGACGAGGGGGCGATGTGGAACCAGACGCCGGCAAGTCCAGAAGAGGAGTCTCCCGGACGTCCGGGGGAGAGCGATGCAGAGAAGGGGATGTGAGAGGTATCCAGAATGCCCCTCCCTTCACCGGAGGTGCGGGGGAGGCAGGACTACGACGGGGAGTGGAAAATAATACCTCACCCAGAGGCATTGGCAGGTCGAGGAGAGAGATGGGGCGGGTCAAGCGCGGGGGCGTGCACGTCCCACCCACCCGACCAGGCGGGCGAGTTCCCCCTCCAGTGGGTCCATCGACCGGGCCGGAGAGGGGTGTATCTCAGCCCCCACCACGAGGGCCGTCGGGGACCCCAGGGGGGAGCGTGCATAACGGTTGCGCAGTGGGGATGGTGAGGACACCGGGGCGGTAGGGCGAAGGGGGCGTTTGTGTTTGGGAGAGGAAGGTGATGCGAGGCTTATGGCTTCGAACCTTTCGGGGTCACCACTGGCGCGGCGCTTGCGGCCCCTACCCCTCCGTCGTGCGGCCCGCATGGGTGACGGCGGGTCACGATCCGGAATGGGGGTGGCCGAAGGCGCCGGTGGAGAGGGCGTAGAAGGGGCAGGGGGGGTTGCCGACGAAGCATCGGCGTTCGGGGGGAGCACGTGGGGACGCGCTGGTAGTACGGGGAGCCGCGGTAGGAGTCCGCTGGGCGGCAGAGGATGGACTGGGAGTAGCGGACACGGTGGGTGGAGGCGCGTTGGGAACCGCCGGTGAGGACGGGGTCCGGGAACGGAGAGCCTCGGCGTACGAGGCACCACGCCGGGCCTCGCAGCCACGCAACCGGTCCCGCGCCTCCCGAGCGCTGAGAAACTCTGATGAACAGAGGGCCCGAACCTCCCTTTCAAAGAGGAAGGACGGGCAAGAGCGGGATGAAGCAGGGTGTGGTCCATGGCAGTTGGTGCAGGAAGGCGGAGCAGTACAGGGCAAGGGGTGGGGAGGGCCGCCGCACGGACACACAACGGGGCCGGCTGACGGCAGGAGCTGCTCACGTGGCCAAACCTATTGCACTGAAAACAGCGCGTAGGATCTGGCACGTATGGTCGTACTGAGAATTCGCACGCTCGTCTCTCACCAAAGCCCCAGAATACCGAAACGGGGGGCACCAGTGAGTCGAAAGTGAGGAGCAGGCGAGGAGAAGGGGCGGTTGGGGATCGCGATCTGTCGGGAAAGCGGTACACCCTCACAACACCCTGGGAGGCGAGGTCAATCTGGAGGTCTTCCACCGGGATGGGTAGAAGACGAGCAGCGTAAATTGTGCCCTGGCACTGATTGAGGCGGGGGTGGGGGGACACCGTAATCCCGCAGCCCAGGACATGGGGATAGCGAGCAGAGAGGAGGTTTCGACAGAGGAACGCGACCTTATCAAAATGGAGCCATCCCTCTGAGGCCGAAGGTCAAAACGAGCCGTCCCCGTCCCCCATGGATCGCTCGAAAGAGGCGTTCATGGTTAGTGGGGAGGGGCTTGGAGGAGGAGGGGCGGAGGACGAGGAACTTGTCCATCGTCCTAAGGCCGAGCGAGTGAAGACGTCTGGCCAAACACCACCGGAACTTCGAGGGGACGAGAGACGAGAAAGGCGGACGGCGACGTCGGGTCCCACGTCCCCCAGGGGCCGAGGGGGCCGGGGGCGATGAGGCCCGACCGGAGTGGGAGGCGACCGGGGCCGCGGGCCTCCCACCTGAGGGCGAAAAAGCAGGTGGGTCCCTATCGGGACGTGGAATATGGGGGGATCCAGGGGTCGGGGGGTCCACTGCAGGTCCATCCGCCACTGGCGGGGGTCGGGCAGCGGCGCCACGAGCCTGGGGAAGAGAGGGAGAGGAGGTGTCGGCAAGAAGAGCAGACGGGGTGGGCGAGGGCTGCCGACTGCCCTTACCAGACCCACGGTCCAAAGAGGTAGTCAGAGGGAGGTCAGATGCACAAGCCGGGTCGTCAACGAGGTCCATTAGATTTGTAAGTGTTTCCATAAAAATTTTAGTTGTTTCGCGCCCGGGGCCGCGGGGAACCGATTACCCGGGGCCCAAGGGGACCAAGCGCACGCCGGCGGGGGATGGGTGCCTCGTCCCATGTAGGTACCCCCGTTTCAAAAGGGGCCCTTGCAGCGTCGAAAGTTCTCCCCCGCCGGCAGCAAAGACCAAGGCCCCCCAGGGTCCCAGGCCTGGGGACCCTACCAGCCAACTTAGTCCGGCCCCAGCCATGGGAGCGAGACCCCCAGCGACCAGCCCCGGCAGCCCACGGGGCGCGCGGTGAACAGAGAAAGCAGAAAAAACAGAGGGGGCAAGGAAGAGGGTAAAGAGGGGAAGACAGGAAAGAGGGGCTGTAGGATAGCAGGGTATGCTAAAAGTCCACTTCGCAACCGGGCGGGGACCCGGCAGGGCCCCCAGCCGCGGCTGACCCCCCTCGCCACATGGAGGCAGGAGCCCGCGGGCGATCCACCCCAGAAAGACCGCCCGCGGGGAGGGGGATATATATATATATATATATTATATATATATATATATATATTAGGGTGGTCCAAATCCATAGGGGGAAATTTCAAAATTGTCTTAGATAGTCTCCACAAGTGTGGTTTTTGTCCATTTAGTGTCCACATGGTCTGTGCAAAATTGCAGCGTGATTGGTGAATATTTAGAGGTCGCCCCACTCTGAATATATATATTATATAATGTACTTTTTCTTCCGTAGGTCCGATGGCTCAAACTCGATCAATTCCAAAAGTTTGGCTTCTAGGGATGGCAACTGGAACTTTATCCACGTCAAGGCTCCCTACATGCCTTGACGCCCTCCTCTTGGGGCAATACCACCACATCAATCAAAAGCAAACCACCTCCGACAGTCTGAACCAGGCATGCCAGAGGGTGATTGAAGTCTGGACCCGAGCGCGGATCCCAACTCAACGGATCGACTCCTGTGTCCGTAAGCTTTCAAAGCTTTTAGACCGCTACAAAACACTCAAGAAGCACAGGACCAGGCAACGTGCCAGCGATAGAATGAATGAAGACATCTTCAAAGCGGACATCCAGGAACTGTTTGACATCGCAACCAGTGATGCCATGAGCACAATCGTCAACGTTGAGGACCGAAATTTCCTGTCCATGCAGCGCAAGGACGTCAATTCTTGCAGCATGGCTGGCATTGATAAGGAAACGACTACACAAGAGGACAGAAAGCGATCCAGAATGGAGAAGGAAGCCAAGAGGAAGGCAAGGCATGAAGCAACACAGAAAGATTTGGAAGAAGCAGGTGTCATCAATTGATCTTTCCTCTTCTTCTTCTTCCCTTTTTTCGCAAGACGACGACGACTATAGACCATCGGTTCCGATTCCTTCTTCGTCTGAAGCTCCGGCACCAAAGCGTCCCAAGAACAAGGTTACGAACATTTTCCAATCTCCAGAAGTCATTGGAGCAATGGATCGCACCAATCTTTCTGACCGGAATGCTGTTTTCGTAACTGGAGCTGTATTACAGGCCGCGGGGCATGATCTGTCTGGGATGACGTGCTCTCGGAGCTCTATTCATCGCTACAGAGAAAGTGGGCGAGAACAGGCAGCTCGAGAAGACCTAGAATCATTCTCTCTAGAAGACCCTGTCCTTCTCCATTGGGACGGAAAGCTTCTCCCCGGCATTGAAGGGAAGAAGACGAATGTGCATCGGATAGCAATCCTTATAACATTCAATGGACAGGAGAAGCTGCTTGGTGTCCCAAAGATGAAACAAGGAACTGGAGAAGCACAGGCCCAGGCATGCCTTCAAACTATGAAATTATGGAACGTGGAACAGCATGTGAGAGGTCTCGTCTTCGATACCACTGCGTCAAACACGGGTTTACATCGCGGAGCCTGTGTCAGGATTGAAGAAGCATTGGGTCACGAGCTAGTTTGGATCGGTTGTCGACATCATATACTTGAAGTCGTACTTGCTGATGTCTTTGCCTCAATATTTGGCTCAACAGGAAGTCCTGAAACAGGCCTTTTTAAGCGATTTCAAAAGGAATGGCCATCTCTCTCCCACGAAGCATTTGTCTCAGCATCGGACAGCTTGTTCGAGAACCCTCAACTCCAAGAGATGAGAAAAGAGATGCTCACTTACTTACCTAACGCTCTTCAGGCAAGCCAACCTCGTGACGACTACAAGGAGTTCCTTGAACTATCTTTGCTCTTCCTGGGGGGAAAGACTGGTGGTCAACTCTTTATCCGAGCTCCGGGTCCCATGCACCACGCGAGATGGATGGCGAAGGCGATTTATGCGCTCAAAATCTACCTCTTTCACTATCAATTCAAGCTCACAGCACGCGAAGAACGAAACGTGACTCAGCTGGCTTTATTTGTCAGTCTGATTTACGTCAAGTACTGGCATGAAGCGCCAATGGGGACACAGCTCCTCTCAATGATCTCAAAATGCTGCATCTTCTGGAAAAATATCCACACGGAGGAGCTGCACAAGCGGCGAAGACAGCTCTAAGACGCCACCTGTGGTACTTGTCGGAGCATCTGATTGGACTGGCCTTCTTCGATAATAGGATCGATCCTGATACCAAAAGGAGAATGGTTCAACACCTCCAACATCCCCAAAAGAATGGCTGCCCCCGACGAATCGACATGGCGGAAGCTGGTGTTGAAAATGATGTGGCATCCTTCGTCACGAAAAGGACATTGACCCTCTTTGATGCCTTGAAAGTTGGAGGTAAGGAGGAAGCGCGCCAGTTACTTCAAAAAGATCCACGGGAATGGCCAAATGACAAGAACTACAGGGAACTTAGAGATCGCGCCTTAAAGATGAAAGTCGTCAATGATGCTGCCGAGCGAGGTATTGCTCTCGCACAACGCTACAATGACACTTTGACACGAAACGAGGACCAGAAGCAGTACCTCCTACAACTCGTAGCCGCCCACCGAAAACAGATACCAATACCATCCAAGGCGACTCTGATGCAGAAGAAATAATGAAGATACACCCATTATCATGTCCTATTGTCTTACTGTTTTCTTTCATATTCTTTGAGAACCAAAAAAAATTTAGTTATTCAGTTGTCTATATATTTTCCCAAATTTTCAAAAAGGGGGCAAGTGGGGCGACCCCTAAATATTAACCGAATAACGTGAAACTTTGCACAAATACTGTCCACACCAAGAGGCATAAAACCAACCTTGTGGAGAGAACTTAGTCGATGCTTTAACTTTTTGGACCACCCTAATATATATATATAATAAAGCGATAGTGTCTCCAAAGTTATGGGAGTATGGGCATGGATTCGTCTATGAGTCATGGCGCGAGAAGAAACATGATACTGCAAATTTGTATAAAGATCCGTAAGGATGGTAGTCACGTTTCATGGCATGAAGGCCTATTTGCCTATTGCATGAAGGTTTCAAATATTAAAACTGTAGAGTACAGCTATAAAACTGGCTATTCTCGCCAGTAATAATAATGTTCTGGGCTGTTTAACCTTCACTTTAACGGTAAAGAGGTCACGTGACAAAGGGGACCTACAGCTTGAAGTGGGATCCGAAACATATATAGGTCACTATATCATCCGAACGCGGAGTAGGGTTAGCCATCCATCTACTAAACAGACCCATTGTCGCTTAACGTGGCTGGTGTAATGGGAAGCGGTGTTGCGACGTGGTAGCAAAACGTAACCCGCAATTCTCGCCAACTATTTTTAAATTAGTTTCTCATACAAAATGGAAGGCTACGACGATACTCAAAATCAGTATTTACACACCGGAGTGCCACGGGTGCCTCCTAAGGGTGCCGCAAAATTTCATCAAAATTACAAAAATAAGTAATTAAAAATGAGAAGATACGCAAATTTCAAGTGAAACAAAATATTCTTAATTTATTATTACGTCCATATACGCGCACGGTGTTGTGGGGAAGGGGAGAAGGAACTGGAGGATGTTGAACGGCGGGAGACGAAAATCCATCGGGTTCCACGAAAGAGGAATACGTGGCCCTGGGGTGCCTTGAGCCAGAAATGATTGAGAATCATTGATTGCTCTAAACTTTACAAAAATTTAGTTCACACCACCACCACCAGTCCTGATCACTATCGTAGTGTATTGGGTTTTTTAATAAAGATAATCACGTCTAATAAGAATTTAATGTTTTGTTTAATAAAGAAGAAAATAATGTCAAATAAGAAATTTAACTATGGTTTGTACGTAAATAAGAAATTGATAGCGTTTTGTTTGAAATTAAAAATATAAAAATACAAATTGGCAACATCTGAGATGTGTCCCACCTGGAGACTGGGTGAAATGCCCAATTCAGTCTCGGCCCTCTCGGGTGGGGGTTTGCCCCGATAAGATGTTTTTTGTATTAGTACGTTATTGTTTATTTAAAATATTAATTGTTTAAGATGTTAAATGTTAATGCTAATTCCGCCCTCTCATTACCCCGTTCGTCTAAAGCGGGGGTCACCAACCTTTTTTTTGTTCACCGCCCACTTTTACGATTTTTTTTAAGTTAAAAAAAAGCTTATCGCCCACCTTCGATCAAAAAGAATAAATCAACATAATCGATGAAATAAATAATGAAATAAATGTTTATTTACCTTTAATGTGAGCCCACTAGTGGGCGCTACCGCCCAGGTTGGTGACCCCTGGTCTAAAGTATTTCGGCATAAATAAAAAGTCAGTAAATAGTAAATAAAAGTGTGTAATTTTCCCCGGTCCCTTTGCTTTGTTCGAAAGATTAGTGGAGCTCACCGGCTCAAGCGAGCTACCCGCTTTCGTTTATAATAAGACAAAGTAAACATTTACAAAAAACAATAAAACCCACTCGGATGAGGGGTTTTATGTTTTCTGGGTGGATTTTATTGAGTGGGGTTTTTTAATTGCCAACCGTCATCCCCGCCGACTCAGATACAGAAAAACATTGAACAAAATACCTTGACCGTGGAAAAGTAGCCAAGGAAATTTTACAGGGAAGTGGAGAATATATATAAGATAGTTCTATAATTACGCGATGCACACAGAAATCGTGCAAACAAACACCCGCAGGGTTACGTTATATTTTAGTCTTAAATCATGAGTGTATTTAGAACTTTATCCAAACTATTTTTAAACATATTTTATAGAAGAAAAAATTACCGCAGATGGAGGTACTAAGTGTTTTCAGTTCCACTTTAAAGCCATTATTTCTTGTCGGGTTGATATTAAATAAGAATAATTTCCTGTAGTCTACCCTGTCTATTCCATTCAGCGGATCACCTGAAGATCAGGAGCCCCAGCTTTCGTTAGTTAGCCTTATAAGGCTAACTAACGAACAGAGCAGACCATTCGCTCAACCTGTCAAGATCATTTTGAACCGTTCTTACGTCCTCCACATTACCTACACTACTTCCTAACTTGGTATTGTCTGCAAATTTTGAAATTGTATTGAGAGAGAGAGAGAGATGACGCAAACTCAAACAGTTTCGAAATTATAAAAGTACAATTTTGTAAATACATTCTATACTAAATAACGAGAATATGATCTTAATACCAATCACATTTTAATTTTAATATCAATACCCAATACCCCTTACAAAAAAAAATACTTACCGTATAGGAAATGACAGGGCCTGAAAGAAGAGTTCTTGGGGATCCCTTTTTGTCGGAGGGGGCGATTTCCCCACGTCCCCCACCACCCCCAACCTCGGATGGGTCTGAAAGGAAAAAGTCGACCATTAGAATAATTGGCAAATTTGTTTGCTTTATAAATAAATGATCAATTGTGGGAGCAATTTTTCTTCTTTTCTTTTATACATGTAAATTGATGTACGCAGTTACAGGGTGACCAAACGAGATCTACTGCAGGTTAGTCCAGTTAAATGTATTAGGATGATAGGAATACAAGTTTAACAATGGTGATCTTTTTTCCGTAAGCACAGACAGCGTGACGAGATTTGTAGTGACAATATATATATATTTTTTTAATTTGGGTTGTTTAACCTCCTTCGCAACATCTAAGGTCATATGACGGAGAGGACCCACAGTTTTACGTGGGATCCGCACCACGGGTCGCTACATAATCTGGGCGCGGAGGACGGTCTCCCATCCAACTACTACCCAGACCCAATGTCGCTTAACTTCGCTGATCTCCGGGAAGCGGTGTTACGACATCGGCCACGACGTAGCCTATCTATCTATCTATCTATCTATCTATATATATATTAACGTAAAGAATGACGCTTGTATAGGAGATATTCCGCGCAAGATGAGAACGAAACAAATGAAAAAATGAGGTAACCACCCGGGAATCGAACCCTGGACCTTCCGATTGTCGGTCAGATATGATAACCACTACACCATGGGCCTCACTCCTTCAAATGCCGTAATTCTTCTACATACGCGCAGAAACCAATGCCCCAAGGGGGCACCTCCCGCATGCCGTAACATTATATACATTTAACTGCAAACACGCAGTATAATTAACGTAAAGAACGACGCTTGTATAGGAGATATACCGCGCAAGATGAGAGAGAGAGAACGAAACAAATGAAAAAATGAGGTAACCACCCGGGAATCGAACCCTGGATCTTCCGATTGCCGGTCAGATATGATAACCACTACACCATTGGCCTCACTCCTTCAAATGCCGTAATTCTTCTACATACGCGCAGAAACCAATGCCCCAAGGGGGCACTCCCGCATGCCGTAACATTATATACATTTAACTGCAAACACGCAGTATAATTAACGTAAAGAACGACGCTTGTATAGGAGATATTCCGCGCAAGATGAGAGAATATGCGGAATATCTCCTATACAAGCGTCGTTCTTTACGTTAATTATACTGCGTGTTTGCAGTTAAATGTATATAATGTTACGGCATGCGAGGGGTGCCCCCTTGGGGCATTGGTTTCTGCGCGTATGTAGAAGAATTACGGCATTTGAAGGTGAGGCCCATGGTGTAGTGGTTATCATATCTGACCGGCAATCGGAAGATCCAGGGTTCGATTCCCGGGTGGTTACCTCATTTTTTCATTTGTTTCGTTCTCTCTCTCTCATCTTGCGCGGAATATCTCCTATACAAGCGTCGTTCTTTACGTTAATTATACTGCGTGTTTGCAGTTAAATGTATATATATATATATATATATATATACATATATATATATATAGAGAGAGAGAGAGAGAGAGAGAGAGAAAAAAGTCTTTAATGATTTTATACATACAACTATTTAGTTAACAACATTATACAGATAGGTGTTGAAATGATGAAACAAATCAAACAAAAAATCTATAAGAATTTTATTCATGCAAATATTTTGTTAAATCGTAATTTAATCTTCAAAGATCAAATCTGCTATGATACATTTGTGGATTCTCTCCGTGAACCTCTTCATTGTTCTCCTGAACATATCGAGTCGGATCCTTTTCAGTTCTTCATCTATTCAGCGGTCAAGGGCATTCACATTTGGATAGATGAAACAACTTTGAGTAGAGTTTGTCACGCAAATAAGTCCAAAGCCAGAAATCACACGGGGTTAAATCAGGTGATCTGGCTGGCCACTCGATGGGACCTCGCCGACCAAGAGGCCAATTCCTGCCAACGGCCCAACGCCATTAGTAAACTGTGGCAAAACTTTGTCTCTCAATACCTAGCAATAGCGTTTTCCATCCATCGTATCTCTCGATATGTCAAAGGAAACGAGTCCTGAATAACCAATGCACGCCCAAACTGTCAGTGTAGCCGTTTTAACGGGTTTAACCCAATCGTATTTTGGGATTTTTTTTCGCCCAGTAGTGAATGTTGTGTTTGTTTCCTTTACTCGTTAAACTGAAGGCACATTCACCTGAAAATATATGATCTTTCGAACGAAATCTGGATCACTGTCGAACTTTTGTCTCATTGTTTCAACAAACTGCAGTCCTCTATCCGAATCATCGTCGTATATGAGCTGAGAGTAAATGGGTTTGTAATTGTGGTACCCCGGTGATTTCCATATTTTTGCTGAGAATTCCTCTGTGACTTTACTCGTTGAAGTTGTTGGATCGACTTCAAAACTGTCGAGGACATTTCTTTGTTGTCTCCTGTCGTCGTTACTGGCCTTCCGCTTCTTGGTCAATCTTTTACCAGGCTACCTGTTTCCAAACGTTTGAGCTTCCAGTATCGAAGAGTGGTTGCATTTGGTGGTGGTTTATTATATTTTTCTTGAAATAAACGCAAACTTTCTTCACAATTATTATAAGAAATAGCCCACGATACGATACACTTTTTCTTCATTGCTGTATTCCATCCTTACTGACATAGCGCTGACTGGGGCTAGGTCCAAGGGCCTTCCTGTCCCAGCCTAGGCCATTCCTGGCCTTGTATAGTTGCTTTGAAAAGTATCGCATACACTGCAGTGATATCACTGGAATTTATTTATTAACAAATTATTTGTATCTATAAAATCCGTAAAGCCTTTTCTCCCAATATATATATATATATATATATATATATATGTGTGTGTGTGTGTGTGTGTGTGTGAAACTGAAAAAGAATGTCCAAGAAACCACAAACTGTTGAATCAAAATTAGTGGAACTGGAGCAAAAGACCCCTCAGTAGAATCAACCAGGCGTTACGAGGGACAGTTTGATGTGTATTATAGGTCTGGCTGAGATAGGTTAGGCTAGGTTAGGTTACACTTGGTATCAGTGATATATATATATATATATATACCTCTGTCTTTCCTCTCACTTTTTCTTTGTTTTTCCGCTGAGATATGCCCTTTAAATAGAGGCGAATCGGTTCTTCCAAAAAAAAAAAAAAAAAAAAAAAAAAAAAAAATATATATACATTTGGTTTGCTTCTGCCCGAATTGTTCATTCTGACGAAGGTCAAGCTTTTCATTCCACCTTAGACCTACAGTTTAACGTGGAATCCAAACCACGCCCTACCAGCAGCCAGGCGTCTAGGCCACCCAGGGTACCCATTTATCTACCAACCACTTTCTTTATTGTGTAGATTGTAGAAGGATGAACAGCTGGGTTTTGCTGCGCGCCAGCTGCCGTCACCGGGTCTCGATCCCGGGGTCGATGAATTCGTAGTGAGCGACGCTAACGGCTAACCACTACACCACCGAGGCGATTATATATATATATATATATATATATATATATATATATATATATATATATATATATATATAATGTACTGATGTTCGACGAAATGCTGAACTACATAGTAGTAGTACCCACTAAGCATGTCATTCCCTGATGTGAGCTCTAACCTTAACCAACTCACCTTAATCACAGCAGGTCCTAGAATTAATCGTTTGTTTTATAGACACAATTGAACGTGGTGCTGCATCTTGTCGATGCTGCACCACAATACATGCAAAGGAATCATCGCAGTGATGTCCGTGATGTTGCACTTGCGTTGGGCCTCCTCTATGGTGGGGTGGGGTGGGGGATCGTTACAGTAAACAGATGGCTACATTGCCGTGCGTGATGAATTCATTAATCAGTTACACGACATTGAACTTACGCGAGGTTACTTAATTTCCACACACCAACAAAGAACACGTTCAGTCGTTCAGTTCTTCTTCTTCTTCGGTGATCGAACCATTTCGAAAAGTACGCGCGTGGCCACCAATCTGTCCCGATCCATCTCGGCTGGATTTCTTCTTTGCAGGAGAGGGTATTCGAAAGAAAATTTAGTTCAACAATCGTGACACAAGAGAGGGTAACGAACACATCATAAACATTTGGATGATTTCTGCGCGCGTATTGTGACGCGTTTTGAACACACAGCGCCGAATTTAACTGTCTACGAAGCAACGGAGATCGAGTCTAGTATCCTACTACGATTCGGACGACTCGTGCATAGTTGGAAGTAAGGTGTAGACTGTAGAGCTTCACGGCAGTTCTACCGAAATGTGTTGATAAAACCTATGAAAACACCCTATGTATTCATGTATTCCTCAAATTACCCCATATTTTGTGGCACGAAGACTTCATGCATGACTATATAAACAATTAACCAAACCAATCCAAATCACGGGCTACATCATCTCTAGGCATATTGGAATACTTCTCGTTAGATCAGCGTGGTTAAGCGACGTTGGGTCTGTTCAGTAGTTCAATGGGTGACCAAACTGACCATCCTTTGAAGATGTTGTAGTGACACATGGTTCGAATCCCAAGTAAAGCTGTGGGTCCCCTCCGCCACATGACCTTTACCGTCACAAAGGAAGTTAAATAATAATAATAATAATAATAATAATAATAAAATAATAATAATAATATTATTATTATTATTATTAGCCCACACCACAATGACAAAGATTTGAATACCTTTTCTAAATAAACATTGCGACACAGTCTGATTTTGAAATACGCTGATTCACCCTAAATAAGAGAGAGCAATGGGCATACGATGTCCTTTTATTTGCACAAAAGCGAACAGGAGGTGAAATTGGGGAAAATAAATAAGAAAAAATGTAATTTCTAGTGTCATTACGTAACAACAACGACAAAAAGTGAAGACACTGAGGTACGGGGTTCGACCCCCGATGGTGTTGGTAATAGCAATGCGGGAGACGGCGCAATGGGCCGCATTAGTGTGGTTTGAGCGTTGTGACAAATTTTGGGACCCTCAATGACTATTATTGTAACAGAAGGTAATAGGCTCGAATTCAAACAGCGGATGTATGCGGCAATTTGGAGACTTTTTAGTCATATCCTTCAGAACGGTACTTTACAACTCTACTGCTTATACTTACAGTATCACACGAACGACAAAATTTTGCATTACTCTGTCCAGAGTATATGTCGAAATATGAGAAATTTCTCGTTCAATTGACGCTCGTAATTCTTCTATTGCGTGTGGATTCTGTTTAAACACACTATCTTTTAAATAACGTCACGGATAAAAATAACGGGTTTAGATCTAGTGATGTTGGTGGCCATGATATTCCTTTATCATAAACCGCGGGAAATCTGTTGGACAGGACTCTTCCGTCGAAAGTATCGTCAGCTGAGAGGACATCACATTGAGTATGTTTCGCACTCGGGGACTGTCCCTCATTTGTAGAGAAGATACAGTAAAAATTTCATGCTTTTATTTTAGTTAATAAAAAATTCAAACCTTTTAAAGTGTCACATGTTAAAAAAAATCACCGATATATGAGACACGTGTCTATTGCTTAAGGATAAGTGGAAGGAAAAGTTTCACCGTTTTACGCAGAGCACCTCCGATCATACAACCATTCAGAGTAAAGGGTGGGCGAGAAGTCCCTATACCCCTAAGATAGGTTGTTGTTTTATTGGTAGGTCCACACACCCCTTATAATATAGTTTTTTTCCTTTGCAGGGTTTAATAATGGTAGATCAAAGTTCATACAATACTGAAGAACGTATTATAAGGACGATAAGCTCATTATGAACGTACATAACAATTATTTATCTCTATTTCAATTATACTTCTACGATTAATTCCAAGTTCGCCCCCCCTTGTCAAATTTCTGGGTACGCCCCTGGGTGGCATGCAGTTAGAGAGTTCAGAAGAGCAGTGTCCGTTATAATAGCGATTGCAGAGAGAGTGAAGCAACATGAACGTCGAAATACGGGTGATAATACGGGTGTTCAATGAAAGACTTAACAAAGATCCACCAAATAAAATGGCGTTGCTTCGTTGGGAAAAACCTCTTCGACATTGGTAGCATCTGGTAGATCTACCGCTTTCTGGTAGAACACCAATCTGACAACAAACGTGTGCTGCAGTTGAAGAATCGATAAATCGCTCATCCTTGAAATGAACGAGGAAGAGATCTTCAGAGCTTGGCGTTCCAAGATCAACGATGAGAGACCATATTAAAAAAAAAAAAAAAGAGACTTGAAAGTTAGGCTGTGACGTCCTAATTTTGTCAGTGAACTGACTGATCGTGTCAGAGATAGCAGGAAAACATGTTGCGAAGAAGTACTCCGTATCTTCACAAATCCTTCCCGAGGGAAGGTTTTTACAGCGATGAATGGGCTGTTTATTGCCGTAGCCGGTCACGAAACATCTTCATTCGGTCGAATCGCAACCCGCCTCATGCTATGATGTTAGTAGCATTAAACGCTCGCCATGTGGTTGGTCCATACTCTTTTGATGGCACTGTCAATCAAGCTTCTTATTTGACCATGTTACAAAAGTGGTTCATACAGTTTGTTTAAGTTGTTTAAGTTTTAGACAAACTTGGCGTAAGACACTATGCATGGCTGCAACAAGACGGAGCCTCCGCCGGCTCATTATGCACTAACAGTTGGGGACTTTCTGAATGAAGAAATCCCAGGGAGGTGAATCGGTCGCGGGTCTGCCTCCAGCACCAGTGACGTGGCCCGCAAGGAGCCCTGCCTTCAGTACTTGCGACAATTCTCTCTCGGGATACATCAAAGATATTGTGGCAAAACAGCGCTACCAGACGAATGAGGAATTGAAAAATGCTGTTATTACTGTATTGCAACAATCACACCGTAGATGCTGCGAAAGATGTCACAGGAGATACCGTATTATTCTATGCTGTGAAAACGACAGAGCTCACACAGACATTCTGGATTCCTAACAGCTTAGGGGTATTGGGAATTGTCATCCAGCAAATCATCAGTGAAGGTATGGGAAGGGTCATTGTACTAACGAGGCTTTTATTTATATATATATATATATATATACACAGACAGTGCATGGAACAAGGAACTCTTCTGGGATAATTAAATCCACTATAGTCCGAATAAGTAATGGTAAATGACAAATACCATAGTTTTTCTTTTGCTTATATTGACGTTCTAAATGTAGCAGGGCTAGGCTGCTTTAAACCCTAGATCCATGTCCCAAAGCTGGATCCTGTCTGCTTTGCAGATAGCTGGTGAGGGAAGCTATATTTATGGGACCTCTTTGCGAGTGACCCGTTGCCCACGTCGGACTAGCATCATGAAAAAGAAAAACTATGGTATTTGTCATTTACCATTACTTATTCGGACTATAGTGGATTTAATTATCCCAGAAGAGTTCCTTGTTCCATGCACGGTCTGTGTGTATCATAAAAAACTCAGGGGACCATTTTGAGTTCATTCCCATATACAGGGTGAGTCAAAAGTAGCGCCCGATTTCTGTCAGTTGATTGTTTGTTTGCCATTTGTATTACAGTGTACAAGAAGGTAGAAATAAATGAATGACATGTTTATCTAACCATTTATTCGGGGGGAAATTATTACGGAACTGTACCAAGCTGTTTTACTTGCAATTTTCAAAGTGCCCTCCCTCGTGATCGATGCACAATTGCAGCCGAGCAGGCACAGAGTGGCACACACGCCTGCAGAGTTCGATATCAATTTCCTAAAACTTTGCAGTGATTTGAGCCTTCAATTCCTGAATGGTACGAGGCTTTTCACGATAAACAAGGTCTTTCATGAGCCCCCAAAGAAAGAAATCTGGAGGTGTAAGGTCTGGGGAGCGTGCCGGCCACTCGATCGGACCGCGGCGGCCGATCCACTTTCCGGAAAGTTTTCATCAAGCCACTGACGAACATGACGTCCATAATGAGGTGGAGCTCCATCTTGCTGGAAATAACAGTCCTGATCTTGTACCCTGGCCAAAAGGAGGTTTGCAGCATATCCAGGTAAATTTCTGCAGTGACAGATCCCTCAAAGTAAAAGGGTCCAATTATCCCTAATGGAGATATGGCTGCCCAAAACTGTCACGCCAGGTAAATTTACCTCCTTCTCAACTGTCACTCTTGGGTTCTCCGCAGCCCAGTAGACACAATTGTGTCTGTTAATTGTGCCGTTAAGCTTAAAACATGCCTCATCTGACCACCAGATGTTGTCTAGCATTGTGTCCTCTTCGTCAAGTTTAGCTAAGAACTCTTCGCAAAATTGAAGACGGCGGTCGTCATCTCCATCATGAAGGGCATGCAGTAAGCGTGGAATGTAAGGTTTCCATTTTTCTGGTGAAGGATACGGATAACACTTGATTGGCTCACTTCCAACTCTGCAGATAAACGGCGAGTTGACTTTTGCGGGACTTTGTTCCAGTCTCCTGATGGCTTCTTCAGCCTTAGCTACATTCGTTGCCGTTTTCGGACAACCGGACTTCTTTGCAGTGGCTACCGACCCTGTTGCTTCAAATTTCTCGACAATCAATCGTATGTTTCTTCCCTAGGGTGGGTTAATATCGAATTCCTGTGTCAAACGGCGTGCCGCCATCGTTAGTTGTTCATTACATTTGTAGTAATGTTTCACGGCCGCAATGCGTTGATTCATTGAAAGGTAATTCATGGTTCAATTTGGTGCAAATTCAGTAACTTTCCAAACTCTCAGCAATAACCTGCAAAACAAAAACAAAAATAAATAAACTAAGAAAATTAATAATCTGCAAGACAATTATTAACAACATGACTTCCCAGAAAGAATCTGACAGCCGAAAAAACAGAAATCGGGCGCTACTTTTGACTCACCCTTATATATATATATATATTTTTTTTTTTTGTATTGGGGCGTTTACCGCCACTTCCCGCTATATGGTAGCGGATATCATGGCGAGGCGGAATACGAGAAAGAGAAACGGAGACGGAGAAAAGGCACTAGAAAAGGGAGAACAGCGGACTACAGGTGAGAAGTCACCTAAAGCTCAGATAGGATGCGAGATTGGGAGAGGAAGAGGAAAAGACGGTCAAGCGAGAAGAGAGGGCTCTCAGCGAGCATAAGGCGTAAACGTTCGGGGAGGGGGAAATCAGAAAGGAACGGGAAGGCGCGACGACGTACTGACGACAGGGTGGGGCATTCCACAAGGATGTGAGAGACGGTGAGGGGCGACTGGCAGGAGGCGCAACGAGGAGCCTCCTGCCGGAACATAAGATAGCCGTGCGTGAGGCGCGTATGGCCGATGCGAAGCCGCGCAAGGACGACCTCTTTGTGTCTGGAGCGGTGGAAAGAAGACACCCAATATGACAGACGGGGGCGGATGGACCAGAGTTTATTTCCGGTGGCATCGTCCCAGGACTGTTGCCACATGCGGTCGTAAAAGGAACGAAAGACCTGCACATAGTCTGAGAAGGGGAGCGGGCGGGGGAGGGGAGGCAGCGAGGCGGCGGACCGGGCTATGCGGTCCGTCGCCTCATTACCGGAAACACCAACATGGGCGGGAACCCAGCAGGTGACCCGGATCCGGTGAACGGTGTGCAGGACATGGTACTCCTGTTGAATAAGGCGTACGAGGGGGTCCGGGGAATCATAGCGCTCGAGCGCCTGAAGGGCGCTCAGCGAGTCCGAAAAAATGGTACAGGAGGACCGCGAACAACCCGATACCAGACGGAGGGCTTCCAGAAGGGCAAAGAGCTCCGCGGAAAAGATGGAGGCCTGAACCGGCAGGGGGATACCCCGGGAGGTAGGTGACAATGACGGAGAGAAGACGGCGGCCGCGACACCTGCAGGGGAGCGCGAGCCGTCGGTGTAGACGGGAACGTCGTCCGAATGGACGGGAAGATGGGCCAGAAAAGAAGACCGGAGGACGGCAGGAAGAGACTCCTTACGCAGGCCACGGAGCGCCTGGCAACGGCAGATAGGGGTGGTCCGCCAGGGGGGCGACAGATCGAAGGAGAACGGCAGAATAGAGGGTGGGGGGATCCCCAGGGACGAGAAAATCTCGGCCAGAGAGGCAGCGAAATGCCACGTGTCAGGCCGGGGTAGCGCCTGGGAGATCGCGGAGAAGAGTAGGGACATAGGAAGGCGGCAGATGCGAAGGTAACACTTCGCCATGAGAAGGCCCCGGCGAAGGGGCAGGGGGGGATGTCCACAGTCCACCTGAAGACTAGCGACAGGGGACGAGCGGAAGGCACCCGACGCCAGGCGAAGGCCACGGTGGAGAAGAGGATCCAGCATACGGAGTGCCGGAGAGGAGGCGGAGCTGTAGACCACACAGCCGTAGTCGACACGGGATTGCACCAGGGAGGTGTACAGGCACAGCAGAGTACGCCTGTCCGCCCCCCAGGTCGTGTGGGACAGATGACCCAAAAGGGAGAGGGTGCGGCGAGATGTTTGCCGCAACCGCCTAAGGTGTGGAACCCAACCGAAAAATCCGTCGAGGGTCATACCCAGGAATCTAACGGATGGGACGAGGGAAGAGGAGTGCCGGCAAGGGTAAGGGCGAAGGTATGCGACAGACGGAGGCGCCGAGGACGGAAAAGCATACTGGAAGACTTAGAGGGTGAGAAAGCATAGCCAACCGAGGACGCCCAGCGAACCACCGCGTTGATGGCTAGCTGGAGCCGACGTTCAGCCAAAGACGGAGGCGGCCAGAGCAATAGATAGCCAGGTCATCGGCATAGAGGGAGCTACGAACGGATGTAGGCAGGACCGTAGCGACTGTGTTCATCACGAGTGAGAAACACAAGACGCTAAGGACACTACCCTGAGGGACACCCTCCTCCAACGGAAAGCGGTCAGAGAGGGCAGAACCGATGCGGACGCGGAAAGAACGGGCGGACAAGAAGTTATAAATAAAGGAAGGGAGAAAGCCTACGAAACCCAGGGAGCGTAAGCAGTCGAAGACCGCGCTCCGCCGGGTAGTATCGTAGGCCTTCTGGAGGTCGAAAAAGACGGCGAGTACAAATTGACGCCGGGAGAAAGCCTCCTGCACGTCATGGCTAAGGAGAAGGAGGGGGTCGGTGGTAGACCGGAAGCGCCGGAAACCAGCCTGGGTAGCAGAGTACTGGTCACTCGCCTCCAAGGTAAAGGACAGCCGCGAGGCGACCATCGCCTCCATCACCTTGCAGGCACAGCATGTTAGGGAAATGGGGCGATAGTTCGACGGGAGTGAGGGGTCTTTATCGGGCTTCGGGATGGGGACGACGATGGACTCACGCCATCGGTCCGGAAATGAACCCTCCAACCAAATCCGGTTATAGAGGTCCAGTAGAAAGCTGAGAGCAGAGGGGTGGAGGTGCCGTAACAAGTCATAGGGGATATTATCGGGGGCGAGGAGCGTCGGGGGCGGAGGGCCTCCCGAAGCTCTGTCATGTGGAAGAGGTGATTATAGGGGTCATCCCTATGAGGTGGAAATTCCGGTGGGTCGCGGCGGGAGTGGGGGGAATCGGAACTGGAGATGGCTGCGAAGTGCGCCGCGAGTGCGTTCGCGACGGCCTCCGGATCGGACACGAACTCGTCGTCCCCGACCCGAAGCACCGGGGGTCGAGGGGGGACACGGGTCCCCTCAAAGCTACGCACCTTGCGCCAAACAGTCGAGGGGGCGGTCGAGGAGGAGATCCCGGACATGTAACTCCGCCAGGAGGTACGCCGGGCTAGTTTCAAGACCCGACGGGCCACTGCCTTCAGGCGCTGAAACGCCATCTTATGCTCCGGCTGGCGGGTCCGGTAGAAGCGACGGCCAGCACGGCGCCGCTCCTGAACGGCACGGGAGCACTCTGGGGTCCACCATGGGACGCTGCGCGGCCTGGGGGAGCCTGAGGTACGGGGGATGCAACTGGCGGCAGCCGAGAGGATCTTGCTTTCGAGAAAGGCGAGGGCCTCACTAACGGAGGGAAAGGCAGGAATGGACGGCGAGATCGCCGTGCACCTCGTGTATGAGGCCCATTTCGCTCGGGCGAACAGCCAGCGCGGGCGGACAGAGGTGGGGGGGAGGAGACGGGTTGGGGTAAGACACACAGGGAAATGGTCACTGCCGGAAGAATCCGGCAGGACCTCCCAGGTGAACTCCGTCACGATATCGAGGGAAACCAGGGAAAGATCAATACAGGTGAAACTGTCATGGGCCGAGTGGAGGCAGGTTGGGGAGCCATCGTTCAGAAAGGTGAACTCTAGCTCGTCCATAAGGGAGAGAAGGGTCCCGGAGAGAAAGGTGGAGCAAACGTCCCCCCAGGCCGGGTCCCGACTGTTGAAGTCCCCGAGAAGCAGGAAAGGGCGGGGAAGCTGCAGAATTAGGTCACGGAGAGAATCGGGTGGAGGGCGTACGTTAGGGGAGAGGTAAAGAGAGCAGACCGTGAGCTGACGCCACAAAGAAAGGCGCACGGCCACAGCTTGCAAGACAGTACGGAGCGGGAGGGGGCGGAAAGGGACGGAGCGGTGCACGAAGACCGCGGAGCCCCCCCTACCCGCCCCATCGAGAGGCGGGGAAGGGAGCCCGCAGTAGCCGGACACTCGAGGGAGGGAACGGGAGCCCAGTATCGTCTCCTGAAGGCAGAAACACGCCGGAGACCTGGAGGCCAGGAGAGAATAGAGACTCTCGAGGCCTACCAGGAGCCCGCGGATGTTCCACTGCAGGAGCGAAGTATATGGAGGGGTAGGAAAGTCTGCGAAACGGATGGTTATGGGGTGGGTGGGCCGATCGGGCGGCCCGAGATTAACAAGGGGATTGGAAAGCCCCGGGGCCCAACGGGGGACGCCGAACGTGGGCGAAGGCGAGGGTCACCCCGACGGGGGGGCGATGTGGAAACTGACGCCGGCAAATCCTCCTGAAGAGGAGTCACCCGGACGCCCGGGGGAGAGCGATGCAGAGAAGGGGATGTGAGGGGTATCCAGAAGGCCCCTCCCTTCACCGGAGGTGCAGGGGAGGCTGGACTACAAGGGGGAGTGGAAAAGGATACCTCACCCGGATGCATAGGCAGGTCAAGGAGAGAGGTGGGGTGGGTAGGTCACGCGCGGGGGCGTGCTCATCCCACCCACGCCGACCAGGCGGGCGAGTTCCCCCTCCAGTGGGTCCATCGACCGAACCGGTGAGGGATGTATCTCCGCCCCCACCACGAGGGTCGTCGGGGACCCCAGGGGGGAGCGTCCATAACGGTTGCGCAGCGGGGACGGTGAGGACACCGGGATGGTAGGGCGAAGGGGGCGTTTGTGTCTGGGAGAGGAAGGTGATGCGAGGCCTATGGCCTCGAACCTTTCGGGGTCACTATTGGCGCGGCGCTTGCGGCCCGTTCCCCTCCGTCGTGCGGCCCGCATGGGCGACGGCGGGTCACGGTCCGGAATGGGGGTGGCCGAAAGCGCCGGTGGAGAGGGCGTAGAAGGGGCAGGGGGGGGTTGCCGACGAAGCATCGGCGTTCGCGGAGGGAGCACGTGGGGACGCGCTGGTAGTACAGGGAGCCGCGGCGGGAGTCCGCTGGGCGGCAGAGGATAGACAGGGAGTAGCGGACACGGTGGGTGGAGGCGCGTCGGGAACCGCCGGTGAGGACGGGGTCTGGGCCGGCGGCGGCCGGGGACGGAGAGCCTCGGTGTACGAGGTACCACGCCGGGCCTCGCGGCCACGCAACCGGTCCCGCGTCTCCCGAGCGCTGAGAAATTCTGATGAACAGAGGGCCCGAACCTCCCTCTCAAAGAGGAAGGACGGGCAAGAGCGAGATGAAGCAGGGTGCGGTCCATGACATTTGGTGCAGGAAGGCGGAGCAGTACAGGGCAAGGGGTGGGGAGGGCCGCCGCAGCGGACACACAACGGGGTCGGCTGACGGCAGGAACTGCTCACGTGGCCAAACCTATTGCACTGAAAACAGCGCGTAGGATCTGGCACGTATGGCCGAACCGAGAATTCGCATGCTCGTCTCTCACCAAAGCCCCAGAATACCGAAACGGGGGGCACCAGTGAGTCAAAAGTAAGGAGAAGGCGAGGAGAAGGGACGGCTGGGGATCGCGATCTGTCGGGAAAACGGTATATTCTCACCACACCCTGGGAGGCGAGGTCAGTCTGGAGGTCCTCCACCGGGATGGGTAGAAGACGAGCAGCGTAGATCGTGCCCTGGCACTGATTGAGGCGGGGGTGGGGAGTCACCGTGATCCCGCAGCCCAGGACATCGGGGATAGCGAGCAGAGGAGGAGGTTTCGGCAGAGGAACGCGACCTTATCAAAATGGAGCCATCCCTCTGAGGCCGAAGGTCAAAACGCACCGTCCCCGTCTTCCCATGGATCGCTCGAAAGAGGCGTTCGTGGTTAGTGGGGAGGGGCTTGGAGGAGGAGGGGCGGAGGACGAGGAACTTGTCCATCGTCCTAAGGCCGAGTGAAGCCGTCTGGCCAAACACCACCGAAACTTCGAGGGGGCGAGAAGACGAGAAAGGCGGACGGCGACGTCGGGTCCCACGTCCCCCAGGGGCCGAGGGGGCCGGGGGCGATGAGGCCCGACCGGAGTGGGAGGCGACCGGGGCCGCGGGCCTCCCACCTGAGGGCGAAAAAGCAGGTGGGTCCCTATCGGGACGTGGAATATGGGGGGATCCAGGGGTCGGGGGGTCCACTGCAGGTCCATCCGCTACTGGCGGGGGTCGGGCAGCGGCGCCACGAGCCTGGGGAAGAGAGGGAGAGGAGGTGTCGGCAAGAAGAGCAGACGGGGTGGGCGAGGGCTGCCGATTGCCCTTACCAGACCCACGGTCCAAAGAGGTAGTCAGAGGGAGGTCATATGCACAAGCCGGGTCGTCAACGAGGTCCTTTAGATTTGTAAATGTTTCCATACAAAAAAATTTTATTGTTGTTTCGCGCCAGGGGCCGCGGGGAACCGATTACCCGGGGCCCAAGGGGACCAAGCGCACGCCGGCGGGGGATGAGTGCCTCGTCCCATGCGGGTACCCCAGTTTCAAAAGGGGCCCTTGCAGCATCGAGAGTTCTCCCCCGCCGGCAGCAAAGACCAAGGCCCCCCAGGGTCCCAGGCCCGGGCCCCCTACCAGCCAACTTAGTCCGGCCCCGACCATGGGAGCGAGACCCCCAGCGATCAGCCCCGGCAGCCCACGGGGCGCGCGAAGTGAAGAGAGAAAGCAGAAAAAAAACAGAGGGGGCAAGGAAGAGGGGAAAGAGGGGAAGACAGGAAAGAGGGGGCTGTAGGATAGCAGGGTATGTTAAAAGTCTACTTCGCAACCGGGCGGGGGACCCGGCAGGGCCCCCAGCCGCGGCTGACCCCCCTCGCCACATGGAGGCAGGAGCCCGCGGGCGATCCACCCCAGAAAGACCGCCCGCGGGGAGGGGGATATATATATATATATATATATTTTTTTTTAACTGCAAACACGCAGTATAATTAACGTAAAGAACGACGCTTGTATAGGAGAATATTCCGCGCAAGATGAGGAGAGAGAACGAAACAAATGAAAAAATGAGGTAACCACCCGGGAATCGAACCCGGGATCTTCCGTTTGCCGGTCAGATATGATAACCATTACACCATGGGCCTCACTCGAACAAATGCCGTAATTCTCCTACATACGCGCAGAAACCAATGCCCCAAGGGGGCACCTCCGGCATGCCGTACATTATACACATTTTAACTGCAAACACGCAGTATAATTAACGTAAAGAACGACGCTTGTATAGGAGAATATTCCGCGCAAGATGAGGAGAGAACGAAACAAATTAAAAAATTAGGTAACCACCCGGGAATCGAACCCGGGATCTTCCGATTGCCGGTCAGATATGATAACCATTACACCATGGGCCTCACTCGAACAAATGCCGTAATTCTCCTACATACGCGCAGAAACCAAAGCCCCAAGGGGGCACCACCCGCATGCCGTACATTATATACATTTTAACTGCAAACACGGCATTTGTTCGAGTGAGGCCCATTGTGTAATGGTTATCATATCTGACCGGCAATCGGAAGATTCCGGGTTCGATTCCCGGGTGGTTACCTCATTTTTTCACTTGTTTCGTTCTCTCTCCTCATCTTGCGCGGAATATTCTCCTATACAAGCGTCGTTCTTTACGTTATATATATATATATATAATATATATATATATAGGCCTCGGTGGTGTAGTGGTTAGCGTCGCTGACTACGAATCCATTGGGCCCGGGATCGAGACCCGGTGACGGCATTCGGCGCGCAGCAAAACCCAGCTGTTCATCTTTCCACACAATAAAGAAAGTGGTTGATAAATAAATGGGTACCTTGGGTACCCTAGTGCTTAAGACGTTGGGCTGCTGGTGGGGCGTGTCTCGGATTCCACGTTAAACTGTAGGTCTAAAGTGGAGTAAAAAGCTTGACCTTCGTCAAAATGAACAATTCGGGCGGAAGCAAACTAAAAGTTTATTTTTGAACTATATATATATATATATATATCAACGTAAAGAACGACGCTTGTATAGGAGATATTCCGCGCAAGACGAGAGAGAGAGAACGAAACAAATGAAAAAATGAGGTAACCACCCGGGAATCGAACCTGGGATCCTCCGATTGCCGGTCAGATGCGATAACCATTACACCATGGGCCTCACTCTTCCAAATGCCGTAATTCTTCTACATACTCGCAGAAACCAATGCCCCAAGGGGGCACCTCCCGCATGCCGTAACATTATATACATTTAACTGCAAACACGCAGTATAATTAACGTAAAGAACGATGCTTGTATAGGAGATATTCCGCGCAAGACGAGAGAGAGAGAACGAAACAAATGAAAAAATGAGTCGGCTTGTGGTCAGGGAGAGAAGGGAGGCCCAAAATTGTCTATAATATATACTATATAAATAGAATAGATTACAAAGTGTTAGATGCCCTACTTTCTGTACGTCACGATCGTATAGAATTAATACTATATATACACATATCTATATATATAAGATAAGGTATATCAGGGGCGTATATTGAAGGTGTGCTACGTGTGCGGCGCACACCCACAAAAGCTGTAAAATAATTATTTTTAAAAAATTAATAAATAAATGATTAAATCTTTTATAATAAATAATATTTAATAAAAATAAAAGGTTGCTTCTAGTACTTTCTGTTCGATGCTCATATCTGCGGTCGAGCTGAACCTTTCTCGCACACTTTAGGGAGGAGGGATAGAAGTGAGGACAGGCAGGAGATGGAGATGAAAGGGAGTGTTAGGGAAGAGTGGGGGTTATTACTGACTGAAGCAGTGTTGTCAACTTTGGCTACTTTTCGCAGATTGGGCTACTTTTTAGAGTCCCCTGCTAAAAAATAAAATTTTCTGCTATCTGCTAATTTTTGGGCTACTTGTAACGTACGTCGTACATCGTCATAAATTACGCGCAAGACAAGTTTCAAACTTGTCCTCTGCGGAGTATAAAAATTTGTGTGAACTGTGCATAATTTGTATTTCAAGTGATATAAATTTGTGTAATTATATATATATATAATCTGCTACTATTTTTTGTAATTCGCTATTTTTTATTAATTTTACTGCTACTTTATAAAATAAGAATTGGCAACAGGGTTGCCGAAGTTGGTACGTTCGTACCAAATGTGGTACTTTTTGCCTCCTCTGGTACGTTTGGTACGACGGGCGAAAATTTTGGTACTATTTGAAGTTTTGTGGAAACAAACAAAAACCGCTATGTATGTATAAAAACTATCCTTTAGAAAACTATAATTTGGTTCATTATTGAACGGAAAAGAAAAAAATTATTATTGATGGATTTTAATTTTCGTTTCGTCTCGTAGTAGAAAGAATGGTCGGTACAGGGTACATTCGAATTACAATATATTATAAACTACGATCTTGGTGCAGGAGCACTTTAGGAAATTAGGATCAAAATGGCCAGAATTATCCTGGAAAATGCCTTCATTGTTCAAGTCGCCAAAATAAAAATCTTGTTTTAATTGCTGGATTTTAGTTTTATTTTATTGTCTCAACTTATCAAAATATATCGTCTTTTTATATATAAAGTGTTTTTGTGAACGAAAGTTTTGGATAATGGCCGAAACGTGAGATTGACCGTTAAAAAATAAGGTTAGTTTAACATCTTTATATGTTTTAAAGCATTTATCATCATTTTTCAATTATTTGGTACCTTTTTGCGAGATTTGGTACCTTTTGACTTAAGTTTTGGTACACTTGCCAAAAAAAATTTCGGCAACCCTGGACTAACCGTCACTGAAGTCGAGCGGATCGGCAGTAGCACACAGTTTGCTGTTTGGTGTATATGTATTTCACAGTGTTGTTCGATAATAATAATATAGCCTACTTTTGTTACTTATGCACCGCAAAAAGAGAATCGGATTTGCATGATTCGTTCATTCTTAACGAATCACTATTGTTTGTATGTTTCACTTTCTAATTCTTAATACATTTCTACACTATATATATATATAATATATATATATATATTATATATATATATATATATATATATAAATTTTCACGAAAGTAACACGTGAAAAATATTTATGATGAATAAAACCACGAAGGAAAGGAAACAGAATGGTGCTCAAGCGCTTTCGTCTAATGACATCCTCAGGAACACTCAGTGTTTCTGAGGATGTCATTAGACGAAAGCGCTTGAGCACCATTCTGTGTTTCCTTTCCTTCGTGGTTTTATTCATCATATATATAAGCACACCGGACAAAAAATTAGTCACCCCTCTCAGAATGTACCTAATAACGTGTGACGGCGCCTCTGGCCTTGATAACCGCACGAATCCGGCGAGGCAGAGACCAATTCATCATTTAGTATGCGGAGGTACGCCTGCTGGTTCAAATTCATCGTCACTGGAACGAGAGGGCCCATTTCGTGGTACGAAAAACATCCCCAGAACATCACGGAACCACCTCCAGCCTGAACAACACCTTCGACGCATTCAGGATTAAAGGCTTCATTGGACCTGCGATGTACTCGTCGCCTCCCATCATTGGAGAACAAACAAAAACGGGACTCATCGGACCAAATTACACGTTTCCAATCTGCCGCAGTCCAGTTTTTGTGCCTCTGAGCCCATTTATAACGTGCCAATTTGTGACCTGCTGTTAACAGCGGCCTCTTCCGTGGTACCCTGCTCCAGATGTCCATCGCATGCAGTTCTCGTCGCAATGTCCGTTCGGAAATTGGTCGCTGGAGAACCTCATTGGTTTCTTGGAGCAATTGTTCTCTGGTTTGAAAACGATTTGCAGTTACTAGACGAGAAACATGGCGGCGCTCCCTATTGTCGAGAATTGTTTTCCGGCCACAGTTATTACGCCGTCGATTTTCAGTTGATTGCGAACTACACCACTCTTTGTAAACTCGCTGGACAGTACGCGTTGACACACCAACAAATTGGGCTACTTCAGACATTTTGTGTCCGTGGGCTCTGCCAAACACGATGGCTCCTTTTTGCCACTGAGTAACGTCTGCCTCACGACCCATTTTGCAGACTATATCCAACACACACTTTGTTCTTCACCACCTCACGAAACAGATCTGATCCTGTGTGCTACGTCACCGCTACTTGTCACTTACCAATGCTACATCAGCGCCCTCTGTGTGACCTTGAACTTCCTACTATCGGTGCTATTAGGGGTGACTAATTTTTTGTCCGGTGTGCTTATAATATATATATATATATATATATATATACACACACACAGGGTGATTCAAAAGTCAGGTTACATAGGGCTTTTCTGTTTCTTTGCAGGTAAATGAGTTATGAGATGTTATCGAAGGAGGAGCGCCAATATTGATGTGATATTCCTAGCTGGTTGCACAAGTGCATTGCCGTTAACGGTGGCCATATCGAACATGTGATGTGACTATTCCCCTGTCTCATTACATAATACAGTATATCCCTATGTAACGACTTTTGAATCACCCTGTATATACCTGCTTTACTTTCAACAAAAACAGACATGATTTTAGCCTTTATATGAGGCTTTTCTTTGTATGACTTACCCTGTACATTACACCACATAAAAATATTGATTAAACTGTTTTGGAACTCTTATCACAAAGATTAAAAAGGCTTTAAAATATTGTATGTCAAATTGTCAATATATAACCTACAAGCCTATTAATAGGTTCTCGTGGTCGCGTAAATCTATGCTTTTAGATTAATAGTACAGTATATGATAATTGTTTTTATCAGTGCCGTCATGCCGATGTGGCACGTGAGGTAGGGGGCACGGAACCTCCAAATGCTTTCCACATCCCAAATCCATGTACGATACTGTATAAACATTTTAGTAAATTTCGACGAAGGGAGAAATACTGCTGAATTTGTACGTAGAAAAGTGAATTAAATTATATGTAGATTTAACATAACTTCACATACCCTACAAGTGTAGTTAAAAGCAGTAAGTACCCTACCCACCATTCATAACAACGTAATATGTTTTCTGACTGTGCTCCCTATCCCCCCAAAACAGAATATAGCTCCATGACGCCATTGGTTTTTATCCGATGCAATAGTTTTTCTTTACATTATAGTATACAGTATGTTATAGGTAGGCTTTGGTTATAATTTATACATTAAATTTGTAACTTTATGAGCGGAAAAAAATACAGTATTTAGTAGCTATACGGTGGAAATGTAGATACTAAAGAAATTTAGGAATTCTTAAAATTTTAAATGTAGTTAAAAGGCTAAAAAAAATGATATAGATGAATACAGTTTGAAGACCATCTTGATGCTTCTTTGATTGATATGCAAACTACGCGCATGCGCATTACGGTCTCCACGAACCTCTCAGCCAAGTTCATTCACAACAAACAAATGAATAATCAGGAAATCACAATAATAAGCCGCAATAGCCTCTCTGTCTAATCCAGATCTGTATGAAACCATACAGTTGGGACATAATTAACCATAGGCTAGATTGCCGCTAGAAAATAGGCCAATAAGGTTCTTAACTTCAAAAGGCCTATTTCAGTCTACTCTTTGCCAAGTATAAATCATACCAGCTTTGTTGATGTATAGCCTACAATATTTTCTGTAGGCGGAGGTGTTGGTGTGTCTGCTATAAATTAGTATAACATTCTTTGTTCTCAGTATATACCCATAACATAAATGATAATCGTAGTAAGGATTTGAGTACCCTAAGCCCTAAGGCCTATTAGGTCCTGTATGGCTGGAGCCAACTAAAATTTTGAACTAGACTACAAACACAGTCTGGACTTAAAAGCTCACGCTTAATCGATTAATGAAATAGTTATTTTTTACCTGTATCAAGGCCATTCATACTGGCCTAACAACGAACTCTGAAATTTTTTAAACAGGTGCCTTTAGTATTGTTTTTTTAACATAAAATAACAGTAAAGGAAAACAGATTATATTTTAATTAACTTTATTTGCGTCTACGGCTTAGTAAAGGTCTAGGAAGGTCCCACTGACATTGTTTCTCGGCCTCTCAAGCAGATTAACCCTTTAAGAACGAGCCCGCAGCATATGCAGTCACTCTTGTTACCAGAACGTATAGGTTTTATTGTTATTCAAAACTAAATATTTTAGTAACTAATCACTGAAATGATACACATTTTGGGTTCCTTTCCCGACAACTAAATGACATCTATATATAAACATGTAAAACATTTATAGAAACGAGGCATTGTAGTACAATTTATATCATTATTTCTGATGGACCTTAAGGTACCATCCGTCGTTAAAGGGTTAAAAGCTGTACAATACTTGCTCATCATGTCTGAGGGAGCTTTCTTTTGAAATAAAATATTATTCTTTTTATTTGAAATAAAATGTTCCATTTATCAAACTTTCTTAACTAAAGTGCCACATTTTTTGCCCTTATTATTTGGATAAAATAAATGCCACTTCTTTTGTCTTATATTAGCATTTTTTGAGTGCCTTATCTATGGTTTCATTAGATCATATCACATACATATGTCCATAGCAAGAACTGCTTGATGAAAAATACAGTTCTGTGCAATATTAAAACAGAGTACATCTTATTGACCTATTATTATCTAGTTTTCATTCAAGATTATGGCCAAAACTAAAAATGGAATTTGAAATACGTAGACAGAAAAGCATGACATAAATCAAATAGTGTGTATTTATGAAAAAAAGGTACTTTCCTGTTATCCCGGACCCCAGACTTTTTGCCGAAAATATCACAACTTAACCTGACCAATTGTCAGGGCCATACAGTTGACCTAAAAGGAAAGTACCGGTTTTTCTGTTATTATTATTAATAATCTTTTAAAGTCTCACTATGGACATACAAGAAATACGGTTAGGTCAACTGTATGTCCTTGACAATTGGTTTGGTTAAGTTGTGATATTTTCGGCAAAAAGTCTGGGGTCCGGGCTAACAGGAAAGGGATCACCTGAAGATCAGGGCCCCCAGCCTTCTTTAGTTAACCTTATAAGGTTAACTAACGAAAATATCACGACCAAACCTAACCAATCGTCAAGGGCGTACAGTTGACCTAACGATTGGTTAATCGTTAGGTCAACTGTACGCCCTTGACGATTGGTTAGGTTTGGTCGTGATATTTTCGTTAGTTAGCCTTATAGAGCTATCTAAAGAAGGCTGGGGGCCTTGATCTTCAGGTGATCCCAGGAAAGTACCAAAAAAATGTATTTCTTTGTAATTGTAATTAAGCATTTTGCCATCTACAGTAATTGTAATTAATTACATTGACCAAGTAATTGCCCCATGCCTAGACGTACCGTCCTATGCCTATTCTTTGTAATTAAGGCTCTGAACTAGACCTCCCCTCACGGCCTCTACAGAGATAAACTTAGTTTTGGTCTCCGCCTAGGCCTACACCTACATTTTTCAAATAACAAAATTTTCTTACCATTCATATAGTCCACTTTCATATCTGAAAAATAATTTTAAGCGTAAATGTTCATCTTGCATAACAATTTTAACGAAATACACTGTAGTTATTGCAGCGGTTTACCTAAATATTGCACCAAACCCTCATTTCGAAGTAGGCTTGCCTATTGACGAACAACTATAGTACACTACACTCAGTCCTCAGAGTCGAGCCATTGCGGTACGTTCGTTCGTCCATTCGTTACCATTCTCAAGCTGCGGTTGCCAAGCAATAACTGTTTATATCTGCAACAAGGGTTTTTATATCGTACAAAAGTACGCTACGATGGGCCTTATGCGCGTGTAAATATGACATTTTCTTTCCAAAATATTTACTTCTGACTTAAGGTCATTTGATGTGTTCAATAATAACACCAGTTAGTGTAATTGGTGGGAGAAAGTTACGCGAGAATACAATGAAGGCAAATGAATAACTAGATTAGGCCCTAGAGAAGTAATGATGGGGTTGTTTAACCCCTTTCGCAACATCTAAGGTGGTCATATGACGGAGGGGACCTACAGCTTTGCGTGAGATCAGGAAATTCAAATAATTTTCTTTCAATTAAAAGTTATTATTTATAATGCAATTTGGCAACACATTTTATCCTTTTCAAAACTTTGTATAGTCGTACATGATCATGATCAAATTCACACGGAAAGAAACTACACACGTTACTGAATTATGTTTAACAATGGTTAAATTCTTATGCTATTTTACTCGCAGTTGCCCCATTGTTCAGAAAACGCCCTTCTAATCATTTTTACTGAGGAATATATATATATATATTTATATATATTATAAACGGACGTGTTATGTGCCTTGAAAAGTGGACGCTCAATGTCCCGGTTGAGGTTTAAGTTTTGTGTTTTGGCTGAAAATACAATAGGTACCCCTTTTTCTTTGATGTATTCAATCCGACGTGAATGCAACGAGTTTCTTGCGTATATTGAGGTTCTGAATGTAGTAGGCTAGATGTAAGCTGTAAACCCTAGATCCTGTCCCAAAGCTGGATCCTATCTGCTTTGCAGATAGCTGGTGAGGAAGCTATATTTTGGGGTCTCTTTGTGAGTAACCCGGTGCCCACGTTGGGCTTTCCATCATGAAAAAGAAAAAACTATAGTATTTGTCATTTATCATTACTTATTCGAACTATAGTGGATGTAATTTCCCAGAAGAGTTCCTTGTTCCATGCACGGTCTGTGTTTAACATATAAGTTTCTCAGGGGACCATTCTGAGTTTGTGTGTGTATATATATATATATTATATATATAATATATTAGTGGTGGACCGGATATCCGCGTCATTTTTAACATTCGCATCCGCACTTCTGACTGCGGATGTTATGCGGATATTACCTCTAAGAAATTATGCAATTTACAATTAAATTAGCTTATAAAGTAGCTTATAAGGCCCAGTCATGCACATTTCATGTAAAGTATTAATTTATTAATGAACAAACAAATATATAAATGTCAAAATATAAATAGCTGGTAATAGAAAATTTAATGAAATTTGTTTCATTGAATTTTCTGTGGGTGAAACTCGAGAAAGTTATTATTTTTATCATAATGCCATAATAGTAATATCAAGAAATTTGAAAAATTATATATATTCATAATTCTATATTATATTGATAAATTAAATATCCGCATCCGCAGATGTTGAAAAACTGACATCCGGTCCACCACTAATATATATATATACAGGGTGGGCCGTAAGTTTCCATACATAGGAAAAATAAACATTTTTTTATGGACAACCATTTTTATTTATATAATATGCTCTACATGGTTGCCATTGTTTTGAAAACACATTTCAATACGTGTTCCCCACTGTTGATGAACACGCATTAGCACAGTTGACGTTATGCTTGTAATGGCGTTGGTGATACGTTCCTTTAGATGATTTATGTCTCGTATCTTTTCCTGATACACCATGGCCTTCAAGTGCCCCCAAAGATAGAAATCAAGGGGGTGAGATCTGGGGATCTGGGAGGCCACTCCACAGGACCACGCCGACCAATCCAAGCATCCGGAAACTGCTGCTGATCCAAATACCGACGCACGTGAAGACCATAAGGAGGTGGAGCTCCATCTTGCTGGAAGTAAACTGGGAAGTTACCTTCCTCGTTTAGCAGGGATGGGAAAATCTCTTCTTGCAACATGTTAAGATACCTTTCGGCATTAAGATTTCCACTGACAAAAATTGGTCCAATAATTCTGTCACCCCATATCCCGGCCCACACCATCACTTTACCGGCACCTTGCATCTTCGTCGGACTCAGCCAGTTAGGGTTAGCATTACTCCAATAACGTATGTTTTGCCGATTAACCTCTCCATTGACGTAAAAATTTGCTTCATCAGTAAACAAGATCTTACAAACGCATATTCTTAGGGTATCTGAAACATAAAAACAAACGTTTAAATTTTCCTATGTATGGAAACTTACGGCCCACCCTGTATATATATATATATATATAGTGGGTTTTTTTCTAGAAAAAAGGTACCGGTATTCAGATTTCACGGAATCCTAGGCGGTTGGGGGAAAATAACGGATATTTTTTATTTTTTGAAAAAAGGTGCAGGTACTGCGTACCGTTGCTTACCGCCAGAAAAAAAAACAATATATATATATATATATATATATATATGACTGCTGGTCACCAACTGATTAATAAAAATATACGTGTTGAAAATTCCCCACTTTACTTTTAATAAACATACAGTTTCCGGTCATTGTTGAATATAAATTTAGGAAGGTTATGTTAAATACAGTTTAAATTAACAGAATATATAGTGATCTGCAAACGTTTGGGGTTACTGGACACTTTATCATATGATTTTTTTTTTTTTTTTTAAAAAGGAGGTCAAAGACGGAGAAAGATGGATTAAAGAAAATTGTTCCAGAGTTGACCGGTTGAGTTAGTTAACCCTTGCGTTAGAGAATTGGACAGAAAAGGAATGCGAATGTGTCGAAAGTCTGGTACTGTGCGCTCTCCTTAAAGGAGGTGGCATCAGAGGCGTACCGAAGGGGAGGGCGACAGGGGCGATCGCCCTCCCCCCCCCTTGAGCTAATAAATTATTATTATTTTCCCAGCAAAATTGTTAGGTTACAACAGAATGAGAATGAAAATGAAAAAATTTCGCTAACTCTTGCCTCCCCTACTACTAAAAATCTAAAATGGCTTAGGATCCTGTAAACTCTTAATCCGGCCCTGAGAATAATTTTCTTTTATAAAGGTAACAGTCCAAGGAAATGCTTAATCTCGAAATTAGCACTTTTTTATTCTTATGTTAATACAAATCTGAGCATCCTAATTGCGGTTTGCATTGAATATTATGTTACTAATCAGATTTTTATCATAATTTTTATATTTTTTATAATATAACTTTTATATTTTTATTCATAATGGGTCTTAGCAGTAGCTAGTTAATCATCTCTAACTGAACGATAAGCTCATTATGAACGTACATAACAATTATTTATCTCTATTTCAATTATACTTCTACGATTAATTCCAAGTTCGCCCCCCCTTGTCAAATTTCTGGGTACGCCCCTGGGTGGCATGCAGTTAGAGAGTTCAGAAGAGCAGTGTCCGTTATAATAGCGATTACAGAGAGAGTGAAGCAACATTGTGGTGAAGAGAGAGTGATTGAAGACAGTCAGTAAGAGGCGGGGAACAGATGAGACGAAAAGCATTTGATTCCAACCAGTCAAGTAGAGCTGTGTGGGTTGAGCCACCCCATAAATGAGAAGCGTATTCCATACAGGGGCGGACGAGACCCCTGTAGAGAGACAGCGAGTGAGTGGGGGGTGAAGAAACTGCGACATCGGTACAACACACCTAACCTTTTATAAGCTGTTTCAGAAAGAGAGTATATGAGATCTTTCCAGGAAAGATCACGAAAAAAGGAAATGCCAAGAATGTTAAGAGAAGAGGAAAGATTGAGTTGTGTATTGTTGAAGGTAAAGGGATAGTCGTATGAAAGATTATGACGAGTAGACAGATGAAGGAACTGAGTTTTCGAGGCATTGAAAGACGCGAGGTTTCCTCTACCCCAATCAGAGATAGTAGAAAGATCAAAGGCCAGGTGCTCCATAGCCGTCCCACGCGAAGCATGGAGTGACTGTTGAGAAGGACGCTTTGTGAAACGGATGGAGAAGTGAAGAGTGAAATTATCGGTATAGGAGTGGATAGGACAGGAAGTGCGATTTAATAGATCATCCATAAATAGAAGGAAAAGAGTGGGTGACAGGACAGAGCCCTGAGGAACACCACTATTAATAGCTTTAGGAGAAGAACAGTGGTTTTCAACAACCACAGCTATAGATCGGCTAGAAGGGAAATTAGAGAGGAAGGCACAGATTGAAGGAGAGAAAACGAAGGAGGGCAGTTTCGAAATTAAAAATTTGTGCCAGACTCTATCAAAAGCGTTTGATATGTCTAGCACAATATTAGCAAAGGTTTCACCGAAATTCCGAAAGGAGGATGACCAAGAGTCAGAGAGATATGCAAGAAGATCGCTAGTAGATCGTCCCTTGCGGAACCCACTCTGACGATCTGAATGAAGATTGTGAAAAAAGAGGTCTTAAGAATCTTCCTATTAAGGATAGATTCAAAAACTTCAGAAAGGCAAGAAATCAAAGCAATTGGACGATAGTTGGAGAGTTAAGAGCGGTCACCCTTCTTTGGGACAGACTGAATGAGAGCGAACTTCCAGCAGAAAGGAAACGTACCAGATGAAAGACAAAGACGAAAGAGTTTGCCTAGGCAGGGTGTCAGCACAGAATCCCAGTTCTTGAGAACAACAGGAGGGGCACTATCAGGACCGTACGCCTTCCTAGAGTTAAGCCCAGACATACGAGTAATTAAGTCAGAGGAAGGAGGAGATGGAGGAATAGCAACGGAATCGTCCAGGGTTGAGTTAGAGGCGAAAGTTTGAGCGAAGAGTTCGGCTTTACTAGGAGAAGAGACGGCAACTGAGCCGTCGAAATGGAAAAGAGGAGGCAAACAAGAAAAAGCAAAGTTGTTGGAGAGGTTCTTCGCTAGGTGACAGAAAGAGCGAGAAGAATTAGCATTTGACAGGTTTTCACATTTTTGTCTGATGAAGGAATTTTTGACGAGTCGAAGAACAGATTTTGCACGATTCCGGCCAGAAATATAAGTTGAGTGAGAGTCAGGAGTTGGATGGTAACGGTTCTCTCTGTTCCATGGGAAATCATAGAAGTACTGCCTAAGGGCCTCCCAATCAGCGGCGTCAAAGTGCCAAAGCGTCTCCTCCTAAGAGGATCTAAAGTTCGAACTGGAGTGATAGGACAGGAAACAGATATACTGTAAGATTGTGGTCGGAGGAGCCCAACGGAGAAAGAAGTTTGACAGAGTAAGAAGGATGAGTGGTGAAAAATCAATCTAGATTGTTGGGCCTATCTCGAAGGCGATCAGAGATACGAGTAGGGTACTCTACAATCTGCTCTAGGTCATTCAGGATAGAAAAGTTAATTCACCAGGGATATCAGTGAAATGGGAGAAAAACCAAAAGTGATGGTGAACATTGACATATCTTAAAATGGAGATTTCAGCAAAAGAAGAGTGGGATAGAATGTATTCCACCTTGGAAGTGAGGTAGTCAAAGAGTTTTGGATAGTCAGTAGAATTAGGAGGAAGGTAAACAGCGCAGGTGTATATAGTTTGAGACTGGCATGTAAGCACTAGCCAGAGGGTGTAGAATTTGGAGGATTCAAGTTCGGGAATACGAGAGTAAGTTAGGTCGTTGCGTACATGTACGCAACATCCACCTTTGGAATGAAATTGATATAAAGTAGGAGGGTACAGAAAAGGGGTTGCTGTGAGTCGTCCCAAACATTCGAGTTTCATTTAGGAGGAGAAGGTAAGGAGAGGTGGTGTGCAACAGATTGAAAATTTGAGGAAAGACCACGAATGTCACGGAAGTTTATGAAAAGTGAATCAGGCAGAACATCTCGAATGGGCAGTAGCAGAACCAGCCCCGCTGCCGGGTCTGCGCTCCCAGTATCGGCAGCGGGAGAGCCAGAAGTGGGGACATTTATGGTCCCCTCCCCAGGGAACTTCGAGGCTCTTGAGGTCGATGCCATTTTGTTGTTTTTTCTAATTTTGAAAAGATTGTGCCGTATGTAAGATGCATGTATGTGATGAATAATGAGAAAAGTGCGAGTTTGAGAGCATGCTGGACTGCTCACAGTGTAGATGAGACCAGGCATGAGGCAATTACTTGGTCAATGTAATTAATTACAATTACAGTTACTTGACATTTTCAATTATAATTACAATTATTGTAGATGGCGAACTCTTAATTACAATTACCTAGTAAAGTAATTAATTGCAATTACATTTACGAAGAATTAATTTTTTTTCATAAATACACACTATTTGATTTATGTTATGCTTTTCTGCCTACGTATTTCAATTCCTCTTTCAGTTTTGGCCATAATCTTGAATGAAAACTAGATAATATTAGGTCAATAAGATACTCTGTTTTAATATTGCACAGAACTGTATTTTTCATCAAGCAGTTCTTGCTATGGACATTGGACATATGTATGTGATATGATCTAATGAAACCATAGATAAGGCCTCAAAAAATAAGGGCCAAAAATGTGGCACTTTAGTTAAGAAAGTTTGATAAATGGAACATTTTATTTCAAATAAAAAGAATAATATTTTATTTCAAAAGAAAGCTCCCTGAGACATGATGAGCAAATATTGTACAGCTTTCAATCTGCTTGAGAGGCCGAGAAACAATGTAATTGAAAGTAATTGACTGTATTTGTATCAATTACCTCGGTTTCCCCATGTAATTAATTACAATTACATTTTAGGTCGTCAATTACAATTACTTATGAATTACATGAAAAATGTAATTAATTACAATTACATTTTAGGTCGTCAATTACAATTACTTGTGAATTACATGAAAAATGTAATTAATTACAATAATTACAATTACAAATTACAATTACCCCATGCCTGGATGAGACAGGGAAAAAAGATTAGCTAAGGAGGACAGTAACAGGAGAAACAGAAGTTCCAGCACTCCCTGTCTCCTGACTAATGGAGTACTTTCCTAGTCGATTGGTGTCTACAATCTCCTCTTTATATGGATCCAAAAAGTAATTTTACCAATTATAAACCATTTTTTGTTGAAATAAGACCCAAATTATGCTTGCCCAAGAAATCACGCAGTCATATAAATACAGGGTGTACACAAATTATCTTTATAACTTCTCTCTCAAATAAAAATATTAGGAAACGAGGTACACATACCGTTTTTGCGCCATCTGTGAGAGAAAGTAGTAAAGTTTCACATAACCTCAAACACATTCAACATGGGCACCATTTGTCACACGTAAGACGTCCAAACGGTATTCTATCTCCATCCATGTACGCTGCAACATTTCAACGTCAACTCTCGCAACAGCAGCAGCAGCAGCAGCAGCAGCAGCAATTCTGGTCTTTAAATTGTCGATGTTGGCCACTGAAGTTGTGTACACGCAGTCTTTTACATAACCCGATAGAAAAAAGTCACAGGGTGCTATATCTGGTGATCTGGCCGGCCAAGAGGTGGGCCCCCCACGGCCAGTCCACCGATTTGGGAAATGTATGTTAAGGGAATTTCGTATCAAGCTCCAATGTGGTGGTGCGCCATCTTGCTGAAAAAACACATTAAGCTGCAGTTCCTCTAACTGTGGATAGACGTAGTTCTCAAGCATATCCAGATGGTGGTTGTTACTGTGGCCTCAGCGAAGAACTAAGAAATACCGTTTGGACGTCTTACGTGTAACAAACGGGGGTGCCCATGTTGAATGTGTCTGAGGTTATGTGAAACTTTATTATTTTCTCTCACAGATGGCGCAAAAATGTGTACCTCGTTTCGTAATATTTTTATTTGAGAGAGAAGTTGTAAAGATAATTTGTGTACACCCTGTACTATAAGACGTAATTGTGATAAAAACTCGTGTAAGTTTTAGAACAATGAACTCGAACTTTCTATACGGTTTTGCTGTTAAATGCACAGTGAAGTTCACAGTCAGGCAATTTTTTTATAAATGCATCAATATTATTTTGTAAATATACAGAACCATTGTTTTATTATGTGCAATACTAATTCCAATTTTCTTATTGACGAGCTTCAATAAGTTTCTATACTTCTAAGTATGAAATATGGCTCCAAATTTGCTCTATTTCACATGAAGTAAATCATACTATAATAATCTATACTATAATAAGAGAGCTGTCCGTCTGTCCGTCTGTCTGTCCGTCTGTCCGTCACACTTTCAGAAATTGTGGGAAAAAAATTCAGAAATTGTAAAAAAAATTCAGAAATTGTATTACGGGCGGCAATGTGAAGCTCAAGATTTTCATGACTGTTCTTTTCTGTAGTTTAGCAATGGGGGAAGGGTGGGGGTGGGTGTAATCGGGGATGGGTGGGGTAATGGGGAGGGGTGGGGGTAATGGGGGAGGGGGTTAGCCCCCAAGTTGTATGAATGGGGGTGAGGAGGTTTTGGGAGATACCAGATTCAGAAATGTTGACACAATGTGAAGCTCAAAGTTTTCACGGCTGGGTTCTTTTTTTGTAGTTTAGCCTGTCTAACCGTCAGCGAAGCGGCGGGAACTGTACTAGTGTTATATAAAAAAGCCTACAGTCAATGGGAAATTAGTGAAAATACGAAGGTTTT
This sequence comes from Bathynomus jamesi, assembly GCA_023014485.1. Lineage (NCBI taxonomy): Eukaryota > Metazoa > Arthropoda > Malacostraca > Isopoda > Cirolanidae > Bathynomus > Bathynomus jamesi. Next base: position 2,424,823 of record JAJOZX010000006.1, on the reverse strand, counting down.
AAACAAATGTTCAAAACTTTATCAAAAAATTCCTTTTGTTGACGTTTGGTCTAAGCGCGTCTGAACACTTTCTGAACTTGATAGAAATTAATTCGTTTAGGAGTGCGACAGTGCTTATATATGGGTTGAAGGCTTTCCCTGAATGCGCAGTTTAAGTATATATATCGGGTGGCCACAAAAAAACTTTACTTAATTGAAAGTTTAATAACTGCAACAATTCAAAACGTATGCGATTGAGATTTTGCACACATTAACAGATGCATATAATCTATAATTGCTGGAATTTTCAAATATGTAGGTTCTATAGTTTTGTTACAGTGAACAATTTAAAAGCATGTCTAAAAATAGCATGCCTGGTGTGCTAGCCTGTTCAAAAATCAACTTTTCTTAGTTTCATAGGTTTCTGTACATTTTCCCATGCTTTTTGACCTGAAAAAGCCGAAAATCACAACTATTTTGACCTAGGATGTTGGGAAGCATTGCCGCATGGAGCTTTAAATTTTATGCCTTGAAATCGGCCAAAGCGCCAATTCCGGGGTCCCTTGAATTATGTTTTGCACTTTAACTTTTGATCTAAACAAGATAGAGCAACAAATTAGGTATCAAATGAAAGAGCATAAAATTAATAAATAATAATAATAATAATAATAATAATAATAAATAAATAATAATTAATAATAATAATAATAATAATTATCTATCATTTTTCAGGAAACAACAGAAACTCAATCAGAATCTAGAAAACCATCTACAAGTTACAACTTCACAATGGCATTAAGCAAGGAGCTGAGGGAGCTCCGTGGGCGCACAGTTGATATCTCAGAACCTCCACGTACTGTCCACAGGCAGGTGTCAACTGGGCCATCTACCAGATCTCTCACTGAAACTTTCCTGGTTGGATACCCTTCAGCTTTTATCAGTGGTTCCCAGCTTCCCACCAACAGACAGGCGTTCCAGTATTTCCTTAATCTTCAGAATTTACCGGAAAATGCAGGGAGGCCCATGGTTCAAGACCTTGCATATGAAACAGTTGAATCTATCATCCCATTCTGGCAGATGGCTAGGATCAAGACAATGACCAAGTACAACGCAATGAAGCTCTTCATGAAACTACATGAGAAACATCGTGCTCTGGTGAAAAGCAAAGGAAGAGCAAGTAACCCTGGAGGAAAAAGAGGAGCATTTGTGCTGGAATTAGACAGCCTGTTCGATATAGGAGCTCCAGATGCAATCCAGGAAATACAGAACAACAGACTGTTATCCAGAGAGAAGAAAGATGAGGATATCAGGTTCTACGAAGACCAAAAGACTGAGAGGAAAGGTCATATGTCTGGTCATGACAAGATTTTTGAGACAAGATCCCTGCAGCAAGCAGCGAGGAATGAAAGACTGCAGCATAGACAAGAACAAGGTAAAACTAATTACTTTGAACGTCACAAAAAGTTTTAAGTTTTACTCCATTGCGATATTTAGCATGTACTTAACAATTACTGTCTTAACATGTTGTACTATTTCACAGCTGCAGCAGAACAAGAGGCAGTTGTTCATGTGGATGACATTACCTGGGGTGACTCAACTGACAACGACGCTAACACAGAGGACATGGATTACCATCAGCCTCGTCCTGGATGTTCTCACCATCAAGACACTGTGACTAGTGTGACTTTGACGTTTCCAAGGAAGGTCATGGAATGTGATGTCATCTGCAATACAGCTGATCGTCTTGGTTTATCAGACAATCAAGTTACTGCCATGGTTTCTGCCACCTTGAAAGCTGGAGGGGCTGATCTGGATAACTTCGTCATCTCAACCTCAACAACACGTCGCAACAGAATGCTGTCCAGGTATAATATCAGCCAGAGTCACATGTCCAAGTTTTGTGAAAACCACAGTACGCTGCTTACACTGGGATGGAAAGTTGCTCAAAGATGTCTTGGGCAGTGAACCTGGAAGTACCTCAGAGACTTTAGCTGTGCTAGTGTCTGGTCCACCTTCATACACTGAAGGAAAGTTATTGGGAGTACCTGTCATCGACAATTCTTCTGGCATAGCTCAGGCTGAGGCTTCAATGGATTTACTGGAGACATGGGAACTTACGGATAATGTTACTGCCCTGTTTTTGACACTACATCCAGTAACAGTGGAGTTCACAGAGGAGCTGCCAAACTGCTAGAGAAAATGCTGAACAAAAAGTGTTTTATCTGGCCTGTCGACATCACATCCTGGAAATCCTAGTAGGAGCAGTTTGGGAGAAGCTGTTTGGGAAGGTGAAGGGGCCAGATAATCCCTGGTTTGAGCATCTGAAGGATGTTTGGACGGACTTGTTCAAGGAAAACCCAAAGATGCTGGCTATCAACAGCAAATGGCTGAAGGAAAAGAAGAAGAACAGTGAAGAAATACTCCAAGACATTCTAACAGCAGAAAGGCTTCCAAGAGCCGACTACAGGGAAATGGCTGAACTGACAGTCATTGTTCTTGGAGGAACGCCTCCTCGAGGTATTCACTGGAGTCGACCAGGCGCCATTCATCAGGCCAGATGGATGGCCAGAAACCTGTACTCCATGAAAATGCTGATGTTTGCAGATCAACTTGAGTACGACGAAGACACTGTATCAAAGCTGGAAAGACTCAACACCTTCCTTGCGCTGTTCTACACTCCTGTATGGATGATGTCAATGTCTGCTGCAGATGCTCCCGTGAATGATCTAAGTCTAATCCAGGACATGTTGAAGTACAAGAAAACTGACCCAGAGCTTGCTGATGCAGTACTTAATAAGATGGAAAACCACAAATGGTACCTGACGCAGGAAGTCGTGCCATTTGCCCTGTTCAGCAGTAGATTGAGTGACACATTGAAGCACGACATTGCTGCCCAGTTACATGCCACTGAGAAGCCAGACAGCTTCAGAACAGGAAAGCCTCTATTCCAGAGAGTCACAGCTAAGACCACCCTGGTTGATCTCAATGGCCCAGAATCACATTTCCTGCTGGACACACTGAACATTGGATCCGAGTGGCTTCTGGAACCTGTCACGTCTTGGCCACAGAATGAGGACTACAGAAAAGCGTTGGACTATGTTAAGAATCTGAAAGCGGTGAATGACATTGCTGAACGTGGTGTCAAGATGATGAGCGACTTTGCAAATGTCATAACAACAGATGCCAAGCAAAGGGACTATCTCCTTCAAGCTGTGGAGTTCAACAGACGCCGCTTTGACAGCTTCAAGAAACAAACTCTCAACAACTGACTGTGTAAATGTCATTATGAAATTAATCATCATGTAATGCTTTCACTTCTTGATCGATTAGACTTGTGACAAAATGTTAATCTCAAATTTGTGTCATGAATAAGGCGCCTTGTCTGCCTTGAGTGTGAGAAAACGAATTTTGTGATATTTCTGAAATCTTTGTATGTACCAATGTGCCATTTCTTGTTCCAAGACTATCATAATTGTATAAGTTAGAAAGAGGATTAAAAACACTTTAATTTGGTGCCTATTTTGTTGCTCTATCTTGTTTAGATAAAAAGTTATAGTGCAAAACATGATTCAAGGGACCCCGGAACTGGTGCTTTTGGCCGATTTCAAGGCAGAAAACTTAAAGCTCCATGCGGCAATGCTTCCCAACAACCTAGGTCAAAATGGTTGTGATTTTCGGCCTTTTCAGGTCAAAAAGCATGGGAAAAAGTACAGAAACCTATGAAAATAAGAAAAAGTTGATTTTTGAACAGGGCTAATGCCTGGTGTGCATCTGACACGTACGTGCGCTAGCGTAGGCTAAACCTAATGTAGCGTAGTATGACACGCGCGCTGGCGTAGGCTAAACCTAATGTGAATTTGCTTTCTTTTATTTTTCCGCTAAAACCCCGCCAGCATGACGTTAAGTAAAAGTGATAAAGCCATCATAGAAGCATGTGTCAAGGAAAAAGGTTGGAATGGAAATAGGATTGTCCGAGAATTCCCCGCAAAGAACTGGACTCGTCAAAGTGTTTATAACTTAATAAGAAAGATAAAGGATACTGGATCAACAGCTAGAAAACCCGGCAGCGGCAGGCCCAAAAGTGTTTCAACAGAAGAAAATAAGGCTGCCGTGGAGGAACTGATTCAATCCCAGGAGAATACACCAGGAACTCATCGCTCCCAGAGACAGATTGCGTACGACCTTGGGATTTCTCGCTCCTCTGTACAAGGGATTGTAAAACGTTTGAAATTGAAGGCCTACAAGAGAATTCGAGTTTCTCGGCGTGATCAGAATGTAAGACAGCGTAGAAAGACCCGCTGTAAATCCCTATATGAACGCTACTCAGCTGAAGACGTGCAAAAAGTTGTGTTTAGAGACGAAAAGGATTTCACGTTGGAGGTGGCCAAAACAGGCAAAATGACAGGGTTTATGGTTCAAGGAAAAGGACATTCCTCCCTCCAGGCTTTATCATGAAACCTCACGATTCAGCAGAAAAGTAATGGTATCGGCGGGAATTTCATGGAAGGGGAAAACACGAATTCATTTTATTGCCACAAACGAAACTAAAGTTAACTCTGAGCGCTACATCAACCTGTTAGATAATGGGTTACTTCCTGATTGTCGTCAGCTGTATCCTGATGAGGCCTACATTTTCCAGCAAGATGGGGCACCCGCCCATACAAGCCGAGCGACCCAAAATCATCTAGAGCAAGAGACCCTAATTTCATCAAAAAGGATGAATGGCCGCCTCAGTCTCCCGACTGTAATCCGATGGACTATTCAGTATGGGATTCCCTCATGGTGAAGGTTTACGGCAGCCAGAAAGACAAATTCACCGAAGATGAACTTAAGGAGAAAATCAGTAGAGCATGGGAGGATATCACCTTAGATGAGGTTCGAAAGTGCATCTCCTCGTGGAAGAAGCGATTGAGGGCAGTTTACCAACAGGGAGGTGGTCACATTGACCATTTGTTTAAGTAAATTTTGTTAAGTTCAAATTATTTTCTTCGGCATGCTATTTTTAGACATATGCTTTTAAATTGTTCACTGTAACAAAACTATAGAACCTACATATTTGAAAATTCCAGCAATTATAGATTATAACCATCTGTTAATGTGTGCCAAAGCTCAATCGCATAAGTTTTGAATTGTTGCAGTTATTAAACTTTCAATTAAGTAAAGTTCTTTGTGGCCACCCGCTATATATATATATATATATATATATATATATATATATATATATATATATAGTGCTGGGCTTCCAGTATTTTCAACCTGCGCGGAAATCTAGTCGAGTCTTCATTCACTCTGTTCCACCAAAAAAGTTTTCTTTTTACGTTATTGTTGACGTATATATATACACACTAATTTGTGTTAGTCTGACCAAAGACTGACCAAAGACTGACCAAAGACTACGCCGCACTAGATATTTTTTTTAAATAAACTTGTACTTTGTGTGGAAATTTCTACATTGTTACAGAGGACCGCAACACATTTTAAAGGCATTTTGCATTTATTTACAATAAACAAATTTTTAATTAAACTTGAATGCTTTGAATATGACTCATTCAGTTCTTAAGTTACAGTTGGGTAATGACGTCACCAATCTCCATTATCCATGAAGAGTCACCATCCGAATTGCATCATTCTGTTATCGCAATTTTTAAGCATATCAATTAACTAAGAAATAGATAACATCCGTGTCCCCTATCCACCGAGTTATATATATATATATATATATATATATATGGACTATGATTAAAGGAGAGGTCGCCGGCCCCTCGTCCTTTGATCGTGACGTAAGATACAGAAAAGACAACTACCAAGCTCTAGGCACCACTGGGGTTCGAGCCCACATCTCAGTGGAGCCTCGGCACTACCGGGCGGCATCCTAATTAATCGAGCCACGAGACGCCGTAGAAATTATAAATTAAATACATAATTTCACAAAAATAAATTTTATACTCTGAAATTACATAATAAAATGTGCCTCATTCACTTTCATTTTAAAAAAGGTATATTGCCTGTCTGACTCCTCACTGCTGGTTATAAGCGCGGGCATTCTTATAACAATAATCCTCAAGACTATATATATATATATATATAAATATGAATAGAAACGACATAAGTATTAAGGAACGTTTCTGCACACGAGGAGGAGAGATAACGAATAAATGAAAAATGAGGCGAACCGCCCGGGAATCGAACCCAGGGCCTTCCAATTGCCGGTTGGACGCGCTACCATTATGCTACGGACCTCGATTAATCACAATCGAAATTCTCCCACATAGGGCAGAAACCAATGCCCTGAGAGGGCACCCTCGCAAATCGTGAATATGCGCATATAACGCAATGACCACGCAGTATATAAATGATAAAAACGACATAAGTATTAAGGAACGTTTCTGCACACGAGGAGGAGATAACGAATAAATGAAAAATGAGGCGAACCGGCCGGGAATCGAACCCAGGGCCTTCCAATTGCCGGAGGTCCGTAGCATAATGGTAGCGCGTCCAACCGGCAATTGGAAGGCCCTGGGTTCGATTCCCGGCGGTTCGCCTCATTTTTCATTTATTCGTTATCTCTCCTCCTCGTGTGCAGAAACGTTCCTTAATACTTATGTCGTTTCTATTCATTTATATACTGCGTGGTCATTGCAGTTATATATATATATATATATATATATATTATATATATGGACTATGATTGGGTTTACGCTTTTTTGTCGTGCTCTGGTGATGTGGAAATTTCTCGCGGGTTTCTAGAGGAATTTTCTAGAAGTCATCTTCCATGCGGAACTTTCCGCCCACGTGTTCCAATTTCCCCACCACCTTTACTTCTTTTGAACGTGTGAAAAGGTAAGGAAAGGAATATATATATATATATAGCGTTGACGACTACGAATCCATCGGCCTGGGGTCGGGATTCGGGACCCGGTGACGGTAGGCGGCGCGCAGCAAAATCCAGCTGTTCATCCTTCCACACAATGAAAAAATTGTTTAGTAGATAAATGGGTACCCTGGGTAGCCTAGTGATTAAGACGCTGGGCTGCTGGTAGGGCGTGGTTCGGATTCCACGTTAAATTGTAGGTCTAAGGTGGAGTGACAAGCTTGACCTTCGTCAGAATGAACAATTCGCGCGGAAGTAAAACCAAGGTCATACATATATATATATATATACACTATTTTAACAATAAATTCATCTTCGATACTGACAAAAAAAAAATAAATAAATAAAAAAAAAAATAAAGTAAGTATTTTAAAAATTGCCAAATAGAAAATGATAAGAGAGAGAGAGATTGTGTTGAAAAGTGCTTAAAAGTTAGGGTGAAACAATACGTTGAAATGAGAGTGAGACTCGGGTCCGAGTGTCCCAAATGAATTTCAAACAAGGATATTTACACTCTCTTCAATCATCAATACTCGAACTCGACTTTCGAGGCTTATCTTTACACTAATGTTGGGGTATTGAACCTTTACTATCTCGAAAATTACGTTAGGTCATATAAAGAAAAATGATCGGGAATAATAATAATAAGTATCTATTTTATTTTTAATTAAGAGCCCAGTTGAGCCTAAAGCTTAAGGGCCGAGTTAAATTAGATAATTTTAGTCTAGCTTCGCAATTATTTATGTAAATTGCAAAACCAATGTATTTATTTTATCATTAATAAAGGTTATTCAATTCAATTCAGTTTTCTTTAATTTTTTCTTATAATTATAAAGCAATAAATACACTAATATCGAATAGCGATAAATACATAATTATTAAAATAATATAACAATCTTCACTCACTCCTATTAATTAATAATAAAAAAAAATTTTAAAAATATAATAGAAAGGTTAAAATTAATAATAATAATAATAATAATAATAACAGCAACAATATTAATATTTGAAACAAAGCTAGTGTATTGTATGAGTCATATGGGTTTCATTTCGTATCTTTTGAACTTCAGTTTTAGTCAAATACTTAATAAATATTTACAATAAATTATAAGAGGCACAACAATTGTTCTCTGGAACCGCAGGTCCTAACCCTTGCACTAATGCAATGATGCAATCACTGCATTAGTGCATATCAAGTTTCCATGTGGCAAATATATATATATATATATATATATATTAGGGGGTTGTACGAATGATTTTAGGTGTATGGTATGAAAGTATGATGATATCATGTATATATTGTGAATGTTGTGAATAATACATCGCGTATAGGCTTAAGAACGTATTACGTGTAAGGTACTTGAAGCCTGCGTTTAATTGCGTGATAAATTCATAACGTTCTTTAATCAATATATACTAAGCATTACACGTAGCGGGTATTGCGAAACAATATTGCAAACTGTCAGTAATGAATGAAAGGTTCGTGATAAACGCTTACATACGATTGATAATAATTCGTTGCAAAAGTCAAAGAAAAATACGTACGTGAATAAGACCATATTTATTTCCGAAATCTTGATGGTAAAAACTCGCCAAACAAATGAAGTAAAAATAAGGTAGATTAATAAAACGCAAAAAACAATCACGCAACGAATGCGCGAGAATGAATACGACTCAACACGCACAATTTTTATCAATCTAAATTCAGCCGAAACAATCCTTACAGCTTTTACGAGATTCTAAACTATTATCATAAAAAAATATTAATGTTTATATAAAAAAATTTCTAACCGGAAAAAGACCTTGAAATAATTTATTATAGATAGACAGTTCATGAAGGATATATTTATGACGATAAGATACCGAGTTCAAAAGTGTAGAGACACATAGTCGTTCGAAGAAATTCTTTCAGTGTATTATTATTAATAGTTAAATACCAAAACCCAACGATTATTATCCAACCTGTGGTTGGCGGAGTTCTTTTAGGTGGTACGCGAAACGGTTTTAATATGTAGCTTCCTAATTCATAATTACTTTAATGATAATGGATTTAAAAAGTGGTACTTGTGGGGGGGGGGGCACGGTGGTGCGTCGACCTAAAAAAGTTGGGTGCCGCTGCTATAGTCCATAATTCTTCCAAGCCAAATCAATATACTACGAGCAAAACGTATCCTCATCAGTGTATATACATATACAGTATTAGTAAAACCAGTGCACGTGTAGGCATTTTTTAATTCTTCAAAACTTTCGATAAATGCTTTTACCATCATCAATGCTTAATTACAACAATAAATAGGGCGTTACGTGAAATTTTTTAATAACAAAACTAAAATTAAACTACGAATAAAAAGGTGATAAACTCTTTATAAAAATGGAGGGACTCCTTATTAAATAGGAAATTTTTAGTATTATTTCAACTTAGAATATTTAAACTATTGAAAGAGGTACAAACCTTTAACTTACCTTTCTGAGTGAATATAAAAAAGATAGTCTCCAGAACAGTGGTACTTAGACTTTATTTGGCGGGGCTCGCACGCTGTGTCTAACTAACCGAATCACGGAGGGCCATATGTAAGGGATACAGTAATAAGCGTATACCAGTATATGCGTCTCGGTGGTGTAGTGGTTAGCATCGCTATCAATCCATCGGTCCCGGGTTCGAAACCCGGTGGCGGTGCGCGACAAACTCGGCTGTTCATCCTTCCACACGATAAAAAATTGGTTGGTATATAAAGGGGTACCCTGGGTAGCCTAGTGGTTAAGACGCTGGGCTGCTGATCTGGAGGTCGTGAGATCGAGTCCGGGCGAAGACTTTGTAATTTCTGACAGCCCGTGGTCGGGGGTGGTTCGGATTTCAGGTTAAACTGTAGGTCTAAGGTGGAGTGACAAGTTTGACCGTCAGAATGAACAATTCGGGCGGAAACAAAACCAAGGTTAACCAAGGTTATATCTAGGGTGTCCTCAGAAATTTTCCTATTTTTATTTTTTCAAATAAAGATCATAAGTGGTTTCATGAAACAAATTCTGTGACGCAGGTGCAGAGAAACTTTCGCAGAGATCAACCCGATAGAAAGACAATATGACGAATTGTTAGAAGTTTTCAAACAAAAGGAAATGTAAGCGATCAACATTAGGGTAATAGTGGTAGGCGACGATCCACAAAAACTGTGCAACACGTAAATATGGTTCATGAAATTATTGCGCGCAGTCCACAGTAGTCAATTCGACGTTTGTGAACAGAAGTACAGTAGGTATTCACAAGCTTCACTGATTAATGTTCAAAAACAAAAACGAATGGAATTTGCGACATGGATGATAGCAAAACCAGAAGAAGATCGTGAGTTTTTGAAAGACATCCACTTCACTGACTAGCGTTATGTACAGTTACTCGCATATGTGATGTTCCTCGCTTCACAGGCGACTGTGTACATGTGGCAACGCCGCAGTGATAGTCAAGGTACCCCAATTGGGGAAGGGTGGGGTAGAGAGTGGACAACTGAGTCTAACAACATATAACACAGACATATATACTTATATAGTCCGTGAGCCAGACCCAAAATTTTGACCAATCGGTACCACTAACGCAGGCCTAAATCTAACATGTTAACTGGGTGGGTGATCGCTCACCCAGTAAAGGATTTCACCCACCCAGTTAAAAAACCAAAATAATACTGTATTCAATCATCTAAAAAAAACTCGGTCGAATCCATGGATAAAGCAGCCAAACGAATACAGCCAAAGTCGCCAACTTGGCTATAAATCTAATTGGTAGTTTGGCATTTGCCATAAAATCCGTTGTAAACAAGACCCATGCTGGCCCTATTACTAAAGCAATGAATGAAATAGCCATCTTGATCTGTTCAATTCTGTTGTTTTTAATTTAAGTGCTTTTAAAGAGGATAGAGGTAAATAAATAACTTTGTTTTCTATAAGTTCTATTACATAGTTTAATTTTACTCATATTATATTGCAGTATTAAGATACTGACTTGCTAATGCCGCCTTGGTATATAATTGTAATGTGATGGAATCATGGATGGCGGCCTAACTTTGACTATTGAAGCAAATATGAAACAACCTATTTCCTATGTTTATGTGATTGAAATTATTTATTCTAATGCAATTATGCATTTATGTATTCATTTGCATGACTCTATTACATAATGGTTGATATGCAGGTAGCAGGTAGGCATAGCTACAGCTACAGGGCCTAATTATGCCAATCTTGAGCAAGTGACACATGAATGCGTGTTTGGGTCTTTTACAGTGGCAATTTTTTATATTGCATAATTGTATATTTGTATACTGTTTATCCTATTTTATACTATTTACCTAGTTCAAAATATAATAATTGGTTGTTTTATTATCCGCAATATTTATCACTATTTTTATTTTCATACATAATGAGACTATATATAAACAATATTACATGGTATTACCTACAAATGTATATTATTTATTTTTTTTGTTAAAAATTGTTGAATACTTTATTTAGGCTTCTTGTAGGTTATCTCCCCCCCCCCTACTATTAATATTTGTTATTAATAGTGGGGGGGGGGGAGATAACCTACAAGACTAATATTTACTACTAATACACTATTAATAATACACAATTACTAATACACAAGACTAATACACTATTAATATTTGGGACCTAGTATGTTTCATGGACTGCTCTCGATTTTCCTACGAAATTGCAAACAAGGGCAGTCGATGACCCTGATTTTGTTTCTGCAATCGGTTTTCTTGAGAAACCTAACCTAACCTGACCTAAACTAACCTAACCTAACCTGACAACCTAACCTAATCGAGTTTCTTATTTATCGACCCATCTACCGGAGCTCACGCTCAGCAGGTGGAAAGCTTGTGGAATTCATTGAAACAATCGAACAAACTGCGATGCGGAACAGATCACGATCAACTTGACTCGTACCTTTGTGAATTTGTATGGCGTAAGCGCCGCACTAGCTCGGACTTATTCAAAAAGATGTTGGAGTGTATTGCGTCGTTTCAGTAAATAAATTTATTCAATATCCAATAACATTTTTCTTTATCATTTCTCAAGAAAACCGATTGCAGAAACAAAATCAGGGTCATCGACTGTCCTTGTTTGCAATTTCGTAGGAAAATCGAGAGCAGTCCATGAAACATACTAGTCCCAATATTTGTTATTAAATAACAGTGGGGGGGTTTATATAGGTTATATTTATAGTTTATATAGGCATATCAGATTATTGAAACCAATCAGATTTTTTATTGATATTCATTGCTCTTTCAATTAGCTATAAATTTACTTTATTGTTGTTTATTTTATTTCTACTAAAAATATTTTTACTATGTTTTAGTAACCAATTCACTTTATTATGCTAAATTAAATTCATACATCAATAATATTGGTTGTCTATTACAGATTGTATTTGAATACTAAAATGTCTAGTCGTAAAAAATTAAAAAAAGATGATTCTGTTGGTTCAATGGACATATCTAGTTTTTTCAAGTCGAACAATAAAACACAGAAAAGAACCTCAGTCTGTTGGAATTACAGCTAATAAACGACCATTGACATCTACAATGGCCAGTGATACAGGGTTGACAGGTTCTTCAATTATGTCATCTGACTGTTCAAATACAGCCTTTTCTCAATGTCCATACCCAGAGACCTCAGCTTCAAGTATTGGTCAAGATGTGGATGTGGCCAATTCATCTTCCACTTCTACTGGTTCCACATCGTACTATATGGGCTTACCTCTTAATATTAACAGATTGTTGAACGTGTATTCATCAGATTCGGTTCTTACAAGAATTAAAAACAAGGATAAAAGACAAACTCGATTGTTTGTTAAGTGTAATGTTTGTTGCAGTTTCATAGATGATGCTGAGAAGGTTTCATTGAACAGAAGTGTACCTTATGCATCCAGTATGGGAGCACGAACAGAAGGTAAGCTTGGAGCACAGCGCTTAATTGAGCATCTTCAGGGTAAACCACATGCAGCTGCACTAGAGGCAAGCAAATTACATGATCAGTTTCAAAAGCAGAGCGACAAACATCCTTGGCTGAATCTCTTCAAGAGATATAGAATCCAGGAAGTTTCACAACTACTTCGCCTGGCAATGGACTGCTACAATGACACTCAGTGTGAAACCGTATCAGGATATTCCTGACCATCAAGGAGTCTCACCAATATCTTTTCCGACCAACTCGTACAGAAGTTTTCCCAAGACTGGGATTGCAACATGGAACCATTTAGACCCACAGGTTCAGATATGCACTATCGCACGACAAATATTTACTATGAAATGTTGTCATGCATTGGTGATGTATTTAAGGAGAATCTTATTGAAGAAATAAATCAATGCGATGCTTTAGGAATACAAATTGATGGATCATGTGATCGTCAACAACTAGGCATTAAGTTTGTGACTGCAAGATTGGTGAAAGATGGCGTTATTACTACACGTTTTCTTGCATCTGTGGAGCCTGTTGAAGGAGCTAATGGCTTACTGGAGGCTCTCGGTAGAAGCTTAGAGAGGCCTGGCGATGTATCATTTCAGTATAATAATCTAGCGCCAGAAGGCCAAGATTCAAGCGATGATGACGACACCGAGAGCGACATGAATGAAATTAACTTCAATGCACCTGTTTTCGACAAGCTGTTATCCTTTACAACTGATGATAAAGCAGCCAACACCGGTATAAATTCTGGGTTGTGGAAGAAACTGAATGATGAATTACAACGGCTGGTTCCTTGCATATGGTGTGTGTGCCATAGAACTGATTTGGCGTTTCACGAGTTAATCACAACTGTTCCTGAATTGAAGGAATGGTATTCCTAGGTGAAAGACACTGTTAAATATTTTCATGTGTCTTCTGTCCGTACCGAGCGTGTGAAAATTGAATGCAAAAAACTAGGGTTGACGTTCAAATAGTTTATTAATCCACCGAAGTACGACTTGCCCAACATGTCCAAGCAATGTACGTCAGTCTACTTAACAATCTGCCAGCATGTGTTGATTTCTGGGAAAGCATCTCCACCACTGATGATAGAATCACTAAGCAACAGGCGTCTGGTTTTTTGCGTATGTGGGAGGCAGGAGGTCAGCAATATAGACTGACTGGTTTAATGGCTGACATTCTTCATCACCTTGCCTGTCTACAAAAGGAGTTCCAAAAAACAGACCTAATACTGTTCGACATTTCGGCAATCCAAACTCGATACATCGAGCGTATTACGACGATGGTGGACAAACCATATATTGGTGGAGGAGAAATTGGGATATGTAGACGAAGGTGCAGGAACAAGTAAACCGACAACGGATGGCGATCAACATAAGGAAGCAAGAGAAGATACAGGTGCAGTTAGAAGGAGAGCAAGAAGAGCAATTTCTAATCAGTTCGTCACGTTATCAAATTGCTCTTTCAGTGCTATTAGGCATGAGACATTTGAGTCAATTAAGAATTTCTTGCAAAAGAGAATGGACGAAGGAGCAAATGCGTCGTTAAAAGAAATTTCAGAGGTTTTTAATTCGACATCTCCTGAAGTTATGGCCAGAAAGGCTAACATTCTTCTTCGGAAAATGAACAGACATTTTGACTCTATGAAACTTACTGACGATTGTATTGATATTTTTATCAACAATCCGAGGTTGAACGAACATGAGGACATCAACACGAAATTCAAACGTATTTCTGAAGCTGTGACCAAAAATCCTGACTCTCCACTTACAGCACTCGTGAATCTTGTTCTCACTGCAGCTCCACATTCAATGGCAGTAGAAAGAGTGGTATCGCATTATAATATTTTCCGTAGTGACAGAAGGCTTGCGATGTCATTGCAGGGTGCCAACAACAGTTTGCTTATTGCATTAAATGGTGTTGGTGCAGGTCATTTTGATCCACGTCCAGCAGTAGCAAAATTTCTTCAGGCTAAGCGTCGACGATACAAAGAGCCACAAACATCAACCTATGAAAACAATCCAGCTGTAAAAAGGTTTTTCCGTAGTAATGGCGAAATATCTAATTGAGCTCACATACTAGGGAGCTCTCGCGTAACACGAGCACTCTTGAAAACCAGCGTGTAACTTAAAATCGTATTAAACGAAGCAAGAAAATTAGGAATATGTTTCTCTTTACTGAAAGATTGTCTTCTTGTAAAATTTATCGCTAATGATTACACTGTATCTCGTTTTTTTCCGAAATTGTGAAATATGAATTCGCGTTAAGCAATAGCTAACTGTAATAATTACTGACAGATGATAAATTAATGATGTATTACATACATTATGTGCATCTATGTAATGAATAATTTCGCATTTTTTTGTATTTTTGTGCTTATTTTTAACTGCCATTATTTTTCATTGAATGACTTATTATTCACTTGTCACTGTGGAGGCAATATGAATATAATTATAAATGAAAATGTAGGTACATATGTTGAAAAAACTTCCTTAGTCTTACAAATACAGTTTACTAATTGATTGCATTTTCTTATACGATACCTATTGTTTTACTGAACAATTGTGTTTTAATTTTGCAGATATTGTTTTCATCAATATGTAATATGTATTTCACTTCTCAAAATTTACATGCAGTCTGATGATGTCAAGAAAACAAGATTTTAAAATTGTTTCAAATTAAATGCTGAGCCAATTCTGCAATCGCCTACTGGGAGTGCTGTTACTGGTTACAAATATATTCAGTACCGACGTTTGTACCTATGTGGATACTTGTGTAATCTTAAAATTTTGGACTATAAACTTGTTAGGTTAGAAAGTTTTCTGTATTGTACAAAAATACAGAAAAGGTGTATTTCAGTGGCGGCTCGTGACTAAAAATTCTAGGGGTGCTGTCTCTAAGAATGGGTTGAAATAATTACTGAAATAAAAGGATGAGCATTGAGCAATGAATAAAAGTTTCAAAAGTTATTGAAAAAGTTATTCAGTGAGCTCATCCTTATATTGTTCTTGATTATTTCAATTGTAAATAAAAAATTTAGGGGTGCTGCAGTTCCGCAGTGCCTACCGACGAGCCGCCCCTGGACTGTATTTTAATGCAACATCACAATGACAAGTTTGTGAAATCACCCACCCACTAAAAAATCCTTAGGTTTAGCACTGCACTAAGGCGAACCAGATGAAACAATGCTTATTGGAAAGCTTATAATTTGTAGTTTCCAAATATGCTTGCTGGACATCTGTATCTGGTAGCGTTTTAGTGTAAATCAGTGCTCTTCAACCTGGGCGGTACCGCCCACTAGTGGCTCAAGGATCTCATTAATCTAAAGGTAATTGCAATTAATTTTATTGTTTTATGCAGGGTATATAACTTTTAGTTTGAGTTTTTGCATTTTTAATCAAACGTAGGGACCTAATATTTTAATATTGGGCGCAAACTTAAAATGTTAATAAAACGATACAGCTATCTTTTGAAATGTTCAGCAACTATTATTATCATCTACTTAGCATCCTTCATCATTGGTATGAGGGATGTTTGGTTCCCCCGAGTGGTACCGATCAACCCTTCTGGCCCACGGATTAATATATCTAAAGGATAATTGAATGCGCAGTCATTGACATACAGGTAATTATAATGTAATGTCTGTGTTCATAAAGATAAATAATTAACATGATCGTGAACAGCGTTGAACTCCATGTAGTTTACTAGTCTTATACAGTAATAAGGTTCCATTATGATTACTGCAAGTCTATATAAACAGCTACCACAATACAACTTTTTATATACTAGTGGATTTGAACCAAATTTAACAAATAAGATGATATTTTTAAAGAAATTTGCGATTACATGAGGGTATAAACAACATGTGTGATTCATTAAATCTATAAAACATGTTATTACATCAAATTGAATAGTATATTTACCAGTAAAGAGCCTGGCCCTCAAGATTAGCAAAATCAATAAAAACTAGTGGTGTACTGATTCATCGGGATTTGCAGAATCGGCCATTTTTGGGGCATTTTTAAATGGGCAAATTTAGCTGATTCTCTTACTGATTATAATTTGAAATTATAGAATTTTCATTAAAAAACAAAATCTATATTTACAGAAAATTGAACACCAAAATACACCATGATAAATTATACTCATTTCAAAGTGTTATTATATGAAAATACTTTACATTCACAAAAAGGCCAAAGCAGTTAAGTTGTCCATAAATTTACATTTTCTCGACAAGCTAATCTCTAAATATTATAAACTATTGTAATGTAATTGTAATTGGTTGTGTAATGCCTATTTTTGGTTCAAATTCACTAGCATATAAAAAGTTGTATTGTGGTAGCTGTTCATATAGAATTGCAGTAATCATAATGGAACCTTATCTATACTAATATTTGTGACGGTCGAACTGCCTGCCTGTGAACTGTCTTTCTTTCTTTGTTTCTTATGGGCGGCCAAACCACTGGCCAAATTTGGATGACACTTGGGGGGATAGGGGTAACTGAGGCCGGGGAAGAACATAGGCTATGTGGCGTCGGCCTCCGAGGTCAGCTGAGGCCGCTGGAGGCCTCTGTATTCCGGACTGGTTGAAAGATAGTTACATCATAGACACGTCATAAAAGATAGTGACATAAAATGGGCGGAGCTGTAGCATATATATATATATATATATATATATATATATATATATATAAGAATAGAGGCTATGTGGCGTCGGCCTCTGAGGTCATATATATATATATATATGTGTGTGTATATATATATATATATATCGAAACCTACGGTAAAATTATTGAATGCCCGGTTAGGTCAACTGAATGCCCGATTAGATTAAGTGAATGCCCGGGTAGGTTAGATGAATGCCCGATTAGGTCAACTGTACGATTGGTTAGGTTAAGTCGTGATACTTTCGTTAAAACTAACGAAAATATCACGACTTAACCTAACCAATCGTCAAGGACGTACAATTAACCTAACCAGGCATTCAATTAACCTAATCTGGCATTCAGTTGACCTAACCTGGCATTCAATTAACCTAACCGGGCATATAGTTGACCTAACCAGGCATATATATATATATATATATAGAGGCCGACCGGAAATCTTTTCCTCGCCGTTCTCAAACATCATGGATTCAAAACAAAGGCTATACACGTGGGCAGGAAACAGGCACACAGAGGAAACAGATTTTGTGGTATTTCCCGAAACGACCACTAGAGGACGTCACCAAGGCCTATGAAATGCAGTTTCTTTCTCAAATCATTCTCACTTGCCATTTTCTCGTTTTGGTCGTTACGTCTCTCTTTCAGCACCCTCGTCAGTAGCACCACTCGTCACGCCACCCGCTCTCTGGCCTTCGCCGGAGAGCGACCCGCTGTTCCTTTAAGGCTCCGGTCGAGCATACACGAAGTTTATCAAGTAAGGCTCTCTACAATTTCATCCTGCAAGAAGCAGCATCACCGCTGCAGGCGTTTCCGTTAGCCCCCTTTTCAACAAGTCTCTACCGGCCCTCAACACTTATCCTCTCGCTGGTAAGGCCAGTCCGCCTGCAGAAGCAATCCTTCGAAGCCCAGGTCTGTAAACCTTCTAGTAGGCTACAAGCCACAAGCCTACCTTTCCTTCGTGTTAAGCAATTCCCGCGTAGTCCATAGTGTAACCGCAGCCTCGCGAATTGGCTATACTCAAAAGTGCACACTAACCGGCAAACTAACTCCCTCAGTACGACTGCGGTAAGTCTGTACAATTATTTTACCATATTTAATTATCTTACTGTATTTGTATCCGCTTGTTTATTTGCTCATTTATGTATTTCATTTTCACTGACCTAATCCATTTACTGTACAACACCGTACTTTCAGTATTTCAGTTATTATTGGCTTAATCACTTATTCTGTGTTCACCTCTGCATATATCATTAGCCTACCTGAATTAGTGTACTCAGTGGCGTACATAAGGGGGGGGAATAGGGGGCATAGGGCCCCTCCATTGTAAAAATTATTGCTACTCTCATTAAGGATATTTGAAAAAGAAATGTTCAAAAATCAATAACTTTGCAACATTCACCACAAAAAAATCTTGATGTTATATGGAATTTCAGTTATTTCATGGTTACCAGGACATGTTATTAACTCAAGAAATGTAGTGTTTTCAGGTTATTAAAGAGCCTATTTAGCCGATATATTAAGAATGCAACAGGTAATTAAGTATCTGTCCAGCTATAACAGTCGAATTTTCCACCGACACAACCTTAAGGATTTTCGAAATAACGCACCGGTAGGCTTATTTTAGTTTTTATTAAAATACTAAATTAATTTACATTTACAGGCGGTTAGGGCAAGGTCGAAAGTTAATACATAAAACAGCACCGAGAGAGAGAGAATTTGGTAATTTTCGATTTACATTAAACTGACAAGCTATACTTACAAATTTTTGAGAGCCCCAAAAACCTGTGATCCTACCTGAACAATCTCTAGAATTCAACTCCCCGTATGTAGAATCTTATGGCACCCTTGTAGAGGGTTTCCCCCCACTTCTTCCCCCAATTCCCCCATTCCCAACCGAAACACCCACAAAAATATATAAAAACCGTTACAATCTCTGAGAAGTTACAACAGACATCTTAAATTTATCTTTCCAAAACGACTATATAAAAAACTATATTAAAAGTTTAATTCGAAATACTCAGCCATTTCTCTTGGTGCCCTTTATTAAATTTATTACAAATCATTATAATTTCAATAAACAACCCAAAACATTCTCATTAAATACGATTTCAATCCAAACAAACAATAATTTATTGTAATTTGAACATTTATAAAAAAAAATTATAATCTTTAAGAAATATCATTATTAATATTCTTAATTACGCATTACTACATTAACTCAAAACTCAAAATCAATTTTGGCTGGCTTAGGAACGTTTATATATGTCTTTATACGTACGATTAATTTGTGCAAATTTAATTCTTTGCCCATAAATTGGAAATGAAATACAACTGAAGCCTTCCAAGATGCAATTCATTTTGATTCCAAATCAGTCATCATCAATTTTGAGCTCACACACACGCACACAATATATATATATATATATATATATATATATATTTTGTGTGTGTGTGTGTGCCCCCCTTTAAGAAATGCTGTGTACGCTCCTGAGTGTACTTACTTAACAATTAGACTGCATAACCATTTCTTATTGCTAATAATCAGTCATCTTTAGCATAGTATAAATGCCGTTATATAATTGTTAATCACTATAACTACCGTTATAGAATTGTTAATCACTGTGAACGAATAATTCATTTATTTTTCTAATTAAACACAAAACAACAAAGTAAGTTCTCTCTCCTTATTAAATATTGTTTGTTTGGCTGTAGGCCAAGCTGGTGACCCCTAATTATTCATTTCAATTTAATTCATAAATTATAGTAAGCCTACTTTCTTGGCCACATCAAATTGGTGATCCGTAGGCCACTATACAGGGTGTTTATAAAGTCCTTATCTATTTCAGTGAAAACGTAGCAAAAAGGGTAAAATTCAATAACAATATAATAGAAGGCATACATTTAGTGAGTACTTAAACATATGATTCTACATGAGCACCGTCAGTATCTCTACAGAGTTCGAATCTTTATAAACACCCTGTATATATATATATATATAGCGTTCAACTTTCACCCGAGCAACGCGGGGTCGCTCCGCTAGTTACTGTATATTGTATAAGAATAATAAACTACATAGAGTTCAACGCTGTTCACGATTATATTAATTGTTTATCTTTATGAACGCAGACATTACATTATAATTACCTGTATGTCAAGGACTGCGCATTCAAATTTCAATTGTCCTTTAGATATACTGTATATGTCTGTTTTTTATGTTGTTGGACTAGATTGTTCCACCTACACCTTTCGCCAGTTGGGGTACCTTGATTATCACTGCGGCGTTGCCAAATGTACGGAGTCGCCTGTGAGGTGAGGAACATTACATATGTGGGCAACTACAATAATCCTGAGTGTACATGTGTCTTGGGAGATTAATAAGCAAAACTTTCATTACTGGGGAAGTCACGCTGGTGCTTCAATAGAGCTTCCACGTAGTGTTGCTAAACTCGACATCTGGGTCGTTGTTGGATGGTATGTTGTAGTCAGTGATGGGCAGTATCTAGATACATGTATCGCCGATACGTATCGATCGATACTTTTGTATCGGTATCAATATCGCTTTAGCTACTTGACAAAAGTATCGATTTATCGGTATCGCTAAGGTCAATTTTCTTAAATGTATCGAAAAAATCGATATTTCGATACATCGATACATTAATAAGAATTTTTAAATATTTAAATAGATGTTATAATATGACACTACTGAGTTATATTTATGAATATACATAAATAATAATATTATTAAATATTTATTTAATGACAGTACTACTCTACTGGTCACGTCACACAGTACGGCGCAACGTTTAAACACGTTTGTACTTGTGTTATTGAGATTAATTAACCATAATATAGAAACATTGTTAGCTGTAGAGAAGAAGCTAGAGCGTTTGAATTCGGAGGCATTGCGTCATTGTCAGCCACTTCTCAATGCAGTCACAGTAGGGTTCACTAAGCGGTTTGAAAAGTTTCTGTGCCTTGATGCGTCGCATGAATGTAAAGCAGCAATACTGGCATCGTCTTCAAATCCTCTGTTCAAGTTAAAGTGGATGACAATAAAAGGCAAATTTAATACTAACATTGTCAAAAAGAGGGTTCAAGAAATGTTGGTTAATGCTGTTAAGAGCCTCAGCGAGCAGACCCCCCAGCAACAACTAAGTGCTGCTGCATCTGACGGAAGTGCAGATGATTTCTTCTGTTATGAGTCTGCTTCCACTAATGTCTCTGCACCCCAAGATTCCACTGAGATGGAAGTTTTACAGTATCTGGGTGACGGAAGTCATTCTCTCCAATCTCTGAGGCAGTACCCAGGAATTCTACGGGTCTTCCTGAAGTATAACACACCACTACCATCCTCTGCTCCTGTAGAACGGTTGTTTAGTTTGGCTGGTCACATTCACGCTCCAAAAAGGAATAGACTGTCTGACCAGATGTTTAGCCAGCTGGTATTTTTGAAGGGTAATAGTAATTACTTTTAATTGTTAGTAATATTTTCAGTCATTCATGTATCGTACAAAATTAAAACATACTTTCATTAAATAAAGCAATTGTTTTTATTTACATCTATAAAACCCATTAAAATGTCGTTGATTTTACTTACAGTGCGTACAAATTACTAGTATAAACAATAATATCTAATACCTACATATTAAATGAATAATTATAAAAATGTACCGGCGATACATGTATCGGCGATGCATGTATCGGTATCGGTATCGCTTAAGACATCTAGAAAGTATCGGCGTATCAGTATCGCCTAAGACGTTCTTCATGTATCGATGTATCGGTATCGCTTTAGCGATTTTCATGTATCGATGCCCATCACTGGTTGTAGTAGGTTCCTACTTCCTTGAAAATGAAACTGGAAAAAGCAGTTACCAAGTAACGGTAACGCAAAATTCATGTCGTCAGATGCTACGAGATTTCTACTTCCACAACTAATTAGTTTGTCCCGTAAAAGAAGTAACTGCACTACTCTAGATTCACAGTGGTTTCAGTAGGATCGAGCACCTCCACACAATATTTGTGAAATTCACAACTTTTTGAGGAAGCATTTTTCCGGGCGGCTAATCTCCCTTAGATTTAGATTTTTTTTTTTGGGGGGGGGGAACATCTGGTATAACCTTAACCTTTGGTAACCTTTGGTTAACTTCCGCCCGAATTGTTCATTCTGACGAAGGTCAAGCTTTTCACTCCACCTTAGACCTACAGTTTAACGTGGAATCCGAACCACGCCCCACCAGCAGCGCAGCGTGTAGGCCACCCAGGGCACCCATTTATCTACCAACCACTTTCTTTATTGTGTGGAAGGCTGAACAGCTGGGTTTTGCCGCGCGCTGGCTGCAGTCACCGAGTCTCGAACCCGGGGCCGATGGATTCGTAGTCAGCGACGCTAACCACTACACCACCGAGGCGCATATATATTAATTAATAATTATTATATTTCAGAAAATCTCGCGGCCGTGAAAATTGGGCTGAGGGCCTCATACGGCCGGCGGCCCGCGGTCTGAGTACCACTGCTCTAGAAGGTTAAAGTCAGTATCGTTTGCTTTGCATAAAATTTTGATGTTTTTCTCTTTCCTTTGATGATCTATTTTATTAGAATAATTGCGGATATTAGAAAACATTGGTTTAGCGAGTAAAATGTTTGTCCGACTACTACGACTCCCTCTGTATTCGTTAATTCGTACTTGAAACTGGCGCGTTGTTCTGCCAATATACTAGGGGCACTCAATATATTTTGCCCCACCCTTTTTTCTTAGCTAAATAATAGGCCATCGGGCTGAAATGTCTTTTTGGCCGTAAGTTTGAATTTTCTGCCTTCATATAACGAGATTTTTCCAGTTTGAACCTCCCCTCGTATAAAACCGCTTTTAAACGCCCTTCTATAAAACCGATGGTTAACGCAGTTTCGAAAATGGCGTCTGACAGTGATGTGCGTCGTAACCAGAGAGCTGTTATCGCAGAGAAGGAAACAGTTGGCAATATTCACAAACGTCTACAAAACGTTTACGGAGATGCTGTTGTTGATCGAAGCACAGTCGGACGCTGGTCTAAACGTGTGAAATCATCGGAGAGAGGGAGAGCCAGCCTCGATGATGAGCCACGTAACGGTCGCCCGGCATCGGCTGTGACATCTCACACTGTGCAACGTGCTAACAGCACCATTCGATCAAATCGGCGCGTCACATACAAGGAGCTATCACTGGAGCTAGGAATTAGTGAAGGAAGTGTGAATACGATAATTCAGCAACTGGGATACTCAAAAGTGTGTTCACGGTTTGTTCCTCGCGGACTGACTGAAGATCACAAAGCCCAAAGAAAAGAAATTGCTTCTGAGTCGTCGGTTCGATACGAGACAGAAGGGGATGACTTCCTTTCACGAATTGTGACTGGGGATGAGACTTGGGTACACCACTTTGAACCTGAAACAAAACGCCAATCCATGGAGTGGCATCACGCAGACTCCCCACGCAAGAAAAAGTTCAAAATGGCTCCCTCTGCAGGAAAGGTTATGGCCACCATCTTCTGGGACATGAAAGGGGTGATTCTGGTGAACTATCCATGGGGATAGGGGATTTAAAGAATACTTCCCACGTGGTCTCAGCGTGTCGTAAAGGGCGACTAAAAATAAGGGACGGGTGCTGGGGAAACCCCTCCCACCTGTATGTAGCTTTCCACAAACAAGAACGGGACGTAATGTCTACTAAGGAAAGCTCACACACTGGCAGGACGTCATCCAGGATAAAAAGGTCCCCTCAATCCGCTTACGCACCAGGGTGGGTGAGGAGAGCAATGGTGCAACTTTTCTGTCCCAGAGGAGAAGAAACTTCACCAAAGGGGTCAACACGGAGGATCCCACCAGGTCAAGGTTTTGACCCTGGACCCCAGTAGTTACATCGGACAATGGGCCCAACAAGAAACATATGTCGGTATGACACAATAAACTGGACCATTGGAGAAAAGAAAAGAACTTAATCTTAGCAGCAAATCAACGCTAGGCTAAGTTCAGATAATCATAGTTGAAGTGTTTGGCTTCGGGTGGAAGCCCCACTTACAGCTATTAAAAATACTAGAAAGAGTATAAACCAAAAGTGAACATTATGAAGAAAGGACAAACAATGAACTCAGAGGTGTATATTACGACCCTACAGAGACTCCAGAGACGTATAAAGCGAGTTCGACCGGAGAGAAAACTGGAAGACGTCCTTCTTTTGCACGATAACGCAAGACCACACAACAGTTTGCAAACAAGAAAGGCCATAAAAAAAATGCGCTTGACTGCGTTACCCCACCCTCCATACAGCCCGGATCTGGCACCTTCAGACTTCCACTTGTTTGGGCCGATGAAGGATGCTATTCGTGGAAGAAAGTTTCAGAGTGATGATGAGGTTGTTAAGGAGGGTAAGAGGTAGCTCCAGCCGAAGCCAACGGACTTTTACCAGCAAGGAATAAAGACCCTTGTTTCGAGGTGGAGGAAAGCCGTAGAAAAGGATGGAGACTATGTGGAAAAATAAAAACTTGTAAAAAGGTATGTAACTACTCGTGTACAAAATTTCTGGAACTTACGAGGAAACTTGGAAAAAAAAAAAAAAAGGTGAGACAAAATATATTGAGTGGCCCTCATAGATTAAATTGCACTCATCACAAGTGTATTTATAAATCAGAGACGAACGAAGGTAGTCTGTAAGTTTTTATTTGACGTGAAACAAAGCTACGATGGTGCGACTGTTAGTAAAAATACATTTAAACTTGGTTTGAGGATAAAACTTTTAATTAACGTAATTAATTTCTTTTTAAGTGTTATACTTTGGGGTCCGTAACAGGGTAATCTAAAAAAGATCCAATATTTAGACTGCACAATTTTGTAGTTTTTAGGAAATTGAATATTTAGGTATTTGCGTTATCTTTTTTCAATGAATTTTATTTGAACACTTTTTCCTCGAGGATTTTTTTTTCTTTTAGGAATTCTGATTCATAATATGAAAAAGTGTATATGTAATTTGGACAAATATTATATGTTCGTTCGGTTTATTAAGGTGAAGATAAGGTTCTCCTTGTTTGAGTGGAGTAAAAGGCTGAAATTTCATTCGCAATCCACTAAAAGTTTTACCTGTAAACGGAAGTAAAATGATTTTTTTCTAGATTGATTTGAATACCAATAAAGAATTATAAAACATTGTTAATTACCAGCTTTTAATATCTCTCTCTCTCTCTCTCTCTCTCTCTCTCTCTCTCTCTCTCTCTCTCTCTCTCATTATGTACTTTTCAACATAGAAGATACGGAATAACACCTACAGTATATGGTAACAAAAGTAAGTGTACATTTTGCTTATAGGATGCTTATTGTGTCCTGCGTTAATGTAGGGCCATCGAGTGTTATAGCCAGAGCCCGGGGTGGCTCAGTGAGTAACGCCGTTTCCCTTTAAACGAAATGAAGATACTGAGGTTAGGGATTCGATTCCCGACGGTGCTGGTAATAATAATAATAATAATAATACACGAATCTTATATTGTTATTTCATAAGGACCGGTTTAGGGAGTCGAACTTTTTCTTATTTTATCGGCGAGACATTTTATTAACAATTTATTACCTTAAATGTAACGTAACCTCAACTGGCATAATCTAACATCACACAACGCAAATTAACGAGCAAATTCAAGGGAATTTTGTCAATAAAATGTCCAACACTCGGTGATAATCACAAATTATATGGACGGGCAGAGTTATAACCTAACCTAATCCCCGTGTGTGGCTATAAATTTAACCTAACCTAATCTACGTGAGCGTGTCTATGATGAAAGCCAGCGTCCGTGACAACTCAGTCCGGTGTGGCTCAGTGAGTAACACCGTTTCTCTATAAGCGAAGTGAAGACGCGGAAGTCGACTCCCGATGGTGTTGGTTAATAATAATCCAGGAATTAGAGCAATGGGCCTCATTGTTGGCTTGAGCGGTGTGCCAATTTCAAGCTCCCTTAACTGATTATATATTATTAACGCTCGATGAAGTCGGAATCTTATGAAGTGTTACGGACAGAATATATTTGATTTTAACGAAATGAATCAACACTTTACCTTACATTCAACGTACGTCCGACTCACTATCATCGTTCCTCAGCATCGTCAAACTATTAAACTATTTCGGGGCCTTCTTCAGCCCCTTGTGCGCTATTGCGAGTCTTAGAACAACAACAGCAACAAGAAGAGACAAAGCTGTCGTCTGAAATGTCACAGTCGTATTGAAGCAACTTGTAAAAGGTTGCGAAAGTCGCGAACATTAATGCCATTATGAAAATAATCATTTTTTATTGGTTCATGCGAGATTTTCAAGAATGTTCTTCATAAAGAATGGCTCTTCAGGGCCTTATGGCTGCGTGTATTATATCTCTTGTTGCGTAACACACGGATGTATAATTGTACTTTAATTTGTATATACGAAAGCGTTCTTATACGAAAGCTTTCGTATGTCTTTACGTTAAATTATGTAAAATCTTACTCCCTTCAGTCAGTGTGATCGGATATAAAGGGAACTGCGAATAACCTGACATTCTTCAAACGATTCTGAATGTTCACAACGCATTTACCGACAGCGGGATACAGTTTTCTTTGGGCTTTGAAATCAATCCTTTGGCTATTTTTATAAAATGGTTCTTGGGACTCTAGTATAAGTACTAATCTTTACTTCCTGCAAACAGCACACTCAGTCTATCAATGGTCACTACTTTATGTTCGTAAAACCACTATAATTTACAGTTTATACTACGAACAATCTGTCCATTTGCTTCACATTCCATGGTAAAACATCCGAACGCACGAAAACTGTCTTGAATTCAGAGCAAAAACTAAAGAATGCTTCTTCTTCTTCTCTCGAAAACTATTTGACATTTTAATTTGAATTCCATTGAGCATAACCTTTCATTTTTCAAATAAATGTCAAAATGTTCAGTTTGGAAATCGATTGAATGTCTTTCAAATATTAACAGATCATTGGATGTGAATACACAACCTTCATTTATCACTCGTAAAACTACGTCATTTAGAGACAGTTAAAATGATTAACGCAAAATGGATGTTTGAAGATAATAATGTATAGAAAAAATAGCCATACAGCGTCTTTACCGTAAAAAATGTAAAGTAACCATAGTCAACCACCGAAACTACAAATGTAACAACCATTATCACTCACTGAAACTACAAATGTAACGGCCAATATCAACTACTGAAACTACAAGTATAACAACCATTATCAATTACTGGAACTACAAATGTATCAGCAAGTATTAACCATTGAAATTACAATTCTAAGAGCAATATTGACAACTGAAACTGCAAATGTAACTGCCAGTATCAACCATATATATATATATATATATGAATAGAAACGACATAAGTGTTAAGGAACGTCTCTCGTGTGCAGAGACGTTCCTTAACACTTATGTCGTTTCTACTCATTTATATACTGCGCGGTCATTGCAGTTATATATATATATATATATATATATATATATATTATAGTATTTTCATCTTAAAACGTATGGTTATCATATTCGAAACATTTCTCTCCAAAGTATACTTACATACACAATATATAGGCCCTAAACAATAAAATAATTGATGACTTCTTAACATTTTACCATTCGATATATATATATATATATAAAGAACGACGCTTGTATAGAAGAACATTCCGCACAAGATGAGGAGGGAGAACAAACAAATGAAAAATGAGGTAATCACCCGGGAATCGAACCCGGGATCTTCCGATTGCCGGTCAGATATGCTATCCACTACACTATGGGCCTCGATTAATCAGAAGTAGTAATTCTCCTACATACGAGCAGAAACCAATGCCCTGAGGGGGCACCTCCCGCATGCCGCACATACTGTATATACATTTTAACTGCAAACAACACACAGTATAATTAATGTAAAGAACGACGCTTGTATAGAAGAACGTTCCGCACAAGATGAGGAGATGTGGTTACGTCATTTTTCATTTGTTTGTTCTCCCTCATCTTGTGCGGAACGTTCTTCTATACAAGCGTCGTTCTTTACATTAATTATACTGTATGTTGTTTGCAGTTAAAAAAAAAATATATATATATATATATATAATAATAATGAAGAGGAACACTAGAGAAAAAAGAAACATTGTTTCTGAATGCACTCATTCCATCCTCAAGGCTAAAAAGATGTTGAGTGACTAATTAAAATGCAAATAGGTTGGATGGATTATAATAACCAACATAAAATAAGTTAAAATTACAAATAAAAGGGATAGGAAAAATGAAATGTAAAAGCGTTAAAAAAAGGTAAAATAAATGAATAAAAAAAATAAAATGAATAAATAAATAAATATGTTAATTGAAACAACATTTCTAATGATGATTCGTCAGAATTGAGAGCTGGTTTTAGTTTAGAAATGAACAATGATTCCATAATTTAAAACCCAAGATCACCACTAGCAAATATGGCGAAATTAGACTCTGAAACTGGGTGGTTATTATTATTATGTGCGTGGTTGCGTACGTAAGAGTTAAATAGTTTGCTGAAGGGTAGATTTGTTCGGACAGATTTACCGACGTGTTCATAAATACAGGTTTTAGGTGTCTTTTGGTTTTACCTATATATGACCCCGTACAGTGGTCACACTCGTATTGGTAAACTATGGAAGACTTAAGAAGTGTACGAACAACATCTTTGTATTTAAATAAATGGTAGACTGGTTTGGATGGGGTGAATAGGACTTTGATACACAATTGCGGATAAAATTCTTTGAACAATTTTAAAATTTTATTTCTAATAGTAAAATTCAAGGTTTACATATAAGTATAAGATATCTTTGAGAATCGTAGTTATATCTCTAGTTGTGGAGTCTATTAAGCTATTAATCTATTCCACTCCAAACTTGTTCTCGTATTTCCGAACTCGAATCTTTCGAATTCGATACCCTCTGGCTACGGTTCACATGACAATCTCAAACTAAATATATCTGCGCTGTTTACCTTTCTCCTAATTCTACTGACTATCCAAAATTCTTTGACTACCTCACTTCCAAAGTGGAATACATTCTATCCCGCTCTCCCTTTGCTGAAATCTCTATTTTAGGAGATTTCAATGTTCATCACCACCTTTGGCTTTCCTCCCATTTGACTAATAATCCTGGTGAACTAGCTTACAACTTTTCTATTCTAAATGACCTAGAGCAGATTGTACAGCGCCATATTCGTATCTCCGATCGCCTTGGAGATAGGCCCAACATTCTGGATTTATTTCTTACCTCTCATCTTTCTTCCTGCTCTGCCAAAATGTTTTCTCCGTTGGGCTCCTCCGACCACAATCTTATATCTGTTTCCTGTCCTATCGCTCCAACCCGGCCTTTGGATCCTCCCAAGAGGCCTTTGGCACTTTGGTGCCGCTAATTGGGAAGCCCTTAGGCAGTACTTCCGTGGCTGGGGCCCTTCCAAGTGTACAGAGCGTATCACGAAGGTGATTCTCTCGGGCATGGAGGCGTACATTCTATATTTAGTATGGCAGGAGATGTAGGTTCCCGTGCAGCCCCCCTAAAACTAAATTCCAAAATGATTTTTAGCACCCCTAGGACATCTACTTAAAGAATTTTTATGTTGCCAGCGGGAAAAAATGTCCCACGGGATCCTAATTAGCATATTTCCAAGATGGCTGCCATCCGCATTCATTAAAACGCTGTGTCATATGTCCAGAGCTGGGCAATAAATACATTGAATGTATTTAAATACTAAATACATAGGATAAATGTATTTAAATACTAAATACTAAATACATTTTACGAATGTATTTAGATACTAAATACAAAATACATCAATTGTATTTAAATACATTTGTAAATACATTTTAAATACATACAAATTTTAACATATGCATTCACTAATTCATGAGTAACAACAATATAAAATGCTTGATAAAGGATAAAGAAATAGTACAATCTAATTTCCGATTATATATTTCCCTTTTTAGAACAAAACGAAAACAAAAGAACTTAGAACTTACGATGTTCAACCAGTGACATATTATACTCATTATATCATTGCAAAATGAGTAACAATTAATGAGTAGATGAGACATAAACGTAAACATAAGACGTAAACATAAACATAAGGCACCTTACGAATTCTCTTTTATTTCACGGTTGCTGCGAACCAAAACCAATTCACCGGATTTGCTTGTTGAAGCCATGACACGCACACGATAAAGAAATCAACCGCTTTCGACTAAGAGTGGCACACAACTGATTGAACTGACACGTTGAAACATGAACCATGCTGTACTACACTGTCGACGCGTCGTACTGTGCTAGTACAGAACGTATTAAACCAGTAAAAGTATTTACATTTTTATATTTTGAGTATTTAAATACATTGTATTTAAATACTATATTTAAATACATGAAAAACAATGTATTTATAAATACAGTTCTAAATACACAAATGTATTTAAATATGTATTTAAATACAAATGTATTTAAATACTGCCCAGCTCTGCATATGTCAGTAACTAATGAGCCGATTTTGACGATCTTGGTGTCGATATTATGGTTTTCTGAGGTGCTGAATCGATTTCCGAGGTTTCAAAACGATTGGAGGTGAAGGTCACGTGATTCACGCGAAGGTCAAGGTCATTTTGTTCAAAAATCGCTTCATTTTCATTTTCCGACATGCATTATTTTTGACCCAGCGTCCATAGATATGGTGATAGAAGCTGCCTTATTGCTTTAGAAATTTCCCACATTATCCCAACTAATAAATCAATTTTAAAAATTGTGATATAGCGCTTTAATTTTGAGTTATGGCTCAATACTTGACCCCCACCCCCTAGGTTTTGGATATGGACCGAAAATTATGGAAATCTGAAAATATAGCCAGGGATGCAAACTTAGAGTCTATATTTATGTTTTTAGAGTCATGAAATCGATTGGTGGTGGTTTAGAAGCAATTAGAGGTCATGGTCATGCTCCAAGGGCATGAGTCAAGGTCATTTTGTTGAAGAATCGCTTCATTTTTCATTTTCCGACATGCATTATTTTTGACCCAGCTCCCATAGATATGGTGATAGAAGCTTACTTATTGCTTTAAAAACTTTTCTTATTATCACATTATTCGTATTATTATATGTATATGTGTATTGATATTTATATGTATACTTCTCTTTTTCTAGATCTATTGGTGAAGGTGCATGCTGCTTCAACAGTGAATGCTTGATTCCGGTGATGGTGATATGCAGAGACTATATCATATAACTATGTGTGTATAGCGAACTAATACCAGCTTAGCAATAGTGATGGTGGACTGTACACACTAGCGTAGCTATAGGGGGGCGGAGGGGGCGGTCCTCCCCGGGCGGCACTTTTTGAGGGGCGGCATTTTTTTGTCTACTGCAATGAAAAAAAAAGGTTTTTTTTTATGTCGGGACAGTAGAAGGATACAAGACGCCAGACACAATTTTATTTTTCCACGAAAACACTGCTTACTTCGTTAATTTCCGACAATGGTAAGGATTGTGTTCCCTTGAAGATGGCCTTATTGACCATCATACCTATTTAAGCGCTTAGTTGTGCTTAATTAATAATAGCATTGGTATAAATGCATTTATTTCATTAAAAAGGGAAATAACCCATAAAGTTCTGTAAATACGTTATAATCTATAAATATACGTTTAATATTTATAAATAATCAATATCAAAACTAATATGCTGGTATTAGTTGTAAAGTATAATCTTGGTAACTCGGTTCCAAATATTTTAATACTGCTGCGGATTTTTCTCACAATTGCTGTTAGTGTTGCTAGCTGTGAGAGGAGTTTTTCTAAACTAAAACTGATAAAGAATTACCTAAGATCTACTATGAGCACCTTGCGGTTGAGAAATCTTGCCATACTGTCTATAGAACAACAATTGACAGACGAAATAGACTTCGATAATGTCATCGAAGATTTTGCTAACAGAAAAGCAAGAAAAATAACTGTGTAGAATGTTGTAGTTAATTTTTTCACTTCAGAAGTAAACATGTCCTAATATTTTTCACAGGTTTTTTTCTATACGTCGTTTTCACTTTTTGTTTAAGTATGTTTGTTATGTGTATTGTGTTGTGTTTCAGGGGGGCGGCAAACTCAAGGACCGCCCCGGGCGGCACAAACTCTAGCTACGCCACTGGGTGGACAGTCAAGCTTAATTAACCATGGTGAAAAAGAAGAGGAAAAGTGAACACAGTTCAGATGCGTCTGAACCCTCTGTGAAACAGAAGTGTCTTACCTCCACTTGCGTGTTGCACACCCCTAAGGTACCTGATGATAATCCCTTCACCTGTTTCAGTTCTGTCAAATGTGTGCCGTCAGAGAAGTTGTCATATTTACTTGAGATCCGTGATAGAAGACTGGCTGAGCCACTTGATTCTCCCCATCGTATGAAAGCTGTATGTGATCTGCTGCCAGAAACTCTAGATGGTCTCTATTTGGAGAGAACTGGTTACCACAGGTGCTGTTACCAAGACTTCACAACGCACCTGGATCGATTGAAGAATCCATCTGCTGATGCTTCAACCGCGCCATCAACATCACAGAGGCACCACTCTCCTCGCAAGCAGAAATCTGCAGATGCTGATCTTGACAAATTTCCACCAGATGAATGCATTTTCTGTGAGAAGAATGAAATCAAAGTGAATGGCAAGACTCAGAGGCCAACTCGTAGCTTTACAGCTTGGAAGAAGAAGGAGTCAAGATGGAAGAAAATTGAACCTATGGCAGAAGCTCTCGGAAACAGCCGTCTGTACCGTAAAGTCAAGGTCATGGATCTCTTTGCAGCTGAGGCTCGCTACCATGACTTTTGTTACCACCGCTTCTTTTGTGACTACCACAATCGTAAACAGAAGCTGGAGAAGAAGGCTGAGTCTGACACGGAGCAAGCTCGGAAGACTGCTGCTCACAACGCAGCATACAATGTTGTGAAGGAGCTGCTGAAGACCCAGGTCATAGACAACCAACAGGTCCTGCCCCTCAGTACTGTTCGTGATCGCTACGTCATTGAGCTCGATGTGCAAGGAGCGCCCAACACCGACTACAGGTCTGTAAAGCTCATGGCAAGGCTTGAGAAGGACGAGGAACTAGGCGAACACCTTTCCTTCTCAAAAGTGGCTCTCAAGGAGCGAGGTTGCTTCTCATTCTGGCTAGTATACAGCGCTAGCATCACCCTAGCTGATGCGATAGCATGTGCCTATCAGTTGGGGACAGCCGATCAGTTGAAGGACACTGCTCTGTACTTGCGACAGGTGATCCAAAAGGCTTTCGACGAGTCAGCTGATCTGCCCTGGCCACCCACTGCTGACGAGTGTGACAAGCGAGCTGGGGAGGAGTTGCCTGAGGAGCTCAAGGGATTCCTCAACCTTGTCCTGTCTGGCTGTGACCCTGAGGTGGAGAAGTGTGAGAGGACGCGTCGGCTTGTCTACTCTATCGGACAGGACCTCTGTTGAGCAGTGACTAATGGAGAGTGGAAGTTGTCGAAGCATATGTTCCTGTGCACAACTGTCCGACACCTCTACCGCAGTAAGCAGTTGACAACGATCTTGAACCGACTGGGTCACTGCGAGTCTTACGACTTCGGGTTAGAGCTGGAGACAGCCATAGCCAAGGTACTGGACGAGGATTCAATTTACCTTACTCCTCAGATCATCTGTGGCGAGGGCAATGCTGTGTTCAACAGCGAGTGGGACAATCTCAACAAAATCACCACGAACATCCATGGCTCGAACGTGGTCAACAGTGCTGGGGGCATCATGACCCAGGAGACAACGCCTGATGCTACCCCAAGCAATTCAAGGGCAAGAGGAAGGTGGCGCCACTGAAGAAGCTCCAGAAGAACCCCAAGTTCCACAAGGCTTTCAGGTAAATTACACTTGCATATCAACAATTGCATATTCACATAGATGTGTTGTTTCAAATTAATTGTAGTAGTGATCGTATCTCATGTACTATGTTACAGGCAGCTCGGCGTGGCGTGGAGGGTGGCCCCAGAGGTGCAGGAGCAGTTGGAGGCCTTCACCTGCGCCATGTATGGTCAAGCCCGTGAGAGTTCTGTGAACGTGGTGAGGAGCAAGCTGCTCAAGAAGATGGTGGGAGAGGACCACACGCTCAACTCCAAGTCGAAGGTTGACATGGTTCGCCTGCCTCCCTGCCAGGACTCGCTCGTCCCTCATGTACAGCGAGTCAACCACCGTGTGGCCTGCTACAGGCGTGCTGCTGAGCCTATCTTCGAGCGCCCCAAACCGTATGACGAAGGTCAAGGGTGGCTGAAGACAGAGGAGGGGGTGCTGGAGCCTGTGTGGTCAATTGGCCCTATCTTGCCCCCATCACTCGTTGACCTGTTGGACACTGATGACGCTGAAAATGATGAGGGCCAGCAAGAGTGCGAAGATGCTGAGCCGTATCCAGAGGAGGCTATGGAGATAGATGATGATGATCTTCTCATGGATGCTGAGGATGACTCTTAGACTTTGCTACAATGTCACTTATAATAGATAATACATATAAAATAATAAATATAAAAGGGCTCAGTTGTCTTTCTATGATGTCTGGTTCAGGAGTTATTATAGTCACAAATTGTCATCACATGCACGGAGGTCAATGCGCTAAGTGTCCTTAATTGACACATCCTATGACCTTGAAGATGACCTTAACCCCATGACGTTGACCTCAAATTGTCTTGTTAGTTGAGATAATATGAAAAGTTTTTAAAGCAATAAGTAAACTTCTATCACCATATCTATGGGAGCTGGGTCAAAAATAATGCATGTCGGAAAATGAAAAATGAAGCGATTCTTTAACAAAATGATCTTGACTCATGCCCTTGGAGCATGACCATGACCTCTAATTGCTTCTAAACAACCACCAATCGATTTCATGACTCTAAAAACATAAATATAGACTCTAAGTTTGCATCCCTGGCTATATTTTCAGACTTCCATAATTTTCGGTCCATATCCAAATCCTTGGGGGTGGGGTCAAGTATTGAGCCATAACTCAAAATTAAAGCGCTATATCACAATTTTTAAAATTGATTTATTAGTTGGGATAATGTGGGAAATTTCTAAAGCAATAAGGAAGCTTCTATCACCATATCTATGGACGCTGGGTCAAAAATAATGCATGTCGGAAAATGAAAATGAAGCGATTTTTGAACAAAATGACCTTGACCTTCGCGTGAATCACGTGACCTTCACCTCCAATCGTTTTGAAACCTCGGAAATCGATTCAGCACCTCAGCAAACCATAATATCGACACCAAGATCGTCAAAATCGGCTCATTAGTTACTGGCATATGACACTTAGCGTTTTAATGGATGCGGATGTCAGCCATCTTGGAAATATGCTAATTAGGACCCCGTGGGACATTTTTTCCCGCTGGCAACATAAAAATTCTTTAAGTAGATGTCCTAGGGGTGCTAAAAATCATTTTGGAATTTAGTTTTAGGGGGGGTGCATGGGAACCTACAGTATATCTCCTGCCATACTAATTCTATTCCTACTACGAATGCAAAAAACCCTTGGTTTAACTTTACTTGTTCTAATGCTCAGTTTACATTTCTGCCCGGAATCGTGCCCGGAATGTGTTCTTCGACTCGCCACAAATTCCTTCATCAGACAAAAATGTGAAAATCTATCCAATTCTAAGTCTTCTCACTCTTTCTGGCATCTAGCTAAGAACCTCTTCAACAACTTTACTTCCTCTTCTTTGTCTCCTCCTTTTCATTCCAACGGCACAGTTACCGTGTCTTCTTCTAACAAAGCTGAACTCTTCGCTCAAACTTTCGTCTGTCTCCAACTCAACTCTGGACGATTCCGGTGCTGTTCCTCCATCTCCTCCCCCTCTGACTTTATTATGTCTGAAATTAGAATATCTTCCAAAGATGTTCTTTGTGCCCTACCTGGGCTCAACTCTAGGAAGGCGTACGGTCCTCATGGTGTTCCTCCTGTTGTTCTCAAGAACTGCTTCTGTGCTGACACCCTGCCTAGGCAAACTCTTTCGTCTTTGTCTCTCGTCTGGTGTTTTTCCTTCCTGCTAGAAGTTCGCTTTCATTCAGCCTGTCCCAAAGAAGGGTGACCGCTCTCAACCCTCCAACTACTATTCAATTGCTTTGATTTCTTGCCTTTCTAAAGTTTTTGAATCTATTCTTAATAGGAAGATTCTTAAATACATCTTTTCTCACAATCTTCATTCAGATCGTCAGTATGAGTTCCGCAAGGGATGCTCGACTGGCGATCTTCTTGCATATTGGAATCAAAGGCTTTTCGTCTCATCAATTTCCAGCCTCTTACTCAGTCTTCATCCCTCTCTCTTCACCGCAATGTTGCCTCACTCTCTCTTTTCTTTCGCTATTATAACGGATACTGCTCTTCTAAACTCTTTAACTGCATGCTTCGTCCTTTAAGGAGAGCACGTACGTAGTACCAGACTTTTGACACGTTCTCATTCCTTTTCTGTCCAACTCTCTGACGCGAGGGTTAATCGCTATTTTCAGTCTTTCATCTACTCAACTGGTCAACGCTGGAACACTCTTCCTCACTCCATCTTTCCCCCTGTCTATGACCTCAAATCTTTCAAACGCAGACTGTCCAGGCATCTCAAAAACCCCGGACCTTGATTTTGGCTCTCTTCTTCTTCTTCTGTGGGTGTTGGGGGCGGTGGGTGTTGGGGGCGCTTTTGTTGGCATTCGACCTTGGCCCTTCCTTCCCGCATAAAAAAAAAGTTCGGGTTCTACGTTTATTGTCGTCTCCACGAATTTAGAGGGAAAATTATTCTTTGTAAGGAATTGTCGAATGAAATCCAATTCATGATGTAACTTGGATTAATCTGAGCAAATAAATAGTGAAAGCTCTTTTAGTCAAAGTCGAAATTAAATTTAGTTTGAAATTTAAAGGAATAAAAGAAGAGAAATTTGGAGTAAGGTCAATGAATGTTGGTTTCGGTAGAGAGAAGTTTCAAAAGAGTTATGTTAATGTTAGTTATGTTAATGTCCAGAAAGGATAAAGAATTATTGGACTCAGTTTCCGAAGTAAATTCACTATTAGAGTGGTTGGAATTAAGATGATTAAGGAAGAAAGGAATATGATCTGGTGATTTGAATAAAAGAAATGTATTATTTATCAATATATCTTCTAGAAAAATATGGTCTGAAATTAGGAGGACGATCGTTCAGCCATTTGATTTCGGGATGGCGAAGAAACGCGTTGATCTGAACGCCTTCAGTCTGTTTAAAATACTCATCATTAAATATGAATATAAGGTCTTCCAACAGAAAATTTTAGTAGTTCTTTCAGTTGACCTCCATTAAAAACCTGAACTATATTAGTATTACTAAAAAGGTCATCCATATACGTATTATTCACATTGGAAAATAAAGACTTTGCATCAAAGCTGGTCATTAAATACCAGTCATTATTTAATCTCATAATTTCTCTTAAGAAAGAAAAAGAATCCTTCACTGGATGTAAATTACAAGTTATTGGTTAGAGAATGGCTACCAATTATAGTTTGAAGAATTTTTGTGTTTTCTCTGGTCGTCTTCTTCATTATTAAACTGCGCTTTACCCACAATCAGTCAGTACCCGATATATATACATATATATATATATACACGGTAAGTTAGGTCAAGACCATCATTTTAATTTGTGGCCTAAAATCAAATTGCAAATGTCTAGAAAAGAAACATAAAAACCAAGAAAGGAAATTAGAAACAGCGAAAAAATAATCACAAAAACTTTTTTTTCTTTCTTTTTAAAATCTTTTTAAAAAATTCGAGTAAAGATTCATCAACAATATATATATATAATATATAAATGGGAATGAACTTAGAATGGTTCCCTGAGGTTTTTTTATGCTACACACAGACCGTGCATGACCCGTTGCCCACGTCGGGCTAGCATCATGAAAAAGAAAAACTATAGTATTTGTCATTTACCATTACTTATTCAGACTATAGTGGATTTAATCTTCCTAGAAGAGTTCC
Source organism: Bathynomus jamesi (assembly GCA_023014485.1). Taxonomy (NCBI): domain Eukaryota; kingdom Metazoa; phylum Arthropoda; class Malacostraca; order Isopoda; family Cirolanidae; genus Bathynomus; species Bathynomus jamesi. The sequence continues at coordinate 2,386,327 of JAJOZX010000006.1, read as the reverse complement.
TTGTTCCATGCACGGTCTGTGTGTATCATATATATATATATATATATATATATATATATATATATATATATATATACACATAAAATGCCTTGAATATTTTTGTAGAATTTCTAGAATAATGAGCAGCGCATATTTTGGCATAAATAGAACCCATTATTAAAAAAATAAATAAATAAAATTAACTCCAAAGAAATTTAAAGTATACGTTAAAGTTTTTTTGTTCGTTTTCTATTAAAAAAAAAAAACCAGTTCTCCAATCTTTTCCCTTTTAGTTTCGTTTGATTTCTTTTTGTTTTGTTCACCGCGTTGCTGATTCTTTCGTTATAAACAAATGACGTTGCCTGCACAATATAATTTATAAACTGAAGGGATGGACGATCTGATCACCTCTTGTTCATGTATTCTTCTCGACGGAATTCCAAGGACGAGAGGGTCCTAAAAATAGTCGTAAAACAGTATGTCTTTCGTCTTCGTATTGCGATCCAATGCGGGGGATCAGGAGAGTATAGTGGGGTTTCTCTGAGACCCTGCCTGCGGAGGGAGATAACGTGCGGGGAGGCTCCGGTCGCAAGCAGTGAAGAAGGAAGGAGGAAATCGAGCGAGAGACAACGACCGGAAGGAAGTGGAGGGGATCATATGCCAAAGTCGGAAGTAGAGAAAAGAATTATAAATTCTTTTTAAATAAAACACTGTGTTAATTATATTACATGCTAAGTTTAACTCAGATTAAATTATAGGTTTAGTTAATTAAATTAGGTTATGAGTTAAGGTTAAGTTATTTTAACTAATGTATCACTAAACTTATTAATAATAATAATAATAATAATAATAATAATAATGCTTGAAGTTAACCCTTCATTAGTTGCGTGGGGTCAATATGACTCGACCCAACGTAAGAAAATGTTATATCTTCCACGCGACTAATGAAGGATTAATCTTGTAACCATAAAAGTCATGTGACGAAGAGGATCTACAGCTTTACGTGGGGTTTCAACCATCTACGGGTCGCTACATCATCTGAACGTAGAGTACGATCACCCATCCAACTACCGAAGAGATCCAACGTTGCTCATATATATATAGTGTAGTGATTAGCGTCGCTGATTACGAATCCATCGGCCCCAGGATCGAGACCCGGTGGCGGCAGGCGGCGCGCAGCAAAACCCAGCTGTTCATCCTTTCACACAATACACAATAAAAAAAAATTGGTTGGTAGATAAATGGGTAGCCTAGTGGTTAAGACGCTGGGCTGCTGGTGGGGCGTGGTTCGGATTCCACGTTAAACTGTAAGTCTAAGGTGGAGTGACAAGCTTGACCTTCGTCAGAATGAACAATTCGGGCGGAAGCAAAACCAAGGTTAACCAAGGTTTTATATATATATATATATATATATAATATATATATATATATATAACAGGTTGTCACAAATTCTGCTCGATTAGAAAATGGACGATAGATAATAGAATAACCTCAAGATAATGTGAAATAGTTTTAGAAATGTTGCAAAATACACTCGGCGACAGTTTCGCATAGGTTTTATCACGACACAGAATGATACAGAATGACTTAGGCTAGTTTAGGCTTAGGCTAGTGTAGGATTAGGCTAATGAATTTTTTCTCTGGTGTTTTTCATACAGTTACAACGCCACCCCTACGATATTACAGTAATTGAAAAAACATGGAGCCCACGAAAGAGCATATTCGACATGTGATGCTGTATGAGTTCCATAAAGGATCTAACGCTTGTGAATCCGCAAGAAACATTCAAAGAGTTTATGGAAATAATGATGTGAGCGATGTGAGTGTAGGAGATGGTTTGAGAAGTTCAGAAATGGAGACTTCAGTCTGAAAGATTAATTATCAACGAACAGGACGACCAAATGAGTTAGATGAAGAGTTCCTGAAAGCAACAGTGGAGGAAAACCCAACGGTGACTGTAAGAGAACTTGGCCTGCAACTTGGCGTTAGCCATGTGACCATTCATTGTCATTTGAAGCTGTTAGGAAAAGTACTGTAGTGAAGGTTGGAAAATGGGTTCCACATGACTTGTCACAAGCGAATCTTCAACATCGAATCGATATTTGCACATCACTGCATTCTCGGCAATTGCAGGCACCGTTTTTGAATCGGATCGTTACTGGGGATGAAAAATGGGTCCTCTATAACAATATTAAGCGTCGACATCAGTGGCTTAGCCGTGAAACAAAGCCTGAACCTCAGCCAAGGAATGGACCCCATCTAAAGAAAATTTTGCTATGCGTTTGGTGGGATGTGCAAGGAATTATACATTTTGAGCTTCTGCCAGATAACCAAACAATCACAGCTGAAGTCTACTGCCGACAACTCCAACGACTGAAGATGGCATTACAAGAAAAACGTCCTGCATTAATTAATCGCAGAGGTGTTCTATTCCACCAGGATAACGCGCGCCCTCACACTGCTCGAATCACCACTGCCCAATTGGAGGCATTTGCTGGGGAAAAAATGCCTCATCCACCTTATTCTCCGGACATCGCACCTTCAGACTACCATTTATTCAGAAGTCTGCAACACCACCTAGATGGACAAAAGTTGCAATCCAGGGAAGCTATCGAAAACGAAGTGATCGCTTTTTTTAACTCGAAACCAAGGAATTTCTTCGCACGTGGCATAAAAAACTTTTCTACAGGTGGGAGGAGGTTATAGAAAAAGAAGGGAATTATATTGATGTTTAATTTGTCATTATTTCATTTAATTTTTGTTGTGAATAAACTAAAAAATCGAGCAAAATATGTTACAACCTTATATATATATATATATATATATATATATACAGGGCGTCCCAAAAAAATGTATACACACTTTAACAGCTGATAGCTCAATTGATGTTTCTTTCTTTCCAAGTTAAACCCATTAGAATTAATAATGGCAGTCAGACTAAGCTTTGAACAAAGGAAATTCATTCTAAAATGCTACTGGAAGTGTGAAAACGCAGTTGAAGTGCAAAGACAGTTTAGGAGGGAGTTTCAAACAGATCCACCAACGCGACTTACCATCACTCGAATTAGAGATAAGTTTGAAGCCGATGGAACTGTTCAGAATGTCCACAAGAAGCGTTCCGGAAGACCACGCGACATCGACAAGCCCCACAAAGCAAGAAAGAGTACTGGAAACGTATCACCAAAAGTCCAAGAAAATCTGTGCGGCAAGCGAGTCGTGAGGTAGGAATTTCATAATCGTCTGTCCAACGCATTTTGAAGCGCTGTCAATGGAAAAGTTACATTCCAAGATTAGTCCATGCTATTAATGAAGATGATCCGGACCGAAGAGTGGAGTATTGCGAGTGGTACTTGGCACGATGTGGATGTGGATTGGACGAAGGGGTTTCGTTGAATAGAATACCCTCCGCGTTCACCAGACCTCACACCACTAGACTTTTTTTTATGGGGATACTTAAAGACAACGTCTACGCTATAAAACCTGCAACAGTCGCTGAATTGAGAGCAGCCATGAACGAGAATGCACACAAATACCAAACGAAATGTTTCGTGATGTTTGCGATTCCATTGCTTCGCGTTATCAGCAGTGTCTGGACCAGAACGGACGTCAGTTTGAAAACAGGCGTTGACAAAACAATTAAATAATGTCTGTAGATTCTATTACATTTTGAAAATGAAATGTATTTTAATAAACACTGCCTTTATAAGTATTTAAAGTGTGTATAAATTTTTTTAGGACGCCCTGTATATATTACTTTTGTTGAGTTTGAACGACGGTTCAGGATCGACCTGCAGGTCGACCCCTCTGCAGCATCCCGCCTCATTTGCGGGATTTGGTGAAAGAGGGAATTGCTGTCTGATGTAGTGTTTACCTCATTTATTAATTATATTTCACTATTTTTACTCGCTATTCCATTTATCGCTTGCTTTCTCTGTACACTCGTTTTCACTGTACCGTATAAATTCATGGTAGCCACGCCGAGACTATGAAAGCCGTTAGCCTAATGCAAGGGGGAAGGGGGTTCATTAACACTCTTTTTAACGCTTGTTAACACTATTTAATTCCGAAAATGGTTTAGTTAAAAGGGGGGACGCGAGCGGGGGGTTTTACTATAGAATTTTACGTCGGAGAGGGGGCACAAAGAATAATTTAAATTTAAGCTTACATGACCCCCAACTTTACGTTATCGCGCTGCTGAATGACTGACTCTTTTTGGGGGTAGTCCGCTCTCTGGGCCTCTGTTCAGGATTGCCAACTCTTCCAATTTTAAACAATTACAATCTAACAAACATACTTTATCGTAATTTCACAATTATTAGTAAACAATTTATATTAAACATTATAATCTTAATTAAACAAAAATTAATATTATTAACTAGGCATTACTACACTGATCTCCTCTTGCCCTCGTAGCCAGCCACGCATGGCTGGTCAGGGACTTTGCATAGGAATCTGTCCAGCTGGTTCTTGAAGTTATTCAGGTCGGTGTGCTGGAGATTCCTCACTTCTTTTGGAAGGACATTGAAAAGCTTTGGGCCCCGTATTCTCAGTGTTTTCCATCCTCGTTTTCATGGCCCCTTGTCCTACCGCAGCTGGGACCGTACAAAATCTGCCTCTTCTCTCATTCCAGTTTGTTTCTATTTTATTTTTAAGGTTAGGGACAGAGTCCTCAAGTATTTTCCATATGTACGAGTATATTATTGTGTACCGCTCGCGCCTTCTTTCGAGAGAGTAGAATTCCAGTGATTGTAGTCGAGACCAGTAGTCTTCACCTTCCGTTTCCTCTAGCTTAGACGTAAATGTCCTTTGTATAGCTTCAATGTTCGCAATGTCTCGTTTTCTGTGTGGGCTTGTGAGTACTGAGCAATACTCAATTATTGGTAGGACTAGACCAGGGGTTCCTAAACTTTTTGGCACTTCGCCCCCCTTTGGTCAACCTTGTATCCATGGCGCCCCCCATACCCAAAGGGCGAAAGTTTTCATCAGTTCCATATGGACGTCTAGAATCCAGATAATTATAGGATTAAAAATAAAAAACATCAAAGCTCATGTGTTTATGAGATGACGGATGTCAAGTTTTCCCTAACGAAGTAAATTACCCATATATATTTTTGGGAATATATATTTGAATGGCATTTGTTGACCGTTGACCACCTCACGCCCCCCTCTAGGAATCTCAAACGCCCCCAAGTTTGGGAACCGCTGGACTAGACTCTTCCATAATTTGAGCATGATGTTTGCTTTTCTGCTGCGGAAGCTCCTCCAGATGATTCCCATTATTTTTCTAGCCGTTGTGATTTTGATTTTATAGTGCTTTCTGATGCGTCTAGGATGCGTTTTCGGACCTCTGGGTGCTAACTTCAATTGTATATCTATGAGGTTATGGTCGGAGAACTTTGTGTGCGTTACTTTTTTATTTATTATTATCTCGTTCTTATTTGTCCAGATTAAATCCAAAACGTTCTCCTTTCTCGTGGCTTCACAGATTTCCTGGGTAAGGACGTAATGTTCCATGATATCTAATAGCATTGTTGCTTGGGTTCCATCGTCTTTAGTAATGTTGCCATGAAACTTCTCAACATATATAACTTCATTTTCCTTCCATGATATGAATGGAAAATTAAAACTCCGAAAATTAGAATATTTGTTGCTGGAGTTTCAAGTAATTTTAATATGTTTTCTATTTCATTTGTAGCAAATTGGAATTCACTTTTTGCGGTGTTTGGTGGTCGGTAGATGTTCATAATGGTTAGGTTCCGTTCTTTTACTCTAATATAATAACTTCAACTGTGCTGTTTGATTTGTTTACCTTCACTTCACATGTGTATGTGTTCTTCACGTAGATACAATACCCTCCCCCTCGTCTAGCCACTCTATCTGCTCTGTATATGTTGTAGTCCAGCAATGCTATTTCAGTATTCTCGATGCAGTTTTCACAGCCTTTTTCGCACTTATGTAAGTGTGTTTCCGTTAGACATATGATATCTATGCTGGTTTCCGTAGCTAAATTTTGCAAATATTGTAATTTGCAGTCTGCATGGTCCATATAGAGGCCTTTTATATTTGTGTATAATACATTTACCGGGTTTCTAATTTTCGTGTTCGATTTTCCTACATGATGGTCGTTTCCTGGTCGATGTCGGTTCCCGTTTGGTGTTATTGGTTGGTCCGCTGCATTCGGGAGTATTGGGGCTGCTGCCCGTGATACCACTGTGGTTGTTGTATTATTGGTGGGTGGGGTTGGTGTTCAATAGGAGGGTGATGTGCGTAATGTTGTGGTGTATATGTTTGCGGCGTTCTGTCTTTCCTTGTTAGCAGGGCGAGCTGTGCTTTTATTAATTATCCTCATTTCTTTTAAAAAATATGTTTCATTACTCTTGTTATTACTTCTATGTGGTTCTCTTCTTTGCGTACCCTTTATGTGAAAATACGGCACTCTATGTTGAGACATTTTTTCTCAGTAATTGATTGTCTGCACATACGAGGGTGAAAAAATTGCAGTTTTGTCCGTACCTGCAGTTCCCTTTCCTTATCATATAGAAACATTTTGTTGGGTGATTGTATATGCAGTTGAGCTATATTTGCACGAACCTATTTTATAATATTCGCATATGGCCCGTCGTTTAAATTCCCTCTGAGTCTTATGTGATTCGATTTCCTTCTTCTGCTCCGCCACCACTTCTTCCCTACTCAGTGGGGTTGTTTTCTTCGGCTTGTATTTCATATCTCCCTCTTTTGCCTTGGGTATTTCTTTATCTGAGGCTGCTTTCGCCCCTCCCTGTAGTGTGTTTTCCATCTCATTTTCTTTTTCCCTTTCGGTTGTGCAGGCGTTTTCTGTTTCCTGTTTTTCTGTCTGCAAAACTACTGTACTTGATTTTTCTATTTCAACATTTTGTATTCCCCTCTGTACTAATTTTTTATTGTTTTCCATGCACTTGACGCATTATATATATATAATGGCAACGGTACAAAATACATTGAAAGGAACACGAAAAATAAAGAATGTTAAGGCGGTATATGTGCTATTTATATTGTGACAAAATTATAACCATTATCTTGAAGTATAATCTTACACGAGGCAAGTCTCTCTCTCTCTCTCATTAATAACTTTATTACATTTAAATGTTTGTGTTTGGAAGCTAGAGTGATTTACCTAACTAACTAACTAACTGACTATATATATATATATATATATATATATATATATGTATATATAAACATTTAACTGCAATGACCACGCAGTATATTAATGTATAGAAACGACGTAAGAATAGAGGAGCGTTCTGCACACGAGGAAGAGAAATAACGAACAAATGAAAAATGAGGTCCCCGCCCTGGAATCGAACCCAGGATCTTCCGATTGCCGGTCAGATATGCTAACCACTACACCACAGGGCACAATAGTCAGAAGTCGTAATTCTCCTACATAGGGCAGAAACCAATGCCCTAAGAGGGCAGTTAAATGTACATATTCACGATTTGCGAGGGTGCCCTCTTAGGGCATTGGTTTCTGCCCTATGTAGGAGAATTACGACTTCTGACTATTGTGCCCTGTGGTGTAGTGGTTAGCATATCTGACCGGCAATCGGAAGATCCTGGGTTCGATTCCCCGGCGGGGACCTCATTTTTCATTTGTTCGTTATTTCTCTTCCTCGTGTGCAGAACGCTCCTCTATTCTTACGTCGTTTCTATACATATATATATATATGATGAATAAAACCACGAAGGAATGGAAACACAAAATGGTGCTCAAGCGCTTTCGTCTAATGACATCCTCAGGAACACTGAAGTACATAAAAGGGTTACAGCCTATATATAGGTTACAGAAAGAAAAAAAAAAAAAAATAAATAATATACATATATATCTATATATACATATATATGCAATAAACGGAGAAGTAAAAATTAAAAATTAAAGGATTATCAGAGAGGCGTACAGTTTGTAAGGAAAAAATATCGATTTTTAGCACAAGATCAAATGAATTATAAAAATACAAATTTATACTGGAAATCTGCCCGGGTTTTAACACTCTGCCTTTTATGGTTAAGTTTCGATGTATGTAAAAATAAAATGAAAAATTAAAAGTTAATAAAGTAGCATACAAGTTTACAACAGGATCGAGTTGAAAAAGACCTTTGCTTATGTTGAAGTTATTTGAAAGTTGGATAATGGCAGACTCAAGAATATTTCTATTAACAATGTTGCTAGAGTGGAATAAAACTGAAACATTATTCCAATCAATACAGTGGGATAACTCTGACAAATGGACAAAAAGGGCACTGGACAACTGTCCTGTTCTAACGGAATATTGATGCTGTTTTATACGTGTGTGCAAATCCTTTCCCGTCTGACCTATGTAAAAGGAATCACATTGTTTACAACCAATTTCATAGATAATGGCCAAATTTTTGTTAGGACTATTCTTTCTTATGACATTTTTCACAATATTGTCATATAAAAATACTACATTAATATTCAAAAGTTTAAAGTACATTAGCAATCTTCTAAAAGCCTGGGAAAAAAGAGAGTATAAAATATTTGACAAAGTGCGAGTGTTATTAGAAAATTCATTTTGCCTCGTTAAGACAAGATTCCAAAAAAGCAGGTGGGTAACACAAATCACTTTCAATACTATTGATTTTTTCTAATTCGGCATTCGTGTATTCCGAGCTGGTGATCCTAAAAGCACGGAGAAATATAGACTATGTGACAGATACGAAACTTAAAACCTGGGTTTTTCCTATGTACACACAAATCCAAAAACGGGATTGAGTTGTTTTGTTCCATTTCCAAAGTAAACTCGATGAAGCGACTTGATTATTTAACTGAACAAGGAAGTCATCCAGGTCACGCCTCATGGACCAGATACACAAAATAGTCGACGTACCACAACCAAGGGATTCCAACCCCCAAGACTCTCGGAATGCGAGTTATTTCGAAAAACGCCAGATAAATATTGGAGAGGAGGGGCGATGAGAGATTACCCACGCCCATCCCAAAAACCAGTTCATAATAATGACCATTAAAAGTGAGTTTGCAGTCTTTGATGCAAAATTTAATGAGTTCCAAAACAATGTGTGCATGTAGTGGCAGGTCATACTTACGTAATTTTCGTGAAAGTCGAGCATATCAATTGGCACTTTTGTGAACAATGAACAAACGTCGAAACTGATCAATCTATTGCTGGTTTCAATGTGTATATTATTTAGTTTTTCAGTAAGATCCATGTTGTTTTAAAATTTATCAGATCAGATTTACTGTAGATAAGAAGAGCAAGGCGCTAAAACTCTGGTAGCTTTCCTACGTGGATTGTATGCTCCTCCTTCAATATTCTCTGCACCAATCATATCGTTTTTGTTATTCTATATGAACTGTATAGTGGATACAAGCGGTAGTTCGCTATCGCTCGCGACCGTTGTACAACTTGGCCCTCCGGGTGGGTAGCACTGTGATATATACTGCTATATACGCCATTACCCCCTCTCCCCCATTACCCACCCACCCACACTCCCCCATTACCCCCACACACAAAAGTAAAAACGCCATTACCTCCACCCCTCTCCCCCATTACCCCCACTCCCACGCCCCTAATTACCCCACCCCTCTCCCCATTACCCCCCACCCCCCTCCCCCACTACCCCCGGGCGGGTAGCACTGTGACATATACTGCTACCCGCCCTCCGGGCGGTAGCAGTATATGTCACAGTATGTGTGAAGCTCAAGATTTTCACGGCTGCGTTCTTTTCTGTAGTTTTATGGCGGTGCTGGGGCCTTCGGACCCAGTAATTGTGATCTAGGACCGGGAAACTTGACAGAGCACATCGTCAGCTCATGGGCTATCAGTTGGTGGTGGTTGCAGAATTTTCCGATGTGCCGTTTAGGCTGTGCACGGTTCCGAAGAAAGCGGACACACAGACACATTTTAGCTCAATCGTATATAGGAATATAGGATACTGTCTCGATCTTGTTATTAATTTGTGTTCCTGAGGATGTCATTAGACGAAAGCACTTGAGCACTACTGTATTTCGTGTTTTAAGTTTCCTTCGTGGTTATTTTCATCATATATATATATATATATATATATATATATATATATATATATATATATATAATATATATATAGCGATGAGCTATTTACATTGATCACTCTGTAACGCGCTGCATAAGCAAATAGTTACGCCTGAGGCGTTACTGGGGCGGTAAGTACTCACTCAACGTACTACAAAGTAATCTATGTACAGTTCCGAAAAAAATTCACTTACAGCCGTAAATTCTCTAAAAAGCATAAGAAATTACTAATTGGTAGTAATTTTTTGTTATATATATTTTATTTCTTTTTTTTGACAATAATAAAATTAAAAAACAAACAAACCCAATCATTACTAATAAGTAATTTTTTATGCTATTTAAAAATTTAAGTTCTTTAGCCAACCTTTTACCAAAACTGTCGAGAGATCACCGTAGAGAAAAAAAAGCAAGAATTTTTATATTTTTTTCATTCAGGCCTATACTGTATAACCCTGGCTTTCAACCATCCCATTTTCTGTTATTATTACATTTTTATTTTTTATGCAGATGGTAGGATGAGAGGGCCTATAACGACGTTTCACCTTCCACCAGCAGTTTTATCGACATTTTCATAACTTAACGTAACATAACTAATCCCAATTTAACCTATACTAACGTTATATAACTTAATCGGACGTATATCCATTTCATCGAAGGCACCTTCTCTCGACGCGGGAGTTACGTCGTAACCAATGTCGTAACACCGCTTCCCATCGGTTAGCGAAGTTAAGTGACATTGGGTTTGGTTAGTACAGTAGTTGGATGGGAATGGTCCTCCTCCGTGTCCGGATTATGTAACGAACCTCGGCTGATTCGAATCCTACGTAAAGCTTTAGTAGGTCATATCCGTCATATGACCTTCGATGTTGAGAAAATTAAACAGCCCCAACATTACATTTTTCGGCTATTATGCAGCTAAGGGGCGTCGCGGCTTTCTAAACATACACTACCCTTTTCGACTTTAGAAATCTATGTACTGTACATCACACTACAATTAATTATATACTGGGGAAAGATCATTTTATGGTGAAGTTTAAGGAAATTATGCTAGAAAAAATTTGAATTTGCCGCTATCGCCGCCATGATCAACATGGCGGACGTCAACCAATCACTAAGCGACACACGCTCTCGTGACGTCATCCAGCCAATCAAATTTAAACCTGGCGCTCTATCCCAGGCTTAAAATCGCTCGCGCCATTTCTCAGTCTAAATTCCAACATGGTGTGCGAAACTTGCAAACTTAATTATATAGAAGTTCATCGTTATTTTTTAAAATTATTGTTGTAGTATGAACATGTGATAATGCAGTGCTGTGATCTATCTACTTGTGAGTTACCCCAGGTCAATTGAGTGCCCGGTTAGGTCAACTGTACACCCTTGACGATTGGTTAGGTTAAGTCATGATATTTTCGTTAGTTTTAACGAAAATATCACGACTTAACCTAACCAATCGTCAAGGGCGTTCAGTTGACTTAATCGGCCATTCAAGTGACCTAACCGGGCATTCAATTAACCTTAGTTATTTAATTGGTGATAATTATTGTTTTTTTCTGCATTATTTGGTGATAATTCTTGGTTTTTTTCCTGCTAATTTTTTGTGCTTTGTGCAGTGGTACTTGTCTATCTAAAACACCTTAAAAGTGGTGTTTTTTCATAATTGTATAACTATTGACAATATCTACTACACAAAGCATGAACAAAAGTGCAGAAACAACAAAAATTATCACCGAACTCGGCGATGCCCCTTATCTGCATAATTAGCCATTTTTCTCTCGACGCACTAATACCCTAACCTAACCTAACTAGGCCTAACCTAACCTAATTTATATAATCCTAAAAATACTTAGCGATAAAATGGAATAAACGCGTGTAAAAAGAAAGAATGGACGAATTTATGAGAACTAAAACCAAATACCTGCCTGAAATGTATCAACCAAGGAACCATTAAATTTTATTGCAAAAATAAATGTTGTCTTTCTTGTCTTTAACTGTTAAATAAAAAAGGACAACAATTCCCACAGAAGAAGAAGAAGAAGAAGAAGAAGAAGAAGAATGTAGTTTGGCGCAGGCGACAAGATTTAAATGTATAAACATCCGATGTACTTATGTGTATAAAGATTTCGTCTGACTTAACCTAACTATCTAATAGTTTAGCCTAACCTATAAGGCTATAACCTAACTTAATATTCAAAACTAAAGCATTCCAATTAGTCCCTGAGACTAAGTTTAATCTGGCCCTGTATCCAAATACCCTTACTTGCACTCAACAACGTTTTCTCGTTCCGTTTCCACATATAAACTGTGACACCAGAGTCGCAAACCAGAGAGTGTGTACGTGACACAAGATTAAGACTCCCTTTGGAAGTCCATTTTTTAGTTCCAGTTGTCTCCGACAAAGGGCGACAAGCATTCAAACTGCTTTCTCATCGCGCGAAATATTCTACACAGTGCCATTGCACGAATGAATTTGCTCGCGCAAGCAGCCGCACGCGTGTTTGGTTTTAATTTATAAATGGAAGAAAAAATTGGTCATGGATGAAACATAATTTCATATTGGGTGAAGCAAAATGGTGGTAACGGATGTATAACGATGGTGCCGCGGATTTAAATGAATTTTTTTTCTTTTGAAATATATTTCGTATCGCGACGAATTTGTTTTCCGTTCCTCATTGCATCCATCCGTATAGGATTAGGAGATTATAAAAAAAAATAAACCTGAAATGCGATAAGACTATGATGATTACGTATTAAATTTCGTGTTTAATATATACTACATAATTCACTCGGGTTTTGTTAACGAGTTTTTTTTTTTAACAAAATTGCTTTTATATTTTAGAAAGAAAAATAAACAAAACGTTAAAAAGTGTAATTGTTTTTCTCGTTAATAAAAAACCCCCCAAAAAACCGTTATTCATTTGTTAATGCGCGTAAGTCACGTAACTGCAGTTATAATTTTTATTTAATATAGTATAGTTGACAATTATATATAGGCCTATATGTTAGTCAATGCGCGAAACCAGTCATTTCATAATGCCTAAAAAGTTTCGAGTATTTCGCAGAATGCCCGTGACCATTCATCCTTTAGTGAACGTTAGGTTAGATTAGGTTAGTAATGCGTAATACCGTGATTAAAGGTCACGAGCTTTATGCGAAATCCCTAAAACTTTTAAGCATAACGCGACATAACTGGTTTCACACATTGTAACACACACACACACACACACATATAATATATATATATATATATATATATATATATATATACACACACACACACACACATATCCGCATGCGAGGCTTACGGTAGAATATAAATAAGAGGACCCGAAAGAGAAAATATTTTGCCATGCATGCGTGCTCTTGTTATTTCTACCTGCAATTTAAAAGCTTGGTAATGGACTGCGTGCCTTCTAAGTGTCTGATTTACCGACTGCATCGATGTAAAATAAAAATGGCAAAATATATATTTCTGCGACTTTAATAGTAAAAAAATGGACGCTCCTCTATTACTCCTATAAATTAGGATAGAAAACTGAGAAGCAATGCATGCGTGTATACAGAACACACACACACACACACACACACACACGTATGTACAGTCAGTTAAAAATTCGTTCTGAAAATTCATGTTTCTTACCAGTATTTACAGGACTTTTTAGACAAACTGTATATATCATACATTCGAGTGCTTTTAGTTCCACATAACCATTCTATACATTGACGTACATATGTACGTGTAAGAAATGTATGTACATACACGACTATACATAAGTGAGTTATGAGTGTATGACTAGAAGGCAATACTATCTTGATTATGATGTGAGAGTATATTCTTTGCGTTAATGGATTGTGGTTAAAGAATCCATTCTCAAACATAGAAATTAACCTTCAACTTTTATTTTTCCTTTTAAAACGTTTAATTAAAAGCAGCGGTAAACCCCTCGTTGGCATTCCCCCTTCCCTCAGCTTTCCCTCACTCTTTCCCCTTTTATTAATATACTGCGGACATTCCTTCTCAATTCCTCAAGTTCTGAATTCATGTGAACAATTTAAAAGCTGGTTTTTAATATATCGGTTGGCTAGATACCGTGGGTACGTTGCAACACCGCTTCCAGTGAGATCAGCATGGCTAAACGACATAGTTGGATGGATAACCGTCCTCCGCATTCAGATGATGTATCGACCCGTAGATCGTTCGGATTCCGCGTAAAGCTGTAGGTTCCTTCCGTCACACGACCTTTGCTGTTATAGAAGATTAAAACCCCCAAATATTATTATATATTATTATTATTATTATTATATATATTATTATTGTTACTAGTACAGTTCCGGCCAAATCGCTGACGGTTAGACAGGCTAAACTACAAGAAAAGAACCCAGCCGTGAAAATTTTGAGCTTCACATTGTGTCAACATTTCTGAATCTGGTATCTCCCAAAACCTCCTCACCCCCATTCATACAACTTGGGGCTAACCCCCTCCCCCATTACCCCCACCCCTCCCCATTACCACACCCATCCCCCATTACCCCCACCCATCCCCATTACCCCACCCATCCCCCATTACCCCCACCCATCCCCATTACCCCACCCATCCCCCATTACCCCCACCCATCCCCATTACCCCACCCATCCCCCATTACCCCACCCATCCCCATTACCCCACCCATCCCCCATTACCCCCGTAATACAATTTCTGAATTTTTTTCTCACAATTTTTTCTCACAATTTCTGAAAGTGTGACGGACAGACGGACAGACGGACAGCTCTCTTATTATAATATAGACTAGTACAGTTCCCGTCGCTTCGCTGACGGTTAGACAGGCTAAACTACAGAAAAGAACGCAGCCGTGAAAATTTTGAGCTTCACATTGTGTCAACATTTCTGAATCTGGTATCTCCCAAAACCTCCTCACCCCATTCATGCAACTTGGGGGCTAACCCCCTCCCCCATTACCCCCACCCCTCCCCATTACCCCCACCCCCACCCTTCCCCCATTACTGCCCGGGATAAATTTCACAAACAGACAGGCTAAACTACAGAAAAGAACACAGTCATGAAAATCTTGAGCTTCACATCGCCGCCCGTAATACAATTTCTGAATTTTTTTCTCACAATTTTTTCTCACAATTTCTGAAAGTGTGACGGACGGACGGACGGACAGACGGACAGCTCTCTTATTATAGTATAGACTAGCACAGTTCCCGTCACTTCGCTGACGGTTAGACAGGCTAAACTACAAAAAAAGAACCCAGCCGTGAAAATTTTGAGCTTCACATTGTGTCAACATTTCTGAATCTGGTATCTCCCAAAACCTCCTCACCCCCATTCATACAACTTGGGGGCTAACCCACTCCCCCATTACCCCCACCCCTCCCCATTACCACACCCATCCCCCATTACCCCCCCCCCACCCTTCCGCCCACCTGAACCCTTCCTCCCACCCCACCCTTCCCCCCACCCCAACCCTTCCCCCACCCTCACCCTTCCCCATTCCTAAACTACAGAAAAGAACACAGTCATGAAAATCTTGAGCTTCACATTGCCGTCCGTAATACAATTTCTGAATTTTTTTTACATTTCTGAATTTTTTTTACAATTTCTGAATTTTTTTTCTCACAATTTTTTCTAACAATTTCTGAAAGTGTGACGGACAGACAGATGGACAGACGGACAGACAGACGGACAGCTCTCTTATTATAGTATAGATTAATGCTTTATAACATAACATAATTAAAAGCCTATACAGTCCTTCTATATCTGGTCATTTCACTATAGCATTATAACAGGTAAATAACTTTATAGGAAAAATGTTGAAGAGAAACTTTTCATTGAGCAGTTAATTTAAGCTCACGAGGCACTTAGATTTTAAGTGCAGCTTCACAAACTTTGATCCACTGTGAAGCTCAAAATTTTGACGGTTGTAGTATTTTTGAAGATTTATTGACCGACTGGCCTTCATCAATTTAACAAAACTGTATGAAACTTAGGACAAGCATGGTCTGACTAGATATAGGTAAGCTTTGAAATATGAATATATACACTAATAATACAAAAGCTTTTAAAAGGATAAGAAAGAAGAACGTTCTAAAATCCGGGCAAATATATATATCGGGTGGTCCGAAAAAAATGACGCATTTTTTAAAAATTAATATCTCAGTAACCCCCTTCCTTATCATGACAATTTTTATATGCAAGATACTTTCAAACTTCTTTTTTTTAATGCAAGAAACGGAATTCTGATATCTTTTATAGTTTTCTCGCAATTAACAAAAGTAACAACATGGGTCAAAAAAACAAAAATCGCAATATAATATCCGTTTTTATACGATATCATGCGATATTTTTGCAAGTTATTACAAAACTCTACAGGAATGAACAAGTCAAATTGTGGATATTTTTATTTTTTAACAATTCGTCAGTACCCTTAATGATGTTGTCAGAGGAAGATCGTATTCTCATTAAAAATTGTTACTGTGAAAAAGGATGGAAGACTGGAAGGTTATTGCAAGAGTTTCCCGGCAAAAAGTGGAAAAGGCGTGCAGTGGAAAGACTCTTAAAGAAGATTCGCGAATCGGGAAGTACTGCCAGAAAACCAGGAAGCGGTAGACCTAAAACAGCTTCGGTTCCAGAAAATGTGGATTACATCAACGATAAAATCTGCTCTCAAGAAGATAAACCAGGAAGTCATTTGTCACAAAGAACAATTGCTAAACATTTGAATATTGGAAAGACTTCTGTACACCGAATAATTAAAGCACAAAAACTAAAAGCCTTCAAAAGAATAGTATCTTCTAGAAAAAGTGATACTGTTAAGGATAAAAGAAAAACAAGGTGCAGAAAGTTACTTGATAATTTCTCTGTCGTTGATATTAAAAAGATAGTCTTCACGGATGAAAAAGATTTCACTCTAGAAATTCCGCGAAACCGTCAAAATGATGTTGTCTACGGGCGTGGTAAAAAGTGTGACATTTCAATAAACAGATTGTATCATGAAACGTCAAGATTCTCCAAAAAGGTTATGATATCTGCAGGGGTCTCTTGGAATGGCAAGACAGATGTTCATTTTATTGAAACTGAAAAGACAAAGGTGAATTCTGCAAATTACATTGAACTTTTAAGAACAAAATTGTTGCCGGATTGTCGTCGCCTGTATCAAGAAAATGATTTCATATTTCAACAAGATGGAGCACCGTCGCATACAAGCTACGCCACACAGTCGTTTCTGATTAGCAATACACCAAAATTAATAACGAAAAATGAGTGGCCACCACAAAGCCCAGATTGTAATCCTATGGACTACTCAATTTGGGAGTTACTAAAAGAGAAGGTTTACCGAGGTCGACGAGAAAAATTCACCGAATCAGAATTAAAAAGTAAAATACTTGAATCTTGGCAAGAAATTGGCATTAATGAAGTAAGAAGTATTATTTTTGTGTGGAAGAAAAGACTTAGATTAGTGTGTCAACAGAGTGGTGGTCCAATCGATCATTTACTGGTAATTAATTCGTTAAATTTCTGATTAAATTTTTCCTTTCTCATGATATTCGTTTTTTTGACCCATGTTGTTACTTTTGTTAATTGCGAGAAAACTATAAAAGATATCAGAATTCCGTTTCTTGCATTCAAAAAAAGAAGTTTGAAAGTATCTTGCATATAAAAATTGTCATGATAAGGAAGGGGTTTACTGAGATATTAATTTTTAAAAAATGCGTCATTTTTTTCGGACCACCCGATATATATATATATATATGTATAGAAACGACGTAAGTATAGAGGAGTGTTCTGCACACGAGGAAGAGAAATAACGAACAAATGAAAAATGAGGTGACCGCCGGGGAATCGAACCCAGGATCTTCCGATTGCCGGTCAGATATGCTACCACTACACCACGGGCCTCGATCAGTCAGAAGTCGCAATTCTCCTACATAGGGCAGAAACCAATGCCTTGAGAGGGCACCCTCGCAAATCGTGAATATGTACATTTAACTGCAATGACCACGCAGTATATTAATGTATAGAAACGACGTAAGTATAGAGGAGTGTTCTGCACACGAGGAAGAGAAATAACGAGCAAATGAAAAATGAGGTGACCGCCCGGGAATCGAACCCAGGATCTTCCGATTGCCGGTCAGATATGCTACCACTACACCACGGGCCTCGATCAGTCAGAAGTCGCAATTCTCCTACATAGGGCAGAAACCAATGCCTTGAGAGGGCACCCTCGCAAATCGTGAATATGTACATTTAACTGCAATGACCACGCAGTATATTAATGTATAGAAACAACGTAAGTATAGAGGAGTGTTCTGCACACGAGGAAGAGAAATAACGAACAAATGAAAAATTAGGTGACCGCCCGGGAATCGAACCCAGGATCTTCCGATTGCCGGTCAGATATGCTACCACTACACCACGGGCCTCGATCAGTCAGAAGTCGCAATTCTCCTACATAGGGCAGAAACCAATGCCTTGAGAGGGCACCCTCGCAAATCGTGAATATGTACATTTAACTGCAATGACCACGCAGTATATTAATGTATAGAAACAACGTAAGTATAGAGGAGTGTTCTGCACACGAGGAAGAGAAATAACGAACAAATGAAAAATGAGGTGACCGCCCTGGAATCGAACCCAGGATCTTCCGATTGCCGGTCAGATATGCTACCACTACACCACGGGCCTCGATCAGTCAGAAGTCGCAATTCTCCTACATAGGGCAGAAATCAATGCCTTGAGAGGGCACCCTCACAAATCGTGAATATGTACATTTAACTGCAATGACCACGCAGTATATTAATGTATAGAAACGACGTAAGTATAGAGGAGTGTTCTGCACACGAGGAAGAGAAATAACGAACAAATGAAAAATGAGGTGACCGCCCGGGAATCGAACCCAGGATCTTCCGATTGTCGGTCAGATATGCTACCACTACACTACGGGCCTCGATCAGTCAGAAGTCGCAATTCTCCTACATATTCACGATTTGCGAGGGTGCCCTCTCAAGGCATTGGTTTCTGCCCTATGTAGGAGAATTGCGACTTCTGACTGATCGAGGCCCGTGGTGTAGTGGTAGCATATCTGACCGGCAATCGGAAGATCCTGGGTTCGATTCCCGGGCGGTCACCTCATTTTTCATTTGTTCGTTATTTCTCTTCCTCGTGTGCAGAACACTCCTCTATACTTACGTCGTTTCTATACATTAATATACTGCGTGGTCATTGCAGTTAAATATATACATATATATATATACATAAACACAGAGTTTATGTATGGAGGAATGGTTTGTTTGTTTAGATTTGTTTCTCTGAATTTCTTCTTGTTGTTTTTAGAATTTACGATTATATATATATATATATATATATATATATATATATATATAGAGAGAGAGAGAGAGAGAGAGAGAGTATCGGATTTGAGGCGTAAAAATATTTTCCTTCCTCCGAGTGCTCATACTTCGGGAGAAAGGAAATATGGTCCCTGACCGGACAGTTCATAATCTCTAACCTCTAAGTTCTAACCAAACGTTCTGAACACATACTGGAGAGAAATGTATAGGCCTCGCCTACGCAGGTGGAGACTTGTGTGAAAGTGACAAACATTTTCAGACATTATTCTGTTACTGTTCCGTCTTAATGTGAAAATGAGAATGAAAAGGTTTATTGGCAGACTATAGTCCATATGGCAAATATTATTAATACAATGACAGTTCTTATACTAAGGATAGAAATATATACAAATGATTAGAAATAATACTGTAATGTCGAAGTTAAGTGGAGCTACAGACAGACGTTTTCGTACCAAGAAGTCCATAGCTTAGACGATAAACGGCAGGACTCATGGATAGCTTGGATAATCGGGTTGGTTGATTTTTTAATTCTTTGCATTAGACTGTGTTGAGCACGTCTTGTTCCCTCCGGGAAGCTCGGGATATTGCGGGTAGAAAACATTTGCGAAGCTGAATTAGAGTTCTGCCAGAACATTTTTTTATAATTCACCCAGAGTTGCTGTCCGTATATATTACTGCAGAAAGTACGAAAGAGAGTGTCTTTAGCTTCACTTGTACAGAACCGAAAGTTCCTTATAGTCATATTCACTTTAGCACAAAGGCTTCGAGATTGTTTTCTTATATCCGAGTCATCACTCAAGGAGCTGGTAATAGTTTGACCCAAATATTTAAACTCTTGTACTTCCTCAATTACTTCACCTTTTATTTTAAACCTAATATCAGCTGGCTGATTATAGCTTTTAGGATGAAATTGCATAACCTTAGTTTTTGTAACATTGAAAAGAATATCATGTTTCTGCGAATACACTTCGCAGGCGTTGAGTAGCCGATCCAGACCTTTAACAGAGGGACTTATTAATTAACACCATATCATCAGCATAAACTAAGTTATTTATCCTTGTGTTATCTATACAACATCCCACTGTTGCCTCATTAAGTGAAGCAATTAATCCGTGAATATACACATTAAACAGCATAGGGGAGAGCAAGGAGCCTTGTCTCACCCGCAAAAGGAGCCAAAACATTCGGATAGTACATTGCCCAACCTAACGGTAAAAGATTGGTGGGAATACCAAAATTTCAATAAATTTAATATGTACATGGGAACCTTCCTCTCTTTTAGTTTTTTAAATAAAATATTGTGGTTCACTCTATCATATGCCTTACTTATATCTAGGAAACAGCTATAAATAGTTGAATTACTGTCAATGTACTGTATTTAGATATTGTTTCTTTAAGTACATAGATACACAGGTCAGCTGAGTGGGACCTTTTAAAACCAAACTGATTCGATGTCCATAGGTAATCATTTAATCGGAGTAACAAGGGTTTTTCTAGTAATTTCGAGAAGCAGGAGGCGACAGCAGTAGGCCTGTAATTATTACTGGACAGAATGTCTCCATATTTATTTTTGATCAGGGGCAAGATATATACCCTCATAAACTCTGCTGGGATATGGCTATGAGCAAGCATGGCTGATAAGAGCAATGATATATGCAGGCATACTACGTCATTGGCATATTTTAAGTGCTCATTCGATAGGTCATCTACCCCTGACGCAGAACCAGTCTTTAACTCTTTAATTAACCTCTTTACTTCAGGAACTGATATCAAAGTATTTTCCCTTGTCACTCCCACAAGCGTTTAGCTGCACTCTATCTTAAGATTATACCTACTCACACTGTTAAGAATGTTAGAGTAGTGGTTTTTCCACAGCTTTGCAATTTCATCCTCCCCCGACACCCCATCGATTGTTGGAGGGAGGACACTTTTTAAATTTTTTGAACACACTTCATAAGAACATTATATTTACGCAGGAAAAGGAAGTTCAAGGTTCTATTCCTTTCCTTGATGTTTTGGTTTCCAAATCAGGCTCAACTGTTTTAACTTCTACATACCGGAAGCCTACTTTTACGGGTTTAGGTTTTAATTTTTATAGTTTTTGCGATTTTAATTACAAACTAAGTTCGATTCGCACTTTAGTGCATAGAGCTTATAATATTTGTTCAAACTTTGCTCTGCTTCATAATGAGTTTGAATTCCTTACTGATTTTTTCTTTAAAAATGGTTTTCCACGGGTTCTTGTACAAGGTATTATTGGTAAATTACTTAATAATGTTTATTCCCCCAAACTTATCCCAACGTATGATGTTCCTAAGAATTGTAAATATCTTGTTTTACCTGACCTCTACCAATTTAACACTTTTGTGAAAAAGCAATTGTTGAGTGTGGTGAGGAAATTTTATTTTCACACTGATTTTAAGGTTGCTTTTGTGAATAATAATACCCTTGAATGTTTTTTCCGTTGTAAGGACAAAATCCCCCCTGCGATGAACTGTTCTGTCGTTATTTGTTTACCTGCCCTGGTGTTCCCAGGGGAACTACGTTGGCAGCACAGTTCGTTCTTTGCAGGCAAGATTTTGCTCCCATATGGGTATTAGCCATAGGACAGGGAAAGTTTTATCTAAAAAGGAACAGTCTGCCATTAGAAATCATTCTGTTAAGTGTAAAGTTGATATTTCCGTTAATAACTTTAAAATTCTTAAATCATTAAAATGTCCGTCCTCTCTCCGTATTTATGAATCTTTGTGCATTAAATTTCTGAACTCCAGCTTAAATATTGATTCTAGCTGTTACCCCCTTTATATTAATTAGAATGCCTACCAACTAAATTTTCTGTTTTTCCCCTTGACCCTGTCTCCTTTTCGCCTCAGTTGTTTGAGGATGTCAAGTGAGCATGGTATGTTTCGTGCACTTTTGCGTTTTTTCATTTAACTTTTTATTAGTGAAGTTTTTAACTAATTTGTTTGAATGTTTTAGTTTTAAAGTTTTACTTTTATCATGTGTTATTTGTCATGTATATAATTTTAATTTTTGTTTTTGGCTTATGCTTGTTTTACGCTTTTTAATTTTTATTCTTTAAGTGGTTTTATTCTGTGCTATGAATTAGTTTGTTTTTGACATTCGTATATTTTTTTTTTTTTTTTGTCATGCATTAATTTAGCTTTTTATTTTATTAGGCCTTGAAATGGGTAGAGTTGCCCGAAACGTCGGCTGCAGCCAAATATAATGACTTTCTTGCTCTACGTCTTCGTTTTTATCCTAAATGTAAAATTACGTCTCCTTAGGAGGGATCCTATTTCATATATATATATATATATGTATATATATATATATATATATATAATATATATATATATATAATATAGTGTCCCATAACTCCCTTTACTACTGAACCTTTTCTTACTAGAATAGGGTGAGGGTAAAGGGACTTCTGGGGCACCCTATATATATATATAGAATAGTACGATTAAATAAATTGTATGTAGAAAATCATCGTTGCATCGATGTTGATGTATGACAATATATATATATATATATATATATATTACACAGGTCAACCAAAAAACTTCTTTCTTTTTCGTTGTCAAGGAAATTCGTACGAATTTAGGGTATTTTGGGGTTGCTGAATTCCAAAATGAAAGTAGTTTTTCCGATTTGGCTCTAGTTCTTGAGATAATGAATACCCTCAATTAATAGGAAACGTAACCATAACGCGTGCATATGGGAAACTACCGGAACATTCTAGATGGTGAGACCGAATAAAATGCCATTATGTATTTCATGTGTTTACTTTTGTATGATTTGAGACAATTTCAATGCGATTTGTAAGTAGGCTCCGCCTGAACATTAAATTTTTTGCATTTTTACTTGTTTCAATGGGGTACCAATTATCTCATAAATTAGAGCCAATCTAGCAAAACCGATGTCATATTCGGAATCAGCACCACAAAGTTACCCCAAAATCACTCTAATATGATTGGCAATAAAATGAGTGTTGACCAGTGTTATTATTAATTTGGGGTTGTTTAACCTCCTTCACAACATCTTAGGTCATATGACGGAGGGGACCTACAGCTTTACGTGGGATCGGAACCACGGGTCGCTACATAATATGGGCGCGGAGGACGGTCTCCCATCCAACTACTACCCAGACCCAATGTCGCTTAACTTTGCTGATCTCCGGGAAACGGTGTTACGACATTGGCCACGACGTAGCCCATACCTTACCTTACCTTACCTTATGTTGTTTCGTGTGTTGGTCTCTCTTCACACGGAGGTCAAGCTGGTGGCCCCGCCTCTAGGTCTGGCCTGGTGGAGGAGCGAGTTGCTTTCTTGCGCTCTCCACCGTACATAGCCAGGCACGCCCGGCTCATCTGGTACTGTCTTCAGCCAGGCATCCAGTCTTTTCTTGAAGACTTCAACTTTGACCCCCGTTACGTTTCTGAGGTCCTTAGGAAGCTGGTTGAAAAGTCTTGGCCCCCTGACAACCAAGCTATTTTCCTTCAGGGTTGAGGAGGTCCCTTGTCGTGCCTTTAATTTGGGAACACTACACATTCTGCCTTTCCTATTTTAGTGTTGTTTGAATGGTAATTGGGTTTAGTTTAGGTTTGGTACCAGTTTTTCGATCATTTTCCATATGTAGATTATGATGTACCTCTCTCTTCTTCTTTCCAGGGAGTACAGATTTAGTTTACGTAGTCTTTCCCAGTAGTTGAGTTCTTTGCAGCCATAAATCTTGGCTGTGAAATGCCTTTGCGTTTCTTCTAGTTTATTAGTTTCTTCCTTTTTATATGGGGACGTCAAAACTGAGCAGTATTCAAGTTTTGGTATAATCAGTGTTTTTAGCAGGGGAATCATTACTGTCCTGTCCCTTCTCTTGAACGTTCTTAGAACCTGTCCGGCGACTGTTTTTGCTTTATTTATTGCTATCTGATTTTGTGTTTCGAATTT
Source organism: Bathynomus jamesi (assembly GCA_023014485.1). Lineage (NCBI taxonomy): Eukaryota > Metazoa > Arthropoda > Malacostraca > Isopoda > Cirolanidae > Bathynomus > Bathynomus jamesi. The sequence goes on along the minus strand of JAJOZX010000006.1, from coordinate 2,361,976 downwards.
CGCATCATCTGTCATTATTATCCCGAGATCAATCGCTTTCATGCTTCTCTGAATTTCCTGTCTATCTGGAGCATAATATGCAGTCTGTTTAAGTTCTTCTTTTCTACCATATCTCAAGAGCTGAAATTTCTCGGCGTTGAATGACATGTTGTTGTCTTCTGACTATTTGTATATTTTGTTCGTGTCCCTCTGCAAGGCCTCCACGTCATGTACATCGCTGATTTTTCTGCTGATCTTTGTATCGTCTGCAAAGGATGTTACTATACTATTGCTGTTTACTCCGCTGTCTATGTCTGTTAGCATGATAATGAACAGGAGTGGGGCCAGTACTGTCCCTTGTGGTACTGAGCTGCGTACTTGCGATTCTGATGATGATATACCTTGAATTTTGACGACCTGCAGACGATCACTAAGGAAGTTGTAGATCCATTTTCCCACTTTGCCTGTTATTTCCATGTCTTTAATTTTATGTGCTATTATACCATGGTCACATTTATCGAAAGCTTTAGCAAAATCTGTGTATATAACGTCGTAGTTGTCTTTGCCTTCCAATGCATCTAGGATATTGTTGTAGTGCTCTATTAGTTGCGATAGGCATGATCTACCTGATCGGAATCCATGCTGATTTTCGTTGAATCTTTCCTGTGTTTCCAGGAAATCATAAATTTTCTCTCTAACTATTCGTTCAAATACTTTGGTGCTTTGGTGAGGTGGGACGTCAATGACACTGGTCTATAGTTCTTTGCTTGAGATCTGTCCCCTCCTTTATATATAGGGACAATGTTTGCTCTTTTCAAGATGCTCGGTATTTCCCCAGTGTCTAGGGATCTTCTCCATATCCAGTATAAAGGTGTAGCTATTTCATTTTTACAGTTTTTAATCAATAATGCATTCCAATTGTCCTGACCTGCAGCTGAATGTAGTTTCATTTGTCCTATAGCTCTCGCTACATCTTCTGGTGCAAACTCAAAGTCTGTTATATACTCTCCTTGCAATTCCTCTTCAAAGAATGCATTTATGTCAGGTATCGCTTTGTCACTTTTTGGGGTACTGAAAACTGATTCATATTGAGCTCTCAATGTATCAGATATTTCTTTTGGATCGTCGGTTAGTTCATTATTTCCCGTCCTTTAGGGCCCAATAGCGGCGCGCGTTTTTGTTTTCCTTTTTGCATAGCTATAGAAGTATTTTGGATTTTCCTTTATTGCTTCTACCGCCTTTTCCTCTTCCCTCTCTGTATGGTCCTTAATCAGGGCTTGTATTTCCCTATCGATACCCTCCAGTTTTTCTTTTATTGTTTTCCTGTCATTTTCTCCGCAGTTTCCTAACTTCGCCTCCACTCTCTTTCTTTTGCGGAATAGTCTTCTCTTTTGCCTTTCTAGCCAGCTCCTCTTTCCTTTTGGCTGTGATTTCGGAGCATATTTTTCTAAAATTCTCATATATATATATATATATATATATATATATGATGAATAAACCACGAAGGAAAAAAGAAACACAAAGGGGTGCTCAAGCGCTTTCGTCTAATGACATCCTCAGGAACACTGGAGTGAAAGGACAGATCAAGGCAATATATAGGTTACAAAAATAAACATACATACATACATATTCACATATATATACATATATATATATATATATATATATATACATATATACATATATATAGTAAGCATAGAAAAAAATTGTGGGAGGAGCCAACATTTATATGGTCACAGAAGAATAAAGAAATAAAAATAATATAAATATAAATTGAGAAAAAATTAATTACAAAATAGTGCCTTAGTGATATATATGTCACAGCCTAAATAATCATAAAGAAATAAAGGCAAATAAAAAAAAACCCATAAATATACATACATACATATATATATATATATACATATATATATATATATATATATATAGACACTTTTAGCACTTTGGCCGACCTTCAATATAAATTCAAATGGCTTTTTTATGGAACAGGTCACAAAAGAATAAAGAAATAAAAATAAATATAAATATTGTAAGTGGAGTCTACCAATTCAAGCTCAAGAGGGAAGTTTTACAATCGATTTAATAGATGCTGCCAAATTGATATATATGTCAAAAAAATAAAGAAATAAACCAAAAAAAAAAAAAATTAATTATTAAAAAATAAAAAAATAATAATAATAAATTGAAAGATAAATTTTAAGAGAGGCACACCAATTTATAAGGGAACAATTACCACATATGCATATTATAGTCACAAACGAATAAAAAAGTACAAGTAAATATAAATTGGAAAACAAAATGATGCCTAGATGATATATAAAGAACAATAAAATATATATACAACATATATACGGTATATATACGAAATATAAACGCAATATATACAGAATATTATATATTATATATATATGCATATATGTTAAATCTTTGGTAAAAATTTGTTTTTGTCTGTTGTTTCCCTTACAATTTTATTTTTCAATTTTTTGCTGTATGCGTGTATGTGTATGTATGTATGTGTATGTGAGTATGTGTGTGGTCATTGCAGTTAAATGTGTTTGTATGTATATGTGTGTATATGTATGTATGTATGTGTGTATATGTATGTATGTATGTATGTATGCAGTTAAATATATATATATATATATATATATATATATATATATATATGTATATGTGTATGTACCTTACCTTACCTTACAACCTCACAAGGTTCTGCGGGATGATTTCTCATTTCGTGAAGGTCAAGCTTGTATATATATATATATATATATGTGTGTGTGTGTGTGTGTGTGTGTGTTTGTATATATGTGTGTATATGTATATATATATTTGGTTATGTGGGTATACATGTGTACGTGTATTATTTGTAATTTTTTCAATTTATATTTATTTTTATTTCTTTATTCTTTTGTGACCTACCGTTTTCTCAGACAATAATTATAAAAACAAATTTGGTAATTTTTTTTCCCTTATGCATATATATATATATATATATATATTCTGTATATATTGCGTTTATATTTCGTATATATACCGTATATATGTTGTATATATATTTTATTGTTCTTTATATATCATCTAGGCATCATTTTGTTTTCCAATTTATATTTACTTGTACTTTTTTATTCGTTTGTGACTATAATATGCATATGTGGTAATTGTTCCCTTATAAATTGGTGTGCCTCTCTTAAAATTTATCTTTCAATTTATTATTATTATTTTTTATTTTTTTAATAATTAATTTTTTTTTTTTTTTGGTTTATTTCTTTATTTTTTTGACATATATATCAATTTGGCAGCATCTATTAAATCGATTGTAAAACTTCCCTCTTGAGCTTGAATTGGTAGACTCCACTTACAATATTTATATTATTTTTATTTCTTTATTCTTTTGTGACCTGTTCCATAAAAAAGCCATTTGAATTTATATTGAAGGTCGGCCAAAGTGCTAAAAGTGTCTTTATATATATATATTATATATATATATATATATATATATATGTATATATATATATATTATATATATATATGTATGTATGTATATTTATGGTTTTTTTTTATTTGCCTGTTTATTTCTTTATGATTATTTAGGCTGTGACATATATATCACTAAGGCACTATTTTGTAATTAATTTTTCTCAATTTATATTTATATTTATTTTTATTTCTTTATTCTTCTGTGACCATATAAATGTTGGCTCCTCCCACAATTTTTTTCTATGCTTACTATATATATATGTATATATGTATATATATATATATATATATATATATATGTATATATATGTGAATATGTATGTATGTATGTTTATTTTTGTAACCTATATATTGCCTTGATCTGTCCTTTCACTCCAGTGTTCCTGAGGATGTCATTAGACGAAAGCGCTTGAGCACCCCTTTGTGTTTCTTTTTTCCTTCGTGGTTTTATTCATCATAAATACTTTTCACGTGTCACTTTCGTGAAATAATTTTTCATATATATTATATATATATATATATATATATAATATATATATATATTATATTATTATATAATTCTTTTATTTATTTATTTATATACATGTGGAATGTATTTTTTCTTGTTAAAAAATTATTTATCTGGATTTTGTTTCCATCCATGAAAATCATTTCCTATCAGTATACCCAATCAGTACCCACTACAGGACTAGGCTGTACAACGTGCCATACATCAACATCGATGCAACGATGATTTTCTACATACAATTTATTTAATCGTACATTATGTATTATATATATATATATATATATATATAGGGTTCCCCAGAAGTCCCTTTACCCTCACCCTATTCTAGTAAGAAAGGGTTCAGGGGTAAAGGGACTTATGGGACACCCTTTTATGTGGCCTTGGCCAAAAGTATTAGCCACCTTACTTATATGGGTAATAGTGTTATTTCTGTCTTTTGAGGGTAGAAAAAAATATAAAATAAGAAGAAAGTTTATTCTGAAATATTTTAATACCTAGAATACCCACCATTTGCCTTTATTACAGCCACTCCAAAAGTTTGATTCCTTTTGGGTCAAGCTAATTTCGAGTTGCTCGAGATGTGTGGCAAGGTGCATTATCTTGCTGGAATGTAGTGTCACCTTTGCTTACTCCTGGGTAAAGCTTTTCCATAGATGGGTCCAGAACTTGTTCTAACATGGCAGTATACAACGAGAAATTCATCCTCCCCTGGCACAAAAATAGTTTTCCAACTCCTCCAGAAGACACGCGGCCCCAAACCATTATGCTACCACTGCCAAGTTTTACTGTAGGGACAATACATTCTGGCTTGTATGTTTCGACTACTCTTCGCCTTACAAACGTTGCACCAGGAGAGCTGAAAATCTGAAAAAACCCAAGAGAAATCAAACTTTTTATGATTCCCTATAAAATCCAAAAGGCAGGGTATTTATCAATTTTGATGGTACAAGGAAATAGAAGAAGGGTTTTACTACTTACCTCGAAGTTACTTTCGTCTGAACAAAGCACTTTTCCCCAATCGTCGGAGGTCCGATGTTGTTTTTTTTTTTGCCCATTCAAGTCTCTTTTTTTCTACTTGTCTCAGACAGCCATGATTTCTTTCTGGCTTTTCGTGCCTTGAGAACAGATTCTACAGATTGTTCTCACTGTTCTAGATGACACACTTTTGTTTTTTGCTTGGGATAGCTCTGCAGCTAGCTCAGATGATGTTTTTTGGCGATTTTGCAAAGTTTAGCGTTTCAAGTATCGATCCTCCCTAGCATTAGTAACTCTCTTTCGCCTACTCCTTGGCTTAGATGCGTGGCTTGGTGTTCTGAAGACGTTTTAAAGTTGTTCGAACAGCGCACCTTGAACATTTAAATTTTCTCGCAATTGAAGCTTGCGAAAATCCTTGAGAATGAAAAACTTCGATTTTAGCCCTTTCAGATTCGGTTAACTCTCTTTTCTTACCCATTGTTCAAAACTTATGAATATCTCTGAAAAAATCATCAACATCTTGATAAAGTTTTAAAAAAATTAACCATGGAAGCAGGTTTTTATAATAATTCAATTTTTTGAGAAAATAGGTGGAACTGACAAAAATTTAAATAAATTAAAATATCTCGGCAAAAGTGCTTGATCAAGGTGCAAATTAGTCATATTATAATCACAAAACTCTAAACTAATTATTTCATTGGTCGAATATTATATATAATCACCATAAGCGAGGTTTCTGGGGGTGGCTAATACTTTTGGCCAAGGCTATATATACTGTATATATTATATATATAATATATACAGTATATATATATTATATATATATATATATATTATGACGGAACAGTAACAGAATAATGTCTGAAAATGTTTGTCACTTTCACATTTTTCTCCACCTGCGTAGGCGGGGCCTATACATCTCTCCCCAGTGTGTGTTCAGAACGTTTCGTTAGAGATTATGAACTGTCCGGTCAGGGACCATATTTCCTTTCTCCCAAAGTATGAGCACTCGGAGGAAGGAAAATATTTTTACGCCTCAAATCCGACACCATTTCGTTAGTATATATATATATATATATATATATATATATATATATATATATAATGATCGTAAATTCTAAAAAGAAGAAGAAGAAATTCGGAGAAACAAATCTAAACAAGCCAACCATTCCTCCATATATAAACTCTAGACTTTTCTTTTCAATATTCTGGTGGTAACTTTATATCGGAAAGAGGAAACGGATGAGATGGTGTAACATCCCTCAAGATGCCTCAACGTAATCTTTCTTTGTAACATGATATTAATTCCAGTTTCCTTTCAAGAAATTAAGTTTCCTCCATTTTGGAGCAAAATTCTTCATGCTATATCACATAAAAGAAAACTTTCTCTCTCTTAATATATATATATATAATATATAATATATAATAACCTTGGCTAACCTTCGTTTTCCTTCCGCCCGAATTGTTCATTCTGACGAAAGTCAAGCTTGTCACTTCACCTTACACCTACAGTTTAACGCGAAATCCGAACCACGCCCCACCAGCATCCAAGCGTCTTAACCACTAGGCTACACAGGGTACCAACCAATATTTTTTTTATTGTGTGGAAGGATGAACAGCTGGGTTTTGCTGCGCGCCGCCTGCCGCCACCGGGTCTCGATCCCGGGGCCGATGGATTCGCAGTCAGCGACACTAACCAGTACACCACCGAGGCGCTATATATATATATATATATATAATAGTTCTCGAAATTAATCACATTTTATCAAATTTTTTCCACACTTCTTTTCCGCAATAAGTGGCATTTTTACACAACATGCGGTACATACATAATACGCAAGCGCTGAGAATTACAAACAAAAGCAAACGTGCGAATTTTAATTGTTTTAAAGCTGTTTCAGTGTTCAGTCATGCGTTGAGAAGGAAAATGGTCGGAAAATGCTTTTGAGATGCTTGGAAAATACTTGCATGGCCACATCATGAAGAATTTATTTACCATATATTTTTTTCGTGTAACAGTGCGCGGATGAAATTGTGTTAAGTCTAAATGCTAATGTATATAAGTCTCGAATATTGACTATATATGTCCATGATTGCGGTTGAAAGTAAACACACACACGCATATATATATATATATTAAAGTGGCCAGACGTCCGGTATTGAACCGGACAGTCTTCTTTTTATGACTGAAAAAAGTATGAAAAACGAAGAAAAAAATTAGATTTCATGAAATAAACAGGTTAAAATATTATTTTGTTTATCATTTCGTTATAAAATTGCGTACATATTACAGTAGATTTGATTTAAAAAAGCATTTACACCGAATTAAACATTTTCACAAATGTCTCCTTTTTTTCAGTGTTTGCATTATGGCCACCTTAACACACACACACACACACACACACTATATATATATATAAAATGTTCAACATTTATTACCCGTTGAGAGGAGGTCGTGTAACTTTATGCATGGATAAGCTATATAATCCCTTGAGCGTCTCGTGTAACTCGGAAAGGAAAGAGTGGAAGTAAATGATGAACAGAGAGAGAGAAAGGTGGGGAGAATGTATATACAGTATAGGAATTAAGAGAACCGAGAGCGCATGCGTAAATCGGGGAGAACCGCCGTATATATTCGCGGCTCAACCAGGCTTATGGAGGTTGTGATTAGTAATTACTGGAGACCGGATTTATGCGAGACAAAACCCATTAAAATATGGATGCATTTATGCACTAAAAAGGTTTAGAATAAACCTTCAATTTTTTAAGCCCAAAAATGTTCCATGTTTCATATTATTACAATTTATAAAATCTAATCTTATTCATGCAGAAATATGCTCCACAGGTCCGACACGAGGATTTTTTTTTTCAATATTTTCCGGTGTCAGGTTACGTTCATTCGTCAGAGAGGATCAACTTGGCTGAGAACGATTGCTCAACGTCAAATGATGTCACCGGGCCAATGCCGGATTTATACCCGTGAGGTCCTGAGGCAACTCAGACTGTGGGGTCCCGTCTCTGTTCAAACCTAGTAAAACATCTTGAGGGCGGGGAAAGAAAGGTTTTGATGCATATTTTATTACGGATGTTTACTTCAAAAAAATAAAAATAAAATAACAATTTTAAATGTAAGATTTTCGTCCTTTGATAACTGCGAATTCATTTATTATCTCAATTCAATCTTTTTTTTGAGTCATTGTTGCGCAAAAATCGTTTTTGATATATTAATTCAACTTTGAAAAAGACCTTTCCCCCAAACGAACAATTCTAGGGTTGAAAGTTAGAAGAACCAATGTCAAAATTTTGCATTTTGAAAAAAACGCGATTGAAGGTTTCTTTCTGAAATCGAAATTCAACCTTTATTAGCAAACATTGTTCCTTTATTTCAGTAAATCGTACACATATTCACTTTCATTTGATGCCTTTTTCAAAATCATGCTGCCTGTTTTGGCTTTAAGAAAATTCATTCTTCATTATTCATCTTCATCCGAATCATCTTCGCTCAAGACATTGGCTCAATGCCGTGCACCTAATGATTTGATGGCATTTGCCCTTGTAGCACTGAAAGAGCAGCTGATTTTGAGTTCAGCCCTACCCTTATCTCAAAAAATGGATTTTATGACATTGGCCCTTCTAGCATCCAGCCCTAGAATTGTAATCAGTGTGACAGATACGCCGAAGAAGAATTTCCACATTTGGAAAGGTTGATCTGAAATTCTTGTTCTGAATAAGGAGATACATGAAGCGTCCGTTGCTGATGCCATCATGATCATTCTTCTCCTCCAGAATAATTCCATAACCTTGCGGAATTGAACGAGTTCATTGCCGAGACACTCTTCTAGGTCAGTAGAATAAAGTTGAACTGACCTAGATGACATTTCCTGACTTTTATCATCAATTAGAGAGATCAGATCATCCAAGGAACCAAAATTTTCAGACATATGAGAAGAAGTCTCAGTTCTCTTTTTAAGTTCTTGCGTAAGACGATCGATGATGGGTATGAAATTAGAAGTTCTGAAGTGGTCTCTTGGACGTTGTTACACTTCTTTACCTCTGCCATAATCTAATGGATCTAATCTCACACTCGTACGCCTAACACGATTTTATCGTGCACTGTATTCTGATGTGCAACATTTTTCAATTTCTGATTGCTAAAAATCATCGAAACGATCTCGCAGCGATTGCACAAATGTTACCAATGATTACAACAGAATGATAGTCGTATTGAGATCCATTTTTTTCGTCTTGTAGTTGCTTACTAGTTACATTGAACCGTTCAAGAATGATTTGCCACAGATCAGTAAAAATCCCAGTTTCCAATTTACACATTATAACCACCAAACCTGATGCTGTGTTTCTATTGTCACCTTTCTCATCCTCATCGCCTTTATGGCATCTGCTTGAGAAGACCATCAGGTGTTTGATAACTCGTTAGGCATCAGGAGGCCTTTAACTTTAAGTTTATCTTTCAAAAGCTGCCAACGACCTGTTGATTTTGAAAAGGTATAAAGCCTTTGCACAAAATTGAAAAAAGCCACTACTCCACCACAACAATCAACATCAGCCTGCCCAACAAAATTTAATGAATGTGCAGAATAAAGAATGAATGTTGCCATAGGACATTTCTGTGTAACAAGAATTTGCATCCCATTGTATTGCGCACTCATGTTGGCTGCATTATCATAGGACTGACCGCGGGAGTTTTCTATATTTATGCCGACCGTTTCAAAGAAATAAAAAAGTGATGACGCTAACTTCTGACCAGTATGACGACGACTGGCCATAAATGTTAAAAATCCTTCAACAGGACCATCAACTTCCAAATATCTAACACAACAAGCGAGTTGCTCAGTACTGCTATTATCTGGAGTAGAATGTACAGAGAGAAAAAATATTTTGATGATTTTATCCTTGAAACAATGGTGCTGAAAATTTTCTTGCCCGTCAGCTCATTGAACTCCTCAGAAATGGTGGATGACAGATAACTTGTATATCCACTACCTTTGTTCGCATGTTTCTGTATATGTTCTGCCAGCAAAGTGTCAAACTCAGCTATAACTTTCATCATACCCAAGAAATTTCCATTCTTTGTGGAACCCACTTTGTCACCATCACCACGGAAAGGAAGCACACGCTCACCAAGGAACCCGATTACACTTACCACTCTTTGAAATATATTTTGCCTATAATTTACTAATTCTAGTTAGTAAGGCCTAGGTACTTCGGTCCACGGTTTGAATGGGTCTTCCCTACCGACACAACTTCCTGGCCTATATAATTTTTTCTCGTCAAGGCCTGACTAAAAGGAAACGACTAAGTTTCAAGACTTAGAACTAAGATCAAACTTACAAAATCGAGGGGGCCAACTCACGTTCGTAGCCGATGAATATTAAACGAGTTGAGTCTAGTATACACTCGTACTATTGAGAATAAGAATGATACTAATGGGTATCTGGAAGCTACGTTGTTTAGGGTGGGATTGATCCGAACGGTGGAAATCTAACGGTGGTAACACTAGGCTTCAAAAGAGATTAGGCCCAATTTGTCGACAATAAGGCTTGCTGAAAAACAAGTGTACCTATTTACGTTAAATGTAAAACTCCAACGGACTCATTAATTCAATTTAGGTTACTCAAAGGATGTAAACGTGGGGAAATCTTACATAAAACTCCTAACAACATAAGATAAATTAAATATAAATTAAATGTGTGCAGGCAACTGCTGACCGTAGTCAGTTGCGCGATGTTGGTAGAATAACTAAAAGATTGGTGTGTATATACAGTACATATACTGTACTGTATAGTCAGGGACGTAGCCAAGAGGGGGGCGACGGAGGCGGTCGCCCCTCCCCCCTTGGAAAGTCCAGGAAAAAGATCTGCGGTAATTATAACCAAGGTTCACCGCCAAACTATAACATTTAACAATTTGGTATATACTGTATATATAATGGAAGGAGTATATATATATATATAATGGAAGGAGATATATATATATATATATATATATATATATATATATATATATATATATATATATATATATATATATATATATATATATAAGCGATACTTTGCGTCGTTTATTTAAACACGTATCGTACTGAACTACTGAAATATGAAGCCCGGGGAAACTGAACACAGCTCGGCGCCAGTTAGTTTTGTATACACTGCAGCATAGTACAGTGTGACGAGTGGGGCGTGTTGCTTCATTGCATGTCGGTCAAGCTTCGTTAATTCCTTAGACAATATTGCGATGGATTATATGAAAATATTTCAAAAGAAAATCAGTAGAGTCGGTTGAAGAACACAAGGAAAGTAATACAATAGAACTCTCCCGTAAAGTTGTTATACAGGGTGTTCGGAAAGTCACTGTGCACTTATATAATTAATGTTAATTAATGAAGAACTGACAAAGGTGTTTCAAAATAAAATAAGACGGGTCCAGGCCTGTATTGCTGTTAAAGGACATCACTTTCAACACCTTTTATAAGTTCTGATGGTCCCATCCATAACCTCTATCATATATGCAATGTTATTGTATGCTATTAAATAAATATAAGTGCACAGTGACTTTCCGAACACCCTATACAAGCGGAAGACGATGCACATCAACCAGAACTAAGCGATGAAAATGCAAGTGTCAGCAATCAAGTACAAGTTGAGGTGCCGACTGAAACGAAGGCTTCACAGGAACAACCGACCACTGGTAAGTTGATCTGGTATAATTACAGATTTACAAAAGAAATGTCTACGTGTTTGATGCATATAAAGACAAATAATAAACAATATAATATACTTAGTAAATTGCTGATCAATGAATGTAGAATTATCAAATATCATGTTGTGAGTCATTTAGAATCACTATCGAATATACATATGTAATAATATATTAAAAAAATCGGATAATCGTTAACACAAACGACACAGCAATCAATTGTTATTGCCATATAATGTTATCGTTATGTACCTTCTAATACTAGGCTGCTATTTTGCTAGATTGTTGTGATCAGTGTCCAGTGATGCTTATTGTGTCAATTGTCAACAGGTCATGGTCTACATTCGAAGCATTTTGAAGCATTGCATTCGAAGCATTGCAAACCGAAAATGATAGCAACTGGAAGATGCACGTCATTACAACTCCGTGGAGCCCACCTACATGCTTTACCTGGCCTACAGCGACACACAAAAAGAAAACAAAGAGGAAATCAGGTAAAGTTAATTCCTCTCAATGTTAGCTTTAGCTGTTATTTAGTATACCGTATTTAATATAATCAGGGGCGTAACTAACGGGGGGGGGGGACATGTCCCCCCCAACTTTTGAACTGAGGAGGATAATATAGGTTTTCTCCCCCCCCAACTTTTGATCTAAGTTAACTTACGTGAAAGAAAATATTTAGTTCTTGAAATAATCTATGATGAGTAAATCTTTAATTATATTAGTCCTATTAGTATGCTGGAAAGTATTACTGATTCAGTACTAATACTGCAGTGATACATACTTTAATGAAACATCTAGTTATTTTTTACTTTAATTATTGCAATATTGTTTTCCTTTAATGCTAAGTATATACTTGATATACATAACGTAGTTGTGAAAATGCTTCTTTGATTTTCCTATTACTATCATAAATATAGATCATTCTCTAAATCATAGTATTTTAAGAGCATCATATTTGGTCGCAAACACATTACCTACAGGATAGCAGCACAGAAATTCATCGCAGGATTTTTCATCATTATAGTTGTCCCCCCCCCCCCACACTTTTGAAAGCTAGTTACGCTCTTGAATATAATAATTAATTTTTGCTAGATTCTGACTTTCTGAACTGATATTTCAGCATTATTTCTAAAGTTTGCAATCGCACATTGTCACTGAAATCCTAAACAATGCAATTTTCGCTTTTTCTTTAATATTGAGAAAAGTTATGGATTTAAAAAAATGGAAGCTTACATAAATGTTTGATTTCAGTTGATGAATGCAAATTTACATTTTTCTTTTTCTTCTCTTGCAGAAAAATAAAACCGCAACACCTGGATCAGTTCAAATGGTTATGCTATTCAACGAGCAAAGGTGGCTTTTTTGGCAAGTTCTGCGTTCTCGTTGGTAAAGTACATATTTTTTTTGTCAAGTAGCCCCTAAATTATTTTTTGCATGCGATTATCCCGTTTAAAATTTTATATATGTTAAACAGATGTGCGTTTCTTCTGTCTCAACTGATCTAGCTGTTTCTGCATCCGTTTGACTTGCCTTATACGTGAGAGTTTCATTTGGATCAGACAGTTTTTACACAAAATAAGCTTAAAATGCGCCGGCTTACGGGTCTCCGGACCCCCTAACTGTATGAGCTCGCCCGATTCACCACGGAACCTGACGAACGTAGCTCAAGTTCGCACCCCACCTTGAAACATTCCTGGCTACGTCCCTGACTGTACTTCCATGTACGCATATGAGATGACTGTAACGACTGAACTTAGTGCTTATATTAAAACTAAGTAATCGACATAAACATCACATGAAAAAGAGAATAAACATTTGAATAATCGAATCAGGTTTAATCTAGCGCGATTAGGTGCGAAAGAATAGTTTATTGAAATTAATGGGAAAATCTCGAATTGTGTTAGTGCTAGTTTGAGACAAGATGGTCGTCGTCGACCGGCCACGAGTGAAGAAGTAATGAATGGTAAGCAATCGAAATTCTGGATCCTACTTGGTGTAGAATTCTGGAATATACTGTAAATTTCGGACCAAAAAGCGGAAATTATGTATTAATTGAAAATAAAGAAATCTGCATGACGATCCTGAGAAAGCTGGACTGATTCTAACCTTTTGTGTCGCCGGCAGCAAAGATAAGTCGTCATACGTCTGGCATCCAAATGATGTTCAATATTTGAAATAAATAACAAGATTTTAATAAAATGTTGGACTGTATTTGTGAATTTTTTTTTTATAGCGGGAGAAAATTTTAGAATGAGTAGTTTCTACAGAAATTCATGGTTTAAATGTACAAAAACAAATGAATTTGAACTTGCTGCGTGTTATTTATTTATGATATATTTGCATCTAATTTAGTGTAGGAAAAATTCCTACAATATAATCTGAACAATATAATTCTCAGAAGCAAAATAGTGAATTAATTAAAAGTAACATTTCTGTAAAACCCAAAACAAAACAAAAACAAAAAATTTAATTAATTATCAACGTTTTCTAAACATGAAATGTTTCAGGTAATCAAGAGACGGTGCTACAACTGATACTTCTGAATACCCACTCACGCCAGAGAGTTCGTACCCATGATTCCTAACTAAAACTTGTTTGAACTCGTTAATTTCCGTAAATCGTGAAAAATATGTAGATACCGTATATCAATTACATGAACCCCTCAAATATGCATACGCATATGCATCTTCTCAAATTTCGGCCTCTAGTAATTAATATGAAATTTCAATTTTATTTATACTTAAACATGTTTAATTAATGGATTTTCTTTTGTTGGTGGTGGTCATAAAAATGTATACAAATTTATAAAAATTTATAAAAATAATTAAATTATTGACGTAAAAAGTAGTTTTTTCGTTAGTTTGAATGCCCGGTTAGGTCAATTGAATGCTTGGTTAGGTTAATTGAATGCCCGGTAAGGTCAACGGTACGTCCTCGATGATTGGTTAGGTTAAATCGTGACATTTTCGTTTAAACTAACGAAAATATCGCGACTTAACCTAACCAATCATCGAGGGCGTACAGTTGACCTAACCGGGCATTCAATTAACCTAACATAGTGTAGGCACTGTAGTGTATCTCGTTCAGCAATATATCCCGCGAACTCGTTGGCGTGAACTTAAATCCTTCCAAATTGTAATTCCTTAAGTAAATTTGAAAAGTCAAATAACTCGAAAAATATAAATTTTCGAGGAAAACACTATAGAGTAAAGTACTCTTTTTTTTTGCCTCTATCTCCCTGCCAAAAAATCAATATAGAGTTCTTTATGTGCACTAACGAATGTTTACCCATATCTTTTTAATAATAATAATAATAATAATAATAATATAATAATCTCCTCGCTTTAAATATGTATAACTAAATTATTGTATTCTAAATTCTTAAAAAATCCAATAACTACCTGGATAAAGTACGATAATATGGTAAAAATTAACGGGACAAATGTATATAGACACGACGATGATTGTCCTCAAGAACAAATGTCAAAGTTCATCAATGGAATGCCAGAACTTGTGTCAACTTTACATAACGGAAAGGGGACAGCAACACGATTCAATATAAATCTGCTATTATTTATTGGCTTTTATTACCAAATAAACGACATTATGACGAGTACATTTTATATGGATTGTTTTAGCGCGTCCAAACCTGTTTCCGAAAGGCTATAACCTCGGTTAACCTCGGTTTTGCTTCCGCCCGAATTGTTCATTCTGACGAAGGTCGAGCTCGTTACTCCACTTTAGACCTACAGTTTAACGCGGAATCCGAACCACGCCCTACCAGCAACCCAGCGTCTTAACCACTAGGCCACCCAGGGTACCCATTTATCTATCAACCAATTTTTTTATTGTGTAGAAGGATTAACACCAGTACACCACCGAGGCGCATTCCGCGCACATAAACGTGAAAAGAGCCTATATTAGAATTGCGTCCGAGGGGAACTATTCGTTGTTGTTCGTGATAAAGAAGATCGAAGCACGAAACCTCCCATAACGCAACACTGCATTAAAAAGGCTTTTGAAACCTTAATTCTCTTCTAATTTGATGAGGAACAAAGAATATCACGGTAGTTGAAGGATCAATAGTTTATATATGCGGTAGTTTATCAATAGTCAAGGGTTGAAATAAAACTAAATGCAATCATATATACATCGTGTGTATATATGTATATATATATATATATATATATATATATATATATATATATATATATATTTTACCAGATTAAAGGGTCTTTTATTTAAAACATTAATTTTACTGTAATTTAATAAGAAACTGCTGAAATAATACTAAATATTTCATTGTTTTTTAAAATATTGTTTTGGTTTCAGAATGAGAAAGTATCCGTTGAAATACGAGAAAAATAGTTCTCTCTCGAGACACCAAATACTGGGCTTTGTTCGACCACCACATGCAAAATCTGAACTTTTATAGCTACTCCATTGACGTGCGCGGAAGAGATGCGCGGTACCAGAGTGCTCAAAAACCACCCAAATGCGACGCTGAGACCGAAATTGCCTTTCAGCCTCTAGATACAGTAATGGTTTCCGAATGACTTACGAGTAAAGTCGTTTTTCATTTAAACAAAGTTCACTGCGAAGATTCTCCCGACTCACATTTATCTGCATTTATCCGCGAAACTCATTCATTACTCACTAACAAAATCAAAATGACATTTTTCGTTTTAAATTCAAACGATTTCTATATTTTTTTTTGGATCACCTGAAGATCAGGGCCCCCAGCCTTCTTTAGTTAGCTTTATAAGGCTAACTAACGAAAATATCACAACTTAACCAATTGTCAAGGGCGTACAGTTGACCAAACGATTGGTTAGGTTAAGTCGTGATATTTTCGTTAGTTAGCTTTATAAGGTTAACTAACGAAGGCTGGGGGCCCTGATCGTCAGGTGATCCTTTTTTTTTGTCTGAAAAACGTTTTAAAATAATTTAACGTACAGTTTCGGGAAAAAAGTTCGCCAAAAAAAATTCCTAAAACGCATAAAAAATTATTAATTAGTAATGACCTGTTTTTTTTTTAAATTTTATAATTGTCACCAGAAATAATAAAGTATCCAAAGAAGAACAGACCAATACCAATTAGTAATTTTTCAGGCTCCTTAGAAATTTGTTTCTAGGCGAACTTTTTTCCCGAAATTGTACGATGCTGAAAGAATATAAATAACGTTTCCAGATTTTCCTTATTAATTTTTTTCTTAAAAGATTTGAAGCGTTTATTACCGTCGAAACGAGGATATATAAAAGTACAAAAGTCGACGGGTATCCACTCCATTTTTGGTATATAAACTTATAAAAAAGTATAAAACAGACGTCTGTAATGGCTGAATATTGTATAAAAACGGTAAAATTAATAACATAAAACGCATTATTTCAATTAACAAACAATAAACAGTAATAGATTTTTTTGCGCATTTCAACAGGTAGGATGACGATGTTTTGGAGTTAACTTTCTCTGTAACGGTTAGAAAGGTCGTGTGACGGAGAAGTCCTAAGCCTAAGCTTTAAGCGGAATCCGAACCACGGGTCGTTTCATTATCCGGACGCGAAGGACGATCACTTAACAGTTAGGTATTAGATATAATATTATATGAGCTTCAGGAATATAATATACTCCGCGGCTAAGTTTGCACCGAAGTTGCGAAGGGCCCGGGTTCGATTCCTTAACCTCCCCTCCTTTAGGTCTCTTTGAATGGCCGGCCTCAGGTAACTCTCTCGGGAGTTCATCCCACTCCCCTCAGTGTGGAGAAAGAAATAAGGGGATTCGGATATTACAACACGACAAAAATCGTCTATTCTTCACAATAAAACTGTATTAATTACAGTATTAAGTTAGACATAATGTCCTTATTAATTATGAAACTGTTTAAAAAAAACCCAGTTTTTCAACCGTAAACTTTCCTTAACATTTTCAATTCGAAGTCAAGATACGATTGAAAAGAATATAAAAACGCAAAATAATATACGGTCGATTAAAAAAGTCCAGTCGTAAAGCTTCAAATTTTTTATTGATAAATATGACGTCAGAGGGAAGAAAGAATGAGGTTTAATTTTGTGACCTTCAGGTAACTGAAAACCTTTAAAAGGAGGTTTTCAGCGGAAAGTTAAAAACTTTCAACATCTCATTTGCAAAGTTTAAAAACTGTACATCATCATTTTAAAATATAAAAAAAGATAGTAAATTTTTAATGACACGAAATAATATTTTATATATATATATATTCCCTCAACAAAAAGTATTGTTACATGTACCACAAATGGCCAGTGTACAAAAGTGAAATTTATGATATAGTTCCGTAAATAAATGTATTTTTCATTAGATTACAAATTTCAGTACATTTCCCAGTAGGTAGAGACTATGTGGATGCACTATATATCGATGTAATATTCCCAAAACCTTGTAAGTATCAAAACTCCAGTTTTCTAGAATGAAAACCTAACTTGTATCCAATATATGCAGCGTTTAGGAGTGTTTCAAACCTAATTGTTACGATCGTAGAGACAGAAGTGGAGTTGAATTTTTTTTATCTATCAACATGAACTAAAGGGGGAAAATATTTGGGGCCGAGGGGGATAGTGGCGCTTATACAAGGTTTTGGAATATCATCATCGCGATATATTTATTGAAAAACAATGCCGTTTATTTGTCTGATGTACGGAATTTTTTATTCTTCCGTGTTTGATGAGGATTCGTATTGCATGTTGAAAACGCTTAAGAGATATTAAATGGAGCGCGATTTCAGAAAGGAAAGTTATCAGATTTGGAGTATAGGTTCAGTTTTGTATCTAACATATTTAGTATATTATTATAGATATCTTAATGAAAATATATTTCATCTTTTTAAAATTAAATTTGGAAGACACGCAAGCCTTATGCTATTACCCTCTTTCTCAAGAGTAAGACAATAAACCGCATGCAGCATTTCTTGTACAAAAACATTTACGCGATTTCACCAAAGAAGCTCATTTTAGTGCCAATGACAGCCCGACTAAGTGAGCAACAATCGTGCCTTTATTGGTATAATAATTGAATCATAATCCAACTTCCGCGAGACTCTCAACAACTGGTGAAATGATGAGAGCCATGGTTTCTTTGTTTGAAGAAGGAGTGCATATTCCTAGAATAGACCGAGGATTAGGCGTCTGTAACTATACTGTGGAGCGTTGGCTGGATCGATACGTAGGATACATTTTAGCATTGCTGCGGAGAAGATAGAGCGTAAGACCGAGAAGGAGTTTCTCCTTCGTCTAATAAAACCTTTATTAATGTAAACACTATTCAACGCGAGTTAAATTTGAACTACTGCAAAACTATAGTGATTAATAGTCTTTTTGAGGCTAGTATTTATTCTGATGGTCCAGCAAATAAAATCCGCATTAACTGCGGTCAAAAAAGAAGTTAGATTGGAGTTTGCTTTATATCTACCCAAAGAGAAAGAATCTTAAACAAGGGTAGGCTACAGTCTATTTTCAACAGGTGATTATTATTGGAGAGGTGAAAAATCCAATCTCAAAGAAGCGGTTGCATCATTAAACATAAATATTGGGCTGGATGCTTGGATATAGAGTTGGCGAACGGACAAAAACTGACGGGTGTCTTACCAGTGAAGATTATATTGAAACACTGGAAGACGCCATGTTACAATGGTTTCTGGAACCAAAGCCAATATACTTTGTGCATAATAATAGCCCGGCGTGCAATGTTAAGCAGTGTGGGAAGATAGTGGTTTCGGACAGCGGCGGATTCAATAGGGGGGAGGGGGTGTCAGGGATACCGTGGTCTCCCATGGGAAAAATATATATAATGAAAAGATCTTTTGTAATATTTATTATTAGAAAATGAAAATGGCACAGGAACCATCATTGTTATGCCATATCTCATTTTGACAACTAAAGTCTTACTTTAAATACTCTTAAACTTCAAACATGCCAAATTACAATTTGATTGGTAAACCGTCCCTCCCCCAATGGAGAAATTGAATCCGCCATTGGTTTCGGAATCACTCAGAGATTTTGAAAAATAAACTTACCATCAAGATTTCCAAACTTAAATTCAAAATAATATCTTTTAACTAAGATGGTTTAAGTAAGATGGTTCAATAATGAAAACCCCTCGTTAGTTGCTAAGAACACACCACAAAAATATTGGAAGTGTATCAGTAAAGACCAGATTCAAGACTATTTGCGAGATCCTTGACACCGCCTACTTTTCAGTAATATTTTTCTCTGTTCTCTGCTGCCATCTGTGTTTGGCACGAGAGGTAAATTAGCCTTCGTAACATCATGAACCTAGTTCATATATATATATATATATATATATATATATATATATATATATATATATATATATATATAATAATTAATATTTATTCAGTTATAGTAATTAAGTAATAAATTAGAGATATATGGGCTTGTGCTTTTTAAGGTGAATCTGATAATTTTAAAAATTTATTGAATAAATTTACAAATCATGCGAGGATGCCCTTACGCAAAGATTGGTTCTCACTCTAAACTCTATAGGTGGCAGCTAGTAACCACTATTTATTTGGTTGGCGAGATGACGCTCTAAATAATGTAAAATGTCGTCATTTGTGTCATTTTATGTGCAGTCTTTGACTATAAGCCAGCCATGGACTGTCCCGAGTCAGTCTGAGAAATGGTGACGAGGGTTGCAGCGCCGGGCTCGCTGCGTGTAATGTATTAAACCCGACTCAGTTCCCGCTTAAAGGAGACTTATTTTTCTCGGTTGGTGGGGTTATCCATCGTCTCAATGCCCTCTGGTGGAAGAAAGACGTAAACGGAACAACCAACCAGCCTTTGACCAGATTTCTGCGAAAGATTAACCACATCAATGTTCGAGAGACGCAATCACTGTACATTTCTCCCTAATATGAAAAACAAGCTCCGGATTGTGACGTCATCTTTATTTTTTTGTGCACAAACACCAACGTCAGAAATTGAAAATTTCATATATTTCAAATTTAAATTCTCGTTTTGCTTTAATGCATATTAAAAATGGTCGTTCATAATATCGAGTATGATTTTCCATTTTATATAAAAATAGTAAAATTGGCGATGTTTGAGACTCAGGAAAATGACATTGAATAAAGTTTATTCAGAGTATTTAAGCCATTCTCAGTTTAGACCTCTTAAAATATGTTCTTCATTAAATTCGCCCTCGAAAAGTACTTGTTCAATCCCGTGTTCAAAAATAATGAAATCTAGATTGGTTTGGTTGGTAGAAATCATGTGTATAAACCCAAATTGATGGTAACTCATATTACAGCCCAACTCTTTGTACTTATTTAGCGTGTTGTTCACAATATTTTGGTAATTTGAGTCCTTGTTGTTCCCCAGAAATTTGCTGATAACATCCTTAAAAACAATTCACGCTTCTTTTTCAAGATTGTTCATTGTTCTTTCAAAGTGTTCATCCAAAGTCAGTTTTCTAATCTGGTTTAGTAATCAGCGTGCAAAAATTACTATATAAGTGATAAAATATTTCGGACAACAAAACCATCGCAGGCCTGTGAAAATCAGTTTGATAAATTTCGTCCACATTTTCCTGCTGATTATCTCGTTTGCGGACTTGCGAACTATTTTTCAGACTTAAGCTTCAAGTTTTAAAAAGTTTGTAGGTTTTCAGACTTGAAGCTTATATCTTACAATATTTTTATGAGCTATAATTCTATAACAAATGAAGGGACGCGTAACAACAACGCAAATGAGACTTTTTAATTTAAAAAGTTTGGCAGTCACATTTTACCATAGTTTGCAGAGTGGGACACACTTTTGGTACTCTAAGAACAGCGTAATGAATGCACTACGAGTTTTCCTATTGAAATCACTTTACAACTAATATTTGTCAGAATGGCGTGAAACTAGGTAGTTACCATAAACCAGAAAGAAGACGAGAGTATTATGTCAAATTATCAGATGAATTTCATCATGATTAATTAGTTTCTATTAATGATGGAAGTGGGCACGTCCGAATCATAATTTTCCAATTTTTTTCCATTTTTAACCAAACTACTCGTTCGCTTTAATATATACAAATAACGCTCAAATAACGTGTTTCTGGTACAGTTTGTGTCTTAACTGCGTGAAATAAGCATATTTGGATTCTGGATCCCAGGTTGCATCACTGATTTCTACGCATGGAATGTACGCTGGTTAAACGAGAATACTGATGCCATATATTTTATACCTGTTACACCTTTTACTGAAATAAATAATTTATCACGATATAAAACTTACTCAAAGTAATAATGAATTATTTCTACGCGAATATGTAATTTTTTTTTTTCTAAATTACAGGGTGTCTACGATGTCTTGTCACCCCAGTAAAATACTAACTGATTATCGTTTCTTTTTCAGATCCATTTCAAATGTGTGACAGTAGCAACTATACGATTGAACAACGCATATTGGCTAGTACCTGGGTCCATGAGCGACCACGTAATGGCAAAACCATGAAAATATTCGTGCGCACTTCGGAGACCGATTGAATTGTTGAGCTCCTAAGAACGCCACGATTGAATCGGTCTTGGAAGTCTGCGCGAATATTTTCAATGGTTTTGCCATTACGTGGTCGATTATGGACCAAGGTGTTAGCCAATACGCTTTGTTCAATCGTATAGTTGCTACTGTCGCACATTTGAAATGGATCCGAAAGAAAAACGATAATCAGTTAGTATTTTACTGGGGTGACAAGACATTATGGACACCCTGTACCAGTGCTGTAGTCGAGACCACCATGGATGGCCGGGCCGAGACCGAGACCAGAAAAAAAGGTCTCGAGACCGGTCTCGAACCTTACATCACTGCCCTGTACACTGATGAAAGAAACCGTATCAGCTCATGAATCCTTGATAAATTTAGAGACGTCTGGCGAAGTTGTGGAAAGCAATTTGTCTTCTCTGTCGTTACAATTTAAACTTTTCAAGGGAAAAAAATCGTAGAATTTAGTAACTGTCTCATTAGTTCTACATTTATGCAGTAAAATCCTTTGTCACTCAGACTGCCTGTCAAATGCATTATAACGTAGAACGTGTTCTTGTAAATAATAGTTAATACTTAAAACGTGTGTGTGTATATATATATATATATATATATATATATAAAATTTGTGGTGGCGTTTGGAAGGGACGAAATGGTTGAATGGACTCAATGTATCCTATCGAGCGGCAACAAAATAGTAACAAGACTTTTTGAAGATCATCGTATAAAAATATACAACCTCGAACATTATAAATTCACGATATCTCATTTTATTTATTGAACTCTTCAAATTATATATTAATTTACCGCTTGTAATAAAAGTAACCGATTTTAGAAATATATGTAGTATACAGGGTGAGTCAAAAGTCCTATTTCAAAAGTATTTGTTGTATAGTTATTTTTGAGGAAGTACTTTTGATTCACTCTTTATATTCGTGTTTGAAAACCCGATGGCAATAGTGTTGTATATTTTAAATTTCAGGGACTAATACGATTTTTATCATCATTATCACGCAGTTCTTAATCTATAACCGTAATTCTTATCTTAATTCTTCCTCTCTCTCTATTCTTTTCTATATTTAATTAATATTTTGTGCGGAAGGCGTGGCGCAGCAATTCATTATGCTGCGCTACAGTCAAATTTTCTTTCGGCGCATGCGCCGCTACTGGAAGGCGTGTCGCAGTTCTCCAATTCCAATTTTGTTGCGTACACGATCGGGAAAAGAAAAAAGAAAAAGAAAGAAATTGGTTGTTACGAGTAAAAAACGATTTTAATTTATATTTTAGTTGATAACAATGAATGGTTGCGACGTAACCTAAAAGTTAGAAGGAAATACAAAATTTTTCAACTGAATTTTTCCTTCAGGCTGTTTTTCACGTTTTGCGCGTCAGATTTTATTAAAAATACAAGCTCAACGAGAGACAGGATTTTTTTGAACAAACTTTACAACACTTACGCTATGAAACATTAAAAAAAATGAAGATTATTTCGTTATTTTATAAAGAAAGACGAAAAAATTCATAGTTTCTACACTAAAGATTGGAAATTATTTCACTACAAACGAAACCGTAATAATTTCTTTTATCAAATGAACTACGTTACTTCACAAATAATACTTAATATTTTACTTTATTCCTATTCCTAATTTCAAAATGAATGAAAACATTTGAATTTAAGTTCGCAAAATCAATACGAACTAAAAATCTTTTACGGAATATAAACTTTTTCCTAAATTTTACTTTCGTTTCAATAAAACTTTTCCAAATATCGGACCTAAATTATCGGCCTATAGAAATTTCGTCAGCGAGGAGTTTCATCGACACATTCTAATAATCTAACTTAACCTAACCTAACCTAAGCTTAACCTAACTTTATCTAAACAAAAATTTGTTGATAAAATATCAGAGTACTTGTGGGTTATCTGTCGCCACTTTTTAATATTTTTTTATTTATTTATTTTTATATATTAAGAGAAGAGGATTCTTTATACTGTACGGCATTGACGATTGGTTAGGTTAAGTCGTGCTAGTTTGGTTAAATAAAAAACTTTTTAATATTTTTTTTATTTAGTTATTTTTATATATTAAGAGAAGAGGATTCTTTATACTGTACGGCATTGACGATTGGTTAGGTTAAGTCGTGCTAGTTTGGTTAAATAAAACGGTATTTAACCAAACTAGCACGACTTAACCTAACCAATCGTCAATGCCGTACAGTATAAAGAATCCTCTTCTCTTAATATATAAAAATAAATAAATAAAAAAAATATTAAAAAGTGGCGACAGATAACCCACAAGTACCAATATCAGTATATTAATTCGGTTAATACTAATCGGCAGTTTCTGGCTTTCCTGACTTATTATTATTATTATTATTATTATTACTATTATTATTATTATTATTACTATTACTATTGCAATCGGAGAGCGCGATAACGAATCAACAACAAATATGACGATACGGCTACATATGGATGACGGTAGCGATAAAGACAACGATCCGAAATACCGTATAACGAAATACATCAACAAAACGGACGTCGCCAACGAAAAATAATGACTCTAAACATCGGAGCAACATCAAAAGGTCTTCTGCCGCTAATACAACCTTTCCGTAAACGTTTCCAACGATCCAACTATATATATATATATATATACAAAGGTGGGCACCCGGGCCTCAAAAAGGACCGACGGTCCCGGTCCCGGTCCCGGTCCTTTCTGAAGATAGGACCTAGGAACGACTCGGTCCTCGGTCCTTATATATAATATAAGTGAAAAACTTTACTAAAATGAAAAATGAAATTAAAGACACCGGAAATCTTTAATTTTATTAACGTAAATTATAATTAATACAATACATAAATGATGAAAAAAGTTATTAAGTTAAATGCTTGAGTTTCCCTTCGAGAAGACTAGCATTTCAAAATGGCTGTCACTGAGCCCTGACCTTTTCGGCTTGAGGACGTCCTTCCCCAAAGAGAAGAGCCTCTCCTTCTTTAGAACTTCAAATAATCACTAAACACACTAAAATCACAAAAAAACCGTCCGGAATTGCTTAAAAATGGACCGTCGCTCCTCATTTCGGTACTCACTGAGAAAACCGACTTTCCCGCTCACGGTCCTTAAAAAGGACCGAGTTCCTGGAGTTCGGTCCTTTTGGAACTCGGTCCTGCCCACCTTTGTATATATATATATACACACACACACCGGTGATTAATATTAACGTCTAGAACTGGTATCTCCCTTTGAAGCGAGTTCTAAATCACAATAGAGATGTTATTTCACACTGTTGTTGCAAATGCCAAAAAAGACAGCGTAATTACCGCACGACGGACCCATATTTCACTTTAAATGGAAAAAAGTATGTGCGTATATATATATATACACACGACCATACACGTAAATATGTATGAATGATATATTTAAAATTAATATTTGAATATTTGGCAACATTTGACCTACAAACGCACTCCAGTGGCAGGTTCAAAGTGTCAATATTGCCAAAAATTTTCAACCTTTTTCGAAACTTTTTGGTAGCGAAAATATTTTGAAAACCAAAGACTGCAAGAAAGCTCACCTTTAACTTTTACTTACACAAAACTTAGAGACGTAAAAGAAGCAAATAGATGTAAAAAACCAAATAAGTATTTTAATAAAACTTTTATAAAACATAAATTAATTTCGTTATTCGAACCGTGGTTATATAGTTATATAGTCTTTATTATTATATATATATATATTATATATATATATATATATATAACAAGCGTGAAAAAGTATTAAATCAGAAAAGCTTTTTCAAAATGTTTTTTTTGCTTTTCTTTGTAAACATGATGCGAAGAAAGGCTAGAGAATAAATCAGATATTCACGCTGCCAAACGTACGATAATGGGGAGGAGAGACGAGTATAAGACTTGAAACATAATCAAGTGCGCTTCTTTTATAGTCCTAAAAATCAGCCTTTGGAATTTACGAACCATTTTTTTTTAAAGGGGGATGAGGGGTAACTCAAGTCGAGTAAGACGAAGACAACAATAGAACCTTTGAAAAAAATTCGATATTTGTAGAAGCTGAAATTTTTAGATGCGCACCTTTTCACCTTTTTTGGAAATTTTCATTTTTCTTTTTGAGGGACAGGGCTTAAGGTACGAAACAGTAGTTGGTGAAGAATCATATATCTATCTATCTATCTATATATATGGGATTGAACTCAGAATGGTTCCCTGAGATCTTTTATGTTACACACAGACCGTGTATGGAAGAAGGAACTCTTCTGGGAAAATTAAATCCACTATAGCTCGAATAAGTAATGACAAATATTATAGTTTTTCTTTTTCGTGATGTTAGCCCGACGTTGGCAGATAGGTGGTGAGGGAAGCTATATTTTGGGGCCTCTTTGCGAGTGACCCGTTGCCCTCGTCCGGCTAACATCATGAAAAAGAAAAACTATAGTATTTGTTATTTACCATTACTTATTCGAACTAGAGTGGATTTAATTTTTCCAAAAGAGTTCCTTGTTCCATGCACGGTCTGTATATATATATATATATATTATATATGTAGCGGATCGACAAGAAATAGACCAACAAATAGACAGAAATCCTTTACTTCCACGCTATCATCAAACAGTCTTTGAAAACACACGTGGGCAAACAATGGAGAGTCTGTTTCTTCCCAAAGGGCGCGAACGTAAGCCCTTATCAACGAAAGGACGCGCGGAGAAGGCGTCTTAAGAATTGGCGCGAAGTCCTACGTCACAGGAACTACGTATAAAAGCGAGCTTCCACTTGCTTTCATCCTCACTCACTCGTACTCACATCATCGAACGTGAGCAACACGTCCACCAACCGTCTTCCGGCCCCCTTTGCCGGGGGCGCTGCCTGCTACTTTCTTCAAGGCCTACAATTTATCATCAAGTAAGATCTACAGACCGCCTGCAGAAGCAATCCTTCGAGGCCCAACCTGAATCGCTTCGGGCCTGCGGTTTGCCGGGTCGGCCTTCAAGTTTCTCCACATTCCTCGAGATATATTCAGCACCACAGGCCTACGCCTGCAAGATCATAAAACCATCCTGCACCTCGAGAAGTAACATCACCTCAGGCTTCCGAACGAAGCCTACATCCATCATCTCAAGAGGCTTAACGGACAACGACAACTCGAATCTGCGTTAATGGTTCGTCTTCAACCCGCCTTCAACAAGGTTACATCGTCCTAAGATAAGTACCTCCTATTCTAAGTACTCTTGTGAAGCCTACATTAGCCTACCGCCGAACGGTAGGCTATACTCCCAAAGTGTGTAATCAAATGTTCCAACTGACTCTCGTGAAAGAACGCAGTAGGCCTGTCATCCAATTCAAGTGTCATTTCAATACCGTAATTCCGCGTATCATCCGTTATTATGTTCAAGTCATATATTTGTGTGTTAACTAAACATTCTCTTGGCGTAATCACTTAACATCACATAATGGTCTTATATATAAACGATATTTTGTGTAACCATTGTCAAGCATTTCAATCCATTATTATTAGGCCGCATCAATTACTCTATGTGCATCCATGCAATCATTCAGCCTACTTAATCAGTGTCACGTATTCTATTCAATGTACCAAACGCACGTGCATTCTTTATATCATTTACTAGGCCCATTCAATGTTCCATGTTGCATGCCATTTACATACCATCAACGTTTACATTACTTATTACGTGTCAATTAAGCTATTAACATTTCATCTTATTAGCAAAGTCTATGTCATAAGCATAACGTATAACTACCAATTAATTACTGTCAATTCTTTGTTATATCACAGTGAATAAATAACGGCTTTATTTTCATAATAAAATACAAAACAAACTATAAGGTGTCTTTTATTACCTTAATATTAATTTGCTTGGGTGTAAACCAAGCTGGTGACCTCGCTGCCATTCCTGTCACTTCCAATAGTATGGTGGACCTACTCAAATAGCCTTTCACTAATAAGCAATCAGTCATTGCATCAATTAATCATTGCATACAATTAAATCATTATCACCTTAAACGGCTAAAACTAGGTCCACTATATATATATATATATATATATATATATATATATATATATATATATATATATATATATATATATATACTATCAGTCAAAAGTTTACGTACACCCTGAAATTTCATAAATTTCAAATTTTGTTTAAAGTTTTTTAGTTATTAACTAAGTTATCATGACACAAATTCATAAGTACAAACATGGAAACTTAAATAACAACAAATCAGGACAATTTACCAAAAGCAAAGTCTAAATTTTAGATTCATCAAAATAGCCTCCTCTAGCAGCAATTACAGCAGAACAAATTCGAGGCATGCGCTCAACAAGAGAAAGAAGATAGTCTGGTGAAAGCTGCTGCCAGCACTCTTGTAAGAGTTCCCAGAGCTTCTGAGCACTGGATGGCTGCTTGGCTTCCACTCGTCGATCCAGTTTATCCCACACTAATTCGATGTGGTTCAGATCCGGGAACTGTGCTGGCCATTCCATAACTCTGAGCTGACGTTGCTGTTCTTTCTGCTTCAAGTAATTTTGACACAGCTTGGAGTGTGTTTAGGATCGTTGTCTTGCTGCATTATGAACTGTTGGCAACTAGTCGCAGTCCAGATGGGATGGCATGGCGCTGTAGAATGCTGTGATAGCCACTTTGGTTCAGTATTCCAGTGACTTTGTGGAGATCTCCAACTTGCTCACCTGCAAAACATCCCCAGACCATCACACTTTCTCCACCGTGCTTCACTGTTGGCACAACACACTGCTGTGTCATTCTTTCACCCGCTCTGCGCCGCACAAATTACTCTCCGTTTGGATCCAAAAACTTCGAACTTTGATTCGTCAGTCCAAAGGACAAATTTCCACTGCTCAACAATCCATTTTTGGTTTTTTAGCCCAGGCTAGCCTTTTCTTTTTGTTCTGGAGTCTCAGCAATTGGTTTCTTTGCTGCAGTTCGTCCTTTTAATCCTGCCTCTCTTAGTTTTCTGTCCTTATTTTGACCAGTTTCTTCGTACGGGTTAATGGCACAAGCAACCGTATTCACAGAAACTTAATTTTTTTGAAATTTGCCTCAGTGATTAGCCCTCATTTCTCAAAGTTACAATCGACTGTCTTTTTTCTGTTGTTAACTGAGCTTTGGAAACCAATTTTGCTTTTTGAAACACAGAAATATACCTTAAACTACACAATTAGCTCCTCTGCAAGGATTTTATATGTAAAGACCTGCAGCGCATGTTAATAACTGAACACATGTATGAACATACTCCTGAAGAAACTCACTACCCCAGTAAAGACTTTTAAACTGTTTTTGGACCTTTGTGCAGAGCTAATGGCATTAATCTTAGGTTGCATGCTAGACGTAAATTAATACATTTTGAAGGCTATTTTGAAGAAGTTTCTGTGTTACAACACACTGCATAGGGCAGATGCACTGAAGCATATAATATGAAAGCCAGGTAAGCAAATGCATCTCTAGTACCTGTTAAGTTTATATTTGAAGTTTATGTCATGAGCTAAGCAGCAAAACATTGGAAATTAGTAGATGTACTTAAACTTTTGACTGGTAGTATATATATATATATATATATATATATATATATATATATATATATATATATATATATATATATATATATATATATATAAAGGGTCTGTCAAAAAAAACTAAGCCAATTTGAAATCTCTATAAAATGCACAATTTGATAGAGATTTCAAATATGTTTTTACACTAAATAAATAAAAGGCTCATAAATAATCTGTGATAATTTTATAACTTTATTTTAAATATTTTAGGAGTTATGCGGTTATTTCTACAGATTGCGAAAATTTCATTTTTTCTCATTATGTAATACCTTCTTTTTTCTCTTTTTCAGAATTTGTTTAGATTTAAAATTTTTCGTGAATACCTCTAAATATGCCATTCTCACATGAAGATAAAATAATTATAAAGCATTATAGAGTTGAAAAAGGTTATAGTGCAAGGAAATTACTTTCTGAATTCGATTATAAAGGATGGACTAGATCGGGTTTAGATTACTTATTGAGAACTATCGATGAAACAGGAAGCATTGAAAGGAAGGTTGGCAGGGGGCGACCAAAATCAGTTAGAGTAGATGAAAATATTCAGAAAGTGGAGGAACGTATCCTTCGTCAAGATGATCGACTGGTAGCCACATGACACCTGCTCAAATATCAAAAGAACTAGAAATATCAGAATCAAGCGTAAGAAGGATTATTAAATCTGATTTGCAATTTAAACCATTTAAAAGAGTGCATGGACAAAGATTGTCAGAAGCAAACTGTCAGAAAAGAATTGAGAAATCCAAACGTATTTTACGTATAATAACTGAAGATAAACTTTCCAAGACATTTTTTACGGATGAAAAACGTTTTACGGTAGAGCCACCAAGAAACTCGCAGAATGACCGGGTTTATTCTGATGTTGCGAAGAAAAATGAAATCCAAGATGAAAGACTGTACGCATCAAGGAGTCACTTTTCTTCTAGCGTCATGGTTTCTGTTGGAGTGTCCAAGTTGGGAAAAACTTCAATATTTTTTATTGAGCCAGGAGTGAAAATTAATGCTCAATATTATTCAAATACCCTGCTTGAGAAAATGCTTCCAGAAATGAGAAACTTGGCTAGTCAAGGTTACTTTATTTTTCAACAAGATGGTGCAACATCACATACTGCCAAAACAACCATCGAATATTTGAAAAAGAATGTGCCTGAATTTCTGGAACCGAATAATTGGCCACCTAACAGCCCTGACCTAAACCCTGTAGACTACGGAATATGGGAAAACTTGGCAGAGAGAGTGTATAGGAACAGAATAAGGGATGTTAATCATTTGCGTGAGTTGATTATCGCAAAATGGGCAGAGCTCCCCCAAGAGCAAATAAATCGAGCAATAGACGAATTCAGACCAAGATTAAAAAAAGTGATAGAAATGCAAGGGAATCATATTCTTTTAATTTTATTAAACTAAAAATTATCTACAGTATATCGTAAAAAAAATGTTTTTCATGTTAAGTAGGAGAATCTCACTTTTTAGTTAATTATTAATAAAATTAACAATTCTGAAGATATCGTCATAAAAATTTAAAGGATAATAGGTGATTACCTATACGTTATTGTGTAAAAAATTCAACTTAATTAGATAAATGGTTTTGTTTTAATAAAGGTTTGAATTTGGCTTTTTTTTTTTTTGACAGACCCTGTATATATATATATATATATATATATATATATATATATATATATATATATATATATATATATATATTACGGATCTAAATGGTGAAATTTTTGAATTTTTTGAATTGAATAACCCTTATTAATAATAAAATAAATACAGTAGTCTTTTTACAATTTACAATTTTTACAATAACATAAATAATTGTGAAGCTCGACTATTTATTTTTTATTTTTTTTTTATTTTTATTTTTTATTTTTTATTTTTTTTTAATTTGGCCCTTAAGCTTTAGGCTTTACTGGGCTCTTATTAAAACGGGTAAGAAGAAGGATTTAACATTAACTGAGAAAAGAAAAATAGTCAAGTTACTCGCTGAAAATATAAAATCTATTGAAATTGCGAAGCAGTTTGGCAGAGCTTATCGAACTGTAAACAAGTTTGTAGCGGAGGGTACCAAACTGAGGCAGCGAAGTGATAAAGGAGCTATAAGAAAAGTGACAAGGCGGCAGATATCTGTAATCAAGCGCAAATTGCAAAGCATCCATTGTCTTCAAGTGAAGAGGTTTTTGAGCAGGCTGGCATGCATAATGTACCAAGAACATCTCGATGTGGAATCCTCGAAACAATTGGCAAGACGTGTAAACCTACGATTCAGTCACCATTAACACCCAGGTACAAGAAGCAGCGTGTTGAATGGGCGCGTCAGTACGTGAAAACAGGTTTTAATACTGTTTCGTTCACCGATGAATGAAAAGCACCCCTTGAGGGACTTGATGTTTGGTCAAGAAGATGGATTGCTGAGAGCCAATTTCTACCATCGAGATTAAGACCCCAACAAGGTGGAGGTAGTGTCATGTTTCGGGCAGGACTGATAGGCAATGAAGTAGCTGTCCCATACAGAGTGCCTGATGGTGTAAAAATGAATGCCCAGTCTTACACAAACTTTCTAAAAGAAAACCTCATTCCATGGTAGAGATTGACCCTTAGCAATCCATCTTCTTGACCAACCATCAGATCCCGCTGCTTCTTGTACCTGGGTGTTAATGGTGACTGAATCGTAGGTTTACACGTCTTGCCAATTGTTTCGAGGATTCCACATCGAGATGTTCTTGGTACATTATGTATGCCAGCCTGCTCAAAAACCTCTTTACTTAAGGACAATGGCTGCTTTGCAGTTTGCGCTTGATTACAGATATCTGCCGCCTTGTCACTTTTCTTATAGCTCCTTTATCACTTCGCTGCCTCAGTTTGGTACCCTCCGCTACAAACTTGTTTACAGTTCGATAAGCTCTGCCAAACTGCTTCGCAATTTCAATAGATTTTATATTTTCAGCGAGTAACTTGACTATTTTTCTTTTCTCAGTTAATGTTAAATCCTTCTTCTTACCCATTTTCACCATTTAGATCTGTAAATAGAATACTTGCTTAATAATTCGGAACACAATATTTTACATATTTTTCAATAAAATGAAATAATTATTTTAATTATCAAAATATTTTATCGAAATTAATACCATCAATGCTGCTATATATAGTGATTATTTGCTACAAATTTCATTGAAATCGGGGAAAAACTTTTGAAAACATTGGAGAAAATGTAATCTGCTTAATAAGTGCGAACGCAGTGTACTATTTCAAGAACTTCAGAGCCTGGACACTCATATTGAAAAATGCGTGAGAAACCAAAGAAGTTCATCGTAAGAGATGAGCGGGACGAGAAGCAAATTTCATTAAAAGATGGTTGAAAATTTTTAAGACAGATGAAAGATAAATTAGAAGAAAAGTGACATATCAGTTTCGGTAAACGGAGTAAAAAAAAACTTTGGTCACAAAATCTTTATACTGGTGGACTGCGCCCCGCAAACCGACATTATTAAAGAAAATTTTGGAGAGGTCCGAGAGAGCGGTCCGAGGACCGAGCGAAGTGGACAATAAAGAAGTGGTCAAAAGTGCTACGGACAGATAAATCAAAACTTAATCCATTTGGAAATGATAAACAATTTTTTGGCTCTCATCAACTAGGGGACTCCAATAAACCTTAGCCCCCCCGCCCGTGGCCTAAACCATTAGAGGTACAGTAAAACTAAACGTACCTTACAAAAGAGAATTTAATCCTGCATTTAATGAGAAACAATTAAAACTTGGTGTTCCCGCCATTGGCTTCCAAGACAGCCTGAATTCGCTTTGGGTAGCTTGCCAAAAGTGACGTGAATAGATCTTGATCGTTACGCAAATTTGCTAAAACAGTTTCAATGTGTTGCGTCATTGTATACTTCGAAAATCGATTTGCTGCAGGTTCTTGAAACGAGACATTCAACCTTGTCCTTTATAACTGATCCAATGTGTTCACAGACGTTCAGGTCAGGAGAATTTCCTGGCCATTCTTCATTTCCAAAGAAATCGATCTCACGGTTCCGCAACAACTGTTGAGTGGCTAATGCCTTAAAGCAGGGGGCCTTATCGTGCAGAAGTGTGACCTGATCGACATCCATAACATTGTTTGGGTTTCTTAGAAAAGGAATGACATGCTGGGATAGAATAATATCACGAAAATACTACCCATCCCAACTCTGACCATTTGGCTTCAGCACCCACATGAGCTTCTTTGCAGTGAACAAAACAAACACACCAACACAGTCTGGACTTTTTAATAATTCGCGATAATGTTCATTGTCATCGATTTCATTTGGTGTTGTGGCCCACACTCGATCATTTTGGTAGTTAGGCCGACGTGTTACGTAAACAAAAAATTCATCGGAGACAGCTAAATGCATGAAATCATCCACATCCCAATCTTCAAGATAATGGGCAAACCACATTCTGTCATCGATGTTAAATTGAGTTTTTCTTGGCTTTGGAAGTTCATGCCAAGGCTTTAAACCTTGCCTATGACGGTACAGTCGAATGATCTCACCACTAACGATCTTTCCTCTCAACACTTCGATCTCTCTAGAAAGTTTAGCACAGCTGTTTTTCCGCTTACGCGTACCGCTTTCAATGATGTCCTTTGTTTCCTGAGAGAGTGGCAAATTTGGGCGCCCAGATTTGGTTGTATCCATTTCACATTCATCCAAAGTTTTATTCCAATTTCTTTTGACGAAGTCCTCACTTCTTCGCAACTTTTTGGCAACCCATGAACGTGTTATAAAGGTGGCTCCAGCATCACGAGCTTCCCGAAATGTTATTGCTCGTATGCGATCTATCACACGTTGCCTCTCCGAATCACCAATTAATTGAGAAGCCATTATATTATCACTTTATCAGCTAGAGTAATTTTAATACCTGCAGTAAATAAAGAATTTTATATATTTTTATAATCACTAAAAACTATTTCGATATAAGTAAACATGTAAGCTGCAAATGGGGGGCTAAGGTTTTTTGGAACCCCTTAGTAGAATCGTCTGCGGTCCAGGGCATCGTGGATCGTTTCAGTGCGTGGACATACTTCAAGAAACAATGTTGTCAGTTACTCAACGAATAATTTCGGAACTCATTCATTCGATCTTATGACAAACAATGACCTCTAACACACCTCCAAACAATCAAGATCGTGGATTCAAGATTATGTCCCTTTGTTAATACGCGTGGGAACCTCAATCTCCGGATTTTACTCTCCATCGAACCTCTTTGGACGGAAATTTGAAATATAGTCAGACGGAAAAGGCACTCTATAACAACGAAGAACCATGAGAAATCGCTGAAACTGCCAAGAACAATATTCCTGTCGGTCGATGCCACAGTTTAACTTAATTACATCAACGTCATTTGAAGTGAATTGGGAAGATTTTAAACATTAATTTTATGGTTCCATAAATAAATGTATTTCCCACGACGTTACGAGTTTCATTGTATTTTCCATTGGCTACAAACTTCAAACTCTCTCTCTCTCTCTCTCTCTCTCTCTCTCTCTCTGCCCATGTTAATACCAGAAAGCCAATTAAAAATTCTGTAGGTTCCCTAAGAAACAGAAATGCTGTACTGAAATTCATTTATATAAATATAGCTAATACTGTACGTTAAACGAGCTCTTCGTCACAGTCTTCACGAAAGAAGGTTTGACCAAAGTACTAAATTCCGGATTACGTATGACGGTGACGTGACCATCCTTGAGACACATAAGTTTTACGAGAGATGGGGTACAGCAACTAATTGGCAAGATGAATAAATACAAATAATCTGGTCCTGACTTATTTCTTCCAATGGTATTAAAAGAGGTTAGTCACACTATTGTTGACGATTTAGTAACCATTTTCAAACAATCATTCGAATTAGGGAAAGTTCCAACCGATTGGAAATTAGCAAATGTAACACCAATCTTTAAAAAGGGGGATAGATCAAATAAATGGAGTGGCTTCGGATTGGGCCCCCGTCACCAGTGGGATTTCACAGGGTGCCGTTCTGGGTCCTTTACTTTTTATCACCTATATTAACGATGTAGACGTTGGGATCCTAAGTACAATTTCTAAATTTGCAGACGATACCAAATTAGGAAATAGTATAAGTTATAAGGAGTAAAAACACCTCAAAATGATCTTGATAGGTTGGGCGAATGGTCTGCTACTTGGCAGATACCATTCAACTTGGACAAATGTAAGATAATACACATAGGTTACAAGAACCCGAAGACAGATTACTCTCTATTGGGGAGGAACTTGACTGGGACTGATCTAGAGAGACTTAGGAGTTTATATCAGTAATGATCTCAAACCGTCAAAGCACTGTGCAGAAGTCGAAAAGAGGACCTAAAATTAGGTTATATTAGGAGACAGTTCCAATTTAGGAAGAAGGAGATTATAATGTATCTTTATAATTCACTAGTTAGATCTCAACTCGAGTATTGTGTGCAGTTTTGGTCTCCGACCCTTAGAGGGGATATACAGAAGAAAGGTTGAAAAGGGTACGAACAAGGGCTACAAAATTGATACCTTCAATGAGAATGCAAAACTGCCAACGAAGATTAGAACATTTAAATCTGTATACTTTAGAGACTAAGAGGTTGCGCGGTCAATTTAGTTAAGTTTTCAAGATGCTCAATGGAATAGACAGGGTAGACTACTGGAAATTAATCTCATTTAATACCAATCCGACAAGAAATAATGGCTTTAAATTGGAACTAAAAACATTTAGTATCTCCATCTGCGATAATTTCCTCTCTTATAAAACACTTAATATCTGGAACCAACTTCCGAGGGAAGTTGTTTCAAGTCAAAGTGTAAATATGTTTATAAATAGTCTGGACAAAGTTCTGAATACATTCAGGGTTTAAGACTGTTCCCACATATAACCTAATTTAAGAATCGATTAAATAAGTATTTTGAAAATAGTATTATAACGTAACCGTGCAGAGTTTGTTTAAACATACTCCTACATTTTGTCCTCCCCCCCACTATAGGGACGTTTCTGGTTGCATTGTGCCCCACATACCATAATTAGCCATTAAGCAACTCATTTTTCGATCACTTGCCTCATAAACACCTCTAATTGGGAGACACTTGAATTCGCCGTAGCAAAAACCATCATTCTCCTTAAGAGACAAGTACACAAGGATAGATACAGGGACTTCCCACTGATATTCTTTGCTGAAAAAAGATTTTCTCTACACTCGTGGTGGTCAACACCGCGAAGTATAAACGACGCAATATATCACTTGCTGCACGCACACCATTTACAGCGGGAGACCCAAGTTGAAACTTCAAAGACTTGGCAAACTCATACCCATCACAGAAATCCAATTACGGAAAACACGCTCATATACTTGCCTGTCTTGTTAATAGACTAGATAAGTATTTTGTAGAAATACATAATTTCTTAATGAACAAAAAATGAAATAAAAATGCACCGCATGGATTAGTTGAGGTAAAGTTACGTTTCTGCCGTCACTAGTTCTTTTTTTTTTCTCTTCCTTCTCTTCGAGGGCTGAATGCGTGTGAAGTGTGAGGGAATAGTGTGAAAAATCTGATTTCCTTTCTAAATTCCTGTAGAAGCATTTCATCACCTTCCCGGCGTGATGGTTTTGTGCATACATGGGTGTAGACATGAAGAGTTTGCTTAATCCTTCTGGGGCTAGCCTGGAGTGGGCCATGGGGTCTTTGTTGGACGGATACCTAGGTAAATAGAGCCGTAAATATTTTGTATAAAATCAAAACATACGTTCGAGGCTTTGTGACGATACCAAGTAGTTGATATACAATTAGCACAAATATATTATGATGTTAGTTGATACAACCATGTTCTCTAGTGTACAGTTTCAATGTACGTAATTGTCGAGCTAGTTTATATATTCTCCTCTATCCTGTAAAATTTCCTTGACTACTTTTGCAGGGTTAAGGTATTTTCTTCAACCTTTTTCCGTCTGGCAGGGAGAGAACGGATGGTGGTGAGAGAGACTTATGCTTTTCTATCCAGTTTTCTACTGCTGCTCAAATAATTGCAAACTGCGTTAGCTTAATAATAGCATCCTCCCTGAGTGGACCGAAAGATTTTTGAGGCTTCCTTCTGTCCGTCCTTGTAACTTCTCTCTCTCTCTCTCTCTCTCTCTCTCTCTATATATATATATATATGATGAATAAAACCACGAAGGAAAGGAAACACAAAAAGGTGCTCAAGCGCTTTCGTCTAATGACATCCTCAGGAACACTGAAGTACATAAAAGGTTACGGCCTATATATAGGTTACAGAAAGAAAAAAAATAAATAAATAACATACACACAAACATATATATATATATACACACACATATACATACATATCTACACACACACACATATATATATATATATATATATATATATATATATATATATATATATATATATATATATATGCAATAAACAGAGAAGTAAAAATAAAAATTAAAAATTAAAGATTAGAGGATTAACAAAGAGGCATACAGATTTGTAAGGAAAAATATCGATTTTTAGCACAAGATCAAATGAATTAAAAATACAAATTTATACTGGAAATCTACCCGGGTTTTAACATTGCTAATGTACTTAAACTTTTGGATATTAATGTAGTATTTTCATATAACAATATTGTGAAAAATATCATAGTAAAAAATAGCCCTACCAATAATTCAGGCATTATCTATAAAATTGGGTGTAAACAATGTGATTCCTTTCACATAGGTCAGACGGGAAAGGATTTGCACACACGTATAAAATAGCATCAATATTCCGTTAGAACAGGACAGTCGTCCAGTGCTCTTTTAGTCCATTTGTCAGAGTTATCCCACTGTATTGATTGGAATAATGCTTCAGTTTTATTTCATTCTAGCAACATTGTCAATAGAAATATTCTTGAGTCTGCCATTATCCAACTTTCAAATAACTTCAACATAAGCAAAGGTCTTTTTCAACTCGATCCTGTTGTTTTGAATTCCTTCAAAACAAATTTAGATAAAAAGGGTAGGACGCTAAATCTTTGGTAAATTTGTACGCTACTTTATTAACTTTTAATCTTCATTTTATTTTTATATACTATATCGAAACTTGACTCTAAAAGGCAAAGTGTTAAAACCCGGGTAGATTTCCAGTATAAATTTGTATTTTTAATTCATTTGATCTTGTGCTAAAAATCGATATTTTTTCTTACAAATCTGTATGCCTCTTTGTTAATCCTCTAATCTTTAATTTTTAATTTTTATTTTTACTTCTCTGTTTATTGCATATATATATATATATATATTATATATATATTATATATATATATATATATATATATATGTATGTGTGTAGATATGTATGTTATATGTATATATATATATATTTTGTGTGTATGTATGTTATTTATTTATTTATTTTTCTTTCTGTAACCTATATATAGGCCGTAACCTTTTATGTACTTCAGTGTTCCTGAGGATGTCATTAGACGAAAGCGCTTGAGCACCTTTTTGTGTTTCCTTTCCTTCGTGGTTTTATTCATCATAAATATTTGTCACGTGTTACTTTCGTGAAATAATTTTCATATATATTATATATATATATATATATATATATATATATATATATATATATATATATAGAGAGAGAGAGAGAGAGAGAGAGAGAGAGAGAGAGAGAGAGAGAGAGAGGCTTTCAATGCCTCAAAAACTTAGTTCTTCCATCTGTCTACTCGTCACAATCTTCCACACAACTATCCTTTACTTTCAACATACACAACTCATTCCTTCCTCTTTTTTTAACATTCTTGGCGTTTCCCCCTTTCGTGATCTTTCCTGGAAAGATCACCTATACTGTCTTTCCAAAATAACTTCTAAGAGGTTAGCTGTGGTGTACCGGTTACGCAGTTTCTTCACCCCCACTCAGTTGATGTCTCTGTACTCACTGTACAGGGGTCTCGTCCGCTCTTGAATGGAGTACTCTTCTCGTGTATGGGGTGGCTCAACCCACGCGAGTCTACTTGATACTTGACCGAATGAAATCAAAGGTTTTTCGTCTCATCATTTCCCCACTTCTTACTGACTGTATTCATCCCTCTTTGTTCGCCGCAATGTTGCTTCACTCTCTCTACAATCGCTATCATAACGGACAATACTCTTCTGAACTCTCTAACTGCATGACTCCTTCTTTAAAGAGAGCACGCAGCACCAGACTTTCGACACAGGCACCTCCAAAACCATGGAACTTGGTTTTGTCTCTCTTCTTCCTGTATGGGAGGGGTGGGGAGACGTTTTTGCAGCATTCGCCTTTGTCCCCTCCTTCCTGCATATAATATATATATATATTACTAATTTGATGTCTTCAAACGCCGGTTCAGAATTGACCTGAGGTCGACCCTTCTGCAGCATTCTACCTCATTATATATATAATATATATATATATATATATATATATACACAGGGTGTCCCAGAATTAACTATCTATTTCAATGAAATCGGACAAATTTTTTAAAAACACACTTTTATTTATATTTATCATGTTTAATATGTGCTAAAAATGTATAAATTTCTAAATTTTTTTCATAATTTTATTTTCAGAATTTTTTCATTATCTGGTCCAATGAAAGACCGTCTGAAGTCATAGAATGTCAAAGAGACTCTCCAAAAGTTAACGTGTGGCTTGGAATGACCAAATCCAAAATTTATGGCCCATTCTTCTTTGCGGAAGCAACTGTAACAGGGACCGTCTACCTTGATATGCTTCAGCAGTTTCTCGAACCACAGCTTGTTGATAATGGCATTCTTGATAATGTTGTGTTTCAACAAGATGGAGCACCATAAATTTTGGATTTGGTCATTCCAAGCCACACGTTAACTTTTGGAGAGTCTCTTTGCCATTCTATGACTTCAGACGGTCTTTCATTGGACCAGATAATGAAAAAATTATGAAAATAAAATTATGAAAAAATTTAGAAATTTATACATTTTTAACACATATTAAACATGATAAACATAAATAAAAGTGTGTTTTTAAAAAATTTGTCCGATTTCATTGAAATAGATAGTTAATTCTGGGACACCCTGTATAATGAGCGTTACATGTGGACACCTCTACAAATTTGGGAAACAGATCGTAAGTAAAAATAGAAGAATGGAAAATAGTTTGGAAACTTTTTTATCGTTTCTATATTGCTATTGTAGAATTTATTGGTGTAATATCGCAGCTTTTGCATCCTTTACATCTTTTTTGCATGTTTTTACATCTTTTACATGTTTTTATGTATTTAGTTTACATAACTTTATGACCACTTGACTTTCACCACATTTTTTTTTGTAGTTTTTTATGACATACCTAAAATGAAGGAAATAATAATAATAATAATAATAATAATAATTATTGTTATTATTATTATTATTATTATTATTATTATATACAGGGTGTCCCATAAGTCCGGTCTCATAGGAAAAATTATTTTAAATTAAATTTACGAAAGTATCATAATACATTAGAACGAAAACAAATGTTCAAATTTAGGTCTTGTTTCGGGATCTCTTTTTTGGTTGCGGGTAGAACAATAGGCAATGGCTAATATGAAAGTGAGTTACACTCCTCAGGAAAAGGTGGAGGCCTTTAAAATAAATAAATTTTCAAATAAATTTTCCTACGAGACCTAATATATATATATATATATATATATATATATATATATATATATTAGTGGTGGACCGGATATCCGCATCCGCATCATTTTTAAAATCCGCACTTCTGACTGCGGATGTTATGCGGATATTACCTCTGATAAATTATGCAATTTACAATGAAATTAGCTTATAAAGTAGCTTATAAGGCCCAGTCATGCACATTTCATATAAAGTATTAATTATTAATGAACAAACAAATATATAACCTCAAAATATAAATACCATTAAATCAACAAACACTGCCTGTGTCGCTGTGCGTACTCCACTGTGGCTGAAACTCTTGAGAAAGTTTTTTATCATAATGAAAACATTAATATTAATTTTAATTCTTATGCATTGCCTCCCATAATAGTAATATCACGAAATTTGAAAAATTATGTCATATATTCATAATTCTATATTATATTGATAGATTAACTAAATATCCGCATCAGCATCCGCGGATATTGAAATTAATGATCCGCATCCGCAGATGTTGAAAAACTGACATCCGGTCCACCACTAAATAATTATATATATATATATATATATATATATTATATATATATATATATATATATATATATATATAATGTTATAATAATGTTATAATGTTTCAGACCAACAAAGACCCCAGGATCCACTCATGGCTGGTCTACCTAACTGTGTTCGTAATTGTGTATTGTGTATGTCCTCCGTGGTGGCGGAGGGGACCTACAATTTTACGTGGGTTCCGAACCACAAGAACATAAGAAATTTATGTAAAAACTACCTGTACATTGGCAACGGCCAATTTTTACAGAACTAAATAATTATCAATTAAAAACTAATTAATTATCGATTTAAAACTAAAGATAGAATCTCTGGATCCAGAGGATCAAGTCATAATAGACTACTATCCACAAATATGTTACACTCTATATCTATTTATAACCGACATGCAAATATATCAGATCCAAAGAATCCAGTCAATTTCATTACGGTATCCATCAATACTAATACCTTGCCAAACAAAAATAAGTCACGGTCCATATCGATTGCGGACCAAGTCAAAATTTATCACCATATACATTACAATATATATACTTAGGAGGAAAAGTGTAGGTGTGGCTGTAAAGACTGTACAGTAATGTAGAAATGTGTGTGCACCCATTTTGGGTCTCCCATTTCAAGGTGTTTGTGGGGCAAGTGAAGATCATGAGTTTTTCAATACCTCACAGTACTATGGGGGCCACCGCTCGGCACTGTTATCAATTGAATAAATGGTTTTCGTTGAGGTGTCTTTAAAAAAAAATAGTGTTTGGTGCATTCTTAACTAAATTACTTCGTGCTACTAATCATTCATTAACGAATATATTTCATTTACTGACTTTATTCAGTACTATATTATTTGATTAAACCAAGGCTAGTGCAAGTGGCTTGCCTTGTACGAGGAGTCATAAGGTTCATTTTCCTTTCCTTCGGGAGATCAGGTAGAGTGTGGTCACACACCGTGGGAAAAAAGGAAAAGAGTCGGTCGAATCGCGGACAGATAAGTACTATTAATACTCTTTCTTTTACAGATCTTTCGTCGGTAGCTTAATTATATATTCATTTAGTATAAATTTGTGTTATAAGAACCTGTTTCTGCGTTTCAAGAACATTTTTGCGGGTTTGGGCAGGTGACGGCACAATAAGAACGCGGTAGACCTACGTTGTAATTTATTAATTTCCAAACGCTCGTTTTTTTTTTTCCTTAACTAATTAAAAGCATAGCACCCCCGTCAAGTACTTGCAGTCGCTGTGAAGGGAAATTTGCCACTTACGCGTTTACAATGGCTAATAATAATGAACAGTTAGTTTGCAGGTGGTGCTCAAGCATGGAAGTCCTGAGGAACGAGTTAGAACGTGAGAAGGAGGCCAGAGTGAGGCTTGAAGAAAGCGTGATGCTCCTGACGGCAAAATTAGAATCCCTTGAGACTCCAGTTACGACCCCTCCTGCCTCAGTTTCTACTAATAATATAAATAGTACTAATAGCCCTCTCTCTTCCCCTAGTTCCCAACCCTTCGTTCGAGTGCGTAATGGAGCACCATTGAGAAAACCTAAGACTTGTCTACCAGTAATAACAAACAATAAGTTTTCTGTTTTAGGTTTCGAAGATGCAGATGAACCGGAAATACGACTCGTTGGCGATTCCATTGTTCGAGGGAAGCTCGAGGAATTCTGTGGGAGAAACCCTCGTCGTAGGCGCCGTTACTGCTACCCTGGTGCAAGGGTGGAGGATATAACTAATAGTGTTGACCAATTTACAGACGGTACCTCCGAGGACACAACGTATGTTATTCATGTCGGTACTAATAACGTTTTAAATTCTAGATCGGAAGAACTGGTGGCTAGGTACAGGGACTTACTAGAGCGATTAAAGGAAAAAACTAATAAGATTGTTTTAACAGGTATACTTCCTCGAATTATCCATCGTAACGATTTCTACAGCAAGGCGACCTATATTAACAATAACCTAAAGTTTCTTTGCCAATAGGAAGGAGTGCATTTTACGAATTTTTGGAACAGTTTTTATGGCAGGAGGGACTTGTTCCTCGGAGATGGACTTCATCTTAATGACGTTGGAGCTGCGCGTTTAGGAAGACTATTTCATAATACTGTCTCTTCTTTTCAGGCTGCCGTAACCCGAACGGTCCCAGCATAAATTCCATAAATTTCCACTGCGCTCGCGAAGGTGTCGCAATTGCAAACAATTTGAAGGTTTTATCCTTAAATGCTCGT
This sequence comes from Bathynomus jamesi, assembly GCA_023014485.1. NCBI lineage: Eukaryota > Metazoa > Arthropoda > Malacostraca > Isopoda > Cirolanidae > Bathynomus > Bathynomus jamesi. The sequence goes on along the minus strand of JAJOZX010000006.1, from coordinate 2,317,765 downwards.
AGCCTACGAAATAAAAGAAACGAATTTTTTTCTTTAATTGCTTGTAAAGACTATGATATAATTGCGATAAATGAATCGTGGCTTAGCACTGAAACTCGTGACTTTGTAGGGGAGTATCAAATTAAAGGTTATAGTCTCTTTGTTTAAAACAGAATAGGTAGGCGAGGAGGCGGTGTTATGTTGTATATCAAAGATAATATAGCGAACGTTATAGAAGTAAAGCACACAATTCCAGAACCGATAGATTCGACTATAGCAGAACTTAAATTGAACGATTTCAAACTTGTTGTTGCTATATATAAGCCCACTAATGAAACAGCTGATACGGACGAAGCGTTATATCGTGAACTAAAGAGAATAATCGGTAGTGAGCAGGCTTTAGTTATGGGTGACTTTAATTGCGCTAACGTAAATTACGATACAATGCAGGGAGACGCGGAAGGTAATCGTTTAGTTAATTTTCTCGAGGATAGCTTTCTTATTCAAAAGGTTGGGGAACCTACGAGGTTGGACAGTATTTTAGATTTAGTAATAACTACAGATGATAGGCTAATTACTGATCTTCAAGTAATAGAACCGTTAAGCAATAGCGATCACAACATGGTAGAGTTTGTCCTCTCAGTAAGTCACTCGAAACCAGCTAACTCGACTAAAATTCCTAACTTCCAGCACGCAGACTTTAGTAAATTTCGAAATAAATTGTCACACGTTAATTGGGAAAACATAATGGGGAATTCCAACGCAAAACTAATGTGGGAATCGTTCGAAACAGTATTTAGGACTATAAATGAGGAATGTGTACCTTACAAAATTAAACGTGCGAAAGTAAACAACAAGCCCTTGTGGTTTACTTCTAGAGTAGGAGACATTATAAAGAGTAGAGATAGGGCTTATAGGCTACATAAGTGCGATAAAGACAATTTGTGGTTACGAAATAACTACATATCTCTAAGGCGTGAAGCGAAAAGTGTAATAAAAAAGTCCAAGCGCGAATTTGAAATCTCCATAGCTCGTGACGGTAAAGAAAACCCCAAGCGATTCTTTCAATACGTCAACAATAGAAATCCAGTAAAAAGCGTCTTGGGGCCTTTGAAAAATGTAAACGGAGATCTAGTTTCTGAAAACAAGGAAATGGCTACCTTGCTAAACGAATTTTTTACGTCAGTTTTTACTATAGAAGATGTAACGAATATCCCTACGGTCATAGACATAATACCTTTTTATAATGGTAATATTTTGGATAATATAGTGGTTAGTGAAGGGGAGGTAATGCGCTATATTGATAAAATGAAAACGCATAAATCACCGGGGCCGGATTCCATATATCCCATTAGGGTGTGTCGAATTTTTCAACTTTCAAATTCCAAATATGAGGGGTGCTAAAAAGTTGCAGCATGACTTAGGAATTCTAAAGATATTTTTGTTAATTTAATATAATTTAGTTTTGCTTGGTAAGAAGCTACATAAAAATAGTGACTTTTTTGACTTTTTTGTGGAATTATATAATAATTATTATATTAATAATTATATATGCTGTATATATAATGCACTGCTGTTTTTGCTTATTTCACAGGTTGAAACATATTCATCAGTGTGCTGAAGATTACTTGTCCGTCAGTGCTACCATCCTAACCAGTGGAATTGACCTACAATGGCTTCTAAAAGGAGGACAAGACTGGGGACATTCACACATATGAGCAACCTAATTGGAACTGGTAGAGAGTTGTTGCCCTCTGAACTCCCAACTCTGCGAGACGTTCTGAAATATGGGCTACTGCTAAGAGAACAAAGTGGTGAGGATGTGAGAAACTACCCAGCAGCCAGTCTTGCAAAGGACATTTACCCTAAAGTGCTTGAAAAGTGGGAACGAGCAAACAGTTCTTTTGTAGCCCTGTTGTAAATTCACGAGTCACAATCTTAAACAAGATCCAAGAGAGCTGGGAGCAGGCCAAAACATATCTCTTGGGAGAGGAAAGCTACATGTCAAAGAGGCTTTCATTGCAAAACTTGACAAGCTTTTTGACATCCTCAGTTGCAAGTGTAAAATTGTTCTCTGCTCTGAATTTGGCTGCCTTGCAGATGCTGGTTGCAAAAACGAAACTCACATTAACTGTACATGCCCTAGGGAGATGAAGATCCCTGTGAAGGAACTTGCTTTCATTAAAGGTCAGAGAGACAAGTCTGGTTCTATTGGACCACATCAGATTGGCTTGCCAGATCAACCTGAGCACAACAGACAAGTCAAAAAGTAGAAGCGGCAAGAAGACGAAAGAAGAAGGCTTGCTGAATATAAGCAGACAAGTAAGCAGGATGTTTCAATGCCATCAAATGAAATAATTTTCTCTGATGATGAAAATGAAGAACAAATAGCTGATGCTCAAGATGGAAAGGATGGAAGTTATGAAGTGACATTAGAAATACCAAGCACGTCTTCAACTTCCAATAAAAAGCCAGAGTACAACACATTAGAAATACCTAATGTTGCTATGCATAGCATCAGATATGGTGTTGGCCTGCGTGCCACAGCTGCCATCACCGCTGCTGCCTTTATGGATGCTGGCTTGATCACTGAAGAAGACAAGAGACTTGTAGTTGATCACAATAAAGTCAAGAGGGCCCAAGAAAAAGTTATGAGATCCCTGGATCAGGAATTTGATGATCTTTGTAAGAAGGGTGAAATTGACTGCATCTTCTTTGACGACCGTCAAGATATAACTAAAGTTATGCTGAAAGCAGACAATTCAGATCGTCAGTTCCCCAGCATCATCAAAGAAGAGCATTATTCTGTGTGCAGTGAGCCAGGTGGAAGATATCTCTACCACTTCACTCCTGAGAAAGGCTCAACGAGAAAAAAACCTGCTGAAGTTATTGCTGATAATCTTGTAGATTTCATGAAGAAGAAGGGCATTGATAAAAGCCTGCAGGCCATTGGAGGTGATTCTACAAATTTTAACACTGGCTGGGAGGGTGGTTCCATGCATTGAGTAGAGGTCAAGCTTTGCCGTAAGCTGATCTGGTTGGTTTGTGCCCTCCACACTAACGAGTTACCCCTGCGACACTTGATCACAGCACTGGATGGGAAGACCTTGTCTAACAACAAGTGGACAGGTAACATTGGCAAGATGCTAGACACTGCAACCGAACTTGAAAATGATCCTTCATTCACCAAACTCTCAATTGGAGAGCCTCTTACTTCACTGAGTGACAATGTCGTAAAGGATCTCTCTACTGATCAAGCGTACGGGTATAGGATCACACAGGCCATAAGGACAGGAGAACTTCCCACAGATCTGGCCCTTCTTGAAATTGGTCCAGTGAGCCATTCAAGGTGGTTGACAACAGCAAACAGGCTTTGTCGCATATGGGTTTCAAAACATGGCCTTAAAGGCAAAACCCTCAACAACTTAAGACTGATAGTGGAATACATTGTTGGTGTGTACTACCCCTGTTGGTTCAACATCAAAGTAAAACACTCTTGGGTGGAAGGCCCACGCCACATCTTGTTTCAGCTGCGGCTAGTTAGGCTGCAAAAGAAGGCTGTAGTGGATGCTGTTTTGCCAACCATCAAGCGCTCAGCATGGTATGCATTCAGCGAAATGATAATCCAGACACTCTTGTGCTCAGATGACAGTGAAGAGAGGAGAGCTGGTGTCCAAAAGATTGTTGACATGAGGGGTGGAGATGATGACACACTTGGAGATCTTTCTGTACATCCCAGGAAGACACCTTCCATCAACCCCAGTGCTTCTTCCGTGTTGGAGCTGACAGACTGGTCTGACGGGGTATTTGAACCTCCTTTGACATGTAAACTGACTACAGCGGAAGTAAAGAAGTTCTTTGACAAGCCTATGCAAGTTCCACAGTGGCCCTGTCATGCTCAGTCAATAGAGAGGCGTGTGAAACAAGTCACAGAGGCAGCAGGCAGGGTGTATACACATGAGAAACGTGAGGGCTATATCAGAGGCCAAGAAGCAAGTCGGCGGCTGATGTCCAAGAACGAATCAAAGCAAGACTTGATGAAACTTGTTTAAATATTTTTTTTTACTGATGTCATTACTTTCTAATGTTGTTTTATGATTACAAGGATATGTTTTATGATTACTAGGATATGTTTTATGCAGAGAAATTAAAATTGTTATAGTATTACCTGACATTTTGAGAAGCTAAAATTAATAAATGTTGTTTTCCGAGAGCAATTTATGTGCTTTTTAATCAAACGTAGATTTACCAAGCTAAGTGTTGAGCAATCACAAAAATAATAGCAGATTTGAATTCTTCACATCCAAAAACATATTTTTAAAACCTCTCAGTGAAGGAATTGGCAAAAATTAATTTTCACCTCCTAAATTGACACACCCTAATATCCCATACAACTAAAAGAATTAAAAGATAGCATTGTTGTGCCGCTAACAAAAATTTTTAATGCGTCTATTTCTGAGGGGTGCGTACCAGATAATTTCAAGTTAGCAAACGTAACACCTATCTTTAAGAAAGGCGATAAAGGTGCGGCGGGAAATTATAGGCCAATCAGTTTAACGTCTGTTGTAGGTAAGCTACTGGAATCAATAATTAGGGATCGTATAGTCGAACACTTAGAATTCCATGAACTAGTTAGAAATACGCAGCACGGATTTAGGCGAAACAAATCTTGCTTAACTAATCTTTTAGAATTTTTCCAAAGCGTGGTTGACGTTTACGATAGACATCGGGCGGTTGATGTAGTGTATTTAGATTTTCAAAAAGCGTTTGACACCGTGCCGCACAAAAGACTCATTGAAAAAATTAAGGCTCATGGAATCAGGGGTGTAGTAATAAATTGGCTAGAAGCAGGGCCGGATTAACCATTAAGCAAAATAAGCCCGTGCTTAGGGCATCAAGGGAAGGGGGGCACCACAGAAATTTTCCATTGTCGGATTTACCATGGATTTATTATACAGGGTGGGCCGTAAGTTTCCATACATAGGAAAATTTAAACGTTTGTTTTTATGTTTCAGATACCCTAAGAATATGCGTTTGTAAGATCTTGTTTACTGATGAAGCAAATTTTTACGTCAATGGAGAGGTTAATCGGCAAAACATACGTTATTGGAGTAATGCTAACCCTAACTGGCTGAGTCCGACGAAGATGCAAGGTGCCGGTAAAGTGATGGTGTGGGCCGGGATATGGGGTGACAGAATTATTGGACCAATTTTTGTCAGTGGAAATCTTAATGCCGAAAGGTATCTTAACATGTTGCAAGAAGAGATTTTCCCATCCCTGCTAAACGAGGAAGGTAACTTCCCAGTTTACTTCCAGCAAGATGGAGCTCCACCTCATTATGGTCTTCACGTGCGTCGGTATTTGGATCAGCAGCAGTTTCCGGATGCTTGGATTGGTCGGCGTGGTCCTGTGGAGTGGCCTCCCAGATCCCCAGATCTCACCCCCCTTGATTTCTATCTTTGGGGGCACTTGAAGGCCATGGTGTATCAGGAAAAGATACGAGACATAAATCATCTAAAGGAACGTATCACCAACGCCATTACAAGCATAACGTCAACTGTGCTAATGCGTGTTCATCAACAGTGGGGAACACGTATTGAAATGTGTTTTCAAAACAATGGCAACCATGTAGAGCATATTATATAAATAAAAATGGTTGTCCATAAAAAAATGTTTATTTTTCCTATGTATGGAAGCTTACGGCCCACCCTGTACTATTATAATCGCGGCTTATAGCCTATAAGCTGTTGAAAACAGAACAACTATGCAACAAGGCAGGCTGGATGCCTTATCTCTACTAAGTATAGAAGCAGATGTGTTACGTAAGATTAGTTTTGAGGATCTGATCAAAGACTTTGCAATTAAAAAAGTAGGAGAAAACTTTTCAAATATAAATGAAGTGGAAGTATACAAAAATAAACATTATTTTCCATCTTACTGTAAGTTTTGTTTCATTTCAAAAAATAAAATTTTATTTTATGGTTTATTTTTGTTTATATTTTGAATTACATATATATGGGGCACCAAAATCTTTTAAGTGCTTAGGGCCTCTAAAGGTCTTAATCCGGCCCTGTCTAGAAGAGTGGTTGCGAGGTAGGAAACAGAGGGTGGTCGTTGATGGAGCGGAGTCGTGTTGGGCTATTGTAGCGAGTGGCGTTCCTCAGGGTTCTGTATTGGGCCCCTTGCTTTTTCTTATATATATTAACGATTTAGATGTCGGCCTAGTCAGTACAGTTTCAAAGTTTGCGGATGACACGAAGCTGGGTGGTAGGGCGATTAATGACGAAGATAGAGGTAAAATCCAGGAAGATCTGAATAAAATCGTTGATTGGTCAATCACATGGCAAATGAGATTTAACGTTGATAAGCGCAAAATTTTTCATATAGGTTCGCGTAACGGTAATTTTGCGTATAGTATGTCAGGGAAAGATTTAACAAGCGTAGAGCAGGAAAAAGATTTAGGAGTTATAGTCACTGGTGATTTAAAAGTAGCGAAACAAAGTACAGCAGCGGTCAATAAGGCGAACAAAGTGTTAGGTTTTTATAGCTCGAAATTTTGAGTACAAATTGCGCGATATTATAGTTCCACTTTATAAATCATTAGTTAGACCCCATTTGGAGTACGCGGTCCAATTTTGGAATCCGCATATACGCAAAGATATAGACAAAATCGAAAGAGTTCAAAGACGAGCAACTAAGATGATTCCGTCGCTTAGGTCAAAGTCGTACGAGGATAGGCTTAAAGAGTTAAAATTGACAACACTCGAGACTAGGAGGCTAAGGGGTGATCTAATCCAGGTTTTCAAAATTATGAATGGGTTCGATAACGTAGATAGAGATAGCTTTTTCGAAATATCTCAATATAATAGGACTAGAAATAACGGGTGTAAGTTGACAAGTAGAAGGTTCGAGACAGCAGTTGCCAAAAACTTTTTTACGCATAGAATAGTAAATAGCTGGAATAGTTTGCCGGTAGAAGTAATTAGTAGCACTTCTATAAACATGTTTAAAAATCGATTAAACGCATATGTTGATAGATTGGGTATAGTTTAAGGTAGTAAAATTAAGGCTTTGTGGGGATAGATCCCACAGCTCAACACAAGTGTTGTGGGATATAGGGAGGCAGCGTCTTAGGTTAGGGGATACTCTCTGTCCTTACACACCCCATTTAAAGAGATTCCTCTGCTGAGCGGTGCCCCCCATAGTACTGTGAGGTATTGAAAAACTCATGATCTTCACTTGCCCCACAAACACCTTTAAATGGGAGACCCAAGATGGGTGCACACACATTTCTACATTACTGTACAGTCTTTACAGCCACACCTACATTTTTCCTCCTAAGTGTATATATTGTAATGTATATGGTTGTAAATTTTGACTTCGTGCACAATCTATATGGACCGTGACTTATTTTTCGTGACAAGGTACTAGTATTGATGGATACCGTAATGAAATTGACTGGATTCTTTGGATCTGATATATTTGCATGTCGGTTATAAATAGATATAGAGTGTAACATATTTGTGGATAGTAGTCTATTATGACTTGATCCTCTGGATCCAGAGATTCTATCTTTAGTTTTAAATCGATAATTAATTAGTTTTGCTAAATTGATCGTTGCCAATGTACAGGTAGTTTTTACATAAATTTCTTATGTTCTTGTGGTTCGGAACCCACGTAAAATTGTAGGTCCCCTCCGCCACCACGAAGGACATACACAATTACGAACACAGTTAGGTAGACCAGCCATGAGTGGATCCTAAGGTCTTTATTGGTCTGAAACATTATAACATTATATATATATATATATATATATATATATATATATATATATATATATACACACAGGGTGGGCCGAAAGTCTGGATCCATAGGAAAATATTTATTTTAATACATAAATTACAACAAATGGTAAATACTTAAAATGAATATCAACTTTAACTCGTAAATGCGTATCCGTGATACTGTACAGTGGTTCGTACTCCAGTATAAACAACAAATTATAACAAATGCTCAAATTGGCGGCCTCTGACATCGAGACACTTAGGGATGGAATTTATGATTTTTAATAATTCCTCGAATTGACGTTCTCGAGATGCGTGTTTCATTTGATAATCTTCTGGTTGACTTTACTGGACTATTCGTTAAAGTTTCACATACCATTGCAGAGGTATTTTCATCAGTTGCAGTTTTTGGACAACCAGAACGCCGTCGATCATGTACACTTCCTGTTTCTTTGAAACGTTTAAACAACTTGCCAACAGTCGCATGTGTTACTGGATGCTTATCAGGATGATTTCTATTGAATTCGGTAGCAACTTCTCTGTGTAGCGCCCTGTCTTGCGTACATGAGCACAAGTTCTACCCGGTCTTCTGTTGTTAGATTCGAAGCCATTTCTGGGCTGAAATAAAAAAGTATTTGAGTATTTATACTGGAGTACGAACTACTGTACAGTATCACGGATACGCATTTACGAGTTAAAGTTGATATTCATTTTAAGTATTTACCATTTGTTGTAACTTATGTATTAAAATAAATATTTTCCTATGGATCCAGACTTTCGGCCCACCCTGTATATATATATATATATATATATATATATATATATATATATATATATATATATATATATATATATATATATATATATATAATATATATGAGGGTAATTCAATAAGTATCCGCATTTTTATTTTCTCAATTTAATTTTCACATCTGATAGATTATAAACGCACCACTTCTCAACATAGTGTCCCTGTTTATCAATACACTTAGTCCAGCGATCTACAAGCTTTCTAATGCCATCACCAAAGAATGTTTTTGGCTGTATGCGTACTATTGCGTAGCCAGTCATGCACCGCCTCCTTCAGGTCATCATCGCCTTGGAATCGCTGACCTCTCAAGGTGTCTTTTAGTGGTCCAGACAGGTAAAAATCCGTAGGTGCCAGATCTGGACTGTAGGCTGGATGGTCGAGAACTTCAAATTTAAGTTCTTGAAGGCATTTTCTAGTCTGTGCAGCGGTATGAGGGCGAGCATTGTCGTGTAACAGAATAACACCTTCCGACAATCTCCCTCTCCGTTTTGTGCGAACTGCTTGCTTTAACTCATTCCGAAGCATGTCAGAATACGACGCACTTGTTACTGTAGTTCCACGCTCTAGATAATGTTGAAGGATAGGGTATCGTGTATCCCAAAACAGTGTTAGCATAACTTTACCTGCTGACGGCTGCGCTTTGAACTTCCTTGCAACGGGAGATGTTGGATGCTTCCATTGCATGCTTCCATTGAAGTACCGCTGCACAGACTAGAAAATGCCATCAAGAACTTAAATTTGAAGTTCTGGACCATCCAGCCTACAGTCCAGACCTGGCACCTTCAGATTTTTACCTGTCTGGACCACTAAAAGATGCCTTGAGAGGTCAGCGATTCCAAGGCGATGATGACCTGAATGAGGCGGTGCATGACTGGCTGCGCAATAGTACGCATACAGCCAAAAACATTCTTTTGTGATGGCATTAGGAAGCTTGTAGATCGCTGGACTAAATGTATTGATAAACAGGGACACTATGTTGAGAAGTGATGTGTTTATAATCCATCAGATGTGAAAATAAAAAGTGCGGATACTTATTGAATTACCCTCATATATATATATATATATATGCTTGCAAATGGTTAACCATGTAGTGATGAATAAACAAATGTAAAGGTTTTTATGTTTTTGAAAGACTCGAAAAATGTAAGGTGTGGATTTGTTTGTTTTCAAATTATCGATTTATAACTTTTCGCTGAAAAAAATTACAAAAATAACAATCGTATTTTAGTTCGCAATAAGGGTGAGCGCGGTGCCTATAAACTCGTATATGAGATTACTACAGTATAGGGCCATTATTTGTTTTCGTTAACCATATTTGGAGTCCTTCTATACCCATTTATACCCGTTGGGTATGAGAGAATCTTTAGATTTTGCGGATGCGGTCGAGAAATAGGCTTGGTATGAAAAAGGTCTTTAGAAAGTATTTGGTCGTGTTTTGGGTTTTAAATTTAAATAAAAAAAATGTCCAAAGAATATTTGTTGATAAAGAATTCATTATTATTTTATTACATTTTCAACTGAACTTAATTTTTTGAAAAATGTAAAATGTAAATTGGATGTACAGTAAATTGTCATTTTTGTAAAATTTAATAAACTTACGATACATATTTCTGCCATTTTTTAAATTTCCTTCTTGTCTTCAGTTTAGTCTTACCTGAAAAATAGAAAGAAATACAAAATTAAGAAAAGAAATTAGTCCAAATAACATTTAAAAAATTAAGAGAGTTTCTCCTCCCGCCCCTACAAAAAAATGCCCCGCCACAAAAAACAAACTACGATGTGTTTACTGTTTACTCTAAATTTGAAATAAAAAACAATCTCATCGTATCTCATTGCCGTTCTCTCCGTGACTTTATATTTAGTTTTTACCCTAATTTGAAGTTTATATCAACGCGGTGAGTGAAATCCACCAGCCTCGCGTTAAACAAATTGGCCCCAATTGCGGGCCATTAATAAAGTAGTCCCAAGTGGACGCCAACATAATGAAACGTGAAACGCAAATGCCGTAGACTTTATTTAAGTTTTTTCCTTCACTTCGCTTTCTCGAAAAGGGGTTGCTATATTGACCTTATCTTGTTTTTTATTTCACTTGTTTTTAATTGTCTTTGCAGTTAATACTATTATTGGAAATATGTAATTGCGCGTATGCCTTCCATTAGAATACAGTACAGGCAAGCCCGTAGCCAGTTCTGAAAGTGGGGGGTTCTTTTTGGTACAAAGTGGAACTCATTTCACGCGCTTAACTTTAGTGCCCAGGGACGAAAAAAAACTATTTTCGAAATATGTAATGGTTCCTTCATTATCACTTCAAATAAACATTTCTAGTAAATTTCCTCTGATACAAGTATGAAAATGTATTTCCACACGTATGCATAGTGTTACAAAAGCAGTTATATAATTACGGGCCATCATCAAAAACTTGAGATTGATAAATCATTTAAACAAATTGACCGACTCTAATTTCGTCGGGTGGAGGCGAGCAAAACTGTCCACAGCATGATCTAGATCTAATTAAAATTGATGCGCAAATACTGAAAGAAATTTCAATAAAATCGTTTCTCAATTAATGTTTTTGTCTAAAAAATAACAATGATCGAATAAAAATATTAGCATGAAATATAACATATTTTTAATTAAAAAATACACTATTAAAGAATGCCTTAAGAATTTGATGACTATTTAGACACGAGTCAAATCTGGGATTACAAGTTGCTGAGTAGGATCGATTTCCGAACCTTCTGTGTATATATATATATATATTATATTATGGGGAAAAAAGTGAGGTGGGGCGGCGTCCGATTGGGTTTTGGATGGAAAAGAGTTGTAGTTTGGTAAAAAAAAATTAAGAAATTAAAAAAAAAAATAAATAAATAAAAAATAGGCGAGCGGAACTCCGGCGAGAGTGAGGGGTTCTTTCATCCCCCTCCCCCCCGAACCTCCCCCTGGCTACCGACTTGGTAGAGGGATAATGAAGAAACTTAAGATTCCTTCACTGAACATTTAACTATTTGCGTTACTTTAGACCGAAGTAAATTAAACTTATAAAATGCGTTTCATTAACAGAGTTACAGGCTAACAAACACCATAAGATTCACTCTAGTTTAGCCCATGAAGAAAGTAGAAAAGTTAGAAATAGCAATAAAAAAAAGGGATCACCCGAAGATCAGGGCCCCCAGCCTTCTTTAGTTAGCTTTTATAAGGCTAACTAACGAAAATATCACGACCTAACCTAACCAATCGTCAAGGGCGTACAGTTGACCTAACGATTGGTTAGGTTAGGTCGTGATATTTTCTTTAGTTAGCCTTATAAGGCTAACTAAAGAAGGCTGGGGGTCCTGATCTTCGGGTGATCCAAAAAAAGAATACTGAAAACTTCAACCATACTTACACTTATAGACTCGTAAAGCTTTCACGCGGGAATAGTAGCAATAGTAAAGTATAGAAGAGACAGGGCTCTCTTCCTCCTTCGCCAGCCACTGCTGACAGAAAATAGTGGTGAAAGATGATTTATAGGAAAGTAGAAAAACGTATAATGAAGAGAATAACTTCAGAGTTCATTCACACCATGCGTACACTTATCTCGTGTACTCAGTTACTCATTAGAAGACGGCGGAAAATGAAGGATAGCGTGGAAAGCAAACTACTCATATACACCATGCATTTTTTTAAGGATTTTTTTTATTTATTATGTACACGAAATCATCATTTCGTCGTTGCATCATTTCTCCGTAGCCTGCCAAAGGCACCGTACCGAAGCTTTATCATGTAGTAATTTATAATGCGTCCTTCGCGTAGGAATTACCTATGTAAAAACATACTCATTTTCCGAGCAGACCTGGAAAAGGGGGATGAGGGGAAGTCAGAATTTTCATTCCCGGGATGAGGGACCTCATACTGACCGACATTGCGGTCAACGGACTTAACCCACTCACTCCTCACCCGACAAGCCTGCCCAAAATTTTATTCTCTAACTCGTGAAACTACCCACCCTTTAATGCAAATTGATGCTACTAAAATACCTATCCAGCCTGTTCTTAAACATACGAGTATTAACTGAAGTGCTTGCAGCGATCCCCGCGGGTAGGCTATTCAACCTCTCAACTATCTTATAAGTGAAGGAGTCCCTCGCAACGTGTCTCAAATCTTTTACCCCTTAATTTTAAAACCAATTTTTCTCATAATGTTCCTATCGTCCATGTTAAAGAAACTTTTATAATTTACGTTATCAAAACGATTTAAAATTTTGAACATCTGAACTAATTTGCGTCTTAAACGCTGAGTTTCAAGGGTATACAAATTCATTTCTTTGCTCTGTTTTCGTATGGTTTACTACGTAAGGTTGGAATAAGTGTTGTTGCTTGGCGCTGAATCCTTTCTACCATTTCTATATCCTTCTTCGTACAGGGCGACCAAAACTGTACAGCATACTCTAGACCAGTGGTAGGCAACCTTTTTTGAAAGTGGGTTCAATTTGATTTATTGGTAATCTGATAATGGGTCAGTGTTCAAAATTTAAATAAAAATACACTATTTTCGGGACATTTTAAAATAAAAAACACTTCACGTAATAATATTTATTATTTTATATACACTATATACTACAACTGACCCTCCGGTCAGAAGTTGCCGACCACTGTTCTAGACGAGGACTAACAAGCAACTTATATAATGGCGAAACATGTACACTACACGAAATAAAGCCCAATACTCTATTAGCTTTACTGCTCGCGACTGAACATTGTTTTGAGAACTTTAAATCTTTAGTAGACACCTAAGTATTTTGGATCACCTGAAGATCAGGGCCCCCAATTTTCCCACGTGAAGAGCAAGGCCCCCACTTTTTCCCATCTGAAGATCAGGGTCCCCAAATTAAAGGAAGCTAAAAATAATAAGATCAGAAAAATTTTATTGTGATAAAAAACAATTTAGGAGAAACATTTAAACATTTAAAGGATCACTTGAAGATCTCCCCCCCCCCCCAGGTAGAACTACGGGGGGAAGATCTCAGGTAGATCGTGCTAGGGGGGGATAATCTTCAGGTGATCCATATAAATATACAGTATATATACAGTATATGCCCGGTTAGGTTAATTGAATGCCCGGTTAGTAGGGTGGCCAGACGTCCGGCTTTAGCGGACAGTCCGCTTTGTGAGCACTCTGTCCTTAGGGTGGCCATTTCCAAATTTTCAAAAAGGAGGACACTGCGTATGTGGCCGTACGTTAACATATATATAATATATATATGTTAACGTACGGCCACATACGCAGTGTCCTCCTTTTTAAATGGCCACCCTACTGGTTAGGTCAACTGAATGCCCGGTTAGGTTAACTGAAGGCCCGGTTAGGTCAATTGTACTCCCTCGATGAATGGTTAGGTTAAGTCGTGATATTTTCGCTAGTTTTAATGAAAATATCAAAACTTAACCTAACCAATCGTCAAGGGCATACAGTTGACCGAACCGGGCATTCAATTAACCTAACCGGGCATTATATCCCATAGAATGAATTATTTGTTTTATTTGTGAAAACTGTGGGGAGTATCTCCAGGTGGAGCGGACTTGGGTGGTGTATCTTCAGGTGGATCGGGCTGGGAGGGAAGATCTTCAGGTGGACATGGGGGGGGGGAGATCTTCAGGTGATCCCATTTAAACATAAACTAAAGATGAGAAACATTTTATCCTAAAAATTTAACAAAAATAAAATAAATTTTGCCACCTGAAGATCAAGGCCCCCAATTTTTCCCACCTGAAGATCAGGGACCTCAGATGATCCATCTTTTTCCTCAGAGACTTTATTTAACACATTATTTCCCATAGTATAGTTACATTTACTGTTGTCGTAACCTATATGCGTGACTTTACATTTATCTACGTTAAATTTAATTTTCCACTTATTTGACCATTCTACTGAATTACTAAGATTACGTCGTAGATTCTCTCTATCTAGTAAACTAACTGTTTTACTCTTAACTTTAGTATCGTCGGCAAATTTATAAATTTTACTGACTAAATTTGTTAAACTTATTCCTCACGCTACTTTAGGGTGTCCAATTTAGGGTTATGACTTTTTAATTTTTTGTCATAAATATTGTTTCCTGTATCATCAATCGATGAACGTTTGCTTGAAAACAATAAAAAAGGGCCTAATTCTTCAGAATTAAAACAAAATGTCACCCCGAAAGCAAATATAGTATATTAGTATATTCGAGACAGCTGCATTGCACCATTCTAGATTGGTTACCTGATGATTATCATAAATTGTGCAATATCTTGCAACAATACCGAAAAGCACTAAATACTCTGGAAAATCACTGGAACAGAGACCCGTCTGCAATAGCTATACCAAGGAGCAACCAATATTTATTATTTTATTAATTTTTTCTTTTTATTTTGGGGTGAAGTTTTTTCAAAATATATCGAAAAAACTGTTATTTTCATTGTCAGGGGGCAAAAGTTCATCGATTTATGATACAGGAACATGAGGTTATAAAAATGTCATAACCCTAGTGTCCATACGTCCCGGTTTTCAGAGAGCTGTCCCGGTCTTTAGAAAAAAGTTTTCGGGACAAAAAATGACTAAGGTGTGTATATTTAGTATTCATTTGAGGGGTCCCGCGTCTTACGGTACCTAAGCGCAAAAATTAAAATTCGTCAGAAATCGCCTCCAAAGTTCAGCAATATTGTGGCAATAGTATCTGTTATTAATTGAGCTAGAACGTTCATTTTTGGCTAAATTAGAGTTCTAAGTATGCTAATGAAGATGCTGATGAGTTTTTGGAATAGATTTTCATATATTATATTTTATATATATATTTTTTAATTTTTTGATTTTCTTATTATGCCGAACTTTGGGTGAACTTTTGGCTGGCGATAGAGGTGAAAAAAGTAGTTCGCTTCATAAGGATTTCAACCATACTTCTAGTGTCGTAACGTCATTATAACCCAAACCACGCGATAGAGGAAGGGTGAAAATAGTGATATCCATCAAAAACACGTTTTCGTCTGTGGTGGCGCTTAGGTACCCTAAGACGCGCGACCCCTCATTTACTCTGTTAAAAAGTGTTTGGTACTTGTAGGTTATCTCCCGCCCACGCTTGATTTATCATCGTGGCAAATAGCATGAAGTTGCAGTAAATTCATTCTGGCTGAAAAAGCAATAATTAAGTTGTGCAAAGGATTGGTAATATCTACTGAAATAGATACTATTAAATATATAATTTGGCTCATGTAATAATTATTGATACGATTTATTTTTTAAACTAATTTATGGCCGGATTCTGAAGGATCGCCATTATAAAGTTAAGGATCACCTGAAGATCAGGGCCCCCAGCCCTTTTTAGTTAGCTTTATAAGGCTAACTAACGAAAATATCACGACCTAACCTAACCAATCGTCAAGGGCGTACAGTTGACCTAATGATTGGTTAGGTTAGGTCGTGATATTTTTGTTAGTTAGCGTTATAAGGCTAACTAAAGAAGGCTGGGGACCCTGATCTTCAGGTGATCCAAAGTTAATGTAAGTTGTGTAACAAATCAACAACCAATGTGCATCATTCTAGAACGAAATGCTCGTTGATTGTTCTGCGTGCGTGGTATTTGCCACGATGACAAATCAAGCGTGGGGGGGGGGGAGATAACCTTCAAGTACCAAGTGTTTTCAAAATTAGGCAATAGGGCATAGATCCGCCCCTGTCCCGGTTTTTCCAAGCACAAATCTGGACACCCTACACTATTCACATTAAAAAACATTACTTTTAAACTATTCTTTACGTTACTGTTTGTTCCTCTATACACATTGAGTTTCCCTGAGGCCAACAAGTTACATTTCCTAAACGAGAAAGAATTATTGGATCACCTGAAGATCAGGGCCCCCATCCTTCTTTAGTTAGCCTTATAAGGCTAACTAATGAAAATAATACGACCGAACCTAACCACTCGTCAAGGGCGTACAGTTGACCTAACGAATGGTTAGGTTAAGTCGTGATATTTTCGTTAGTTAGCCTTATAAGGCTAATTAAAGAAGGCCCTGATCTTCAGGTGATCCGAATTATTTTATCTTGCCTACTTTTTATGTAACTCTCTTACTTTTTGGTCACGCAATATCCTGAGTCGCGAATTACCTATTTCATTCAAGCGAATGCCATCTTGAATGAACAAACCTGCCGAGTTAAATTCCAACCAAAAGTTAACGAATTCTTCCGTTTCAAGGACGCGCATCACTTCTAATTTAGTATTGAATAAATTGCTTTACTTAACAATCTTACTTAACTTAACAATTTTAAATTTACTTAACTTTGATAAATTCTCGGAAGAATTATTCGACTTATCAGATCACCTGAAGATCAGGGCGCCCAGCCTTCTCTAGTTAGCCTTATAAGGCTAACTAACGAAAATATCACGACCTAACCTAACCAATCGTTAGGTCAACTGTGCCCTTGACGAGTGGTTAGGTTAGGTCGTGATATTTTCGTTAGTTAGCCTTATAAAGCTAACTAAAGAAGGCTGGGTGCCCTGATCTTCAGGTGATCCGAAACTTATCTTTCAAAGATGTAATCAAACTTCGATATTTAGCTGGCAATTATTCTGTCCTACAATTGAAATTGTACGAGTCGTTTCCTCCAACATATTTAAATTCTTCACTTCCTTTTCAATTCTTTCTATTTTAGCGCCTGACACGAATATTCCCTTCGTCGTTTTACTCTATTTTTAAACAAAATTCGGTACTTACGTATTATCGGGACTACGAAACGTCATTTTTGTTTAAACTAACGAAAATATCACAACTTAACCTAACCAATCATCAAGGGCGTACAGTTGACCTAACCCGGCATTCAGTTGACCTAACCGGGCATTCAATTAACCTAACGGGTTAATATTGGTTATTTCACCTAAATATCTTGTGATCTTTTCGTATTAGGCACTCACTATCACATTTCGGGCAAGTTAAGGATGAGAGAATAGCGCCGTAATTGATAAAAACATCCAATGCTTTGTCTTCATCTATGATAGTATTATCGGGACTACCTACGGAAAACACATTTTCCCTTTTAAGCGATATTATTCATTGTGGATAATATAAGATAACATGATAAAATATATGATATGATATACATGAGAAGTATGATAAACACTCAATAATCAATTTCAGGTGGCCACTATTCCTTGTTTCCAGTATGGCACTGAAAGGGTCCCGTCCTCCGAGATTTTGACGCCAAATAAACTCCACTAGATAGGACTCCAAGTGGGGGCGGGCGGTCCCACGGTGCTTCTTATTCCTCCATTTTGCTGACCTCCAAATCCTCTCAATGAGTTGTGTGTCCGCTCCCGTGTCGGGGTCACTGAAGTTGTACTTATGATTGACCTTGAAATGTTCGAAACCAGCATCATTCAGTTCCTTCGTCTTGTATGAAAATGCCCGGTTAGGTCAACTGTACGCCTTGATGATTGGTTAGATTGAGTTGTGATATTTTCGTTAGTTTAAATGAAAATGACGAGAGCAAAAATACATAATAAACAGTTTGGTAGTCCCGATAATACGTTAAGTACCCAAAATTCTTTATCCATATGTCTAACAATAGACGAACCTAACAACACAGTTTCGTCTTCGTTTCTAATAGACTAAATGAATTTTGACAATCCATCCGAAAACTTGACGACGCCTTAGCACCGTTTCTAATCAAAGTAAAACTGTCAACAGATGAACTGCTTCTATTCGACTGAATGTCATTGATAATTAATTTTATCAACTTTTGCATCATTATTTGGCATCATTATTGTCATTATTTGCAACATTATTTTCAACTTGTTTAATATGATCGTTTAATTTTTCAGGGAATTCGAAGAATTATTAATTTCAGCATCCTTTAAATTTTCTTCAGCATTTGAAGCTTTTTTATTAAGTACACAAAGACTTTTTTGCACGTCACCATTAATATTTGTAATGAAGCTATCTTCAAATTTTGAATTCAATTCTTTAGTAAAACTCTTAGAAATTTCGTTCTTTAACTCGTGAAACTTTTCATCAATATACGATTTTAAATTACAAAATCTACAAACATTATTCCCGCCTTTGGAATCATTGATATAGAATAATCGACATAAATGTCTCTAATGTATTGAAATAAGCGTACCGCGCATGCGTATTTTGTAAACGGTATTTTTATTATAAACTATGAAATAAATATTTATCTCGCAACTTCAGAATATTAAACACCAAAAGATAGAAAGATTTTTTTTTATTTTATAGAAATGAACATTCTCAATAAACAGTCCGCAAAAATCTTTCAAGAGGAGCTTCAACAGACGTCTTTACAACAGGGTGGTCTCAGCCTTCTTTAGTTAGCTTTATAAGGCTAACTAACGAAAATATCACGACCAAACCTAACCAGTCGTCAAGGGCGTACAGTTGATCTGACGATTGGTTAGGTTAGGTCGTGATATTTTCATTAGTTAGCCTTATAAGGTTAACTAAAGAAGGCTGGGGGCCCTGATCTTCCGGTGATCTGAATAGAGTAACAAAACAATAACGAGTGCCAGACCATAACATGTTTCGTTATTTTAGAGGGAATTATTGTCTAAAAAGTATACCTAATTTTAGAGTGCACTGATAACCAATTTGGGCAGTAATAATTTCAATTTGTGCAGTGATAAATTGAAAATGTGTGCAGTGATAAATTAGGTTCTATATCCGATATAGAACCTAATGTATCACTGCACAAATTTAAATTATTACTGCGCAAATTGGTTATCACTGCACACTAAAATTAGGTATGCTAAAAAGGGTATTTATCTAATTAATCATCCCACTTCGTAAGGACTAGTCATACGCATCTCATTTGTGAGTGCGATGAAAAATAACACAAATATGGTTATATTCTGTGTTTATACCTTCGTATTGTTTGAACACAGCGTTATAACACAACATAACATTCAGATAATTACTGCTGGTGTGACGAAGTTGAACAACATTTACCTTAAGGATACACAAAATTAACAAAATATTAAATAAAAATAGTGTGTGTAATATATATATATATATATATATATATATCAGTGGCGTGCAGTCAGGGTAAGCGCTGCCTACCCAGTTAAAGGTCAAATTACAAAAAGTCAGTATATTACTACAGTAATCGAAAACTAATATAAAGTTATGATGCATATAATATATATATATATATACGTATATATATATTCGACTGCCAGTACCAGTGACACTTGTCAGTTTTGTGCTCCGTCTTACTATCAAATTAACAGGGTTTAAAGTCAGTGAACCGGTATGTTACCAATACAATAAAATTTGTAAATGTGCCAAGATTACCCAGTTACAATCTTATTAGATGGTCCACAATACTTAATTAATAATAATACATATAATATATTCAAAATTTTCTACGACATCCGGCACTACCTTCTTGGACCTATGAGGATTAAACAGTGACCTTGAAATAGCGGGCATACGAACGAACGAGCGAGTGAGCCCTTTGAAAAATTACGACGAAAATGAACGAACGAACGAACGAACGAGTGAATTTTAACTACATAAACGTTCAAAATATTTTCAAAAGGCCAAGGAAAGGCTCTGAAATCTTAAATGAAAGACCAAGCAAATAAATAGGTTTTATTACTTTAGATATATTTACAAACTTACACGATTTAAAGGGACAAGGATGGGCCTTTTAGCATCCCCATCCCGTTCCCCTCTCCGCCCTACCCTCACCATATACACTGCGAATTTCCGTTTAATAGTAAAAGTTTTGACGGTGATCGCGAGAAATGTGTGTTTCATTACGGTATAATCGTACAGTGACTCCGCGTGTATACTTTTTGTCATAGTTAAATAGTTACATAATTAATGTGAAAAGATGCCTGAACATCGAACCGTTGGTATCCTGAGCATGATTTAAAGGACGAAAGTGGGACCCCTTTCGGCGTTCCCCCCCCATTCCACCCCCACCAGCTACGCTCCCCCACAAGCCGTTACAGATACAATGGGGTCGTCTGCTGTAAATCTTGTAGAAAATCCATTGTTATGTTTTATATTCGACAAAGTAGATCATATTAGGTCAGACCTTCTTGTATCTGTCTGTCATGATTTTTATGATTCAGAAGAAATAGAACATGCGAGGGTACAATTAAACACCATGTTCGGTGCTTCCCTCCCAACTCGCAGAGGTAATTCTGAAAAAGAGAATACCCTGAAAGACATTATAAATAAAGTGTCGACCCTCCGGGATAATGAGAATAATATTACCTTTTACATTACTAACTTCCATAGAATACCGTAATCTCTATGGGTGACGTAAACGTCTCGGTGCTCCTCAAACAGTATAATGAGGTACAAAAGTCGATAGTTGAACTGAAACACCAAACATGTGTCAAATCAGAAAAACGCGATTTCGATAGAACATTCCGGTCAGAGTTAGATGCGTTGAAAGAGACGCTCCTCCCAAAGCCCAGTTACTCCGAAGTAGTTCAGCAAGCCAGATCTCCAAGAAGCGCGTCGGGCAGCGAGGGAAACGAAATCCCGCCTCCAACTCCCCCCCTGAAGGTGGAGTGGAAACGCAGCATGCAGGAGTAGCGGTCAACCCCCCTCCCGTTCAGGGACCCCTGCTCCCGATCTCACAATGAGGAACAGGGACGGTCCAATGCCGAGAGACGAGGCATCATTGCCCTCTTCCCTGCCTCCCACTGCAGAGGAGAGGTGTTCGATTACGCCTGCTCGGTGCGCAGTTCCCCCCCCCCCCTCCCACCGAAGAAGGAGGGCACGCGCGGCCGTCAGGGTATAAACACCGCTAACAGACCCTCACCTAGCCACAGAGTAAGGGAGGGGCCTCCTATCCCCAAAGGTTGTGCCACCCATCCCCAAGCCAGGCGAACCGCTGCCTCAGGGAGATCGAGGGAGAGACGACGGGTGGGTAATTGTTAATAGGCGCCCGTCCCGAAGGTCTCAACCGGTCTCCGCGGCGAGGCCACCGATGGGAATCTCACCCTCTTTGTGTCGCGAATTCAGCTCTCGAACGAGGCAAGCGATATATCGACACATGATAGAAAAATCATTGGTGAACACAGTATAGTGATAGTTAATAAACTAAACACGAAATCTCCATATTATAACTCTAAAGTAATAATTAAAGGTGTAAATGCGCATTTCAACCCGTATGATATGAGTCTGGCCAGACGGTATTATTGTTAAGGAGTTTATTCACTTTCCAGGAGATTTGATAACAGGCAAAATAATAATAATAATAATAGGCGCCCTAACGGTAATGCCTGAAAGTTGTACTGTGTATAATAATAATAATCTTACTAATAATAAATTCTCTATCATCATGGCGGATAACTTGTTGAAAATAGTCTCATATAATGTAAGGTCAGTGAGGAATTCAACTGTAGATGTTCATAAAATCTGCGACAGTGAGATTTGATACTCCTGCAGGAGCACTGGCTACCTAAGCAAGAGCTAAAATTCCTCTTACCATCCATGATGACTTTATGTACCATGCGTCATCAGCAGTAGACTTGTCAGATGAATTAATGTACGGTAGGCCTTTTGGTGGTGTTGCTTTCTTATCAAGGAAAAATTTGTCAAAACATATAAATTTTTAACAAGCGATAATGTAAGGTTGTTAGGCATTGAATTACAAGTGAACAATGATTGCATATTAATTGTAACTGCTATTTACCATATAACAACGGCAATAATCTAGATGAATACATTGATTTGCTGTACAAAATTAAGTCATTATCAGAAACCCCAAATATTCTCACTGTATAATAATGGGGGACTTTAACGCACATGTGAACTCGGAATTCTTTGTAGAATTGGTAACATGCGAGTCGGCCAATTTAAGTATAAGTGATGTAGATGTATTAGGGGTAGCCAGTGGTAATTTTACATACGTTAGCGATATGAGTGGTACACCAGGTGGATTGATCATTGTTCACTAGTAATAATCTAAAGATCGAATTGTTAGAGTTCATATTCTGCATGATTTCCTTCTTTCTGATCATAGACCATTAGAAATATTAATTAACGTTACCAATTTATGCGCAACACGACTTAACAACTCAATAGGTAAGAATAATCGCGTCGATTGGTCCAATGTTATATGCAGCAGAGAATAGAATACAAAGACAGAACAGTCACTCTTTAATAATTTAGAAATTTTGTACCTTGCCTGCAATAATCCTTGCTCAAATGATTCTCACGTAAACCATAGATAGGTATTATAGTAAGATAATATCCCTGTTAAGAGAAGCAGGAAGCCCCCTGATTAAATCTTACAACTATCATACTAAGTTATTCCTGGATGGAATGATTTTATTACCCCCTTGAAGAGGGAATCGAAAGACGCCTATGATTTGTGGCGCTTTCATGGTAGACCCAGATTACTGAGATTAGGACCAGTATACATGAAATGTGTAGAAGTCGGGGTCATATAAGGCGGCCATAAGGCGTGTCAGGAAAATGTCTATTCGAGCATCAAAGTGTGAAATTGCAAAGCTGTGGAAAAACCACTTCTAACATTCTTAACAGTGTGAGTAGGGATAATCTTAAGATAGATTGCAGCGAAACGATTGTGGGAGGGACAAGGGAAAATATTTAT
The DNA here is from genome assembly GCA_023014485.1 of Bathynomus jamesi. Classification (NCBI taxonomy): domain Eukaryota; kingdom Metazoa; phylum Arthropoda; class Malacostraca; order Isopoda; family Cirolanidae; genus Bathynomus; species Bathynomus jamesi. Next base: position 2,294,586 of record JAJOZX010000006.1, on the reverse strand, counting down.
ATTTTCTGAAGTAAAGAGGTTAATTAAAGAGTTAAAGACTGGTTCTGCTCAGGGGTAGATGACTTATGAATGAGCACTAAAATATGCAAATGACGTAGTATGTCTGCATATATCATTGCTCCTATCAGCCATGCTTGCTCATAGTTATATCCCTGCAGAGTTCATGAGGGTATATATCTTGCCCCTGGTCAAAAATAAGTACGGAGACATTGTGTCCAGCAATAATTACAGGCCTATTGCTGTCGCTTCCTGCTTCTCGAAACTACTAGAAAAATTCGTTACGCCGATTAAATGATTCCTATGGACATCTAATCAGTTTGGCTTTAAAAGGTCCCACTCAAATGACCTGTGTATCTATGTACTTAAAGAAACAATATCAAATACATTGACAGTAATTCAACATTTATAGCTGTTTCCTAGAGATAAGTAAGGCATATGATAGGTGAACCACAATATTTTATTTGCAAAACTAGAAGACAGGAAGTTTCCATGTACATATTAAATTTATTGAAATTTTGGTATTCCCACAATCTTTCACTGTTAGGTGGGGCAATGTACTATCCGAGTATTTTGGCTCCTCTTGCGGGGTGAGACAAGCTCCTTGCTCTCCCCTATGCTGTTTAATGTGTATATGACGGATTAATTGCTTCACTTAATGAGGCAACAGAGTGGGATGTTGTATAGAACACAAGGATAAATAACTAGTTTATGCCGATGATATGGTGTTAATAAGTCCCTCTGTAAGGTTTAGATCGGCTACTAAATGTCTGCGAAGTGTATTCGCAGAAACATGATATTCTTTTTAATGTTACAAAAACTAAGTTATGCAATTTCATCCTAAAAGCTGTAATCAGCCAGCTGATATAAGGTTTAAAATGAATGGTGAAGTAATTGAGGAAGTACAAAAGTTTAAGTATTTGGGTCAAACTATTACCAGCTCCTTGAGTGATGACTCGGATATAAGAAAACAATCTCGAAACCTGTGTGCTAAAGCGAATATGACCATAAGTAGGCTGACCATATTTCCTTGAGACAAAAACGGGACATTGGGATGGCAAAAAAGGGACGGGGTTATGTAATATTCTGTATTCATGAAAAAGTAAGTACATAAACCGGGACAAAATTGACATTTTTATTAAAACGACGGGACGGCCAGGAAATATAAAACAAACGGTACTGTCCCTTTCAAAATGGTACGTATGGTCAGCCTAACCATAAGGAACTTTCGATTCTGTACAAGTGAAGCTAAAGATACTCTCTTTCGTACTTTCTGCAGTAATATATACGGACAGCAACTGTGGGTGAATTATAAGAAAGGTTCTGGCAGAACTCTAAATTTGCTGTACAACAGGTCTTTTAGACTCTTACATAAATTACTCCCGAGATGCTCAGCTTCGCAAATGTTTGCTACCCGCAATGTCCTGAGCTTCCCGGAGGTAACAAGACGTGCTCAACACAGTCTAATGCAAAGAATTAAAAAATCAACCAACCCGATCATCCAAGCTATCCATGAGTCCTGCCATTTATCCTCTAAGCTATGGACTTCTTGGTACGAAAACGTCTGTCTCTAGCTCCACTTAACTTCGACATTACAGTATTATTTCTAATCAATTGTATATATTTCTATCCTTAGTATATGAACTGTCATTGTATTAATAATATTTGTCATATGGACTATGGTCTGCCAATAAACCTTTTCATTTTCATTTGCAGCTACCGATTACACTGTGGACACACTCACCGCACGCCACTGATATATATATATATATATATATATTGATTGGAAAAATGCTTCCAAATTAAGGTTTAGTAAATCTATTGTTAGCAGAAATATATTGGAATCAAGTGTGATCAAGAATAATGCGGATTTGGTCTTTAATATTAGCCCTGGGTTGTACAAATTAGATTCGTACATTGTCAGTAAGTTGGCGATGGGCCTACTGTTTTCTTAACTGCATTTTTTGCTCTTAATGGTTTGCCCTGGTTAAATAAAAAATATTATTGTAAGAACTGGTAACATTCTTATGTGTCTATTTTAATTGTAATATTTCTTTCGTGTATAATCTTTGGTTGCTGGGTGGTTTATTGGATTTTTGAAGTGGTTGCTGTTGGGATAACAATTTTTTCCAGATTGTTTGTTGAAATTTTGTAATAATCTGTAAGACGATGGCAACTTTCCCTTTGTTTTCATTAATTTCGGGCCTCTTAATTTTTCCTACTTCAATTAAATATTAGTGTTAATAACCATTATAATAATTTTTTTGGTTTTCTGTACTGGTGTTTTGTCTAATTTCATCTGTATAGTAATTAAGCAGCCTACAGATTATGTTTTCTATTTGTTATCTACGTTATCTATTTGTTTTTCATTAAATTCTTGCCAATTAATTGCCTGTTTTAATTAAATATTAGTGTTAATAACCATTATAATAATTTTTGTTCTCTGTATTGTTTTTTTTTTTTTTGTCTAATTTCATCTATACAGTATATATTTTTATATTCAGTAATTTAGCTGCCTACAGATTATGTTATCAATTGAAAAAATCTTTAGAGGGCTTTAAGGCCTTTAATTTGAGGTGCCAATTGTGAATTTTTTGCTTGTCTATTTAACTCATTTACTTTGTAATCTCCGTCTATTTTCTGTTCCTCCTTGATAATGTGAATATATCACGAAAGCGCTCGGACTTTGTGTTTCCTTTTCCTTGTGGTTGTTTGCTTATTAATAAGGTCACGTGTTATTTTGTGATTCTAGTGCATATATATATATATATATATGATATAACGACTTGGTTTAAAACAGGGCTACGAAAGGTATTAAAAATGTGAACCTGTTATTATAAGAATCAAAATAAGTCTAAAATTCTAACTTGAAAGTCGATAATATTTTTATGACTCATAAAATATAATGCATACAGTATATTTTAATGGCTCCTCAACTAGGAAGAAAAGGAAGATGAAGAAGATAAGGAGGATAAGGTTATGTAAAAGCACGAAGTTGTTATTCATATTTAAACTATTTTAAAAATATTTTTAAAATTTATAACGTGTTTAAATGCTAACTTTAGTGTTAAGTAGACATAATATATTGGCTTCGCTCGAACGAACCTTTTGTTTGGAAAAGGTGGCTGCTTCTGTATGACGTAATCGGTAAAAACGCTGACTTTGCAACTAATGACAACGCGGGATCGAGTTCCACTAGCTCCGAGTTCCCCATTTTATTACCTTTTTACCTTCCATTTTATCTTAGTTCGGTGATTGTACTTAAAACGTATTCAGTTACTGCAATTACCATTTTAATCTAAAAGTAGATTTGCATTTATATAATTTTCTGTGAAATACTACAAAGATTAGAGATTTCCAATTTTTTTCGGGCGAACAACTTTTTGATATGTAAAGAAATTCCCCAACTATTTTCAATTTTTTTATCCTCCCATCATTTGTTTTACGCGAAACATATACTTAAAGTAAACATTGTCCAGTAACTATGAAAGTGGTTTCAGAGTACAGTAAATCGAAAATTTTGTTTCTATTTTCTTTTTCAGTTAATTCTATATTCGTCGTCCCGGATTGGACTCCATCAAGGGGAGGAGGGAAGGGTATTCCGGAAAGCCCCATTCCTCGAAGATTTAAATAATCCACAAATTTTATTACCTTCGTTCTAAAAATGGTTGTAAAAAAACCGTAAAAAAAAAAAAAGATTAAAAGAAAAAGTGGAAAACTCGCAGTGGGCAAAATCTGAAGACCACAAATGTTCCGGGGATAAATCCCTTCCCGTCCACTCTAGTGATTTGTTTGACAATCCCTCTAGGTTGGCAACTCTGACAGGTTTCCATTTCTGCAGCTTTACAATGAACTCATAAATAGTTTACGGCGGACTCAACATTTGGAATTAATGTCAAAGATAATAAATTATGAAGTTACAAGGTTTTAACCGCAAATTTATTATCTGAAGTTTCAACTATATTTGCTTTTAAATGAAGTTCCATGATATTTCCACGCATCTTAAACGAGTTACGCATAAAGCTGTAGGTCTCCTCCGTCATATAAATTTGGATGTTACAAAGTAGGTTGAACAAACTCATCAAACAAAGTTTATTGGGTTTGATGGGCACTTCACTTCACAAAATTCGTTTAAAATACGTGGCCAATTTGTTTCCAGCCGCTGTATAGCGTCTCTATTTTCAAATTAAACCGTTATCTACAGGTTGATTGTTTTTCTAACCTGCTACCCGTAGCAGGTATCAATTCCCAATAGAATGGAAATCAGCTGCCTGCCATACTTCACTCCGTAAATAAATAATTATGTAAAAAGAAGCCTTATGAATGGCCTTGACCTCTAGCCTAGATCAATAAGAATATAATCACTGGTCTGCGTCATTTTTGAGGTCAAGGTTTTTTTAGTTCTTTTATAAGTTTTGCATGCTGAATTAAAAAATGTAACTCATTTTGCTCAATCAGGTCAGGTTTTTATGCTATCTCAATTTTAAAAAAATTAGATAATCGTTATGAAATAAGCAAGTTTATTTTTTTAAAACAGACTTACATTTTAGCCAAGTGTTAGCCAAGCTCTATATAATAAACAGACACAA